>CM070612.1:26921171-27521171 GCA_036346395.1 Hsuehochloa calcarea | reverse complement strand
GAAAAACATAGTAAGCAGAGATAGATCGGCGATCAGAGATATCGCTGGCCCAAGTAGCATCCGAATAAGCCTGAAGCTGTAACGAGCTGGAGTGTGGGAAAAAGAGACGGCGGGAGATAGTTCCATGAAGGTATCGCAGAACTCGAAGAAGGTGGCTGTAGTGGACCTGAGTGGGAGCAGAGACGAACTGACTCAGAATGTGGACTGGATAAGTGATATCCGGACGAGTAACAATAAGGTAGACAAGACTCCCAACAAGATGACGATAGCGAGTCGGATCAGAAAGAGGCTCGCCATCAGAGGGCCGGAGATGAGCGTTGAGCTCCATGGGAGTCTCAACAGTACGCTGATCAGTGAGAGAGGCGCGATCAATAAGATCCTGAATATACTTCTCTTGGGACATAAAGAAATCATATGGAGTGGAAGTAACCTCAATCCCAAGGAAGTAACGAAGAGGACCAAGATCCGACATAAGGAACTGCTCACTCAGACGAGCCTTGACAAAGGCAATGTACTCAGAATCATTTCCGGCGATGATCATATCATCCACATATAGAGAAGAAGAGTCCGACCACGAGACGAAGTGTGGACAAAAAGGGCAAGATCATGATCACTAGCTGAGAAGCCAGCAGCAGTGACCACAGAGGAGAAGCGCTCAAACCAAGCACGAGGGGCTTGTTTAAGGCTATAGAGAGAGCGACGAAGACGTCAGACCATGCTCTCAGGAACAGAATACCCAGGTGGTGGATGCATGTAAACCTCCTCACGCAACTCGCCATTAAGAAAGGCATTCTTGACATCAAGCCGAGAAACAGAGCAATGACGAACAGACGCTACCGAAAGAAGAGTGCGGACAGTGGTCATGTGGGCCACAAGAGCAAAAGTCTCATCGTAGTCACGACCATGCTCCTGCTGGAAGCCACGAGCAACAAGACGCGCCTTATAGCGCTCAAGAGAGCCATCAGAGTGAGTCTTAATCTTATAGACCCACTTACACGTGATGGGACGAGAGTGAGATGGAAAAGGAACAAGATCCCAAATACCAGTACGCTCGAGGGCAGTAATCTCCTCGGCCATGGCATGCTGACACTCAGGGTGAGTAATAAAGATCCGGTGAGGAGACAGCTCATGGGTATTGCACCAAAAAACCAAAACGGGCAGGAGGCCTAATCGGCTGTCGATCGCGGAGACCGTAGCGAGGAGATGATGACCCATCAGGGGAAGATGGAGCATCAGGAGAAGATGAAACATCAGGGGAAGATGGCTCATCTGGAAGAGCCTCAATACGAGGTCGACGAGTGTAAAAGAGACTGGGAGGAGCCGAAGGAGCCGCAGGAGACGAAGCAGGCGGCGACAACGGCGGAGAGGCCTCAGAAGGTATATGTGGAGACTCAGTGGGACAGGTGGACGAGGGCATGACAGAGATGGGTGTATCTGAAAAAGTCAAAAAAGACAGGGACTCCACAGAGGAAACCGAAGGAGAGACAGGACGTGGGTAGAAGGGACGAGACTCGTCGAAAGTCAGATCCCGAGAAATTTGCATCCGTCGGCCAACAGGTCCCAAAGACTGATAGCCCTTGTGCTCGTGATCAGATCCCGAAAAACACACTCAACGGTGGCGATCGGTTTGGTGTGTTCTCGAGGTGCGAGGAGAACGTAGCAAACGCAGCCAAACAGACGAATGACAGAGTAGTCGGGAAGACCAGAGACGCTCAACAGAGATCTCACCCTGAAGAGCAGAAGAGGGCTGAATATTGACGAGATAGGTGGCAATAGAAACGACATCGGCCCAAAAGTGAGGTGGAATAAAGGCGGCAATCATCAGGGTACGAGCCGTCTCAAGGAGGTGACGATGCTTGCGCTCATCGACACCATTCTGAGCATGAGCACGTGTCAAGAGAATCGAAGCGAGGTGCCTCGCCAAAGAAGAAAGTTGCGCAGGTAACGAGAGAGGTACTCGCCAGCAGAGTCAGCACGAAAGACATGAATAGGAGTGGAAAACTGTGTGCGAACTATAGTAGCAAATTGTTTATAGATAGACAAGGCCTCACTACGAGAAAACATAAAATATATCCAAGTGTGGCGAGAGAAGTCATCTATAAAAATGATATAATATCGGTGGCCCCCTTTCGAAAGGAAGGGAGCTGTGATGCGGGGGAATACCCGATCTTCACGACGTAAGATCGATGATAACTTGGATCCGTGTAACCTGACGAACCGATGGCGCCAACCTCTGTCAAAACAGCAACCTGCGACAAAACAATTCACCCAACCACACGCTCGTGGTCCCGTCTAGCTGACCACACAAAGTAGACGTGTCGCTCCTGCAAAACACAAGGAATCACAAGAGCAACGGAACGACACAATAGATTGGAACTCCTTATTCTAGTGGGTGGGGGGGGCAATATTGCTCAAACCCTAGAATCAACCGTGGATTGATTTTCTCCCAAAAAAAAATATGTTGTTTCCCCTGGTTACAATGGGGCTGGTCTATTTAAAAACACCCGCACGCAAGGCCTATGGCCACCTTGGACTTGGTTCGGCCAGCCGAATTCACTTCTTATTCGGTCTCTGGACCAAAATTAAAGTCCTATCTTATCTCTAAAGAGTTTGTATTATACAACCTTGGATTCGGTGCAACAATTATATATATATATATATATATATATATATATGACCGAATCACAGAGAATCGGTTCAGCTTGGCAAGCAGCCCTTTGGTCCACGTATGCACCATGATTTCTTTATTCCTTGCCAAATCAAACAGCATGCAATCTTGATCTCTTCATGCAGTCCTACTTGGTCCATGTGGACAACAATGTGCAGCAGCACATGCACTTAACCCCTCTCAGCCTTCCATGCCCCTGTACTAGTTCACTGATCTTGCTTTACTTTGTGCCACGTTACTTTCTCCTCATGCACAAACCTGAGAACAATTAAAATACTAGCATTAAATAGTAACCAGTTCCCATGTAAATAAAAACCAAATTCAACTAGAAGTGAGTTCACCTGTTGATTAATCCTTTTAGCTCGTGCTCGTGTAATCGATCCAATCGGCGGGATGTCCTCATCATCCTTCCCCTTTTGAAAAGGAGTCGTCCTCGACTCTGATTCTTTCGGTCCAAAGAACGGTGACAAATCATCAACATTAAATATAGAACTCACAGCATAATCATCTCCCGGAAGCTCTATCTTATATGCATTGTCATTGATCTTCTCAAGTACTATGAATGGACCATCTCCTCGAGGCATCAACTTGGACTCACGCTTGTTTGGAAAGCGTTCTTTGCGTAAATGCACCCAAACCAAGTCACCTGGTACAAATAGCATCTTCTTTCGCTTTCTCGGTATAGTAGCGCGTCTTCTTTTCAATTTTTTCTTTAGTCTTGACATGAATTTTCTTCACATATTCAGCACGTTTTGACGCCTCCATATTAGCATGTTCATGTAGCGGAAGTGGTAGTAAATCAAGTGGTGTGATTGGTTTGAAACTATACACCACCTCGAACGGGCACATTTGAGTAGTAGAGTGTACCGCCCTGTTGTATGCAAACTCCACATGCGGCAAGTAATCTTCCCACTACTTTAGATTCTTCTTGATCATCGTTCGTAGTAGCATTGAAAGCGTTCTATTCACCACCTCTGTTTGTTCATCCGTTTGTGGGTGACAAGTTGTTGAGAATAACAACTTTGCCCTAAGCTTGGCCCACAAAGTCTTCCAAAAGTAGCTCATGAATTTGATGTCGCGATCTGAAACAATCGTCTTTGGCATGCCATGCAATCCTATAATTTCCCTGAAAAACAAGTCAGCTACATGCTACGCATCGTCGCTTTTGTGACGGAATAAAATGTGCTATTTTAGAGAACCTATCCACAACTACAAAAACTGAATCTCTTCCCCTCTTAGCCCTAGGCAGTCCTAAAACAAAATCCATACTAATATTCTCCCAAGGTACACTAGGAACAGGAAGTGGAGTATATAAACCATGTGGAGTAAGTTTAGATTTCGCTTTGTGGCATGTCACACATCGCTGTACAAACCTTTCGACATCATGCCTCATTTTAGGCCAGTAAAAGTGATCGCTTAGCATCATGAAGGTATTTTCTCTCCCAAAGTGTCCCATCAATCCGCCTGCATGAGATTCCTGCAATAAAAGCAAAACGCACGGACGAATCTGGAACACATAATTTGTTAGCACGAAATAAAAACCCATCATGAATATAAAACTTGTCCTATCCTTTTCCTTCTTTGCATTTAGAATATGGTTCTGAGAATTCATGGTTAGAAGCATATAAATCTTTTAAACTCTCTAATCCAGGTACCTTTACTTCCAATTGAGTTAAAAGCACATGCTTTCTAGATAAAGCATCAGCTACTACATTCTCTTTTCCTTTCTTGTACTTAACAACATATGGGAAAGTTTCAATGAATTCTACCCACTTAGCATGTCTACGGTTCAATTTAGCTTGACTTTTCAAATATTTCAAAGCTTCATGATCAGAGTGGATAACAAATTCTCTAGGCCAAAGGTAATGTTGCCAAGTTTTAAGCATACATACCAAAGCATACAATTCTTTATCATACACAGGATAGTTCAATTGAGCACCTCCTAGTTTCTCACTAAAGTATGCTACAGGTTTCCCTTCTTGCATCAAAACATCACCAATGCCTATTCCACTCGCATCACATTTAATTTCAAAAGTCTTAGTGAAATTAGGCAAAACAAGCAATAGTGCTTCACTTAAATGTTTCTTTAGCCCTTGAAAGGCTTTTTCTTGTGATGCACCCCATTCAAACACAACACCCTTTTTAGTTAACACATTTAATGGGGCAGCAATGGTACTGAAATCTTTAACAAAACGTTGATAAAAACTAGCAAGACCATGAAAGCTTCGGATTTGACTAACATTCACAGGGGTAGACCAATTCTTAATTTCTTCAGTTTTAGATTCATCTACCTCAATGCCTTGACCAGAAACAACATAGCCTAAGAACACAACCTTATTAGTACAAAAAGTGCATTTATCAAGATTAACATATAGTTTCTCATTTCTAAGCACTTCTAGTACTTGTCTAGTTTGATCAATGTGTTCATCCGTCGTTTTGCTATAGATTAAAATATCATCAAAGTATACCACAACAAATTTACCAATGAATGTTCTTAAAACATAATTCATCAATCGCATGAAAGTACTAGGTGCACTAGATAAACCAAAAGGCATAACTAACCACTCATACAATTCAAATTTAGTTTTAAAGCAGTCTTCCATTCATCACCAAGTTTCATCCTAATATGATGGTATCCACTCTTCAAATCAATTTTGGAGAATATAACAGCACCACTAAGTTCATCTAGCATGTCATCTAACCTAGAAATAGGATAACGATATCTAATAGTGATATTGTTAATGGCATGACAATCAACACACATTCTCCATGTACCATCTTTCTTAGGAACAAGAATGACAGGAACAACGCAAGGACTAAGACTTTCGCGTACATACTCTTTCTCAAGTAGCCCTTGCACTTAGCGTTGAATTTCTTTCGTCTCCTCCGGATTGGTACGGTATGGTGGACGGTTTGAAAGTGATGCACCGGGAACTAGATCAATTTGATGCTCCTTCGGAAACACATCCTCAAATGCCTGCAAAAGAGAGGAAACACCACTCGGAAGAGAGGCTAAGTCGTTAGCTAAAAGCAAAATAGTTGCATCTTTGTACACGAGCACAAAGTGCATCTTTGATGGGTTATTGCTTACATCTCTCAAATCTGATTCTGTGGCTAACATAACCAACCCTCCCTCACTCTTATTTTTTTCTCTCATACTTGGCTTGAAGCTTTCACTCACCGATGTGTGGCTTTCACTCTTTTCTTTCTTTTTACTCTCATTTTTAGCACGCTTCTTTTGCTAAAATTCAGCATGTATTTGACTAAGAGTCATTGGATTATGCTCCTTTGTCTTCCCTTTCCACTTAAAAGTATATCTATTGGAAAGGCCATCATATTGCACACTTCTATCATATTGCCATGGCCTTCCCAACAGCAAATGACACACGGTCATAGGCACCAGATAACACTCAACGGTGTCCTCATAATCACCAATCTTGAAAGTAACATGCACCACAAATTGAACCTTCACATCCCCACATTCACTAAATCATTGCACATGATATGGACGTGGATGTTTCAGCATCTTTAAACCAAGCTTCTCACACAATTCGACACTAGCAAAGTTATGACAACTACCTCCATCAATAATAAGTTTGATTACCTTGTTTACCTTGGCTTGTGTTTGAAACAAGTTGGATCGCTGCGGATGTGCCTCCTTCTTGTGCAAGCATGCTCAAATTTTTAGTGACTACTATTGCCTCTCCTGTTTCATAACTCAACACATCAATTCCATCACTGTCATATGATGCATTTTCATATATCTCCTTTTCATGACTGAGCTCAACCTCATCTTCGCTTGCGGATTCAAACTCTCCATCTTCTGTCACAAGCATAACTCGGTTGTTGGGACCAGGGATCGAAATCTCGATGCGGATGAAATCCCTACTGTAGCAGAATGATGCCACTTGAAGCATCGAATTTCGAAAACTTGTAAGTCATTGAAAAAACCGGAAAAACCGTAAATAGTGAAAATGGTAATTATGAAATTTAAATTTGGAACAATGCAAATATTAATGAGAAAATGTTTCTCTCATAGTTGATACTAGTAATCATACATATGAAATTTATTGAACAAACTATTAGCAAATACTTTTTCAGTATCTCTTATTAATCATATCGCGTCACTAAATGATTTGAAAGTATAGGATTAAAGAATCAATCCAATCTCGAGCAAATAATGATGCAATCCATTCTCTCATAGTTGCATGCAATCCAATTAATGAGAAAGTGTTTCAAGTTGTACATAAAAGTCCTCATTTATGTTTTAATAGTGCTAAATATACTAAAACTAATGTTTCAATACATAATCTAGCATAAGAATGCCTAAACCAACTAGGAAAGCATTTAGTCAAAATTTGAACTAGTACTAGAATGAGGTGTTACCTCTATTCGCCCAAACACTTGAAGCATTGTGCTCAAGATTGGTGGCATTACTTGATGTAGGTGCTGATGATGGAAAGCGAGCATTAGTATTTGAACTAGTACGATGCTATCTTTGGTGGCATTTGAGGATGATGGAGTTTCGATATCTTGGTGTTGGTTTCATATCTTCTAGTAATCGCTTTCGCTTTGTCGCTGATGCACCAAATCAACAACAAGATTGTAGGGCTGATATTGCACTATGCGTTTAATGTTTTTATTCATGCCAAACAGAAAACGCGCAAGTGCCTGCTCTTCATCATCGTGCACATGTGCCATAATCATAGCTTGCTCCATCTCCTTGTAACATTCCTCCACCGAGCGATCTCCCTGTCTCAAATTCTGCAATTTATCAAAAAGATCACGTTTATAGGTGTTAGGAACAAAACGTGCTCCAGCTCTTGCTTCATTTCAGCCCATGATGCAATTGGAGGTTCCCCGTTATCTTCTCTCTTGCTCCCACCAAATCTTCAAGTGACGCCATTGTAGCTTCTTCCCTCGAATAATTGTGCATGAATATCTTCTCACCTTGAGCTTGAGATATGCAGATCGGAAGTTCAAATTTGGGAATATTGAACCGTTATCTTCTCTTTGGTTCAACACTTGCTCCCACCAAATCAACTCATAGCTATCGAACTCAAGTGACGCCATGTGTAGCTTCTTCTCCTCTGAATAATTGTGCATCTGGAATATCTTCTCTACCTTGAGCTCCCATGTGAGATATGCATCTGGATCGGAAGCACCTTCAAATTTGGGAATATTGAACTTGAGCTTCCCAAATTTTTCCTCCACGTGCTGCTCATCATGACGACGGCCATGGCGTTGATAGTTATCATTGCGGTGTAACCAAACGTCGTCGCCGAAGTCCTCAATGTGGCCAGCACCGCCGCGTCCACGGCCACGGCCTCTTCCTTGGCCATGGTCAGCGCCCAAAACACCTCCCCCACGCCCGGGAAGAGGTGGTCGAACCGCATTGGCAGCGGCTCGACACGCTTGAGCTTCTCTAGCGAATCGTGCAGCACTCTCCTCATCTGTCTCGTCAAGCTCAACGCCTTTTTCGTGGACACTAACTGGGCCCCGCTCTTTGCGAAGCTCCTCTAGTATCTCCCTCCTCAAGATGCTCATGTTGTCATTCAACTAAGTGTTGAAATCATTTGTGAGCTTCTCAAGGTCAGCCTGTGTAATATATGCTGGTTCTCCTTTTCCTGACATGGTTAGTGCAATCAATAAAGAAAAACTATATATGTGGATGTGGAAGTTTTTATTTGTGGAAATCACTAAACCTCACCTTCTCTTACCGACCGAAGTTCTTATGCGTCCTTGATGGAATTGAAGAGCTGCACGTACTTTGGTGATGATAGACATCACAAGGTGATAGATTAAGCGAATTCAATTGCACAAGCACTGTTAGACAATGGTTTATTTGTGGAGCTTAGAGGGAAAAGTATTTACCTATGCAATCCGAAATTTCTAGATATTATAAAGCTAGGTAACAATCCAAACTAGAATTCAATGCCTAGTTGCTGATCTTATGATATAACCGAAGAACAAAGCAACTCACACGCAAAGATGATGGAACTTAGTGCAATCAAAGGACTGAGCTAATATATAAAAATATAAGTGATGAACAACTAGCTCGTACTGCACAAGTTATGGAGAAACGCTAGCTAATTGCTCAATGAGATAAAATAGGGCACGAGATAGCTCAAAACGATGAAACAACACAATCTTTTTTGTCAATGATAGGGTGTGCTCACAGTAGTGACTGGCCAAGCAATTTTGTTTTATTTTTATTCTTTTTATTCTGTATTTTTTTTTTTTTATACCAGACCAATTGTCACAAGAGCAGCACTTAAAACCCTATTTTCGACTATGAAAGAAAAACAATTCAGATGTGTGTAAAGTGTAAAGGAGCAGCCCTAGAGCAAATCAAATAGCTAGTCTCGAATAGGAGCAAAGTATTAGCAAAGGATTGAATAGGCTCACAAAAACATATAAGCGAAGATTCCTCCTCCCTTTTTTTTTGGCACAGACTGGTAATAAACAGTAGACACACATACTGTAGCAAATCCCACTACTGTAGAAATCACGCACAGTTTTTTTAAGGGCTGGAGCAGCACGCGATCGCCTTTTTGGTACTGGAACTGTAGCACGGATTATTGAGTACTGTAGCACGCGCTACAGTACAGCCGGTGTTTTCCCCTCACGATTGATGGCGGTGTACTGCTGCAGCGCTCGTAGCAAACCGGAGCACTGTTTGTGCATGTACTGTAGCACACACTACAGTACAGTTTTTTTAACCAACTAACCGATTGAAAACGAGATATTAAACTACACAAAGGAAACAAAGACCAGCGACCAGCGACTAAACACAAATTCTAATGGATCGAGACCTAGCCAAACACACTACAAATTCAGATTGAACTACGGGTTATAGGATATTTTTTTTGGCCTTTTGTGTATAGGATATGAAAATAAATCTAACTACGTGTAAATTGATCCTACCGTGGCAACCGATGCTCTCATACCAAGATGATACGGTGGAATGCCCGATCTTCACGACGTAGGATCGATGATAACTTGGATCTGTGTAACCTGACGAACCGATGGCGCCAACCACTGTCAAAACAGCAACCTGCGACAAAAGAATTCGCCCAACCACACGCTCGTGATCCCGTCTACCTGACCACACAAAGTAGACGTGTCGCTCCTGCAAAACACAAGGAATCACAAGAACAACGGAACGGGACAGTAGATTGGAACTCCCTATTCTAGTGGGGGCAATATTGCTCAAACTCTAGAATCAAGAGTAGATTGATTTTCTCCCAAAAAAAAAAAATATCGTTCCCCCTGGTTACAATGTCGCAAGGCCTATGGCCACCTCGGACTTGGTTCGGCCGGCCGAATTCACTTCCTAATCGGTCTTTGGACCAAAATTACAGTCCTATCTTATCTCTAAAGAGATTGTATTGTACAACCTTTGATTCGGTGCATATATATATATATATATATATATATATATATATATGACCGAATCACAGAGAATCGGTTCAGCTTGGCAAGCAGCCAATGTATGCACCATGATTTCTTTATTCCTTTCCAAATCAAACAGCATGCAATCTTGATCTCTTCATGCAGTCCTACTTGGTCCACGTGGACAACAATGTGCAGCAGCACATGCACTTAACCCCTCTCAGCCTTCCATGCTCCTGTACTAGTTGACTGTTCTTGCTTTGCTTTGTGCCACGTTACTTTCTCCTCATGCACAAACCTGAGAACAATTAAAATACTAGCATCAGGTAGTAACCAGTTCTCATGTAAATAAAAATCAAATTCAACTAGGAGTGAGTTCACCTGTTGATTAATCCTTTTAGCTCGTGCTCGTGTAATCGATCCAATCGGCGGGATGTCCTCATCAAGCCGGACCCTAAACATCTGAATGAATAAGATCAAATGGTCGCTGAGACACGGACTCACTATGAGAATAGGGAAGTCAATCTGCTTCCTAACTTACGTACGACAATCTAAAGATCGTCTCCGAGGCAGATCCCGAAGACCACGACGAACTAAAGATGACAAACGAGATCCACACAGATGACCAAGACGGTGATGCCCCGCTTTGGAAAGAGTGGTAGACGGAGTGGCGAGCGGAGAGAGGCGCGGCGGCGGTGGCGTGGCGTGAAGCAGTCAAACTCCCAGAGACGCTGTGAATCAAGGCGCCGAGGGCCAGAACCAACCAGAGCCCCCATGTGGCAGTCCTAACTAAACACAACAAGAGTCAGAGTCAAGAATGACCCGACAACCAAGGTCAGTAATCTGCATAGCAGAAATAAGCTGCATGGTTAGGCGAGGAACATGAGCAACAGAAGGAACATGAAAGGATGAGTTGCTAAGAGGTCCTCGACTAGAGACAGAAAGAGAGGTACCATCAGCAGTAAGAACACTGACAGGGGAATCAAGAGATGTAACGAAAGACAAAGTGGAAGAATCAGAAGTCATATGAAAAGATGCTCCGGATTCAAGGATCCACGGGGAGGTACCTGATTGTGTAGGAGGTGGTTTCTTATTGCCCAAAGAGTCGATGAGCGTAACTGCGCAGAACACGCCGAGGAGAACACAGGCGGCAAGTAGGCGTCGAAGTCTGGCTATCTTCTGCTCAGTGAGAGAAACTGTTGAAGGAGTCGATGCAGACGTCGATGTAGAAGCACCGGCGCCAGTGCTAGGAGAAGAACGGCGTGAAAGATGCCGCTGCTTCTTATAGCACTGGGACTCAATTTGGTCGACCTTGTCGCAGAGGAAGCAGCGAGGACGGCCACCGCCAGATGGAGGGTGGCCACCACCACCTGTGGCAGCCGTTGGAGGAGATAGTGTACTGAAGTGTGGAGCAGTTGGTATAGCAAGGTGACGAGCGGCGAGCATAGAGGGGAGTGGCATCAGACCAGCACCACTCAGGCGAGTCTCCTCTGCACGTATCTCAGTAAAAGCCTCCAGAAGAGTGACACGAGGGTGGCGTGCAAGAAGCTGGGCACGCCTCTGCTCGAACTCAGGACGAAGGTGAGTAAGGAACTCGTAGACACGCTGAAACTCCTGTGTCAAGACGTATACCAGCAAAGACGAACAGAGCGGACCCCAAGAAGGCGAAGAGGTCCGGTGACGCCGCATGCAGAACTCGAGCGTAGAAGGCGTCAACGATAGCCTCGCCTGGCGAAGAGAGTGCCCTCGCGAACCACGGACAGTAGAGGGCATCTCCGGGGGTTCAAAGGCCGACGAAAGTGAGTCCACATCCGGACGGTAGAAGGAGTCCCACAACCTTAGAAGAGGCGAGGCCGACATCGGCGATGAAGGCAAGCAGACGACCGAAGCGCCGTCGTCGCACCACTGAGTGTAGGCGGTCAATCGATCCATGTAGGAATCCAGAGCCTCTTGGTAGGCAGATGCAATCTTCTCATCAGCAAGGCCAGCAACCTTGTCGGCTGTCAGGGGTAGCGCAACAGACGTAGGCTCCGTCAGAGGAGTAGGGCAAGGCGGGCAGGTGACATCGCCAGAGAGGATGCCCCAGAGACGAAGACCACGCATGTGGATGCGCATGTGAGACACGAAATCGGTGTAATGAACACCATCGAAGATAACCGGGCACCGAGGGAGGAAACGGTGCCCATTGGTAGGCAGCGCTGGACGGCGCGGCGACCAAGGCAACGAAGTCTAACAGGTGGCGCTGGACGGTGCGGCGGTTAGAACGACGTTTTTTTCTTTCTTTTTCTTCCGACCTGGCTCAAAAGGGCCTCTTCGGCCCGGCTCAAAACGCCCGGCCCGGCCTGCGTATAAAGAAACGACTGGGGGGACTAGGGTTCCCCCCAGTGATTTCTTCGGCTGGGGCGGCAACCGCTTTGGAGGCGATGGCGGCGGCGGCTTCGGAAGCGGCGGCCGGAGCTTCGGAGGCAACGGCGGCGGTGACTTCGGAAGCTCATGCTTCGGAGGCGGCGCGGCGGCGGTTGTTTTGAGGCGGTGGCGGTGGCCTGTGGAGGGCGAGGCCAAGCGCGACGGCCTTCAGAAGCGACTTGGAGACAGCGACTTCGGCGTCGACCTTCGGAGGCGGCAGCTTCGGCGGCGGCGGCGGTGACCTTCGGAGGCGGCGGCGACCTTAGAGGATGATGAGGGCCAGCGCCTGCGGAGGACTAGGCCGAGCGCGATGGGTTGCGATGGCGGTCTTCGACCGGGGAGGCAGATGAAGTACCTGTCGGGGGAAGTCGGCGACAGCGGCAAGGGGAGGGAAGCCGGCGGTGGCGGCTAGGGCAGGGGAGGACGAGTTGCGCGTCCGGGAGAGGTAACCCTAATGGGCTCTGATACTATGTTAAGAATAGCAACTTGTATTCTCAGGGGACCAAAGAGCCAGTATATATAGATAAGTATAGGAGGTGAATATGCAAATAACCCCTCATAACAATGGGGAATAATACAATGATACATATATCTCTAACAATCTCATGTGACAATGCGAACTTAGACTGAGTTTTTGTTTGCTACCTGTGACTATGATCTCCTTTGATTTTCAATTGCCTGTGGACTTCTTTCTCAGCTAATGAGGCAGTTGGAGCTGCTGAAACTCGGCACGGAGAATGGTCAGTAACAAGATTACGTCCCGCTTCACATGGCACTGCTAGCATTGAGAGCTTGAGTTTGGGTATTGGGCCAAGGGGAGGACTTGGAGAACAGGGTGATTCTGTTTCTCGGCAGCTTGTTCTTACAAACACTTCACTCATCGAAAGACGCCCTGAGAATTACGAGGTAGACATTTGGCCTCTTTTCTCCTCATTTTTGTACATATTGCTCATACTTAAACTTTTGATTACATATGGACATGCTGCAACTATCCAGCATTGGCAAATCAACTTTCAAGAAATGGTTTTTCTCCCAGAATATCTTTTTGCTAAATTGCTTGTTCTTTCCTTTTCCTGTATCTTCAGCATGGTAGGTTTCTTACTTGTTTGCACTGAATCTTATCTTTCCAGGCTATCATTGTCCGACCTCTCTCAGCAGTAAGTGCCCTTGTCCGATTTGCAGAAGAGCCACAAATGTTTGCATTTGAATTCAATGATGGCTGTCCGATTCATGTAAGTATGCATTAATTGTCTCTATGCCCATTACCAGGAACTCCTTCTAATTCTTCTCTGTTTTCTCACTCAGGTATATGCAAGTACGTCCCGTGATAGTTTACTCGCAACAGTTCTTGATATTTTACAAACTCAGGTACCACTTCTTTGATCTTTCTCAGCTTTGCACCAGTTAAAGTCAACATGGAATTGGTATACTGCTTTGCAGAGGTAGAAAATAATACCAGGTCCACCTTAGTATATTTTAATGTTCTATTTATGGTGTTTAGCAAGCATGACTGCCTCACTTGTACTTTTAGAACAGCTAAGTCATGCATTTTAACAACAAAAAATAAAGGCATACATTCTGGTCAGTATTTAATTCATGGTTTCAATTCACTATCTTCAGTTACATCCAAGGATTCAAAAACCGGTCCCGGCTCAATTCCCGGCCGGCGGCCGGTACCGGTAACCGGCCGGTTACCGGTTTTTCCCGGTCGAATTTCGTTAAATTTTGCTTAAAAATCAATCAAAATTCAAAATTTGAAATTTGAATTTGCAAACTCCGGAAAAACCGGCCGGGATTTCAAATCCCGGCCCCCACCGATCCCGGCCCCCACGGTTACCGGCGGTAACCGGCCGGGATTTCCATCCCTACTTACATCTAAGAAGTTGTATGAAGAGTACAGTTTCTTCAAATGTACGTGCTGCATATACACTATACAACTTAGAAGTTAGAACTCGTGAAGTGCAAACACCAAAATGCTTGCTGAGCACCAGAAGTGCGACCACCTTATTTAATCTTGCTATAACAGTGCAATTTCTCATGTCCAATATGTAGCACCAAATTGTATGATGACTTTATACTGTACAAGAGTGAATCTGCTCTGAAAACTACAACTGTAATGATTTACCACGTAGCAAAACTGCAAAACAATTCAACTGTCATGTAACTCTATTTGTAATATTTGTGATATTTCTGATGTCCTTGAGTTTCTTCTACTGCTTCTCTAGCATAGGGCACATTTCACGTGGTTAGAATGCAGAATCTAATTCATCCTTGTTTTCTTATTAGGTCATTCTCATCTTGCATGTGTTTTCTACTATGCTCACTTTGGTCTTTGTTCCTTCACTTTATTTTTAATCTCCTTGTTGCTTGCAGAGGCAGTGTGCAATTCCTGTGCTTTCAAGGTTGACTATGCCTGGTCATCGCATAGATCCACCTTGTGGGGTCGCCCATCTTCAGATGCCCTATCATGCTACCGTTGATATGGATGCTGCTAACATGCACATAAAACATTTAGCTGCGGTTGCTAAAGAGGCTGTAGTTTCATCTGACACTGTTCCTGGAGCAAAAATCAGATTATGGCGTAGAATAAGGGAGTTTAATGCATGCATACCCTATACTGGAGTGCCCATCAATATTGAAGTACCTGAGGTGGTCTTAATGGCTTTAATTAGTCTTCTTCCGGCCACACCACAAAACCTTCCCGCTGATGCTCCTCCTCTTCCGCCTCCATCACCAAAAGCAGCAGCAACAATAATGGGGTTTGTTGCATGCTTACGAAGGCTACTTACATCAAGAAGTGTGTCATCACATGTGATGGCATTTCCTGTTGCTGTCGGGAGAATAATGGGTTTGCTTAGGAATGGCTCAGAGGGAGTGGCAGCTGAGGCTGCTGGGCTTGTGGCTATGCTAATTGGTGGTGGTCCTGGTGATACATCCATGTTAATGGATACAAGGGGAGAATCCCATGCCACTTACATGCATGCGAAGTCTGTACTGTTCTCGCAACCAATCTATGTTCCGGTCCTTGTTAACAGATTGAAGCCAATATCAGTTTCACCATTACTATCTCTGTCCGTTGTGGAAGTCCTTGAAGCTATGCTTTGTGAACCCAACGGTGAAACAACTCAACATGCTACATTTGTTGAGCTACTACGTCAAGTTGCTGGTTTGCGCCGTCGTTTGTTTGCATTATTTGCACATCCTGCTGAAAGTGTAAGAGAGACCATTTCTGTTATTATGCGTACAATTGCTGAGGAAGATGCAATAGCAGCAGAGTCCATGCGCGATGCTGCCTTGAAGGATGGTGCGCTTCTGAGGCATTTGCTAAATGCTTTCTTCTTCCCTGCTGGTGAGCGACGTGATGTTAGTCGGCAGCTTGTTGCTCTTTGGGCTGATTCCTATCAACCTGCACTGGATTTGCTGTCGAGAATACTTCCTCCTGGACTTGTTGCTTATCTTCATACACGTTCAAATGAAGATTCTCAGAACCAGTATGACGAAGTACCGTTAAGCAGAAGACAGAAATGGATACTTCAGCAGAGGAGGGCCCGTGGTGGTAAGAGTATGGCAACACCAGAACAAGGGGTGCCCCCCAATAGTGTTGACGATGGGGATTTCTTCAGGCACGCCGGTGTGGGGCCTTATGGAGCAGATGTCCATCAGAGGCATGCCAGTCAGTACCCAACTGCTCACACCCCTTCTCCTGGTATAAGTATCGATCCTTCTCATGCAGTACCACATGGTGATGTACCTGAGGCGGCTTCTGAAAATAATAATCAAATTGGAGCACCACAGCTGGATTCACATGCTTATTCCGTGGACTCCAATGCCAATGGCAACCTTGTTAGCTCCTCACATTCAGATTTCTCAGTCCCTGCACAGGTTGTGGTGGAAAACACTCCTGTGGGATCTGGCAGGCTACTGTGCAATTGGTATGGATTTTGGAGAGCGTTCAGTCTAGATCACAATAGAGCAGATTTGATATGGAACGAACGCACAAGACAAGAATTAAGGGAAGCATTGCAAACTGAAGTTCATAACCTTGATGTTGAGAAAGAAAGAACCGATGACATTGTCCCTGGAAATTCGGTCAGTGAGGATGCTGCCGGTAGTGACACTTTACCACAAATTTCATGGAATTATGTTGAATTTTCAGTTAGCTACCCTAGCTTGTCCAAAGAAGTCTGTGTGGGGCAATACTATTTGCGGTTGCTGCTTGAAAGTGGAAGCAACTACCAAGCACAGGATTTTCCACTGCGTGATCCTGTTGCCTTTTTTAGAGCTCTATACCATCGTTTCTTGTGTGATGCAGATATTGGTCTTACTGTGGATGGTGCAGTTCCTGATGTACTGGGTTCATCTGATGATTGGTGTGACATGGGTAGATTGGATGGCTTTGGCGGAGGTGGAGGTTCCTCTGTAAGAGAACTTTGTTCAAGGGCAATGGCTATAGTTTATGAACAACATTACAAAGTTATTGGGCCTTTTGATGGCACGTCACATATTACTGTTCTCTTAGACAGAACAGATGATAGGGCATTAAGGCATCGTTTGCTACTTCTGTTAAAGGTTGGTTGCACTGTACTATAATTTCCTCTTGTAATTTTCCAATTTTATCACCCAGTAAGATGACATAAGGTACATTAGATATTAAAACATAAATGAGATTTATTCACGTGGAGTTGGCTGGTCATTACACATCAGTATCATCCATAAATCTCATAACATACATGTGGAACATCGACAGTAATTTGGGACAATACTATCAAAACCAATTACTAATAGGGTTTTGCTGATGCGTCATATCTTTGCATGCTGAGAAATCCGTCCCCTGTTTCCCTCTGTTTTTGTAGGCCTTGACGAATGACCTTTCAAATGTTGAAGGGTGTGTTTTGGTTGGAGGCTGTGTTTTAGCTGTCGATTTGCTAACTGTTGCTCATGAAGCATGTGAGCGGACAGCTATTCCTTTGCAATCTAACCTCATCGCGGCAACCGCATTTATGGAGCCTCCAAAAGAGTGGATGTATATTGACAAAGATGGTACACAAGTAGGTCCACTTGAAAAGGATGCTATCAGACGGCTGTGGTCAAAGAAGTCAATTGATTGGACAACCAAATGTTGGGCTTCCGGTATGTCTGACTGGAAAAGATTACGTGACATCCGGGAGCTGCGTTGGGCACTTTCTATTAGAGTACCTGTTCTTACTCCTACTCAGGTATTGAATCTGCAGCTTGGTGATCACAAACACAAGCACATGCACACACCTTGCCAGCACAAATTTTTTTCAAAATGTTTATTTTGTAGTGTCTTTTGACTCATGTAAAATGTATTTCTGTTCACAGATTGGGGATGCTGCATTGTATATATTGCATAGTATGGCATCTGCACATTCTGATCTTGATGATGCGGGTGAGATAGTGACCCCAACTCCTAGGGTGAAACGTATATTGTCAAGTCCAAGATGCCTTCCTCATGTTGCTCAGGTGCTCTCTAGTTTTTTTTTTTTTCTTTTCTATCATCAGGGGAGACTTAAATTGTAGTGTTGTATGGACCTGGTTATATACTAATATACTAGGATACAAATAGAAAGATGAGATGTGGTGATGAAGTAACATTCCCTTAAAATACACATGCATAAGACGAGCTTTCATTCCCTTAAAATACCGCTAACATTCCCTTAATTCACAACTAATATACTAGGATACAAATGGAAGCAAGGATGGTAAAAATAATGCAACTAATAAACTGTGCTGATGAAGTAACATTCCCTTAAAATACCACTAAGTTTTAACTCCCTAGTAAACCTGGTAGCATAGCTATCACCAATTTCAATCTAGAGAGTTGTGTTTATGTCTTTATGATAAGATGCTTTTCTTACCAGTAAAATTCATGCTTTAGATTGTGATAAATTGATTTAAATCTTTAATGCTCTGTTACAACTTTTCAGATATATTTCTCTCTTGCTTTTGAATAATTTAATTGATCAAAGACTGACCAAAAAGAAAATAATAATAATTTGAAATGTTATAGGCTATGCTTACTGGGGAACCAAGCATTGTTGAAGCGGCTGCCTCCTTGCTTAAGGCTATTGTCACAAGAAACCCCAAAGCTATGATTCGACTATACAGTACTGGTGCCTTTTACTTTGCATTGGCATATCATGGTTCAAATCTCTTATCAATTGCACATCTCTTTTCGGCCACACATACTCATCAAGCTTTTCATGGCGGTGAAGAGGCAGCGGTATCTTCGTCGTTGCCTTTGGCAAAGCGTAGTGTACTAGGTGGACTGCTCCCAGAATCATTGTTGTATGTCTTAGAACGCAGTGGTCCTTCCGCTTTTGCTGCCGCCATGGTGTCTGATTCTGACACACCAGAAATTATTTGGACCCACAAGATGAGGGCAGAAAATCTTATTCGTCAGGTATTTGACCTGTACCCTTTGTTGTTATTTGCTAAAACATTTGCTTTGAAATTTTGGGCTTTTAATATTATTTTCAAATTATTTTGTGCATCCTATTTGTTTTGTCAGGTTCTGCAGCAACTCGGTGATTTTCCTCAGAAATTGGCTCAACATTGCCATTCATTGTATGATTATGCTCCTATGCCACCTGTGACCTACCCACATCTGAAAGATGAAATGTGGTGCCATCGTTACTACCTTCGGAACCTATGTGATGAGATTAGGTTTCCTAACTGGCCTATTGTTGAACACGTAGAGTTTTTGCAGTCGTTGTTGGCAATGTGGCGTGAAGAGTTAACTCGTCGTCCAATGGATTTGTCTGAAGAAGAAGCCTGCAAGATACTGGAGATTTCTCTCGATGATCTTGTGCTTGGTGAGAATGGCAGTAGCAAGCAGTCATCCGAGTTAAATCCGACCAATTTGGCAAACAATATTGAAAACATTGACGAAGAGAAGCTTAAGCGCCAATACCGGAAGCTGGCAATAAAATACCATCCAGACAAAAACCCTGAAGGAAGAGAAAAGTTTGTTGCTGTGCAAAAGGCTTATGAGCGATTGCAGGTACTCCTTCATTCCTACGGCCCTTGATACCATACCACCTTTTGCATGCTTGATTTGTTGTAGCTTGATTAAATTGGAGGCACCATTTATAAACATAGATGAGTTCTTAGGCATATGGAGTTAGATATGTAATAGCTACATAACCCCCTTGAGCCTCCTTGAAGGTTGCTTCTTTCTGGGCTACCTAAGGATTATTGTTGGAACAGTTTCTCAACGAGGATAATTGCTAACAACATAAAATTGATGTAGTTGTAAATCATGTGTTATCCTTTTGAAGAAAGACTATACAGTGCTTCTATTTTAAATTACCTTGAGTTTTGGCCTTAGGAAGATTGCTATCTTTCTTGTTTAATGAAAGGCATTTGTTCGAAGAACATGTATTTAAAGTACTCTCCAGGTTTTGCCTTCTCCTTTTGTTTTTTGTGCTGTTAAATTTGGTTCTTCCTTTTCTTTTAGGAACAAGTCCACTTTTGCCCCCTGAACTTACGCCCCGAGTCCGAATAACACCCTCTACCACGAAACCGTTTGCTTCGCCCCCCCTGAATTAGCCAAATCAGGTGACTTAACCCATCCTGGCCTCTGGCGCTGGCGCTATCTTCGCACTCTACGACATGGGCACTTTGTGGCGTAGCCAGTGGAAGCTGTTCTCCTGCCCGCTCGCCATGCTCACCGCCCCGGAGTGTGCCCTGTGGGATGATGTCTTCGAGATCCTGAAGCACCCCCGTCTCCTTGCTAGGGCCGGTGGCCGCCGCGTCCTTATGATCGGTGATCTCAGGTCCTCATTCGCCATAGTTGCGTTGTGCTCCACGGTGCTCATCCTCCGTCTAGATGTAGCCACCATGGAGTGAGATGAAGCTCACAGAGACATGCATGCCACGGTTGCCACCTCACAGAGACATTTGTGCCACGTCGAAGTAAAACCAGGCGGTATTGGGCTCAGGGGGTTAAGTGGCCCGGTTTGGCTAGTTCAGGGGGGCAAAGCGAATGGCTTCGTAGTTGAGGGTGTTATTTGGACTTAGGGCATAAGTTCAGGGGCAAAAGTGGACTTCTTCCTTTCTTTTATTGGGGTAACTGGCACAAACATATTTCTTTTATGCACTTTACAAACAATTTTTCCACCTTACAACACTCATCCTACAAGTTGGAGTAAGGCAAAGTGGAACATGTGTGAAAATATTGAGTTACATTAAGATATATTTCCAAATTGGTGACTATTTACAGTGTATCTTTTTTTAACGGATATTTACTGTGAATCTATTATCCATACGCACAGGCAAGTATGCAGGGATTGCAGGGACCACAAGTCTGGAGGCTGCTACTCTTACTCAAGGCACAGTGCATCTTGTACAAGAGATATGGACATGTCTTGGAACCATTCAAATATGCTGGCTATCCTATGTTGCTAAATGCAGTTACTGTAGATAAGGATGACAGCAATTTTCTTTCATCTGATAGGGCCCCTCTTTTGATAGCCGCTTCAGAGCTAATTTGGCTTACGTAAGCTAAGATTAACTTACTTTAACTATGTTTATGTCTTTTCTTAACAACTGTTTAATTTGATTGAACATCCATTATCTCATTTTCTTGTCATGCTCTGTTAGATGTGCATCATCTTCATTAAATGGGGAAGAACTTATACGAGACAGTGGTATCCCATTGCTGGCAACACTTCTTTCACGTTGCATGTGCATCGTTCAGCCAACAACTCCGGCAAATGAACCAGCGGCAAGAATAGTCACCAACATAATGCACACATTCTCAGTTCTCAGCCAGTTTGAGTCAGGAAGAGTTGAGATTCTTAAGTTTGGTGGTCTTGTTGATGACATTGTGCACTGCACAGAACTTGAATTTGTTCCCTCAGCTGTGGATGCTGCTCTGCAGACAGCCGCTAACGTTTCAGTGTCATCTAAATTGCAAAATGCTCTTCTAGAGGCTGGATTTTTATGGTACCGCCCTGCCATCCTTGTTGCAATTGCTATAATAACCTGGAGATTAGTACTGAATGAATTCTTGTCTACATTTTATAATCGTTGACTAAATCAAAATGAGATACATGTTAGGAGAAAAGAAAAAAAGGCATACCAAAAAACAAAGTTATGCCAGTGATATATCTAATTAAAATGTACTTGCAGGTATGTGCTGCCCCTACTGCTTCAATATGATTCAACAGCAGAAGAGAATGAGACAAACGAAGGACATGGTGTTGGGGCAAGGGTACAGATTGCTAAAAATCTGCATGCTGTACGTGCTACTCAGGCTTTGTCAAGGCTTTGTGGTATTGGTGTTGACGGAATATCAAGCCCATCTAATCAACCTGCTTTCAATACACTAAGAGCACTTCTTACTCCCAAGCTTGCTGATATGCTGAGAAACCACCCACCCAAAGAGCTATTATCAAATCTAAATTCAAACTTGGAGTCACCAGAGGTAATGGGTTCTATTTTCAATTGTCTAGAACATCGCCATAAATCCATTGTCAAAAGTATATCATTTAAACATACATATCTTGTATTTCGCTCCTCGCCATGAGCATCGACCTGCAATACATTAAGCAATTTGCTAATTTTACTCCATCTGTAACAGGTGGGAAGGTAAAAAAAATTATTACTAGGGGCACACATACATGCGTGCGTGCACACACTGAGACAATTTAGGGAATCATCATCAGAGTGGGGACCAGTGATGGAAATCCCAGCCGGTTACGGTAACCGGCCTTACCGGTGGGGGCCGGGATTTGAAATCCCGGCCGGTTTTTCCGGAGTTTGCAAATTCTGTTAGCGAACAGTTTTCTCCACGTTCTGCACGTCCTAAGGCTCTCCTTGTTTGTAGCTAATCTCAACCGTGATGTACCTGTATATAGGCGTAAGCTCTTGAGCAATACAACTTGAGTTGTCTGCCATTCGTTATCTCCCTCTTACATGGTATCAGGCGTTCCTCGATCCAATTCTTCCGCTGCCCACTCACCACCAATCGCTCGCCGCCGCCATGGTCTCTTCCTCCTCCTCGTCGTCAACCTCCGACAACTCCGACGCCGAGTCCGTGCTTCCCCACCTGCTCCAAGTCCAGACTGCACCTGCTGCTCCGACGGTTGTCCATGGGATCAACATCCAGTCACGAGTCCCGCTCGTCCTCGACTTCAACGACGCCAATTACGTCGCCTGGGTGCGCTCCTTCTCTGCCGTCTTCGGCCAATACGGTCTTCGCGACCATGTCGACGGCGCTTCGCTAAGGGCGATAACGATTAGGTGCAGAATGATCGCGCCATCGTGTCGTGGTTTTACAACCGCATCTCCCCCGAGCTCCTGTCCATGGTCTCCGGCGACGCCGACACCGCCTACTCCCTCTGGCGTGGTGTCCGCAACCTCTTCCGCGACAACAAGGACACTCGTGCCGATCTATCTGGTCTTTGAATTCCAACTTCTACCAAGGCGACCTTCGGGCCTCGACTCTCGCTCCAAGATGAAGGTCATGGCGGATCGGTGGCCGGCTCGGCTCGGCGCTCCGGTGAACGACAAAGACCTCATCTACAACATTGTGCGCGGCCTCAACCCCCGTCTTCATCACGCGATCCCGCACATCACTCTTCGTCGCCGCCTGCCGTCGTTCCTCAAGACTCGATCCATGCTTCAACTCGAGGAACACCGCGTCGCCGAATCCGAGAAGATGCGAGGCGCGCGGCGCGCTGGTCACTCAAGTCGAATCGCCGGCTCTACCTCGCCCGGTCGCCTCTGCAAAGACCTACGGCCAGACATCTTCAGTCGCGGCGCGTTTGTCGCCCATACCGCTTCAACGCTAACCTGTTGCCGCATCGCGGGCGCTGAAGCAATGGCCAGTTTCGCCGCCCGGCCTCCGGTGGACGCTCGTTCCAGTCTTCCTACAACGCCAAGAAAAAGAAGAAGAAGGGCTCGCTTCCTCCCAGGCTCCACCGCCGGGCTTCTGGCCCTCCATGAACCCCTGGACTGGCATGGTCCAGGCATGGCCGTTCCAGGCCCCACGCGCTCCGACGGCCGGTGTCCTCGGCCCTAGACCTCCTGCCACAACACCCCAAGCCCACGTCGCCGATGCTTCCTCTCCACTGGACCCGCAGCTCCTCGCCACTCTCAACAACATATCGCTGCACCAGCCTCAGCCCACCGGCGAGTGGTTCTTTGACACCGGCGCCTCCTCCCACATGTCTCAAGGCTCCGGTAACCTCTCCTCCCTCTCTCCCAATTCCTCCTTAACGCGGATCATTGTTGGAAATGGCTCCTCTCTTCCCATTACCCACACTGGTTCCTCTTCCATACCCACCTCTTCCACCTCTCTATCTCTAAACAACATTCTTATCTCTCCATCATTGATCAAGAATCTTATTTCCGTTCGCGCTCTTACGCGTGATAATCCTATCACTGTTGAATTTGACGCTTGTGGTTTCTCTATCAAGGATCGACACACCCGGGAGGTGATTCTCCGCAGTGATAGCCAGGGCGACCTCTATCCTCTACATCCGACGGCCGCTGCAACCACCCACTGCCTCACTGCCCTCTCTGCAGACCTGTGGCACCAACGACTTGGACACCCCGGGCGCGAGTCTTTCCGTCGTCTTCTTCAATCCTTTGCATTCTCTTGTAATAAAGATCTCCCTCATACCTGTCATGCTTGCCGGATTGGCAAACATGTTCGTCTCCCATTTTCACAGTCACAGCATAAAACAATTGCACCTTTTGAATTAATTCATTGCGATGTTTGGACGTCACCAGTTGCAAGCTTCACTGGCTTTCAGTATTATCTTGTGCTCTTGGATGATTTCACGCATTTTGTTTGGACCATCCCTTTGCGCCGCAAATCTGAGGTCGCCCAACACATCATGTCGTTCCATGCCCTTGCTCGCACACAATTTGGGAGCAGTGTCCGCTCGTTTCAAACTGACAATGGCCGGGAGTTTGATAACTCCACACTCCGTCAGTTCTACTCCGAGCATGGCATCTCATTCCGACTTTCTTGCCCTTACACCTCGCAACAAAACGGCAAAGCGGAACGTGTGCTGCGCACTCTGAACGATGGCGTTCGTACACTGCTTCTGCACGCCGGCCTCCCACCTGTCTTCTGGGTCGAGGCTTTGCACACATCCACTTACCTACACAATCGCAAACCGTGCAAGCCGCGTTCCCTGTCCACTCCCTACTCCCTTCTCTATCATACTGATCCTAACTACACCTCCCTGCGAGTTTTTGGGTGCCTTTGTTACCCAAATACCGCAGCCACCAGCCCTAACAAACTCTCTCCACGATCTGTGGCGTGTGTGTTTATTGGCTACTCGCAGGATCATCGTGGATATCGGTGCTATGACTTGCAGACGCGCAAAGTGATCACCTCGCGCCACGTCTACTTCGACGAAGGTGTCTTCCCGTATCGCTCGGGATCGTCGTCTGCCTCCCCAACCACCATCGCCTACGATCCGTGGCGGCCTGATCCACGCAGCACGGCTGCGGATCTCCCGCCTCCCCCACCGGCTTCGCCACGCAGACAGCGCGGCGCGAACCAAGGATCGCCTACCGCTTCCCCCGGCCGTCCGACGGATCGTCGCCGCGTTCACCATCGTCCACGCCGTCCCACGGCACCTCTACGCCCCGCGCGTCCCCAACAGGGCCGCGATCTTCATCGCCGGACGCGGCCACAGCTTCCTCCTCGTCTACCCAGCGCCACGATCTGTCGCGCCTTATGTCGACCGTATGCGCGCGGAACCTTCAAGCCGAACCCACGCTACGCCGGGACAGTAACCACGACAACCATCTCGCCGATCCGCGCTTGCGGTACATCAGCGCTCAGGATCCTAAGCGGGCAAAGCAGCCCATGCGATCGAAGTTCGATGCCCTGCTAGCCAACAACACGTGGGAACTCGTTCCTCGCCCACCCGGCTCACACGTCGTCAGCGGCAAATGGATCTTCCGTCACAAATTCAAGGAAGACGGGAGCTTCGATCGGTACAAGGCACGCTGGGTGGTTCGCGGATTCACTCAACGCGCAGGCGTCGACTACGGTGAGACATACTGTCCCGTCGTCAAACCGGCGACAGTCGCAGACCGTCTGGACTACTCGCTACCAATGAGATTGGCTCGTGCGGCACCGACGTCAACAACGCCTTCCTTCATGGCGTCCTCGACGAACAGGTGTACGCCCGTCAACCTGCTGGGTTCACCAACAACCCCAATCTGGTGTGCCGACTCTCCAAGAGCCTCTATGGCCTCAAGCAGGCGCCCAGGGCCTGGTATATGCGGCTGGCCAACTTTCTCGGCACCATAGGCTTCCAGCCAACACGATCCGACAGCTCCCTATTCGTACTTCGACAAGGAAAGGAGTCCGTCTACCTGCTACTATACGTCGATGACATCGTGCTCACGTCTTCTTCCAGTGACACCCTGCGGCGCGTCATCCACGACATCAATGCTGAATTCAAGCTCAAAGACATGGGGCCGGTGCACTACTTCCTTGGCATTCAGGTGACCCGACGCCCTGACGGCTTCCTTCTTCAGCAGCAACAATACGCCATGGACTCTTTGAACGAGCGGCAAGATGGCGATCGCCGCCCTTGACGACACACGCCGATCGACATCGCCGCAAACTATCCGGTCTTCTTGGCGATCCTCTATCATCTGCCGACGCCTCCGACTATCGTAGCATGGCCGGGGCCCTTCAGTAACTGACCATGACAAGGCGGACTGCGAAGACCGTCCCAAAGCAGCATGCCTCCACATGCACTCTCCAACTACAGCGCATCAGGGACTTGTCAAGCGAATCCTCCGATACATCCGCGGAACCACGGCGCTCGGCCTTCATCTTCGTCGGTCTAACCTGTCCGATCTCACTGCCTACTCAGACGCTGATTGGGCGGGGTGTCCCGACACGCGGCGCTCAACATCGGGCTTCTGTGTGTTCATGGGGGACTCGCTGATATCGTGGTCCTCCAAACGGCAAACAACAGTTTCCCGATCCAGCGCCGAAGCGGAGTACCGCGGCGTCGCAAATGCCGTGGCTGAATGCACTTGGCTCCGACAGCTGCTTGGCGAGCTGGACTGTCCACTGACCAAGGCCACGATCGTATTCTGCGACAACGTCTCGGCTTGCTATATGAGCTCCAATCCAGTGCATCACAAAAGAACGAAGCACATCGAGCTCGACGTGCACTTTGTACGGGAGAAAGTTGCCGTTGGCCAATGCAAGGTTCTTCATGTACCCACGACACAGCAGCTCGCCGACGTGATGACCAAAGGCCTACCGACGGCTAGCTTCAAGGAGTTCGGAACGATCGTGCGTCGGCTGAAACGACGCCACACGCGCAGTGAGGGTGTTAGCGAACAGTTTTCTCCACGTTCTGCACGTCCTAAGGCTCTCCTTGTTTGTAGCTAATCTCAACCGTGATGTACCTGTATATAGGCGTAAGCTCTTGAGCAATACAACTTGAGTTGTCTGCCATTCGTTATCTCCCTCTTACAAATTCAAATTTCGAATTTCGAATTTTGATTGATTTTTAAGCAAAATTTAACGAAATTCGATCGGAAAACCCAAGAACCGGCGGTTACGCGATCAATGCCACCCGCCACGAATTGAGCCGGGACCGGTTTTTGAATCCTTGGCAAGGACAGTTCCATAGTCAATACTCAATTTCTACCAATTTAATAGTAAGTAGTAGGGATGAAAACGGATCGGATAGTTTAAGCGATCCGGAAAACGGATTCGGATTGTCTCGGATCGGATTTTTCGGATAATTTTCGGATCGGATACTGATTGGATTTTTTGTCGGAAACGGAAGCGAATACGGTAGGCATGCTATCCGCGGATACGGATACGGATCTGGATTATCCGGATAAGACAAGTCCGGATATCCGATTTCGGCCCAATAGAAGAAGATTTCACCCAAAAGGAAAATAAGATTTTAATTGATTTTCGAATTTTAAAATGCAACAAATCAAATAGCCTTTTAGAAAATAGCAAATAGAGTTAAAAATTCTAGAAAAATCATAAAATTCCTTAAATTATTTTGAACTTAATAAAATTAATTCCAAGTTAAAGTTAGTTTTTATTTTTGCACATAAATTATTTTAATTTTGAAAAATATGAACAATCTTTTAAAATCCGAAAATTCAAGAAATTAACTATTATTTTTCATTTTCACTTTAAATACAATAAAATCCCTAAATCTCAATAAATTTTTTGACATTGAAAACTAGGAAATTAAATAATTGACTTTATTTCATTTATTTTTTCTTTTAACCAGAAAACACTTTTAAATCTCAAAAATCCAATAAACTAATAACTTTATTAATTTTATTTTTGGTAACATACTTTGAGATGTTACAATCATTTACGTATAGATTAACTATCTAGCCTCATCAATGTTAGTGTGAACTAAGTTTTATGTATGTGATAAGCTAAGTGTAAATGTGTGATGACTTGTGACTTTGTGAGTTCTGACTTATAAGCTAAATATGGTAAACTAAGTGTTATGTTTATGATGAACTAGTCAATGCAACTTGTTAGTGCCAATGTTATGCGTGGTTGCTGAAAATATGAATAATTCATGAATGTGTTGCATCAAATGAACTACTTATATGTTTTCGTTAATTTCTGGCATACAATTTAAGGGGTTTTCATGTTCCGAAAATAATCCGCGATCGTATTCGTTTCAATTCGTATTCGCCCCGTATTCGTATTCGATATTATTCGTATCCGTATTCGTATCCGGAGTATCCGTATTCATATCCGGATCCGGAAAAAAATATGAAAACAAATATGACATAGCAATTATCCGTCCGTATCCGATCCGTTTTCACCCCTAGTAAGTAGGCATGGAAGGTGCTGTTCTCTTTTGGATATGAACAGAAACACTATCAGAATACTGATGCATATTATTTGCTTCATTAATATACATCATGTTATTGCTTCATAGGGAGCAATTATAAGCTGTTTTCCTTGGGACACTACTTATTTAATTATTTCGCAACATGCTACTACTATTTGGTTTTATGTGTGCAGATGATTTGATTTATCAATATACATTATGTAACTGCTTCATACTGAGCAATTATAAGCTGTTTTCCATGTAACACTACTTCAGAATTTATTTTACAGCGATCTTCTGCTATTTGATTGTATGTGTGAAGATGATTTCAACCTAAGAAAACTTCACTTCTTATTGCAGATCATATGGAATTCTTCCACCAGAGGGGAGCTCCTCAAATTTGTAGACCAGCAGCGTTCTAGTCAAGGCCCTGATGGTTCATATGATTTGACGGAATCACAGTCTTTCACCTATCAAGCTTTGTCAAAAGAATTGAATGTTGGTAACGTATACTTGAGAGTTTACAACAATCAGCCGGATTATGAAATAAGTGATCAGGAAGGCTTTTGCATTTCTCTGCTTAAATTTATAGCAGGGTTAGTACAAAAGTGGAATTCCATAAATTTGGAGGAAAATATGATGGAGATTGACACATCTACTACTGAAAATGGTGAATTCAGTGATTCAACCAAAGAAGGTAAAGAAGACAATTCATTTAAAAAAGACAGTAAAGAAGTAACCGATGGAGATTGTGAAGTCATTATGAACCTCCGAATTGGGTTAGCATCACTTCAGGTACATTTTTTAAGGAAAACTTTCTTAGTTTTTTTTTTTGTATGATGAACATTTTCTGAATTGTATTTCATTTTTTATGCTGCAGATTCTTCTGACAAGTAATCCAGGCTTGGCTGCTGTTTTTGCTTCCAAGGAAAGGTTGACACCTCTTTTTGAATGCCTTGCTGTGCCTGCTCCTCCTGAAAGCAACATCCCACAAATTTGTCTAAGCGTTCTTTCTCTCTTGACAAAGCATGCTCCTTGTTTGGAGGCCATGGTTGCAGAAAGGACGAGTCTCATTTTGTTATTTCAGATACTCCACTGCAATCCTCCTTGCAGGGACGGAACACTTGTTGTCCTTTATTCTTTAGCAAGCACACCAGAGCTGGCCTGGGCAGCTGCCAAGCATGGTGGTGTAGTGTACATTCTTGAACTTATGTTACCACTTCAAGGTGATGATCTTTACTTTATTATGTTATTACTATAGTTAGATATTCATATTAGGCCATGAGCTGATGTTTGTTGACATTATTTCAAATTATTTCGTGTAATTTACTTGTTTCTAGCATTTTTCTTGCTCTCGTTGTTTTGCTTGTACCAGCTGATGTTTTTATGCACAACTGCATGTTTAATTAATTGAATTTCTAAAATTTGGCTGGAATTCCTCATGTGTATATTATTGCATAGACCCACACCCACCTCCAGTGAAGTTCCTGCTGTGTTTAATTAACTTTGCTTTGCTGTAACTGCTCTTCACTTGCGTTCTTTTATTCATGTTTAACTTATTACCACCACTTATAGATCTAATCTGTACACTACTCACTTTTTACATTATGTAGAGGAAATACCTATGCAGCAAAGAGCTGCAGCTGCATCCTTATTGGGCAAACTTGTTGGGCAGCCAATGCATGGTCCCAGGGTGGCCATCACACTTGCTAGATTCTTGCCTGATGGTTTGGTTTCTGCAATTAGAGATGGACCTGGTGAAGCCGTTATTTCATCTCTTGAACAGACAACAGAAACTCCCGAACTTGTATGGACACCTGCAATGGCAGCTTCTCTTTCTGCGCAGCTGTCAACCATGGCGTCAGACCTCTACCAAGAGCAGATGAAAGGACGTGTTGTTGATTGGGATGTGCCTGAACAAGCATCTAGCCAACATGTAATGAAGGATGAACCACAGGTAGTGTTTGTTCTGGAATTATGGTGTTATCTGCATTTCATAACATTGGTTTAGATGTTATCATGCTGTGCAAATTTCAGGTTGGTGGAATTTATGTAAGACTCTTCCTAAAGGATCCCAAGTTTCCACTGAGAAACCCTAAAAGATTCCTTGAAGGACTCCTAGATCAGTATGTCTCCTCAGTTGCTGCTACACACTACGAAGCAAATGCTGTCGATCCAGAACTCCCTTTGCTGCTTTCCGCTGCATTGGTTTCCTTGTTGCGTGTTCATCCGGCACTTGCAGACCATGTTGGTTACCTAGGTTATGTTCCGAAGTTGGTTGCAGCTATGGCCTACGAGGGAAGAAGGGATACTATGGCATCTGGACAGGGCACAAGTAGATTGCAAGCAGAACACATTGAGCACGACAACTCTGATGGTCTCTCTGAGACCACCGTGCAGACTCCACAAGAGCGTGTTCGCCTTAGTTGTTTGCGAGTACTACATCAGCTGGCGTCTAGCACAACTTGTGCAGAAGTTATGGCAGCAACAAGTGTAGGAACTCCTCAGGTATTCAATTATAATCAACTTCTTTGTGTTTGTTGTAACTCTTTCTAGGTAATCTTATCATACTTTTTCATAGCTTTTTTTTTTTTGCTAATACCACAGCATGACCGCCTTTGTGATTTGATTTCCTCTGTAGAGTTTTTCGTGATAAAGCTTGATATACTAAGTTTGGTGTGAACCTGCAATGCGGTTGTATCATAAGTAATTATTGGTTAGTCCTGTAGCGTTCAAAATAAATTTAGGCCTGTGAAGATTCCATTTCTGGCATCTTTTGTCAATTCAACTGCAGAACCTTCAAATTTGATAGTCCTATTGGCTGTATCCCAATGTTTTCATTAGTTTGGTCTCTTGACTTCCACAATAACTATTTACCCCTTCATTTTAAAGTATGTTTGCCTTTTAAGCATGAAAAATCTATTACTTCTCACAACAGATTGGGGGAGGAACCAAAAAGGAAGTCCAATATGATTTGACAGATAGCACATTGTTTCATGAATGGCATCTTAAGGACCCATCATAACCTTTTCTTCCTTGAGCTGTCTTGCAGGTTGTTCCACTGCTGATGAAAGCGATTGGATGGCAAGGTGGAAGTATACTGGCATTAGAGACACTAAAGCGTGTCGTTGGCGCTGGTAATCGGGCTAGAGATGCGCTTGTTGCACAGGGGTTAAAGTAAGCTGCTCCAAATTCCTATATAGTTATCTGTCTTCAAATCTAAAAAATCCATTTTTCAAAGATCTCGTATAAATGTTCTCATTTGATTTGGCTTAAAGGATGGGTTTACATACACGTGCAATGTCAAAAGATGGACCTAGTAAGTAGTAAGTTCCAGTTTAGTTGGAAACCTTTGTAATAAGAACTTACATGAGGAATAAAGCTGTTTGATTCTAATTTGCAAATTTAGGTATTTTGTAGCATCTCAGCTTCTGCCTTCTTTCCATAGTTCTAACATTATAAAAGTACTCCATTATATTGATGTTTTCTTTTTATGCCTGCTTATTGAAAATGGAAAAGCTAACACCTTTTCATTAAAAAAAAGGAATCCTGACCAGGATCGACCAAAACTTATTTGCTTCATCTTGTACTACTACAGTGCAAAAAATGTTGTTCTTTGCCATATATTTGCTGAACCTAGTTTTGCTTGAAATCATATTCAACTCTTGCAATAACAAATCTTTGTTGTGTCTTTTACTCTGAAACAATTTAGGGTTGGTCTTGTTGATGTTCTCCTTGGCATTCTCGATTGGCGAGCTGGTGGAAGACAGGGACTCTGTAACCAGATGAAGTGGAATGAATCTGAGGCTTCAATTGGGCGTGTATTGGCAGTGGAGGTAAGCATCAGCTTAGCTTTAGCTCAATTTTGTTATTACACATTTACACTCACTTGGACTTTATGGGACCTTTGCATCTGCTTGATGCAATCAAAACAGAATCGGATTGATCATATACATTCTGTAGGCGGATGCTGGACACAAGTAGGGAGTGATGATGTATAAAACTAGAAACCCATCTTCCTGTGAGTTTTGGCTTGTTTTGGTTATCTGGGTGTCCTGGTCATGATTTGTGGCACTTTGTAACTTGCCCTGAAATATTTTGAACCTGAAAATACATGAAGTATTTGCACAAAAAAATTGGTGGATTATATTTCTTGTAGTCGCGCTTCATATATTAGAAAAACACAAGGGTATTCAGAGCATAGATCTCGTGAGTAGTTAGAACACAATAAAACAAATACTAACAGGAGAATTTGGTTCAGAACAACCTGAAAGCTAATATGTTTAGGTGAGATTGTTGAACCCTCTGTGCAGGTCATTGTGGTTTTGATCTATTTTAGGTCTGGCAGTTCCATTTCTACATGCTTGAATGGCCTCTACCGCTTGTTTATTTTGCTGATGTATTTGATATGATCATTTTTGTTTGTTTGATTTACACAGGTACTTCATGCTTTTGCAACGGAAGGTGCACACTGTGCTAAAGTTCGTGAAATCCTGAATGCTTCTGATGTAAGTAACTCACTACAGTTCACTGAACTACACAGTTCATATTAGCTCATGAAAATTGGGGAAGTAGTTCTATGTGATCATGATAGCTAATTCACTACACAAAAAATGATAACTCTTAGTGAGCTGAATAAGAATTTTTTGCTTTGTAGGTATGGAGTGCTTACAAGGACCAGAAGCACGATCTGTTCCTGCCATCCAATGCACAATCTTCCGCTGCTGGAGTCGCGGGGCTCATCGAGAGCTCGTCATCAAGGCTCACCTACGCCCTCACGGCACCCCCACCTCAGCCTGCATTGGTCCGGCTACCGTCCTCAGCTCCTGCTCCACCATCAGCTCCCGCAAATCCTAGTGGGCGGCATTCGTATCAGCATTCATAGCGCGCAAAACGAAACACGTCGATCTCAGCTCCTTTTCTTCTTCTTCTTTTTTTCCCCAACAAGGCAGAACACCCAGCTTTTATTAAAAAAAACTAATAACCAGTCTTACAGAAGTCGATCTCAGCTCCTTAAGGATATGAACATTTGAAGTTGGTCACCCTTGCATAGTGAGTCGCGCACAGGCCACAGCACCACCAAGTGGGACTTGTTACAACAGCAAAGTACGGTTTGAGTTTGTGCCTCCGTATACTATTTACCTTGGAGGCACACCGGGGGCTGCCTTGCAGTACATAGCATGTACAGTTTTCCATTACATAGAGGTCAGCTTCGTGTTCGTTTCTTGTACATGTAAAGCATATATCTGTTCATATAATATTCGATCTGGAAATGTGTATCGATTCATTTTGGGTCCATACTCTTTTTTTTTTTTTTGAGACGACGAGAGATGAATGAATGGTGTTCCAACCCCCCATCATGTGACCCTGTGCTATTCTCAATTGACCTTTGGGGCATCTGTGTCAACCCCTTTGACACGAACTAACGACATAAAATTATTATAGAATTAGCTAAAAAGGGTTAGATACCAAACCGCTTTTAGCTGAAACTCAACTCGTTCTATTGTAAAACTGGCAAACAACAGAAAAGTGGTCAAAGATGCCACTAGACCAATGGTGCTTGTTGTTTCCATGGACAAATATTTACTTATTACTTCATGCCGTTCCGGAAGTAACCGGGCCACTTGCTTCTATTTTTAGATAAGAGAGCGCAAATCGCACGGGAATTCTATATTGGTTAGCTTTTCTTACAACCATTCAGAAGGGAAATGTACATCAGACTGAAACGGTGGAAGAACATTACGCCAGGTGACGACAGAGACTCCTCATGCGGTGTGGCCTCGTGGGTTGGCCTGCGTTGTACCCTAGTTGATCTAAATTGTCCATGCCTAAGGGGTCCCCATGTGGTTATCCACCTCTATTGGGGTTTACAAGCTGTTTGTTTGGTCAGTTGGTGACCTAATGAATTAAGTCAAATTTTGGTATAGTTAAAACTTAGGTAAATACAAAATTTGACAAAATAAACGTTATTTGAATTGTGACCATGCCAAATTTTGGCATTACCAAAATTTGGGTGGGTGATTTCCTTGTTAGAATTTTAAACGCCGTGACTCGCTTGATCCTAGGTCCGTGCACGAAACAACGTATACACGTGTAAAGTAGCAAAGCCTCTAAGTAGCAGCACCTCTGCCTCTGTCCTTCGTGCCGTGCACCTCCTGTGCCCATGCACTACCTCTGCTTTCATTGCAGACCTCTGTGCTCTCTCTCTCTCTCTAAACTTTCCTTCCTGCTGCTTTGGAGAGGAAAAGAAACCAAAGGAAACAGAAACACAACCGGACACTCGATTTCTTTCAGGAGTGGTGCTCCTCTTTTTTCTTTCTTATTACTTCTCAACTCACTTCATTGTTTCTTAGGAGTACAAGCATGCAGATTATATAGGCCTAGTGCCTTCCGAGCTAGGACTAGGATTGGAATACATGTTGACTCCTATCAATGCAGAAAAGCAAAGCGAACACAACTTCCTAAACTTAGAAACTAAAATTACAAAACAAGATTAATCTAACAATCACCCCCTTAATCTTGTTTTTTTTCACCTTGATCAACTGATCTTCTCTCTCATCTGAACTTCCAAGCCTTCCTCTTTTACATGCACTACATGCGCATTTCTTCTGGTCGATACCGCCCATCACTTTGGCTTGCTTTGCATTCCGAGCCATGCACAAAATAACGCTTTAGCGTCTCGTGATCTGGATCAATTCGTCCTTCCTTGCACGCTTTGGCTGGCTGGAGCACATGCTCCCACGATCACTGGCCGGAGCACTGCTCCCACGACCGCCTGGGCTTCGCCGTTACCTGAGCCTCTTGCCCCTCTCTCTTGGACCAAGTCTGCCCACTTCCCCGCGTTCATCTTAACTGAGGCTACACCGCCTCTCCCTCCTGCTGTGCTTGCATGCCGATGGGGTCCATGAGTTTGACCCGAGCCGCTGGTTCCTTCAGCAGCAACTGCATGCGTGTGGGACTCACCGTCCCCTTGAGTGCCCTGCGCGCCTTCTTGCGTGTCTGTCTGCACTCCCGAGGCTCACTTTCTTTGCACCTTCTGCGCCAACTGCGTGCCGTCCCTGGGTCCCGCCATGTCCTTGGCCGGTGAGATCAACAACGTCTGAGACCTCCTGTCCTGGCTCTACTCCCCAATTCCCCTCTGGCTTCTTCAGACTATCCTTCATAGAAACCGGTTTACAAGCTTTCATAGAAATTTTATATAACCGGTTTGGGGATCTTTTCACCTTCATTAACAGATCTTTGTTCTTGTTATAGATACGCAAGAACTCATCCTGCAAGACCACCACCGCACCCTGCTCCGCCTAACCGTTTGAGAGGCGAGTATGTTGTTACACAGACTTGGTATATAATAGATTTTAGTCAGCATCCTCTGATCGCCGTTCTTGCATTGCAATAGCATTGATCCTTTGCCTCTTATTTGCACCGTGGAGCCGTCGCCAAACTTGACTTTGCCCAAAATCTTCTCGTCAAGCTCATGGAACATGGAGCGATCTCCGTCATGTGATTGCTTGCTCCATTGTCTAAGTACCACTCATCAGTATGATCATGGTTTCCTCCTCTTGTGCGTAGTTTAGGAACTACGTTCTCCTCGTTCAACATCACCATGACCGGCGCTTGGTTGACACATAAGGAGAGAAGCAGGGTCGGCTCGTCGTCTTCAATAGCTCGGGTGAGGTTTACCTCCTCGTCCTTCTTCTTGTTTGACAATCCGAAGCATAGTGCCCATATTTATCGCGCTTGAAGCACTTTATGTGGTCTGCGGCACTCCGCGCAGCGTAGTGGCCGTATTTATCACATTTAAAGCACTTGATATGTGACTTGTCATGGGATCTGTCACCATCATCTTGCCTAGCCCAATCTCCACGTTCTCTCTCTACCGTCTCGCTCACGCCACGCCCACGCTCGCGGCTTCTTGATGAGTCACGGTCATCCTCCTCCAAGCGATTCCTTGTAAAATTGTGCGCCACCATCGGGCTTCATCGGCCAGACGAGCCACAGCCATGCTTCTTGTTTGCTTCATGCGCGCAAGCCACTCATCCTCTGTGAGGAGCAGGTGTCGCTGGCGCCGTCGGTGTTGTCTTGTTCGAAGCGCTCTTCTACGGCCTTCAGTCGTCCGGTGAGTTCTTCCACCGAGAGTGTCTGCAAGTCAACGAGCGTCTCAATTGAGATCGCTACCTGAGAATACCTTGGTGGGACGACGCGGAGGAATTTTTTTACAACACGGTCTTCCTCAATCTTGTCCCCGAGTATTTCCAAGTTGTTGACTAAGCCGGTGAGCCGCATTGCGAAGTCATCCACCGACTCGCCGCTCTTGAATTTGATGTCATCAAATTCTTTGCGTAGCGTCTGCGCCTTTGCCTCGCGTACGTTGGACTCCCATGCGCATTGTCTTGATGGTGTCCCATGCGTCCTTGGCGGTGTTCTTGACTGCAAGCGTAGACAGCATCTCCGACGGAACGGCTCGGAGTATGGCAGATAACGCCATCCTGTCGTCGCGGTAGTCGCCATTACCGGGGTCGATCGCCTCCCACAAGCCTTGCGCTTGTAGATTCACCCTCATCACGAGAGACCAATCTCCATAGTTGGTTCGTGTCAATATCGGGTATATGGTCGAGCCTCCGACTCCTTACCACGCGATGGATCACAACTTCCCACCGCCGCCGCTGCCCGCCGGATCCCGCCTCCGGACGTTAAATCGCCGTTGTTGGGCATCCTTGGCCGGGTAGGTGAGTGGGAAGATGATCGACGCATCGTCGGATCGAGTGCAAGCTCTGATACCAATTGTTAGAATTTTAAACGTCGTGACTCGCTTGATCCTAGGTCCGTGCACGAAACAACGTATACACGTGTAAAGTAGCAAAGCCTCTAAGTAGCAAACCTCTGCGCCTCCTTCTTCGTGCGTGCACCTCCCGTGCCCATGCACTACCTCGTGCTTTCGCCGCACAGACCTCATGCTCTCTCTCTCTCTCTAAACTTTCCTTCCTGCCTTTGGAGAGGAAAAGAAACCAAAGGAAACCAGAAACACAACCGGACACTCGATTTCTTTCCGGAGTCGGTGCTCCTCTTTTTCTTTCTTATTACTTCTCAACTCACTTCATTGTTTCTTAGGAGTACAAGCATGCAGATTATATAGGCCTAGTGCCTTCCGACTAGGACTAGGATTCGGAATACATGTTGACTCCTATACAGCGGTAAAACAGAAACAAACACAACTTCCTAAACTTAGAAACTAAAATTACAAAACAAGATTAATCTAACATTCCTCACCCTTGGATTGCCCGCGTGTCATTGGATTTTGTTGGCTTTGCCAAATTTTGGTAGCATTGTAGCAAAGCAAATAATATCCTATTTTCATTAGTGTTACCAAAAGTTGGTTTGTTTTACGGTTGTAACAAAACCAAACATACCCTAAGAACTTGAGAATGGATAGCACATGTGAACGCACACGTGAACACAAAATAAATATCTAAGGGCTTGTTTGGGAACCCCAAATTCCAAGCCCATCTCTGCGGATGGATCGGGATTTTGAACTAAAATTCCAGCCCATCCAAGGGGATGAGCTGGAAATTTGGGTTTCCAATCAAGCCCTAATTCTTAATCCAAAATCTTCTATTCGGACAAGTTATTTTCTAATCCTCTTCCTACTTGCTTAGAGCTACAATAGAATTCCACAAGCAAATGAAGCGATCTACTAGTCAGGATATCTCTAATGGTGTATTTATTGTCGTCCCTTAGCTATGTTACGTCAACAAAATCTTACGTAGAGGAAAGAGGGGGGAGAGAGAGCACATGCCGTCTCTTTCTGAAGAGACTGTCGTGTATACGAAACAAGATATGATACATTAATCTATTATAGTTAACACGTGGATCCGTTTTAAAAAAATATATATAATATAAATATTGGAGAATGTGGTAAAGATTATATATTAAAGATATTATCTTTAAAGATATCCTTACCACGTGTCTCCTCGAGAATGCGCGTCAGATCAGGCTCAGCTGCATGTGGAGTACTATTACCAGACAGTGAGCTCCGTTTGTCGCCACTCGCCACCGATGGCCGTTAGCTAAGCCACGTGCGCCAAAGGAAAAGGCGCACGCCACTCATGTCTCTCTCCAAAATAAACATTTAACGCGCGTACAATACATAGATAATATCTCGTGTGTGAATTTGCTTTGCCTGCATCTCGACGAGGGAGTGGTTGGTTGGTCGTCCCTGAATTTGATGTTCACTTCATCACTTTTGAGATGATGATAACTGTGTTTTTGTTTTTGTTTTTTTTTTTTTTCCTCCCTTGGCAATCGTGGTACCTGTACCGCTGCTTGTGTGTGAATGTGATGTCCACACTGCATCTTCTCTCTCTTTGCCCCGTCCGTCCGTCCGTCTGTCCAAATCATGCGCAAATCTCCCAGTATTGCTATGTGAGAAGACACACAAATAGGAAATAAGGCGATGGAGCAATCAGGAGGATTTCATTCAACAAGGAACAATCCATTTCAATTTTCAAGGGAGATCCTGCTCCTGCTGGCTGCTGGCTGCAAAGACAACAGGAGGCGATAGTAATACATACATCAGGCACAGGCAGGGTGGGTTTTTGTTTCTGGCACCACCGGACCGGAGGCACAGTGATCCATCCATCCATTCCATCCTATATACAGTTTTCATGAACACCACTACATCCATCATCGATCACGGGTCATAAGAACAACTAGTAATAATTGACAGTGACGAACGCACGCACGCTTAATTCTGCTAAGACGCTGCTAGCAAAAAAACAACAAGGCGATGAACAGCAGCAGCAGCCATCCTTCCAAGATAAATTTTACAACAATACGATCTTCTTCCTCCTCCTCCTCCCATCGCAAAAGTACTCTTACTTGGCTATAACGACGCCGATCGACAACACGGTGGTGAGTAACCTCGAGTTTCCTTCCTATATGATGAATTCGATTCGACTCGCCTCGCCTACCGGCCGGCGGCGCCTGGCTCGGCGATGCGGCTGTAGAGAGCGGCGTTGAGCTGTTCCTGCGAGTAGACGCGGCTGGCCATCTTGACGGCGATCTGCTGGATCATGAGGTCCTTCACGACGGAGACGCTGGCGTGGTACACGTCCAGATCCAGCTCCCGCAGCGCCGTCATCAGCCTCGCCGCCGGGTGGTTGCGCTTGTGGCACTGCACGCGGATCATCGCCTCCAGCCCCAGGATCTTCGCCTCGATCTCCACCGCGTGGCAATGCGCCCCGCCATCGAGGCCGCCGCCGTGCCCCGACGACGACGCCGGTGGCCGCGCGTCACGCTCCTTCTTGATTGCCTCGATCTGGGAGTGGAGCGTCTCCTTGTCCGACTCCAGCGCAGTCAGCTTGCCGCGCAGCTCGTTGATGTAGGAGATGGCGTCGCCGAGCAGCGACGCCTTGTCCATCTTGGACACGTTCGGTACCACGGCGCGCAGCGCGTAGAACCGCTGGTTCAGCTTCTCCCGCCGCTGCCGCTCCGCCTCCACGTGGTTCAGGGGCTCCTCGCGCCCGTTCGCCGGCTTCCGCCCGCGCTTGCGCGGCCGCTTCTCGGCCTCCGGCGGCGCCACCACGCGGCTGCTCTCCACCTCGCGGACCGACGCCTCCACGTCCGAGTGGTCTGACTCCGACTTGGTCGGGGCGCCCGTGCCCGAGGACGGCCTTCTCGTCGGCGCCGACGAGAAGGACAGCATGCCCTCGTTTGCGGTCGCAGCCGGGTGGTGGTTGGTGTTGCTCGCGCGGGAGGTGGCCTCCATGGACCGCTTCGGGTTGTTCTTGGCGTCGTTCGCCGCGGCAGTCACCGTCGCCGTGTGCTGTGAGAAGAGGCTCCCGGGCGCGGTGGTGAGGCTGGCGGTTGCAGCGGGTGGCGCGGGAGACGGGTTCCTCCGGCTGGTGCTGTCGGCGGCGAAGTTTAGGATCTCGCCGGACTCTGGCTTGAAGAAAGGCGGCGCCGCCACCACGGAGGCATTGGACGCGAAATCCGAGAAGTTGAGCTCCCGGCGGAAGGGTCCCTGGTGAGCCTGGCTGTGCTGGTGCTGCCTCTGCGGCGGTGCGGCCGCCGGAGGAGGCGGCGGCGGCGCGTGCACGGAGGGGCTGGGGTTCTCCGTGAGCGTGCTGGTGCTCCCGTTCTCGAAGTGGTGGATCTGCGGTGGCGGGGGCGGCTTTGAGACGGAGATCTCGGCGGACGGCGGCGAGATGGACTCCTTAATATCCATGACCGGCGCGTCGGCAAGCCAGAGCACGGACGGGTCCGTCTCCGCCTGGTCCCCCCCGGGCGGCGCGGTCTGGTGCTGCGGCGGCGCGGGCGGCCAGGACGACCCAGCGGCCCCCCCGGTGAGGTTGAAGAGGGAACGGATCATGGCCAAGCTGTCGGCGGTCTGGAAGATGACCTCGGTGGAGCCGAGCTCCAGGACGCCGGTGCCGACGGGGAGGCAGACCATGGTGCGGAAGCCGAAGGTGTAGGCCTGGCGCGCGCGTTCGCAAGGCGCGGTGGAGAGGCCGGTGGCGATCCAGGTGGGGTGGCCGGCGAAGAGCGCCTGGCCCGGGAGGCCGAGGCCGTTGTGGAAGGACTGGGTCATGGAGACGAGGAAGAACCACTCGGTGTCGGTGACCTCCTCCTCGACGGCCTCGTCGGGGGCGGCGCCGGCGCCGGAGATGAGTGAGTTGAGATCGCGGAGGACGCGCTTGCGGTGCTCCTGCTCGGCCTGGGACTGGGGGGTGGCGGGCCTCTGCTTGCGCTTGCCGTCGTCGCAGCCCTTGTAGTAGCCGTCGCCCCAGCCGAGGAGGGAGGCGCCGGTGGCGACGTCGATGGAGGACTGCCAGAAGATGGCGTAGGTCCAGGCCTCCCTGGAGCCCTCGATGATGGCCTGGAGGCGCTGCTGCAGCTTGTCCTGGTTGAAGGCCGGGACCAGGGCGGGCGGCGGCGGGGTTGCGGCGGAGGGGACCCCTGCCGCCCCCCACGGGAAAGCGGGGAGGTCGGCAGAGGCCATGAAGGCCTCCATCATGGAGGTGTTGTCGTCCGTCCAGAGGTTCATCGATCGATCGAGAGGGCGGAGGACGAGTCTGGTGGAAGCGGAGGAGGAGGAGGGGAATGGACGCAAGCCTAGGGGTAGGGGAAAGCAATGGGAAATGGAGGAGGCGGCTTGGATTGGAATCCAAAGCCAAAGGATTATTGGAGCCAACCACGTTTTGTGTAACCGCCGGCTTTGTAGGTTATACATGCGACGTGGGACCCCTTGTCATTGGCCGACCAACCTCCCCTCCGCTCCTAGGGCCTAAATGGCAATGTTCCGCGTCCTAACAGTGAAAATGGGTCTTCTTACACCACATTTGCAAAAAAATAGCAAGTTCTTAGCCCTAACACGTGGAGTGCCGACACGTATCCACATCCGCACAACCACCGCTCGAACAAACCTCCTCCGCACAAGTGTCGCCCGGTCGCTGTCGTCCACCCTAGCCCAAAGTGTTGCGGCCCGACAGCCTCCGGACTTCCCGCCATCAACGCAGGAGGAGCGCCTTCTCGCAATTATAAATACCGGACCAAACTCTCACAATTCATCATCTCAATCGTGTTCTCGTTCTCGCGCTCGTCACTAAGAACACAGATAATATAATATATTTTTTGGAGGTTAAAGTTCGGAGAAGTTGTTAGGTCCGTAGAAGTTTTGAACAGTTCCCCCGAAGAGCAGGTAATTTTTTATCCGCTGCAGTTGTCGTTATTACCGTAGTCATAGTTAATTAGTCTTACTTAGCTAGTCTCAATTAATATAGCTTTTATTCTTAATTAAATATGTGTTAATAATTAAGTTGTAGTTTTTTACTCTTAATAATTTAGTCGTAATTAAGTAGGCTTTATTATTTGTGTATGAATTAGTTAATGGTTAAAAATTAGTGGAAATTAAATAGTCGTAATTACTTTAGTGGTAATTAATCAGTCGTAATTAGTTTCATCTTAATCAGTTCAGTGTAATTAATTAATCATTGGTAGTTAGTTTAGTGGTAATTAGTTAGGGATAATTAATTTAGTGAAAATTAAATAGTCGTAATTTATTAGTCGTGATTAATTTAGTGATAATTAACAAATCATGTTTGTTTGAATCGTGGTTTATTACTAGTAATTACACTAGTAATGAATTACTCTTAAGTAATTTTCAGACAAGTATTCAATTTGTTGTTAATTAATTAATTAATTGTATTTCATTACTCGTATTTAATCGATTACTTGCATGTAATTTTGTCGTCATTGTTTGTGCCGTGGTAATTACCGTTGATTAAGTTACTTGTAATTAAATACTATTAATTAGCTCGGTCATATTAAATTTGTGGTAACTACATACCATGTTTGTTATATCGCGTATTGCAGATCAGGTTGTTGCGGCTTTAGGTAATTTCGAACATGCAAGACTTGATAGTGTTTTATGGCGACGGTCTTGTATGGGCCGGACCCGATGGGTTGGACCTGTCGAGATGCCAGTACAAGGTGGTCCAGCGGAGGGGCTTAATGTGATGAATATTCGTGAACTTTAGAGCTGCATCTGGAGGGAGTTCGACAGGGAGCCAATGACGAAGAAACTTATCATCGAGGGGATCACCTGCACGAAGGGCGTATAGGAGCTGGAAGGTGAATGAAAGCATAGCATGAGGCCAGTACATGCAAATTGCCTCCCAACCCAAGGCGGCGATATACGGAAAGCCGATGGTGTACGTGATTTTTTCTATAATTTATAATAAACTATAATTTCCTAACTAAATCTTTAGTGAAGTTCTCTATTTTATTTTCCTTAATTCTGCCTTTTCCGCTCTACTTTTTTCCTTTCCCCTTGCTCTTCCCTTATTTTTTTCCTTCTCCCTTTCCTTTCTTTTTTTTTCCTTTCTCATTTTCCCTTATGCACTTTGTCTCATACTGCCAGCTACCCATAGCCCTTATCTCTTCTTCCTCTCCAACTCCTTCCTCCCGTCTCCCACACGCCACAAGCCCACTCCCCCTCTTCGCCTCTTCCTCCTCCTGTCTCCCTCTCCCTCGAGCACAAACGATGTGCGTCGTGCCGTCGTCGCCGCTCTGCCCTCACCCCTTGTCCGACGCCCCCTCGCCACCTCCGCCGCTCCGTCCGCGCTCCTCTTCTTCGTCCCCACGTGGCCACGTGCAGCCACCCTCGCCCCTTGCCCGGCGCCCCCTCGCCACCTCTGTCACTCTATCCTCACTCCTCTTCTTCCTCTCCACGCGCCACTGCCCTCCCTCCCTTGTCCCCACTAGCTGTCGCCGCATCCCTGCCCTCTCTTCTTCCTTTCGTCCGACCAGCGAGGCGGAAGCGCTGGAGGCAGCGTGGTCGATGCGGGCGGCATGGTGGGGGCAGCGAGGCGGGATCGCGCGGAGGACGGCATGGTAGGGCACCGTCACGGAGGCCACCGGCTTGGACGAGCGAGCGAGCTGCGATGGCAGCGCGCCATGCCGTCTTTAAGACAAATTTCAGCGACCTCGGCGATGCCACCGTGTCGTGCTAGGTCTCGCCGGCGACTTGCCGTGCTGTCGTCGCCCGCCGCACCTGTGTTGTACCCAACTCCCACCTCTAATATCGAAAAAGGCGAATCGGCGTATTTGGATGGAATCGCGCTATCTTTCTGCAAAAAAAATGGTTTCTTTGGAATTATGTGAATCTCATTCCTAACATTCTCGATTGGTGTATGGCCAACTTTCCAAGGCGAATCGGCATATTTAGATGGAATCACGCTATCTTTCCGCAAACAAAAATGGTTTCTTTGGAATTATGTGAATCCCGTTCCTAACCTTCTCGATTGGTGTATGGCCAACTTTCCATTATATATATATATATATATATATATATATATATATATATATAGAGAGAGAGAGAGAGAGAGAGAGACATACATACATACATATGAAAATGGTATGGTACTCGTGGGAGTACGTACTCTTACATCTCATATACCATTTAAATCGTATCATGATACCTCTTTATCAATTTGAGCATACTCCAATAATAATTACAGGATACTCTAAAGTGAGTTCCATAATTTTTTTTAATTAAAATCCATTTTTTCTAGTAAAATTTATGTATATATTTTTTATATATGAAAATAGGTATATAATAAAAATAAAGAGCTTCAATGAATATTTTTCAATCAAGTCATATCGGAGTACACTGAGAGAGAGAGAGAGAGAGAGAGAGATATATATATATATATATATATATATATATATATAGACACACACACGGCGACTGGATTCACGTTTACTAGGCTATTTGCTCCGATGGCCATTACAAGCTTACGCGTCTGGAATCTATTTGTGTGTGTGCGTGTTTTTTTTTTGTCAACATTGCGTATGTATTGGTTTTGAATAACAATAGACTTAGCCCACAGTGATACTTAAGTCATTTTAATAAGAAAAATCACTTCGAACGCAATAAGCTACTACGTTAGGTGTTTTCTTTGTTTGTTTACTTGTTTATTGTGTTTTTTTCTTTCACTTGGAGGTTTTCCCTACAAGACATACCTGCAATTTACGTTTCATTGGTATTTGTACTGAAATTTCCGTATCTTCATGCATGGTACTCCCACTTTTCAAGAATCTATGGTATTTTGGATATTGATACGGTCTCTAACATACAACTTTAACCATTACTTTTAAAATAAATATATTTATAAAAATAATATAAAGTAATTATATCATGAAAGTATTTTTCATAAATAATCTAATAATATCATTTTCATTTGACCAAAACAAATATATATTTTTAAAAAATATCAGTGATCAAACTTAAGAAAGTTTAACTGCACATTTTCTAAAACTTGTATATTTCTAAACGGATAGAGTACTGCAACAATACACTCCCTTTTTTCCTCGAGGTGTAAAATCAAACTTATGTAGCAGTAGTAAAGATTCTCATAAGTCACAACAAATAAGTCAGCAGTGAATTAATGTTAAATCTAATTACAATTAAAGCGACATATTCTGTTAGAGCAGCTTCTTATAGCAGGAGTGACACTGTTACGAATGAGAGAAAGACAGATCACCGACGATCCAACTTTAGCAGCCTACTTTTTAATAGTAGTATTAGCTAGCAAGCTTTCCAAAAGTTAGCTCCTTTTGTTTCATCATGGGATCATGCCTGCATGTGCCCTTTTTCTTCCTAGCTTGAAGATTTTAATTAATTACGGATAAAAATAATATATTACTCCAAGACATCGAGTCATCGGGATCTTACTTTCTCTTAAGCCCCGTGAAAATTGCAAAAATATGATATTTTTTTAAAAAAATTATGTGTTAGTCATTACCATTCTTTCTGCCAACATTCTTGAGATTTATTTGATCTGCATTTCTTTCCTTACCAACACAAGTGAATCCTAAACCACAAACTCTATAATCATAATAATGCTTAAGAGTTAACTAGAGTTGTTTAACAAAATACCAGATTGGGATCTATCATCTCTAAGGAAAATCTTAAAAGCAGAGTTTTTTTTTTCTTATCTCCAACCCTTCCCTGATCTCCCCTTGCCTCCTCTGCCAGCAGGCATGAAGTCCATAAGACACCGAGCTCCCGGCCGGTCGTGGTAGCTTCTTTCCCAGACACCGCAGATCACTGGGCACATCCACCTGCCTTTGTTCCTCCGACCAGTGACCTAGTCAAACAAGCGCGGTGAGATCGCACACAGTTGTGGACACCGGCGACACAAGTCGGTGCCATCAAACCCGGCGATCGATCAGCGATCATTGGTCGTGGTCTTCCAAATGGGTCTAGGTCAGTGTGTCCTCTCCCCTACTAGTGTCAACACCTGCCAAGATCGGACGCCCCGATGCAACATAGCGTGTGCGCTGGCAACCGCCGTCACTCGGCCATTAAGCACCATCGCTCAACCTGTCACTCGGCTACACTGTGCTGCTGACTCTGTCGATATCACCAACCACCTTGTGGTACTGCACAGCACCGGATGCAGCTAATGCCCCTGGACGATCTCCACCCTCTGCGGTAATAAATTGCAGCCCCAAGCCCTCTCTTTGACGTTCCGCGCCACGAGAGCTAGTTCCTCCCATTCCTCCAATCCTCAAGAGAGCTCAAGCTCCAGGTAAGGCTTGAGTGCTCGCTTTGGCCCAGCGCCTCCCCAACGCCGCCAGCAGCATTGGGGCCATCAGAGAAGCCCTCTCCCTCTTGTATGCATCAGCTCTCGTTCATTGACCCCAGAGGTGGTTCCCCTCATTTGTTCCCACTATGTATTCGCCGGAGCTATCGCCGATCTCGTTCTCCCCCCTCCGACCAGAGTAGCCTAGGCAATCGGATCGACCCCATCGGCCATCACTACCACTTGGAGCCTCTTCAGCGGTCGTAGACTTTCGTTACCAGACCGTCTTCGGCTAACTCGCTTCCTCTGCGTCCTACCGGTACATTCCTAACAGCCTCTAGAGGCTCGTTTTCATTATAGATGTGTGAAAGCATTACCAGAACGACGAATAAATTATACACCCAAGATGTGATCGAACCCCGAGGTGGTCGAACCTCCTCCAATTTGGAGTATAATCTAACCTCTAGAAAGTTGAACTCCTCCCTGCCAAATAATGTGGTCGAACCTATATTCCCGACTAGATGGTTGAAACCCTTTCCAGCTGGATAGTCCAAACTACCTTCGACCGAATGGTCGAAACTCTTATTGACCGGATGGTCGAAGCTCCTTTTGATTGAATGGTCGAAACTATTTCCGACCGAATGGTCGAAACTCTTTCCAAACGAATGGTCGAAGCTCCTTTTGATCGGATGGTCCAAACTCTTCCGACCGGATGGTCGAAACTCCCTTCGACTGGATGGTCGAAACTCTTTCCGACTGGGTGGTCGAAATTCCTTCCAACCAGGTGGTTGAAGCTTCTTTCAACCGGATGGTCGAAACTCCTTTCGACCAAATAATCAAAACTGCCTTCGACCATATAGTCAAAACTCCCTCCGACCATGAAGTCGAGGCCCATCCCCACCAGATAGTCGAAACTCTCTTCGACCAGATAATCAAAACCCCCTTCGACGAGATAGTCAAAACTCCCTTCGACCATGTATTCAAAGCCTGTCCCTACCAGTCAGACGAAACTCCTTTCAACCAGATAGTCGAAACTCCTTCCGACCAGATAGTCGAAACTTCCTCGATCGGATAAGTCGAAAACTCATTTCGACCAACTTATCGAAACTTCTTCGACCAGTCAGTCGAAACCTCCTTCCGACCAGATTGTCAAAACTTCTTCGACCAGGTAAGTCGAAAACCCCTTTCGACTAATAGTCAAAACTTCTTCAAATAATAGTCGACACTTCTTCAACCAGTTAGTCGAAACTTCTTCGATCTGCAGTCGCATCCCCTTTCGACTAGATTGTCGAAACACATTCGACCAATAGTCGAACCACCTTCGACTAGGCAGCCGATACTTCTTTTGACCAGTTGGTCAAAACTCCTTTGACCGACTAGTCGAAACTCCTTTGAACAGTAGTCGAAATAATGAATAGTAGTCGAAACAATGAACAGTACTTGAAACCATAAATAGTACTCGAAATCTTCTCGACCAAGTATTCGAAGCCCGTCTCGACCAAATGATCGAAACTATGAACATAACTCGAAAGCCCTCTCGACCAGGTATTCGAAACCCGTTTCCGACCTGGTGGTCGAAATCTTGAAAAGTACTCGAAACAATGAAGAGTACTCAAAAACACATTCTTCCGCGTAGTCGAGACCCCTCCGACTCAGTAGTCGAAACACTGAACAATACTATAATCCAAGAATTCGTATACGGAGTAGCCACTATCTCGGTAATAGGTTAAGATACCTACTCGAATCCTATGTCCAACACCGAAGACGGTAACAAGAACCGGAGACTAACTAAAACTGTCCAACTAAAGTGAGGACACACCTATTTGGAGTTCATTTGGATATTTGAATGTAAGTCGAATTCATCTGGGCTTATTCGAGTTTTGGTTGGATTTTGCGTATAGAATCTGAAGCTCCAGAAGACCCACTACCAGACCATGAGCAGCAACAGTAGTACCACGACCAAAGCGAGTCAATATTTTGACCATACTGTACCCCGTCTTTGCAAATTATGTTACTTTAAATTATGAAATTGCATTGTTATTTTTATACAACTATATTGGTCTAGTTCATTTGTCACCCAACACTTAATGGTTTACATACTAGTTAATAAGTCTGTATATAAGTGTCATGCTTAGCCTTGCTTAGATACGTTGTTGTGCGGGCATTAAATTGCCCAACATCAATATTTCCAAATATGAAAAGCTAGATTTGAGCCGTCGAGGCTGGGAGCCTAACTGGTATGTTGGACTAAAGGTTATTTTCAAACCAAACCAAAACACGAAAAACTAATTTTGACTTTGGCGTATGGAAAGACGGGCTGGTGCTAGTGATGCACGTCGGTGGGGTATGTGGATGGACCGCTCAAGTCAATAAAGGACCAAGTTATTGTGATGACCTCTCGTGTAAAAACAGTACAACCACAAGTATTATTTACATAAAATAAAAAGGTAGGTATATTATTGTATTTTGAAATAAAATAATGATTATTTTTTTAAAAAAAAAATTGAATCCCTTTCCTTTCCTGTATAACTTTGCGTAACTTCCTTTGCATTCAGTTAATTACTGTCTATTCTACTGTATCTGCTGCAACTTGCAAGGTGCTCTTTTCTTACACTGTGCTTGTGTTTCTCTGATTTTGTCATAGGTTATGAAGAACATGGCCGAAATATTGAAACCAAGCAATGCTAGCTACTCTTTAGCTGTCAAGATAACAATCATGTATGTGCATGTTCTTTACATGAAACTTTGGTCTGCTCAATGATATTATGAACTCTGGGAGTAATTCCGTTCGTCTACCTGCCGGTTGACTGATCTACAGGATTTCAAGACCGGGAAATGGTAAAAAAAAAAAAAAAGATAGCAGGAGCACCGGGAACAAGTGAGACGGAAGGCAAGACCATCCGCTGCAGGTAGTGATGCTACCAACTAAAATGCTGACATCGGTGCAAGTGGCTGCATCAGCCCTAGCTTATAAAAAAAAACATGCACTATGGCAAATCTGGAGGGAGAGAGTAGTGTGGTTGAAAAAATTGTGATATTTAATTTTGTTTATAGGTCTCTCTTTATAGAGAATAGGCGCTAAACATTGGAGGGGAAAAAAAAATCTTATGATATGGCAAATCTGGCACATGCAATATTTTAGATGGCCTTATTTGACCATTGACTCGATCGACTCTAGCAGAGCTGGCCCACATACAGTGCCGTAGCGGAAATAAATAAAGGCCAATGCGCTAGGAACGTGCCCCGATCGATCGAGCTTATCGTTTTAAACCTGCCACAAAATCGGGGCCGTCCATCTTCACGTGTTTCGCGAGGCTTGCAGTCTTAACACATTTTTTTTATGCACTGCACCGATTAATTTAACATGGATTTTCTTTGATTAATTTAACATGGATCTGATTTGACGATCTGGAGACTAGTAGCAGTCCGTTAAAAATTAAATGCAGTACAAACAAACGCACAGACAGGGTCAGTTGCCGCCGGGTACTTGTCGCCACTCACGATTACTCTGCTCTGATTAATCGAGTGGAGTAATAATCTAAGTTTCTCTATCCTAGTTTGCTTTACTAATCTAGTTTTTTTTACCATAAGATTACTAGTTGTATATATTTTTAAATTTTCGGAATACACTATCAATAACTTAGATACTATCTTTAATATATCTATTATTTTAATATTATTGCTCATAAATTTATATATAATTTTAGATTGTATATAAAATTTAAATATGTGTTTACTCATAATAGTTTCATCTCACTGGTATCTCTTTAATTTTTATCATGTGTACACCACCACCATAATGTAAATACATATATTGATTTCGGATGGGTTCCAGTTGCAAATGCTACACTCATGGCTACATCAAATTCAATACTACACCCAATTCGAGCTGCGCTTACGTGCCTAAAAAATAGCACACAGGTAGAATTCGTGTAGCAATATTAATTAGCGCCCATCCAGAGTCAACATCAAACAGTTTATTATGTTCTCGTAAGAGGAATTATCTCCGCCCGATCTATCATAAAGCGTGGATATTTATTTTTCGCTCCTAGTGTAGAGTAAAAGAATTGTACGAGTAAGGCATACGTGTCTTCATCGCAATCGACCTTTTTTTTACCTATTTGCCGCATTTTAGTTTTATAACCCGCACGTGAAATAACTAATTTGCGCCTCAGGTTAGTTGCGGCAGAGGAGCCAGAGACGAAGATGACGATCGACAAAGAGGATGGGGAACGGATCCAGCAGATCCCATCATCGTGAAAGAAGATGGAAAACGAATCAGAGGATCCTGTCGTGGATGACGGCGAGGGCGAGCGGCTCCTGCCACCGGAGACGAAGAATGATGACCGACGAATTAAGAGGATGGTGGCCGGATTCTGGCGGATCCAATCAACGGGGAGAAGTTGGGGAATGGATTCTGATAATCCAATCACGGACAGTGGTGAGGGAAAGCGGAGCTGGCCACCCGACCCGTTCACCTTCGCTAGCGCCGGTAAGGCGTCGCGCCTCCTCCTCCGGTGTTCGCAGCGACGACATGAAGATGGAACCGTAGCCGGGCTCACGTCGGTGCCAGCGAAGCGGAGAACACCGGTGAAGGGGAATGCAAGGTCGCGCGCGTATTGGAGGAACCCGACGAGGGCAATCATGGGCGACATCCACCTGGTCGACCTCCTCCCCCTGGGCAAGCTCGCGATCACGGGCTCGCCGACGATGTGGCGGACCTCCTCACCCTCGCATCGCACCAGTGCTGGCGCCACGCGCGTGCTACCGCGGCGGAGCAGGAGCTCAAGGCGAGCTTGTTGACGCTGATCCAAGAAGTCGAGCAGGAGATTGTGCCAGAGCGGGAGTTGTGCCAACGTCGGGTAGCTGGGCTTGGGTGGAGGTGAGGAAGAAGTCGCTATCAAGGTGGTAATCGTTTCTTCACGTGCGGGTTAAAACCAAAAGAGATAAAAATGGATTTAAAAATCCGAAAATATCAGCAAATAAAGGGGCAATGAAAATGTCAAGTCGTAAAAAAAAAGGCAAATAGTCAATTCAAAAAAAAAAGAGCTTTCGTTAGCCGCTTGTAAGGGTTTAAGAGTGAGACAATGTGAGCAGACGCAGTCCAGTGATAAAAAGAGATAAATAATTTATTTTGGTTTAACCGCGTGGGTCACGCGGAAGGAAGCTTCGTGGTAGAGGAGCGAGGAAAGAGCACGTTTTGCTCGCGTGGTGCACGTTTGTGCGATGCGATGTTGTCGTCACGTGGTGGGCCAGGTGATGCGATGCGATGCTGAGAGAGCACGCGTTTCTCTTCTCCTTTCCTTTGCTTGGGTTCCCATTTGATTTCTACCCGTAGATCCTCCAACCACTGTCATTCAACCACCCATCTCTTCTCTTCTCTTTTTACCCATAGGTCCTCCACCTCCTGCTGATTCACTAGCGACTCTCAGGAGCAAGCAGGCAAGGGTTCCACTGTTCCAAAGTGTTTGTTCCGAGGCTTCACTTGTAACACAAAACTTAACCGCCTTGGTCTATTTGACGAATAGAGCAAAGCCATTCCTACCTTTCTCGCTCATCGTTCGTTCCCTTTTTGCTGGTTTAGCACTTAGTTTTTGCTTAAGAGTATATACAATAGTGTGATATCAGCTGTTTGTAAATCTTGTTATATAGAACACACAGTGGCGTGAATGAGAATTGAGTCGTCTCCTATAGAGTTGTCGACTGTAACACACATGTGTAATTATAGAAGTTATTTTTAGCGTTGTCTATAGATGGCATCAAAGAATATTATATATGGTAGTTATATGTACTTGTACGCTCTAATTATTAACTGTGCATTTGTAGTGCGTAGAAAAATAAGAAAAATATTCTCATGTTGGTCCCTGCCTGAGTTGACGTTAAATGGAGCCAGGGAAGGACCAGGCCCGTTCTCCTTCTTCGCTACAGGTCGACGGTGGGGCCCGCGTACCAGAAAAAAAAAACAAGGTAGAGTTGCTGCCACTACCAGCGACTAGCACTAGCATGGGCCTAAATCCAAATGGGATCTGTACCAGGTGTGGATGGATGGACAGATGCACTCAACCTAATATCTAACTAACTCTGCTGTGCCGCGATAAGACAACATTTAGACGAGTTTTCTCTCTCCAGGTCCTTGCTGACCTGGTTTCAGCGAGGTGCTCTGCATGCATTACAAAGTGGTAAAAGAAACAAAGGTGCTTATCTGCAGCTAGTAGCTACAGAGTTTTTAACAGGATATATATTTCGTTGTTGCTTATATAGTAACGGATCCTACCGAGCGAGACGATGGGGTGTGTTATAATACACTTCATAAAATATTGTTGGAAGCCACATGAAGTGCTATAACTGAGGTCCTGTCGGATCCGGAGTGGTAATTAGACTAGACGAGTTTTAATTGACTTGAGCGAGACAAGAAATTGGAGGTGACTTTTGCAGATCCAGCTCTGGGTCTGGAGGTGGGGCTTTGAAGCGATTTGGTGAAAGGAGACCACCGATTTGCAAAGAGAGATTGTAGATCTAGCTTTGTAATTTATTTTTGACTATCGATGGTTAGTAATTTGTTCCTTGCATTATATTCTAGATCTAGCTTGGTAAAGAGAGAATTGAAAATTGTTTAGATCGGTAAAGAGAGAATTGAAGATATTTAGATATAGCTTTTTGTGTTGTTTTGCAAGTGTTGGCTTCGTGCCATCTAAAGTTGGGCATGTGCTATCTAGAATGTGTTTGTGATGAACAACCCAACCCTACAAATTGAACTGCTGAAATTGAAAGCAAGCAATGGTTGGTCCAATAATAGTTTAACGGCGTTGTTAAGTCTCTTAGTGGACATACTTTCAGAGGGAAATGAGTTGCCCAAAACCACCTACAAAGCTAATAAGGTTTTTTGTCCATTGGGAATAAAAGTAGAAAGAATACATGCATATCCGAATGATTGTATCCTCTACTGTAGTATGCAAATATGTATGTATGTTTGGTGTTCAACGTATCCCGATACAAGCGTAAGAATCAATGAGATGACGGCGAGAGAATCGAGGTGAAAAAGGACCTCCTGCTAAGGTGGCGTGGTATCTTCCTGTAATTCCTCGTTTGAAGTTTTTTTTTGCGAACCCAAAGGATACAATACTTCTGCATTGGCACTTGGAGGAGCGTAAGAATGACAGAAAGCTAAGACATCCTGCTGATTCCGCCCAGTGGAGAAACATTGATAGGAGGTTTACAGACTTCGGTGTGGAACCGAGAAATATAAGGTTTGGATTGAGTATTGATGGAACGAATCCTTTCGGTAACATGAGCAGCCGACGTAGCACTTAGCCCGTGACTCTATGTATCTACATCTAGAACATTCCTCCTTGGTTGTGTATGAAGTGAAAGCATATTTTTTTGTTGATACTTATCCAAGAGCCAAAGTAACCTGGAAATGATATTGATGTGTACCTAGCACCATTCATGAAAATCTAAAAATACTATGGATTAAAGGGGTATAGGTATGTGATGTGTACCTAGCACCATTCGAGGATTACATGACGGACTCATTCCTGGCTCATCGTGACAAGGAATTATGAGTTAATAACCGTTTGTGATAGTCTGCATAAATCGTCTGTGATGATCTCATATCATTACTGACCTATAAACTTAAACATCACTGTTTTTTTAAGTATTGCTAACACCATTTCTACAACATTTATTACAATACCACGAAAGATCACTGTATCATATGCACACTACTGTTGCCACAATACTCCATCTGCAGTGCTGCAGAGGGCCCAGGCCCTAGCTTATTAGGTGTATATCGCTATCAGCCTTTTTAACGTTGAGTACTACACTAATTTATTTGATCGGTGTGATAGATCCTTTTATCTCTCTCTCTCTCTCTCTCATCACGAAAAACATGTCGAAAACGCTAGCGAGTCTTCTTTTTTTTCTTCTGGGAAAAATTAAGTTGCATCCCTGGCCTCATTCCAGATCTGATCAGCTAGGAGATGGAGTTGGAGTGAGTGACACTGGTGTTTATCGCCACAACTGATTTCTGATATTGTAATAAAGTCTGAAAACATCATTTCTTTTTTCAAAGCTTTATGCAGCAGCGCGTCGGTGGAGTGCATATGCTTAACACTTGTACCAGCTTAGCCACCGCTTAACAAATCTGCTCATTGGGTGGTGAGGAGATGAGATGAGGTGATTACCACCTGTTGAATGCAACTGTGCTGCCCTGGCTTGGCTGTTGACTAAGTAGAGAAGGCGAAATTGGCTACAAGACACTCAAGTTTTATAGGATTTGCTTCGGGGCACTAGTTTTCCATGCATTTGCTAAAATACACTACACTTTTACGACATTTTAATGAAACACACCCCGACCAATATATGATATCATTTCTGATTGAAAGGCGAGAGATAAGGTTACTGAAAAGTCCATTTCGCCTTTTCGGTCGGACCGGTTGCTAGTTGGCCCAGACGTGATGGGGAATGTGGGATTTTCCGCTAGGATTTTGGGGTATAAGGCAGCGCAGCGCAGTCGGATTCGATCGGCAGTGGTGCGGTCGGAACGGGTCGGGTGGCTAATGTCTAGGGGCAACAGATGCCATTTCCAATTTTTAGCTGAAAATGGTATTATATTGGTCAAGTGTGTTTCAGCAAAGAGCCACAAAAGGTACAATACCTTTCAACAAAATCATGAAAAATTAGTCGAATTTTGCCATTAGAGAATGCTTGGCGAGCTGACAAAGACAACAAAGGTCAAATAAAAAGAGAAGAAAGAGAAACCGAAACATGCCGTGGGTTAGAACCATGCAGACACATCTTGTTATTCTCCATGCTTATTACTAATAGTATTAGAGAGATGATTCTTTGACTAAATTGACATGTTTCATATTTATAATAGTAAAAGTAGCCTCCGCTCGTATAAAGTTACAAAAATAACACCGTAATAGGTACATACTGCGCTTCTGGTCTGTGTTAGGTTTGTGCCCGTTAGCCGTGCCAATTTATTATTTAAGAGGGACAGAGATTACATTTATTATTTTATTTTTTTAAAAAAGCAATTAGGCAAAAAAAAAAATCTCCTTCAGATAGAGAGAGAGAGAGACCGCATGACGTGGCTGTATATAAAAAAGTGGCCCACGGAGAGAGCGCCCTGTCTACAAGCCACGTTTTCCTTTTGTTTCCGGTCAAGATCACATCGCAGTCCACATCCCATCACAGGATCACATCCCATCACTTCGGTATCACTCTATCTGCATTGCTATTCGCTAGTAACATATGCATTGCGAGGTGATCCCCAGAATTAAACCGTTTCTTTTAGGATTTCCTATAAAATTCCTATGAAATTTATAGGTTTCAAACGTGCCAGAGGAGCTGTGAACTATGCTATTCTATAGTCTAAGGCGTACATACGTTTTTACAACACACATATTAGAGTATGTATAACAGTATGATATTAGCTGATTGTAAACCTTAATTACTAATGGTCTACGATAAATTTATTTTGGAGGCCGGAGACTCTTGTGATATGCCTGGCTCTAGACTAACCGAGGGTAGCCGATTGGAGTAGGACCAAAATTCAAGAGGTACTTTTACTTATTTACGGTTTATCGAATGCTGAATTACCCGTCTCCATAGGTCTACTGAGCAAAGAATGGTAAGGAGATTTCAGCGTAAACCGTCCGTGGTGGGGCCGCCCAGGGTCCTCCCCTGGATTGGAGCAAGGTACAATGTATCCATAGCACTGCCACTGCGATGACCGATGGAGAGAGAGAGGGGGCAAGGCAAGCTAGCGCGAGAATATTCCGTCCACGTAGACCTAGAGTCGATGGCATTTAACCTGATTCCCAATTTATAGCAGTGAAAGTGAAAGTGAAATCGAGATGTTGTGCATCTGCACATATTCCCCAGCGAATCTATCGATCAATCTAACGTCGTCAAAGATTTTTCCCCCCATCTCTTTCCCCGTCGAGCCGCCCTTTTCAGTTCCGGCCCGCACGTTTTTAATTAAGCTGGAGCAGGAGGAGAGAAGCGAATACCTGTTATATTTCAACTAGCTCACTGATGAGTGAAGACCCCCTTTACCTTTCCCCGTTTCCTTTTTTGTTTGTTTTTGTTTTGTCAAAGCAAGCATCAATTATTTCTGATGGCTACGTACGTACCTAGCTAGCTAGCTACAGGAGGCGCCTCATCTCCTTACATTATTAGCGTCTTGCTGCCAAGTTAGCACTACTTACTTGTGCATATCGATTCCCGGCCGCACTATATATCATAATCATAATTATAGATAGATTGTGATGGTCATTACATACATACTACATGCAGCATGTGAATATGCTAATTTCTTTTATTCCTCTCGATTCCTCAAGAAGAAGAAGAAGAAGAAGAAGAAGAAGAAGAAGAATAGATCGTTGCGGCTCTGACTGAATCGTCCGTCTGTCTGCATTTGGAAGCAACTTATATAAACAGGCAAATCTACAGGACGCACAATGCATGCAGCGGCCCGACGACCGGAGACAGCCACGGCCCAGCGTTGTGGAAAGATGGACCAGATTGCCGAAAGCCGAAAAGCTCCGGCGGCTCAAACCTGAGATTCGGCCCACGTGCCAGGGGAGGCGTAACAGCAGCAGCAGCAGCATCCACGTCAAGTCTCCTCGTAGCAGCAAAAGGGAACAAAAAGCAGAGGACACCGCACCGCACCGCACCACCATTTCCTCGCCTCCCTCCTCTCCCTCCTCCGCTCGCTTCCCTTCCATCTCGTCTTCCCCCTCTCTCTCTCTCTGCGCCGATCGGCTTGGTTGGTTGCCATGGCCACCGCCGCCGATAAGAACGCCGTCTTCCGCAAGCTCCGCGCAAAATCCGACAACAAGGTGATGGCTTTCGTTTCGTTCCATTTGATTTCGTTACCTAGGGTTTCCCTTCCCTCCGTCCATCGCTTGCCTTGTCGCGCTTTTGATCGCTCCCTCCCTCTCCGTGTGCTTGCCTCTGTGTGTGATGCCTTTCCCCTTTCCCTGCCTAATTTATTTTGGTGCTGATGGTGCTGCGTGTGGCCTAATTTTTGCGTGCACAGATGTGCTTCGACTGCAACACCAAGAACCCCACCTGGGCCTCCGTCACCTACGGCGTCTTCCTCTGCATCGACTGCTCCGCCGTCCACCGCAGCCTCGGCGTCCACGTCTCCTTCGTCAGGTCACCTCCCTTATTCCCTCGCTCGCGTGACGCGTGCCTCGGTATATTATAATCCGGTGCGGTCCGGTGACTAATCACGGTATTATGCATATGTAGCATTGTGATTTTTCCTTTTGAAAATCACATGGACGTAGAATCCCAATTTGGGTCCACATGATTAGGGTCTGCTCGTGTTTGTGTTTGAATTCACTGTATTACGTCGTCCCTGTTGTGTTCGTTTAAATTACCATGTCCTGTGTAGCAGCATATTGACTGATAGGGTGTGGCATCTGGCATGTAATGATGAATATGCAGTCTGTGCTGGGGACGAGGCAAGGTGTAATTTTTATGGTGGAATCGTTTCTCTACGGCAATTGTCCTTTTCTCTCCTTATTACTGGGGTCTAATTAATCCAATATGCTTGCAATATCGGTTTGCAACAAATTCGTATGCCCTAAAGTTGAATTTGCATGTATGTACAACTCAAAATTTGGGTATACACCATGTGCTGGGTGCTGCTGAAGTTGCACCTCTCATTTTTCTCCTCCAAGGTGTGCATGATGTAATTTTGGGGTGCCAACATAGCATTGTTGTCTTCAATGTAGCCTAAAATGACTTCTTTTTGTGTGTGTGTGTGTGTGTGTATTATTGCCATGACCCATGAACAATTGGTGGAATAGTTTGTCTGTGGCATCAAATTTTTTTTTGCACGACAAATGGTTAGAGTGGAGAAACATATTGTCGAATGAAGTTATGAAGTGTTCAAAATTTTCAGGGCAACTTGCTAGGCATATGTGGCACCAGTATGTTTTTTTGGGATGTTGAATTTATTTGGCAAATAATCTTGCAGTGCATGAATCAGAATCGTTGATGCAGGATGCACCTGTGAAGTTTCTTTATCATGATTCTAAGTGACATCAATGTTACAGACTTAGCAAGTTTGATATATGATTTCGAGTAGATAAATTTAGTACAAGGTCTGTCGAAGTTGACTGAGCCTCCGTGAATGAAATGTTTCATGAGATAGGTCATACATGCTTAACACCAACTTTTAACTGCCACACATTGGATGGATTTACTATTTGTTGTAGCCAGTGCCCCCCCTCCCTCCTCTAATCCTGACCATCTAGGATCTTATCCCTCAGGAAGTTTAATGTATTTATTAAACCTTTGCACGTTATAGTAAATGACTCGATGACTGTTGAATGGGGATTATGGAAATTTTATCACTGAGCTTTGAGCAACTGCTGTAATACACAGATCAACAAATTTGGATTCGTGGACTCCAGAGCAGTTGAAAATGATGGTTTATGGAGGAAACAACCGTGCACAAGCTTTCTTTAAGCAACATGGTTGGACGGATGGTGGAAAAATTGAAGCAAAGTATACTTCAAGAGCCGCTGACTTGTACCGGCAGTTGCTCACTAAAGATGTTGCTAAAAGTTCCACGGAAGATGCCAATAATAGTTGGCCATCCTCCCCAGTCGCAGCTTCTCAGGCTTCAGACCAAGCTGCTGCAATTCCAGATCTCAAGCTGGCTGAGGCATCGAAAGAAATTGTAAATGAGAAGAATGAGTCTGAGGTTATTCGTTCACCTAAAGCTCCAACCCATTCTTTCAAGAAGCCAATTGGTGCAAAGAAGCCTGGAAATAAAACCGGTGGACTTGGTGCGCGGAAGCTTACGTCAAAGGTATGCTCTCTGCAGTGTACAATGGAGCTTGTAACTTAATTAACTTGAAGAAATCATAGCCCTAGTTTAGGTTCTGGTTTTGTTCTTCATATGATGTCAAAGTCACTACATCTGCCTTCCCTAGTTTGTCCTGGAGGAGTAAGAAAAAGAAGAGTAGCTATGTGCTTATATGGCAGACTCATTTTGTTGATTTCCACTGAACTTCAATTACCAACTTTCCCTGTCTCGTTTTGTATAGTGGAAATTCTTACTAGTAACTTTTGGTGTTTCTTTTAGCCAAATGAAAGCCTCTACGAGCAGAAGCCCGAAGAGCCAGCTCCTGCCCTGCCATCAGTGACTGAGAGCACTACAACTAGGAGCAAATCTCATACTTCCCGATTTGAATATGTAGAAAATGTCCCTTCTGATGGGAGCGGTTCTGAAGAAAGCCAGGTGATTGGGCATGTTGCGCCCCCAAAGTCGTCAAACTTCTTTGGCGAATTTGGGATGGACAGTGGATATCACAAAAAATCTACCTCTAGTTCATCCAAAGTGCAGGTAATGTTTCTTTTAGTCAATAGTTAAATCATATACGCGATGACGAATCATTAATATGTGAACTCAGTTATGTTATGTTGGTCCTCTGTTGTCTTAGTTTTGCATAGATCGTTATATATGTACAAAGTTAGAACTCCAAAGAGGAGCATATAAGATATTTATAGTTTTTTCAGGATTTTTCAGTTCCACTCTTAGGTGATCCTACTGTATGCGGCAGCATGCTATGAAATAGGTAGCGTGTTCCCCAAAAGCACTATGACGTTTCCACATTGAAGTCCTACAATTGTCTAACATAATGCTTTTAGAAGGCTAAATGCATGTTGGGATGGTAAAATATTCACCGCATATCTGCATGTAGATTGGATGTACACATTTGAAGTTGAATAGCTTGTTTGATTTCTCCCTGGTTGAAATTTTAGTTGCTGTATATCAGTAGCTTTGACCTTCCTGCTTATTTTATTGGCAACTAGAGGATTGGTGGTCATAGGTCATCGAGTCTGCTCTTGCTTAATAAATCTCCAAATTGCTGGCTTTTATTAGTCTGGACATGGTTACTCCGCACAAAGCCTTTTGTTGACAGATAATTGGTTACCATTACATGTAAGCATGCAACTAAACCACACCATATTCTGGCTCATTCAAATCTTGTTTTTTAATTTCTTAATGATGTCATGCTGGTTGCTATAATTCATCTATGCATAAAGAAGCATGTGTGTGTGTTCCCTCTGAAAATGAGAAACATGGTTGCCTTGTTTTTTTAAAAAAATATTCTTGTGTTGGGCTCCAACTTCCAAGCAGCCTGTGAAATAATCGATTGCAATGATCTACAGGTCGAGGAAAGTAGTGAAGCAAGACAGAAGTTCTCAAATGCGAAGTCGATTTCATCATCTCAGTATTTTGGTGATCAGGCCAGTTTCGAAAAGGAGGCTCAAGTCTCCCTCCAAAAGTTTTCTGTAAGTATATCGCTGCCTCATTGCTGTGATGTTAATAAAGTTACCCCTGATCTTATTTAGAACAAGCTCCAATGCAATGGACCTGGCCCTACCTTTTCAAGCTTGGACTGTCCTTTTCTTAAGGTCAGGCTGGGCCCTTCCCTGGTCAAAGCCTGACCATGAAAACCACATACTTGTAAATTGCTTTACATATTTCTGAAGTAGTTTGTTTATATGCATTTTCCACGAACTTGTCAGCTTTGAATCTAACTGCCTAAGTGAATAAGCAATGCTCAAGTTTTGTCTTGAGATATGTGATGACTGGGTCGGTTTTGAGCCCAGGTTTTTCTGGCATAGCCAACCCTTGGTGTGCGCATATGTCCAGTTCAGTGTTTATACAGGGGTTACCAACTTACTATGATGCAGTGTTTTGTCAGAATGGCTCATTCCTTTGAAATCCCTGGATTTATCTTGTACTGTGTGGAATCTTACGTTCTCCTCGCTTTTAACTTGTTGTAGGGATCCTCTGCCATTTCAAGTGCTGACCTATTTGGCCATCCAGCGAATAATTCTAACATGGACCTGACTGCTGCTGATTTGGTCAACCGAATCTCATTCCAGGTAACTCTGGAGTAGCATAGCATGGCTGGTTTCCTTGATGGACATCTGTTGACACTTTGTTGTCTCCGCCTGCAGGCATCTCAGGACTTGTCTTCTCTCAAGAACATGGCTGGGGAAACTGGGAAGAAGTTGACTTCTTTGGCATCCAACATCATCACTGATCTTCAAGATCGGATCCTCTGAGTTTAATTTACAGTAAAAAGACTCCATTACATTTCTTCCGCGGCTGGCCTCTCCCACTGTTATTACAGAACTTACCGCGATAACAGGGTGATGGCTTGCATGCCCGGCAGGTTTGTTTAGGAGTTCATTGGCATCCAAAAACTTAAAAGAACCCAGACTCGAGAAAAAGAAAAAGAAGTCGTCCCGAATGCTGTACTGGCTAAAGTCATGTTAGCATTTGGACCTGTAACAGAAATGTTTTTCGTCGTAAAGAGTTTTATTTCTGTTTCAGAAGGAACTCGGATGCTACCTAAATGTCTTTGCTTTGTAATGACCATTTCATATATCATATAATTATCAGTATATATATATATATATATATATATATGTTTTAACTGTATGGAAGGTACTACTACTAGGCACTAGCAGATCCGTGACTTGTTCACTCGCAGGATCGCGTGTTATCATCTGGATAGGTCCGCTTCTTCCCCCCTGACTTCATCCCCATCATCTGCGACTGCAAACAGTGGAAAAGGTTTCATGACTGACAGCAATGTAAAAGCAAAACCAGAGTATGATAAACTACACGCATGTTTCAACCTTTTCAGTGCTAAAAACTGCAGAGAACTAGCAGGTACTGCTGAGAGCCAGATTTAGGCCACGCCCCCGGACCCTTAGCCGAGCCCACTATCTTCTATTTATTCATTATTATTTTGGCAATTTCTCAATGGACTTTAGGTTGCCTTGGGCCAGAGGTATCAGAGGCAGGAGGCAAAACCGGCAGCACAAAAGGCACCTATTATGCTCTACATTGTCGGATATTAAGAGTTGCAGTTGTTCTCATTCGTATGTGGTGACCCTCCCTGAGTGCCTGCATCATTATTAACTTGTGATCCTTGAGCGCCTGCATCGTCAATTTTTGATAATCCGTGTATGTTATGGCCCGTTTCCTTGGTTGGTGTGGTGTGGTGTGATTCCTGTGGGCTGACATTTTCTTTGTTCTCCAGTAGCAGTTTCAACCCGGCTTTGCGACGTGATTCGGAAAGGCAGCTGAGCAAGTGCGTTTCTGACTCTGTAGATGGTCCACCTAGGCTGCAACTTACTTCCTTTTCGCCGGGTACATCCAACAAGGTACGACCATTTGCATTTCCTTGGAATTTCAATTTTCCCCTGCTGGTCCACCCACTAATCTGCAATATCTTGCCCCCGAGAAGACGTTTAACTCCTCTTCCTAGTCATTGAAAACACCAAGCTCGCTGAAACTGTTAGACTAAGATGAGTGCAAAATGAATAGTTCAATCTAGTGCAATAGCCGAAGGGACTAATATACAGTATAAGGACTCAAGGGATATACTAAACCCTAGATTACAAGTACAATGCCCTTGATACGTGCACATATACTAGTGCACAAATGTATGCAATAGCATTGAGTTCGAAAGGCATAACACTAAGATAAGAAAAATATATGTTCCAAAGTCAAGTCTTGAGATGTCGTCGTGCTTTGCAACTCTTGAAAATATTCGTCGGTACATAACAATCTCCTCTTTCACACATTGACGGCAACCATCCACGAGGTGGTACTACACAAATTGTCCATCGTCATGCACCAAAGCTTTCACAAAACATCCATCAACTACAAAGGTGGACACTTTCACATCATGTCTTCTTCGGAGATGATGAAGCCGACAAAAATAAAGAGATGTCAAACCAAGCCGATGAAGAGAGATAAAATCACACTTGGTACAAAGCAGGGCAGAGAAAGAGCCATGATGACGACGATAAAGAAGGTCATTGGTCAAGAGTCGCAACAAATGCAAAGATGTGTAGCAAGATGGCGACGAAACATGTCAAGTCGCAAGAAGACTACGTAGGACCAAGAGGGCACATTCGCATCAACAACGACTATGATAGGGGGGGTGACCGCACTCGATCCAATGGACAGACCGCGACAACCCGAATAGAAAGAAGCAATCGACTAATCAATAAAGGATGTGATGAACTGGCGCAACTTCGACGAGATGAAAAGGGAAATAAATGGACTCGGTCACAAGATACTAGCAGCATCAAAAGGGAAAAGGCACATCGCCTCCAAACAACAAGGATCAACAAGTGCAAAAGCCCAAAGAAGCAGCTGCCCAAATAGAGTAGCAGTCTACACCAAATTGGCTCAAATAGCAACAACAACAAAGCAGGACACCTCAACACCCATTGGAAAGAAGAGCTTGGAGATGAAGATTACGAAGCCAGCGAGTGGCCGACGACAACAATGAAGATGGCCAGCCCAGCCCAGCCCACATGCCGGCTGATGAAGCCCATTGCGCCTCTAGAAGAAGAAGGCCAGCACAATATGCTCCACAGGCGCCCAAGAGAGCAACCAAGCCATCCTCACACAACAATCAACAACTAGGGTTGTTGTCGAGAGAACAAAAAGGTGGCGGCATGGGCAGAACAGCAGCAACGCTGCCATGCAAGAAGGGAGCATATCGAAGTCGAGCCTCGGTTGAGGAAGAGGTCGTCGCTGGAGTCGTCATCGGTAAAGAGGTCGCCGCCAACGGTGAAGAAGGCCACGGTGGAGAAGACAGACCTGGCGGTGACGAGGAAGGCTGGCGACGATGATGAACCGAAGGCCGAAGGTAATCGGGCTTGGTCCTTGTGGCTCTGGCAGAACAACAATGGTGACATGCTCCTAGAATAAAAGGAGGGTGATCGCGGCACTCCAAGAAGAAAGGAGAGCGGCGGCGGCACTCCATGAATGTTGGAGCAACAAGTGCTGCGTGCAAGCACGGACAGAGACCTCGGTGAGGACTAGATCCAATCAGGAGAGGTCCAGAGAAGACCCTAGCGAACTTTAGCGACGTTGACGAGCCGATGGATTGAACTTGGCATAGCTTTAGCAACGCCGATGGATCACGTTCGGGGTAGGTCGTCGTGCTGCTCCACTGCTCCCCGCCGTAGCAGCTGAGATGAATTGAAGTCAATGATGGATGGCGACGGTGGTGGAGCGCGAGATCGAGGAAGACGACGGTCGGCAGTGACAGTGATTGAGCTGTCAATGATGGGGATGGTTCGATCCGGCTAGGATTGAACTCGATTTGACACTTTCAGTCCGCGAAGACACTTTAAGTCCAGTGGTAATGCCTGCTACAATCCGACTCATATTATCACTTGCAGTATCTTGTGGATGGCATCTACGTCAATTTGATGTACAAAATGCCTTCCTGCACGGGGCTCTTGAAGAAGAGGTGTACATGCACGGTATCCTCATTATCTATGCAAGTTGAACAAGGCTCTCTATGGTTCGAAACAGGATCTACAAGCTTTGTTTTCAAGACTTAGCTCTAAATTAAAGAAACTTGGTTTTGCTCCTTCTAAGGCAAATCTATCATTTTTTTTTACAATTGGCATGGAAACATGGTCTACCTACTAGTTTATATGGATGATATTATAATGGCAAGTTCATCGGTGCATGTTACAAGAAGCTTGCTTGAATAGTTACAAGAAGAGTTTGCTATCAAGGATCTTGGTGATGTTCATTACTTCCTAGGTGTTGTGGTTCAGAAGAAACCGAATGGAATAATTCTAACTATGAGGAAATACATCAATGATCTACTTGATCGAGCACACATGAGGAACTACAAGCTAGTAAACATTCACATGTCCTCGACAGAGAAGCTATCAAAAACCGAGGGCAGTGCCTTGACGGCGCAAGAAGCTACAACATATAGAAGTATGGTGGGTGCACTCTAATACTTGACATTGACTCGACCTGACATTGCTTATCCAGTGAACAAGGTTTGTCAATTTATTAGTGCTCCTATAACTCAACATTGGTCAGCAGTTAAATGCATTTTGAGATTTGTAAAGTAGCACTCCTCAGTTGGTTTGAAGATCAGTAAATCATACTCGACCTCGGTGAGTGCGTTCCCAGATGCAGACTGGGCAGGTTGTCTTGATGACCGTTGATCTACTAGAGGCTTTGCAATACTTTTTTTTGATCAAACTTGATCTCTTGGAGTTCACGCAAATAAGCCACGGTGTCACGATCGAGCACATAATATGAATACAAAGCTTTGGCTAATGCTACAATCGAAACCTTCCCTACCACACTCTCCTCCCTCCAGATCCGGCCCCTCCCCTATCTCTTCCAGAGGATAGCCAGCGTCGAGTGGGAGGGGTCCCAATTATTATAATCGGAGTCTAGGCTAGACACTCAAACTGTTGTGCATGAACTTGTTGCCGTGAAGTGTCCGTGTCAGACGGACAACATACAGTTTCTTGTGTTACCTCTTCCTTGCTATTTTAGCAATGGATTGCAATTTATGTATGCAAGTAATTTACTTGTTGTGTAAGACCAGAACATGTACATGTATGTGCTATACAATCTGAGGAATAGAATTACCGATAACAGCGACTGCACTCTCGTTTTCATGGTATCAGAGCTATTGCTCTAAGCCAACACTGATCCAGTATCACCAAAACAATTCATCGATTCTCCTCTGATCGACGATTTCTACCCCTCCCTCCTGATGACTTCCCTGTACCATCGCCTATTCTTATCATCACAATGAGCGAACACGGCAACAAGAAAACTGACGACTTTAGCGACGACTACTCAGTTTCTGAAGTCGACGTTAAGGGCACACCGAGCGCTCTGAACGCTCCCTCCCTCTCTGTCCAGGTCATGCATGTGGTGAGCACCAAAACGCGTGTGTTGATCACCCTCAATTTTCAATCCTCCAACTATGCCAAGTGACAGGACCTCTTTCTCGTTACCGTTGGAACATACTCCCTCATGGCGCATGTCGACAGTTCTGTTCCTTCTGCTGATGACATCGACTAGAACCGCGACGCCTTCACTATTCTTTCTTGGCTCTGCGATTCGATCTCCATGGAGATTTTTGATATTGTCATGAAGCTCAGCTCCTCGCTCCTCTGCTCTCTCGATTTGGATGGCTATTGAGAATCTCTTCTGTGACAATAAGAGGAGTCACATGCTCCAACTCGAGGCTAAATTCCGCAATCTTCCCCAAGGCGACAAGTCCATCACAGAGTATTGCACCAAGATGAAGACTATATTGACATCCGCTCCTTTGTGCCCATGCAATCACCCTTCCCTACTGAAAGCATCTAGGCCCCTAAAAATATGCTTTGGTAATTAATGACATTATGTGAATATGGGACTAATATGTTTGTTGAAATGATTACAAGGCATAGTCCTAAATGACAAAGTCAAATCAAGGAGCCGCATGTCAAAGAATGTCAAGAAGATGGAGTTTGTCTCAAGGGCAAGGTACAAATAGACTAGGACCCCTTTTGAATTTTATCGGTCTTTGGAGTATGGTGGAAAATCGAATTTTAGGATAAATACCGTACTATTAAGGGGGAGCTTGTCTAGTAGCTTGAAAGCACTTCATTATGCCTTTGGATCAACTTAGGATCATGCATGCTCTCTTGGTCTGGTTTTAAAATCAAAATCATCTTTTCAGTACGTAATCGGAAGTTCCGACGTTATAACTGCGGAACTTCCGCTGGGCGGATCTTTCGAAAAATTCGCGGAACGTATTTTCCAGAGAGTACCCGGTTTCTGGACTTAGCCGATTTTTCAAAGTGCGGAAGTTCCGCCATGATACGAGCGGAACTTCTGATTATCGGTTGCTCTGAAATTCTTGCGGAGTGTTTTTTTCCAGAGAGTACCCTTTTTGGGGACTTAGCCATTTTTCGCAAGTGTTGTAGTTCTGCCATGATACGAGCGGAAGTTCCGATTATTGGTTGCTCTGAAATTCTTGCGGAGTGTTTTTTTTCAGAGAGTACCCTTTTTGAGGACTTAGCCATTTTTCGCAAGTGCGGTAGTTCCGCCATTAGATGAGTGGAGCTTCCGATTATCGGACGAACCGAACTTTAGTTGGCGGAAGTTCCGCACATAAATCCAACGGCTATAATCAGAGCATTTAATGCCACTGTAGTGACCGTTGTAGTACACTCGATACAAGGGCGGAAGTTCCGCACATTACATGGCGGAAGTTCCGATTTCCCTGAATTTTTCTGGATTCTTCGTGTAACGGTCATATTTGGTTGTGGGGGTATAAATGCACCCCCACCAGCTCAAGGTTAGGTTGCTGAGCATTCATTCAATACATTTGAGCTTTGAGCACTCCCCTCACTCCTCATTTACTCTCTTTGCACAAATTTGTGAGGTTGTGAGCAAAACCGAGAGCATTGCATTCTTGTTGATCCTTTGGCTCTTGGTTGCTGTCAAGCGAAGGTCAAAATCTATTCTCTTGGTGCTTGTCGGCACCTAGACGGCTTGGCGGAGGTTGCGCGATGATATCTTCAAGAAGTTTGTGAAGAGGCCCGACGCCGGTTGTGATTGGTCGGTGTTCACCAACTCCGGAGAGGAGGAAGAACAACCAACTGATTACGAGGGAAGGCTTAATTTGTGGAGCCAGCTTGATTGAGTCAAGCTTCCTCAACGTGGACTAGTGAAGATCGACAAATCTTCGATACCACGGGAAAAACCTCTTTGTCCCATTGCGGTTATTTCTTATCTTTACTTATTGCAATTAATTTTGTAGCATATATCTTGTGATAGATAGCTTTGCTTGGTTCATCTTGCTAAATTATTTAATTTGATCTAGAATTTTTAGAAACCTCCTATTCACCCCCTCTAGTCGGTTATCCTTGATCCTACACCTACCTTTCTCTAGACCCGCTCCACACTTTTGTTGGAAGAAAAATCAAAATAATCTCAATGCAAAGTCGGATGTCTCCACCATCCTCATTGCCAGTGATAACAATGCTGGCACGTGATCGTTCTGAGCGTTCCAATAAGGATTACACTAGAGGTGGCATCTCCAACAACTTCTCTAGTGGTGGACATACCTTCCCCTACACCAACAACAACTCCTCGGGAGGAGGAGGACACGATAGGTACGGTGGTCATGCCCGTGGCGGGCGAGGTGGCGGACTCACCCCTGGCTCTTTAATCCATGGACCGGGGCTCCTCAGCCATGGTCGCTGCCGAACACATGGGGACAGTAGTGGCGACCATCTTCGTAGGGCATCCTAGGCTTCAACTTCTTTGTGATGTCACCGTTCACCTTCCCGCAACAACCGACATCCAACTTCACCACACCGCAATGGGATCAAGCAATTCTACTTGCCGCGCTCAACAACATAGCAACTTAGGGTTTTGTACAAGAGTGGTATATGGACCTCGGAGCATCTTCTCACATGACATCTGATCATGGTAATCTCCATTGCCCCTCTCCCTTCAATTCTTCTTCCTTCCATTCCACTATTGTTGGCAATGGCTCCTTTCTTCCTGTCACCCACACCAGCACCTACTCTGTTCCCACCAAATTCCACCCTCTTACTCTTTGTAATGTTCTAGTTGTTCCTCACATCATTAAAAACCTAATATATATTCGTCATCTTACTTCCGACAATCATTGTTCTGTCAAATTTGATCATTTTGGTTTTTCTATAAAGGATATTCCCATTCGGACCGAGATTCTTCGTTGCAATAGCTCGTGTGGCCTCTACTCCATGTCGCCACCTTCCCAAGCCTTCCAAGCTACTGCCACCTCCACTAACCTTTGGCATCGTACATTAGGCCATCTGGGACGTCCTATCATGTCTAGTCCTAGTCGTTTTACTCCGATTCCTTGTTGTCATATTAATTTGACTATTTGTCAAGTTTGTCAGCTTGGACACCATGTTCGGTTACCCTTCGCTGCCTCACGTTCTATCACTTTGAGTCCTTTTGAATTACTCCACTATGATTTATGGATGTCCCCTATATTCAGTCATTCTGGTTTTCATTACTACTTGATCGTTATCGATGATTTCTCTCACTACATGTGGACTTTTCTCCCTTCATCGTAAATCTAACGTGCATGCCACCCTCATGGCGTTTCATGCCTACGTCACCACACACTTTCATATTCCTATTAAATCATTCCAGTGTGACAATGGTCAGGAATTCGACAATTCTTCACTTCGTTCGTTCTTTATCACTCACGGCATATGTTTTGGTCTCTCTTGTTCCTACACATCTCAACAAAATGGCAAAGTCAAATGAGGAATACACACTACTAATGATGTTGTTCACTTTGCTTTTCCAAGCATCATTGCCACCATCCTACTGGGCTGAGACCCTTCACACCGTCACCTACCTCTTAAACCGCCGACCCTCCAAACTTCTTCGGTTTGCCACCCCCTACCAACTCCTTTTTGGTTCTTCCCCAACATATGATCACCTTCGCACATTTGGATGCTTATGCTATCCCAACCTATCCTCAACCACACCTCATAAATTTTATCTTCGTTCCACGCCGTGTGTGTTCTTATGTTATCCCTCTGAACACAAAGGATACCGTTGCCTTTACCTCTCTACTCGTCGCATAATTCTTTCATGAAATGCCATCTTTGATTAGTCAACTTTTCCTTTTGCCTCTACTACTGATCCACCCTCTCTCTAGTAGTTTGATTTTCTCTTGGATCCTTCTGTGTTACCCTCGCCTACAGTTGCATTTTTTTCACCTATCGCGGTAGCTGCTTCGTCTGTCATGACAACCAATTTATCTACCACGACAGCTGTTCCACTTGCCGCAACAGCCTCCCCAACACTTTTCTTCATGGCACTTTTGACGAAACGGTGTAGAGTCGGCAGCCCTCTGGTTTGTGGATTCAACATTTCCTAATCATGTCTGTCTTCTAAGTTTTGTATGGCCTTAAACAAGCCCCCCGGGCATTGTTTCAATGTTTTACATCCTTTTTTTCCTCACCCTTGGCTTTCTTCCTTCGTGTTCTGATTCCTCCCCTTTGGTTTTTCATCACAGTTCAACTGTTGCTTACCTTCTTTTATAGGTCAATGACATCAATCTCACCGTGTCTTCTGCTTCCACTCTACAAACTATTATTCACTCTCTTAGCAGTGAGTTTTCTACGAAGGACCTCGGACCTCTACATCACTTCCTTGGCATTCATGTTACCTGCTCGGCTATTGGCATGCATATTTGTTAATGCCAGTATGCTGAGGATCTTCTTTCCCGAGCTGGCATGAGCTCCTGCAATTTGGTTACTACCCCTATTGACACTCGCTCTAAGCTTTCCACTAATACAGGCTCACCGGTAGCCGATCCATCTCGTTATCGCAGCCTTGCGGGTTCCCTTCAGTACCTTACATTGACTCGCCCTCATATGTCTTATGCAGTTCAGCAGGTTTGTTTGTTTATGCATGATCCGTGTGAACTACACTTCCACCTTATCAAGCGCATTGTTCGTTATATACAAGGTACTCTTGACTTCGGTCTTCACATTACTCCTACTCGCTCTCATGGCCTTACTGCTTATTTTAACGCTAATTGGGCGGGATGTCTTGACACTCGCTGTTCGACTTCTAGTTATTGCCTTTTTCTCGATGATAACCTCGTTTCTTGATCGTCCAAACATCAAACGACCATATCTCGTTCTAGTGCTAAAGCCGAATACCATGCAGTCGCTAATGCCATGGCTGAATCTTGTTGGGTTCGCCAACTTCTTTTTGAGTTACATCATCCGGTTTGCACACCACTATTACTTGTCTATTGTGACAATGTGAGTGTCGTCTATCTTTCCTCTAATATGTTCCAACACCATTGCACCAAACATATTGAAATCGATATCCACTTTGTCTGTGACAAGGTTGCCATCCGGGCTCTTCATGTACCATCTACGTCCCAGTATGCTGACATATTCACAAAAGGGCCGCCGACAGCGTTATTTGAGGAGTTCCGCTCCAGTCTGAATGTTAGGCGCTTGTGTATGTCTTCTCGGCCAGACAGTTCAGGCTGTGGTGGCGTATTAGAATCGGAGTCTATGTCGGATACTCAAACCATTGCGCTTGCATTTGTTGACGTGAAGAGTCCGTGTCAGATGGACAACAGGGACTTCACATCCTAGCTTCCTGCGTTACCTCTTCCTTGTCGTTTCAGCAATGGATTGCAATTCATGTATGAAGTAATTTACTTGCTAATGTAAGACGAGAACATGTACATGTAGTCATGTATGTGCTATATAATCTGAGGAATAGAATCACCGAGAGGAGCGATTGCATTATCGTTTTCACCACCCGCCTCTATACCCTGTATATACCTTAGGTTTTAGTTTCTCATCCTCCATTCTTGTGCCAATGGTTTTCTTCTTCCTCAACACTGGCAAATCTGGTCTCCCCCTTCAATAACTTTCCTGACGTGGATCTGGTGTGAATCGCTATTATAGTCGGTGCGTCGACCTCTTCTGGGCACTGTGATCTCCCCTTTTTGCTTAAAGACTTTGGATCTACTATTTTTTAACCCCCTTTTGCCCATATTTTCTTCTTCCAAAATCTGGCACCACGAAGCATGTGGAGAAGTATGACGTCTCTCCACTTCACTTCAATCAACCTCCATTCTTGGAGGCCAAATCTAGAAGCGACTCACTGGCAGCCCTTCCATGGCGACACCACCAGCTTCATCTTTGGAATCCACCGTCCATACACACTGATCTTGGTGGTCCTACAAGAAACCCCTAGCTATTGAAGAGTGCTGCTACGGGAGGGGGTATAGTTCCGGCACGGCGAGCTTCGTCACCATTCTCTTTCTACGTCGTCAGGATTAGCAGAAGGATTTCAATGCAATTTTATTTATTACAAGGTTCTTTATGTAAATTGAGGAATCTACCTACCTCGTTTAAGGGGAGATTGATCATTTGCCACACGTTATATGTGGTTTCAATCATTTGGGACTAAGTTCCCAGTAATAGATCAAATGTATAATGTTTCATGAGCCAATTGATCATTTGCCCTTTTGGAGAAAAAAAATGCCAATTTTGCCCCCATCTTCTTCTTCCTTGCCCTGTCCCTCACCTCCCCCAGTGACCATGGTGCTCGCACGGAGGCGAAGGCGATGGAAAAGGCGGTCGTCTTCCTCAGGCCCCCTCGGACCCGGCTGCCCGCAGCAAGAGGGCCGCCCCCTCGGGAGATGGAGCAGCGGCCAAGGGAGACGACAACACATGTGGCAGATTGGACGGAGACGCGGGTGAAGGCGGCGGGATCTGGTGGCCGACAGCGAGAAAAGAAGAGGAGAGTTGAGAGGGAAGAGGAGACGGAGAAGGAGAAGGAGAAGGAGGAGAAGCAGGGCGTGAGGGTAGGAGGAGCGGCAGGATCGGGGTGGAGGAGGAGGAGAGAGAGGAGGCGGCGGCGGTGTCTGCCATGACAAGAAGAAGAAGAAGGTGAGGAAGAGAAGAGGACAATGGTATAAATGTCTAAAGTGCCAAAATAACAAAGCGATAAGGAAAAGTGTGGCAAATAATCAATTGCAACTAATATAATGACATTCTATAGAAACCAACTATAAGGTATGGCAAAATGACAAAATTTCCCCGGTATAATGCGATGAATGAGAACAGAGTCTCGGCCCTAAAAAGAAATTTCACCATTGTTGCATTGCGAAAAGGTGATCAAGGCGCATGCAACCGATGCCAATGCCAACAAAGTACACGTGCTAGCTTATAAAAAGCTGCATGCACCTTTATACTCCTTCCTATATATGATGATGATGGAGGCTGGGGAAAAGAAGTTCCCATTCCATTCCATCCCATTGGCATATTGTCCCAATTCTGATTCCCCAACAATAGGCGGTAGCCAATTCTCCATAAAATAAAAGAATTGGTTCTGCTTAATTTCCTGACTGGTATCATTCATAAAACAAAAGCAGCTGCCCATTGGCCAGGCATAGCTACTTCGATTAATTAGTCACCGGTATATACAGATTGCAGAGAGACGTCCATTCCACCGGCATGTCAGGAACGAAACGAAACGAAGGAAGACATAGAGACAGCCCAACAAACGGCCACGAATGATTCCCTGCTTTCTGATATGCCCATGTCTTCTTCTCCTTTCTCCTTCTCATGATCTTATCCTCTCTCCCCTATTCTGTCAGGTTCCCATCACATTACCACTAACTTATAGTTTACTGCCTTCAGCATGGAGAGGCAAGAACCACTGGCTAGTTGCGCTCTGTACTTCTGTGTCATCACAAAGTCAAAAGACAAGACTCGATATAGTTCCCCAGACCTTACGGCAAATTAAACTTGTGTTTAGTATGCATATATAATACTAGTGTTGATGTGTATGGACCGCCAATATGTACGCAACTACTAGTAATATACTACGGCTAGTACTGGTGCCCAAAAAATGTTTTCACTAACGTTTGATTAAGAATTCCTTCTTAATTCGAAGACACGCAAAGCTTTTGCGGGTTCCTAAAAGAGAATTAATTGAAGACGATGAGAACCAGTTAGTAACGGTTGTAGCTAGGTTGCATTCATCGATCATATCTTTGCGAAGAGAAGCGCCGGTTTTCTCACGTAGATATTGATTGAAGCTTTGCACTGGCAGATAGATGCCTGTTGTTTTCTTCTTGTAATGTGGCTTCGTCCTAGTTGTCACTATTACACTGATACACCGGATGTCTACATGCATTGTTTGTGTCCCTTAATCAATGTGTCAAAATTAAAAGATAGGCGCAGCCCTAGTATGAATTTTGCATGAGCATGCAGTTTCAGTTCAGTTGTTGATGTCAACAACAAATCCAAAACCTCATATTCTTCTCCATCAGCAACAACAGGATGAGACTATTTCCTGATCCAAAGCAAAGCAAGCGGATATAATTGAGTCCTAGCCTACTTAGTTCCAGAAGGAAGTATTATTCCGAATTCGCAATTGGTAGGCAACACCCAGAGTCACACGGCAACAGCCTTGAGTCGAGGCTGTCCTTTTCAGCCCGGGTTGATATTTCTCCTGCAGAATTATTTCTTGTTGCTTTCAGAGATTCCAATGGCTAGCATAATCACAAGGTTAGACGACCTGAGGGACCGATAAAATTTTATAATCTTTTCCTTTTAAAAGTGCTCCTACTTGTGATCTCATTGTGGCCTGGGGAACGGAGAGACAGTCATGCATGCTGTAGATTGGATTTGTCTTGAGATGAAACCACACATGTACTGAAAAGTATTCTATTGCCCCAGTTGGACTTGGACCCAGTAGCCGTCGGACAAGGAAATGAAATTAACATATGATGAGTTCTCCTATCGTATCCTTTGCCAACTATACGTATGCTCATATTTCATTCAGCTGCTAACAAGCGAGAGATCGAGCAGTGACATGTTCTGCATCCTTACGTGGATTAAAAAAGCATTTTAAGCCGTCAGATCGCACTGAAATGGTCTGGAATCCACAATCATGCAGCATTTCTTCGGGTTTTTCTTTATCTCTTTCAGAGCTCTTGGTTTTGCAGTGCAGACTGCAGAGTAGCAGATGATAATTTCAGGGGTATTGTGAATCAATTCGGGTCCACATAGATACGAATTAGAGACAGTAAAAGGCACAAGCATATATAGGCACCATTTCCTCGTGGCAATTCCCATCCATGGCTGGCAATGGCATATCTAGTTGGCAGTGGCAGCAACTTGTCAAGTGCTGGCCATTACTTACCTTCCCCCGGTAAAAGGTTGGACTTGTCGTCCGTTTCAGGTCCTTTTCAGTTTCCATGCCATTGCCATTGCCATTGCCATGCGAGCAGGAGGAGCCCATCGTTAATCGAAATGGATCGACAGGAGAGTTTGTTTGTTGACTGTCCAATCTCGAATCTATCCAGTGGTATGTATGCTCGTGGTGAAATCAAAGCGCAACACGTTTGTGCAAGTGGCAGCTGAGCCGAGGGATTAATCTGCAAATCGCACCGTACAATTCCAGCGGCAGACAAGAATGCAGGATGGCTTTTTCCTCGAATTAAACTTGAAGAGAAGCATGCAATGCACGCATATATATATATATATATATATATTTTCCCAAGTTGCGAGTAGCGAGAAATATCAAGCACATGCATGTGCATCGCCCTGCATTCGTGGGCTCGCCAAGTAGATAGATAGATATCTGACGAGGAGTATCTCTAAGGTTAAGGGCTCCACCTCCACTGCCCCGCTTTAACCGGGGGGGAAATCGAGCTGCAAGAATCAAATGGCATGTGAAGAAAGGGCGGCATCTCGAACGACAGCCGCAGATGCGAAGGGGGCGGCGAATCTGACGGTCCCTGTGCCCCGGCAAAGCGCCTTCCTTTGAGTTGAGTGGCCGCAGAATCTTTTCAAAATTCGAACTTTCTGCATCCTCACTGCTGTCTTTTCCTTCTTCCTCTTCTTCTTTCTTTCTTTCTTTCTTTCTTTCATGGCAAGCAAAGCAAGAGAAAGTTGAGTTGGAAACAGAGAGGAGAGACTAGCTAGGAGAGAGCAATCAAATTCATGAGATAAAAAAGGGCATAACTAAAGCTGCATGCATTTGTCAGTAGTTGCATTTGTAGACTAGCAGTAGCAGCAGCAGTAGCATTATTGGTGGCATAATAAAGATGAGAAAGAATCAAAAGAATGGATGGATGGTGGTGGCGGCAAAACCGATCCCACCTAAGCATCAAACAAGACGAAACAATTAAAGAAAGGAACAATCAAACAGAGAGTGGAGAACAATTGGGAACAAAAATAAAAGTTATTTAAGTGCAGGGACGCATCGGGATTAACTAAACAAGACAAGTAGCTAGCTAGAATACTAGTAATCTACATGAACACAAGGAAGCAACACCGAGAAGCCGCTCAATTGGCAAATGCTCTAGTATAAGTACAGTACTGTAGAGTAGAGTACAGCAGCAGCAGTAGCAGATGGTACTATCTATCAGGCATCAGCAGCTAGCATAACACACCCTGAAAACATGGTGATGCTATGACCCCCAAAAAAGCCAACAGAATGCAGCAGCATCAATTCAATGATATAAGAAGCATCGTGCTTGGCTTGGGTGAGTAGGAGTAGGACCACCCAGTGGGCTCGAAATCTGGAATGCAAATGCGCAAGGAAGGAAAGGAACACGTGACCGATTTGTTTTGGTCGGCACGGAGGCTCTCTTAGCCTTTTAGGCAATTAGGCTCAGCGGGGGAGGCTACTCGAGTCGAGTCGGGTGCGCCATATATTTTACATTTTACTAATTGCTCCCCCTCCTAGCAGTAATCGGAAAGGTCACAAGGAGAGAGAGGGCTAAGATTGATTATCTATCTATCTATCTATGTACTCACGGACTCCGTTATCAGTCAATAATTCAATCAAACAAACAAACAAATTCCCATAGTTAAAGGAGCGAAGATTTCGCCGCTTCTGAGGGTGGCTACGTCGCTCAAAGGATGGCAGTCGTCGGATTTTCGCTGGACGGCTGGGCTCGCGCGATTGGAGCTGGTGCGCTTACTGGCAAGGGAGTCCATCCGGCCGCGCAACGATCACCATCGGACGGCGAGAGTCGCGTGCGAGGCGTCCGATCGCCTCCTGTGCCCGCACGTCACGTGGGCTCGTGGTCCTTCGTTTCTTCCGCCTCTTCGTTTCTTCCGCCACTGCTCAGCTCGAGATATGTGCTACCACTGCTCAGATAATTATTTCTCTTTAGCGCATCGATAGCACTACTCAGCTCGAGACGCGTGCTAGCACTGCTCAGCTAATTACGTGTCTGCGCTGGTGTGCTTCCGTCGAATGCATTGTGTCGAGACGCGCGCTTTGCACTGCGCTCCATTAATTGGAATGAACATCTTGTTTCTCTCTTTCTCTCGAGTTCTCCGTTTGTTGTTTCGTCTTTTGGTCATCGGAGTTTCGTGAGCCTTTAACGCCGACCTCCGTTCGCGTTTGGTTCGTCCTGCGGATCCAGGTAGTGATTAGGTGTTTGCGTTTGATCTCGAGTTCTCCGTTTGTTGTTTCGTCTTTTGGTCATCGGAATTTCGTGAGCCTTTAACGCCGACCTCCGTTCGCGTTTGGTTCCTCCTGCGGATCCGAACAAGTGTTTTTTTTTATAGATTTTTTCGGTCTGATTCGACGATGCTTTCTGTGTTCTTTGATCTCGAGTTCTCCGTTTGTTGTTTCGTCTTTTGGTCATCGGAATTTCGTGAGCCTTTAACGCCGACCTCCGTTCGCGTTTGGTTCCTCCTGCGGATCCGAACAAGTGTTTTTTTTATAGATTTTTTCGGTCTGATTCGACGATGCTTTCTGTGTTCGATTTGAAGAAATGAATGTATAGTTTTTTTCGGTCTGGTTCGACGATGCTTTCTGTGTTCGATTCGAAGAAATAAATGTTTACATTTAATAACTTCGTTGGATACTTTTTCTATTTGGGTTTTTATCTGGTTCGACGTTTTCACAATTTTTTTTCCCCGATTTGGTCGCCGCTTTTTGCTTTTCATCTCCCCTGTCCTCATTAACTTTCTTTCCCTAATTCCTTCTTCGTCCGTGAAACTCCATTGCTGCCGCACTCGCCTCAGCCTCGCTCCCATAGCATCGTGCCGCTCCCCCTTCTCGAGCAACCCTCCGGCCCCTAAGACCGACCCACCGACTCGCCTCTGCGCCGCTCGCCTTCGACTCGGCCAGCCGCTGACTGGTCCTTGCGTCCTCGATCTGCGCCGCCCCTGCGACCGACCCACCGATTCGCCTCTGCACCGCTCGCCTTCGGCTCTACCCGCCGCTGGCCGACCGCCGTGCCATGGTCCTTGCGTGCCTCGCGCTGTTCTCAGCTCGCCACCCACTGGCGTCCGTCCTGCTTGGTCCGCCGCGCCTCCCTGAGAGCGCGACTCCGCCTCCGACCACCGCGCCGACCGCCGGGCCGTGGCCCGCGTCGTTCTCAACTTGCCAACCAGCGTCTCCCCTCAGTTCCCTTTCCTCCTTTAATTCTGGTTCTCAATGTTTGCACTGATTTCATTTTTGATTTCACTTTTTCCGTCCTGCTTGGTCGGCCGCGCCTCCTGGGAGCGTGACTCGGCGTCCGACCGCCGCGCCGTGACCCTCCGACCGCCGCGCCGTGGCCCGCATCGTTCTCAACTTGCCAACCAGCGTCTCCCTCGGTTCCCTTTCCTCCTTTAATTCCGGTTCTTAATATTTGCACTGATTTCATTTTCTGATATCATTTTTTTCCCCTTCTTGCTGTTTGCAGGAGATCCCTCTTCTACATTACTCAACTTGTATTTATCCTTATTACTATTTACAGGAGATCCCTCTTCTACATTACTTAAGTCGTGTTTGTTCTTGCTGCTATTTGCTGGAAATCCTAATTCTACATTACTCATCTCGTGTTTTTTTTTCTTGCTGTTCGCAGGATAGCCCTCTTCTGCGCTACTCACCTCGTGTCGGTCCCTATGCTGTGATTGCCGGTTCGTCATTCCAATTCCCTTTACATATTCTTTAACATTCTTTCTTTTTTGCTGAGCTTGGTTCCTCCTGCGGATCCGAACAAGTGTTTTTTTTATAGATTTTTTCGGTCTGATTCGACGATGCTTTCTGTGTTCGATTTGAAGAAATGAATGTATAGTTTTTTTCGGTCTGGTTCGACGATGCTTTCTGTGTTCGATTCGAAGAAATAAATGTTTACATTTAATAACTTCGTTGGATACTTTTTCTATTTGGGTTTTTATCTGGTTCGACGTTTTCACAATTTTTTTTCCCCGATTTGGTCGCCGCTTTTTGCTTTTCATCTCCCCTGTCCTCATTAACTTTCTTTCCCTAATTCCTTCTTCGTCCGTGAAACTCCATTGCTGCCGCACTCGCCTCAGCCTCGCTCCCATAGCATCGTGCCGCTCCCCCTTCTCGAGCAACCCTCCGGCCCCTAAGACCGACCCACCGACTCGCCTCTGCGCCGCTCGCCTTCGACTCGGCCAGCCGCTGACTGGTCCTTGCGTCCTCGATCTGCGCCGCCCCTGCGACCGACCCACCGATTCGCCTCTGCACCGCTCGCCTTCGGCTCTACCCGCCGCTGGCCGACCGCCGTGCCATGGTCCTTGCGTGCCTCGCGCTGTTCTCAGCTCGCCACCCACTGGCGTCCGTCCTGCTTGGTCCGCCGCGCCTCCCTGAGAGCGCGACTCCGCCTCCGACCACCGCGCCGACCGCCGGGCCGTGGCCCGCGTCGTTCTCAACTTGCCAACCAGCGTCTCCCCTCAGTTCCCTTTCCCTCCTTTAATTCTGGTTCTCAATGTTTGCACTGATTTCATTTTTTGATTTCACTTTTTTCCGTCCTGCTTGGTCGGCCGCGCCTCCCTGGGAGCGTGACTCGGCGTCCGACCGCCGCGCCGTGACCCCTCCGACCGCCGCGCCGTGGCCCGCATCGTTCTCAACTTGCCAACCAGCGTCTCCCCTCGGTTCCCTTTCCCTCCTTTAATTCCGGTTCTTAATATTTGCACTGATTTCATTTTCTGATATCATTTTTTTCCCCTTCTTGCTGTTTGCAGGAGATCCTCTTCTACATTACTCAACTTGTATTTATCCTTATTACTATTTACAGGAGATCCTCTTCTACATTACTTAAGTCGTGTTTGTTCTTGCTGCTATTTGCTGGAAATCCTAATTCTACATTACTCATCTCGTGTTTTTTTTTCTTGCTGTTCGCAGGATAGCCCTCTTCTGCGCTACTCACCTCGTGTCGGTCCCTATGCTGTGATTGCCGGTTCGTCATTCCAATTCCCTTTACATATTCTTTAACATTCTTTCTTTTTTGCTGAGCTATTTACCTCTACCTGTATAGATTTTGGAGAATCCTCTTTCTGCTATTTTGTTTAGACATTCTAAGTATCACTGTATACATTATTAGTTCTCAATACATCCTATCATTAGAACCTAATTTTGTTACCTTAATATATTTCTTCATCTTATTATTTATCCAGTGTCTGTTGCTGTGGTTCACTTCTCAGTTGATCGTACAAATAATCAGGAGGCTATCTTTAGGTTGGGTTTCCATTTCGTTTCTATTAATATTTTCTCTATAGCTATATTTGTTACAGATAGCTTACTGTGATCTGTTTTATAAATTAGTTCTCAATACATCCTATCATTAGAACCTAATTTTGTTACCTTAATATATCTCTTCATCTTATTAGTTATCCAGTGTCTGTTACTGTGGTTCACTTCTCCCAGTGTCTGTTGCTGTGGTTCACTTCTCAGTTGATCGTACAAATAATCAGGAGGCTATCTTTAGGTTGGGTTTCCATTTCGTTTCTATTAATATTTTCTCTATAGCTATATTTGTTACAGATAGCTTACTGTGATCTGTTTTATAAATTAGTTCTCAATACATCCTATCATTAGAACCTAATTTTGTTACCTTAATATATCTCTTCATCTTATTAGTTATCCAGTGTCTGTTACTGTGGTTCACTTCTCAGTTGATCGTGCAAATAACCAGAAGGCTATCTCTAGGTTGGTTTTCCTTTTCGATTCTATTCATATTTTCTCTATAGCTATATTTGTTACAGATAGCTTATTGTGATCATTAGAACCTAATTTTGTCACCTTAATATATCTCTTCATCTTATTGGTTATCCAGTGTCTATTGTTGTGGTTCCTTAATATATCTTTCCATCCAATTTAATCTAATTGTTTCGCTTCATCATTGTCAGGTTTTATTTTACTGCGTACTGTACGGCTCGTGTCTGTTGCTGTGCTTCGTTTCTCAGTTGATCGTGCAAATTACCAGCAAGCTGTCTCTAGGTTGGTTTTCCTTTTCGTTTCTATTAATATTTTTCTATAGCTATATTTGTTACAAATAACTTACTATGATCTGTTTTAGAAATTATTATTAAGATAGTATTTGCGCCGTTCTATTACCAGTTAAAATGGGAATTATAACTAATATATACACTTTCTTATTTTCTTTTTTGATCGTGTTCTTCGTTTCTCAGTTGATCGTGCAAATTACCAGGAAGCTGTCTCTAGGTTGGTTTTCCTTTTCGTTTCTATTAATATTTTTCTATAGCTATATTTGTTACAAATAGCTTACTATGATCTGTTTTATAAATTATTATTAAGATAGTATTTGCGCCATTCTATTACCAGTTAAAATGGGAATTATAACTCATATATACACTTTCTTATTTTCTTTTTTGATTGTGTTCATAATTCGTTGTCTAAAGACGGAGAAAAAAAATACTCCAGCATTTCTTCTCTATTAGTTCCCAATACATCCTATCATCAGAACCTAATTTTATTACCTTAATATATCTTTCCATCTTATTAGTTATCCGCGCTCTTTCTACGCCTCTACTTTGCTATTTATCTCTTTACAGATTATAGATTCCTGCTAAAGTGATTACATGGAGAGAGAATCTAGCGTAATGCTACGCAAAAGGAAAAGTACTATTCTGATACACTAATATGTTACTTCTTACATTATATATCTTCATAGAATAGTACACATGTCATTCTTATATTCGTTATTATTAGGAGGTGATTATTTCCCTATTGTAACCGCTGCTATTGCGACAAGAAACATGTAAACGTAAATTTTTACTTGACAGTCGCCGACATCCACGCATAGGTAAATATGTGGTGTTTTCTCTATATATCTTTACACACATCACTTGGTTACTCCATTTCTTCCATTCCTATGTTTTATAAGCTTATTTCCTCTTCATTGACCTTTCTATCTCATTTCTTTCCTACCAATTCTTACTTGTTGTAGCATCAGCTCATGCTACTGTTCTGCTTTTACCTCCTCATTTCACGCTCTTTACTACAGAATACATCAACTCACTTAAAGGTGTGCCTAAACGTTATTCTACCGCTCTTCTTTCCATGTCTGTGCATCCTTTTGAACACATTATACTAATATCTTTTTTTCATTGTCTATAGCTGCGTACTCCGACCGCTCTTACTACGGTTCGCCCGAATACGAATGTCCGAATTGTCAAGCTATATTTTGGTTCGAAGAGAGAGTCCGCAATCGATCGTCTACTAGACAGAGACGCATAGTCTATAACCTTTGTTGTAAGGGTGGTAAGGTTAAGATTCCACCTTTTAAAAAACCTCCGAGTTTTTTGGCTGAACTTATGCGCTTTGATGGTACTCATCGATCAAAATTATTTATACGTAAGATACGTCAGTATAACTGTCTCTTTGCATTCACTTCAATGGGAGCTACTATAGATCGTTCATATATTGCAGGCCGTGGCCCTCCAATCTTTAGAATTAATGGTCAAATACACCATCGTATAGGATCTTTATTACAGATCAAAATGAGCCTCCAAAATTTGCTCAACTATATATCTATGACATCGATAATGAAATCGCTAATAGAATAAATGCCTTAAATCCCAATGAACGCTCAGAAGGTAATCTCGATTCGATATAGTAGCTGAACTTATAGATATGATTGATAAACACAATCCTTTGGTCAAACAATTTAGGATTGCCCGAGATCGCTTAACTGGCTACGAAGATGAACAAATAGCTATTCGAATAATCGCTCCTAATGATGGTGACGCCCCTCAATACAGTTTACCATCGGTCGATCAGCTTGCTGCCCTAGTGGTCACTGACTTCTCAATAGAAACCCCTTCACGAGATATCATTGTCCATGATAGATCAGTGGGTCTTCATCAGATTTCATCCTTACATCCTGCTTTTATGTCTCTGCAGTATCCAATTCTATTTCCATACGGTGATCGTGGATTTCAACTAGGCGTTCCATACAACTCTGTTGATCTCCAGAAACCAAACACTCGAAACAAAATGACAATGCAGGACTACTATTGTTACTTTTGTCACTATAGAAAAAACACATATAATCCATACTTATGTTGTGGGTTACTTTCAGCCCAAATTAAAATCGATGCCCGCGCATGTATTGACGAGTGTCGATTATCCTTCATTATGCGGTCTCAAGACCAATTTAGAGCCGAACATTTCCAAGGTATCGCAGACGCTGTTTCTTCAGGATGCATAAATGGAAATACTATAGGGAAAAAAATCATATTACCTTCAAGCTTTCTTGGCGGACGCGTTACATGCAAGAAAATTACCAAGATGCAATAGCAATTTGTCGTGTTCACGGCCCACCTGATCTATTTAAAACCTTTACATGCAACCCTAAGTGGCCTGAAATAACCGAAGCCCTGTTGTTAGAACCTGGCCAAAGCGCTGTTGACAGACCCGATATCGCTGTTAGACTTTACAACATGAAATTAAATGAATACCTCAGTGATATAACAGAAGGACGTGTCTTCGGTTCTGTTAAAGCAGGTTAGTAAATAGTCTGCCACTATACTTTCAACTACCTTCCTTTACAACTACACCTATTCCTTTTTTTCTATTAAGCTTTACACATTTATCATACTATGCCTTCTACGGTTAACATATTATTATCTTCCGCTATCCTTTTTACTCTTTTCCTTTAGCACTATACCCCTTCCTTATTATCCAATTAAGCTCTGCATATTTATCGTACTGTTTCTTCTGCAGTTCTGCACACTGTCGAATTTCAAAAACGAGGTCTCCCACATTCCCATATTCTTGCATGGCTAGCAGGTAGCCACAGGGAGGTCAGCCCATCACTTATTGACTCTTTTATAAGTGCTGAAATTCCTGATCCGGTTTTAGATCCATTAGGCTACGCTTTAGTTAGCGAGTTCATGATCCATGGTCCGTGTGGAATCCTCAATACAAAATGCGCTTGTATGAAAAAAAACATATGCTCTAAACATTATCCAAAGAATTTCCAAAATGAAACCACTATTGACGCTGATGGCTTTCCTGTCTATAGGCGTTCTGACAACAATCGATATATTACTAAAAATGGATGCCGACTTAACAATAGATGGGTTGTACCTTACAACATGCTCCTCCTCAAAAAATACCAGGCTCATATAAACGTTGAATGGTGTAATAAAACAAAAGTTTTAAAATACTTATTTAAATATGTCACCAAAGGCCCCGATCGATCAAAAATGTGCTTTAAAAAATATGTTCTGCGTGACACAGATACTAATGCTCTTTTCGTTAATGAAATTCAGGAATATTTAGAATGTCGCTACATATGTGAACAAGATGCTCTTTGGAGAATATATGGTTATAACATACATACTAAAATCCCTACAGTAGAACGTCTTCCAGTTCATATGTCGAACATGAACTTCGTACAGTTCCGGTCGAACTCAAATCTAGCAAACGTTGTGTCAAATGATTTTTTGAAAAAAACTATGCTCTCTGAATGGTTTACAACTAATCGAATACATTCCCATGCTCGATTGTTAACTTATTGTGAGTTTCCAACTCAATGGTCTTGGGACACAAGTTCTAGATCATGGTCACAACGAAAAGAGGGAAAAAATAGGCAGAATTTACTATGTCCATCCTTCTGGTGAACTATACTATCTAAGAATGCTACTTATGGTTGTTCGAGGCGCTACATGCTATGCCGATATTAAGACATATAACGGCACTATTCTAGATACCTTTAAACAAGCGTGTGCAGCGAGGCTTACTAGGCGATGACAAATGAATGGTATCATGCGTTTGATGAAGCTTTATGTTCGGCCAGTGGCCAACAACTTAGACAACTCTTTGTCACTATTCTTATCTTCTGCGATGTTAAAGACGAAAACAAGTTCTTTGATAGATATTGGCTTGAACTTGCAGACGATCTCCAGTACCGCACTAGGATTGCATTACAAAATCCAAACTATATCATATCTTCAACAATCCTACAAAATATGCTTATCGAAGAACTTGAAATCACTTTCGCTAGACATGGAAAAAATATAAATAGCTATAATTTACCAACTAGGACATGTGCTGCACAAACAGTTCCTCATAACAGACTAATTTATGAAGAGCAATCATACGATACACTTCATCTTGCCCGTGAAGCTCCTTCTTTAGTTGCTCAGCTTAATAGCGATCAAGCAATAGCTTATACATCCATTATAAACTCTGTCCATAGTACTTTACCAAATTTTTTCTTTGTATCTGGTTATGGTGGAACCGGTAAAACTTTCCTTTGGAACGCCATTATAGCATCTTTAAGAGCAGAAAACAAAATTGTTCTCGCATTGCATCTTCAGGTGTTGCATCACTCCTCTTACCGCGGAAGAACTGCTCATTCACGATTTAAAATTCCTTTGGAAATCAATGAAAACACTCTTTGCGATATAAAACGAGGTTCGCTGCTCGCTGATCTTATTACACAGTCTTCTTTAATTATTTGGGATGAAGCTTTGATGACGCACAGAAAATGTTTTGAAGCTTTAGATAGAACCTTTCGTGATCTTTTATCGATCGACGACCCCTGTGTCGCATCTATACCCTTTGGTGGTAAAGTAATTGTACTAGGAGGTGATCTTAGACAAATATTACCTTTTATTGAAGCAGGAACTCGAACAGAAATTACAAATGCCGCGATAGTAAATTCACCGCTTTGGCACTATGCAAAAGTCTTACATCTAACCATAAATATGCGCCTTGATAATCATCCGTCGCAAATAAACCATCAAAACACAGCATCATTATTCAGTAAATGGCTTTTAGACCTTGGAGATGGCAAGTTGCCAGCTACCACTCGTGAAGGTGAATATGATAGTACTTGGATCGAAATTCCAGAAGACCTTCTAATTCGAACCCAAGAAAACAAAATAAACGCTATTATTAGTACTATCTACAAGGATTTCACACAAAACTATCAAGATCCTGCTTATCTACGAAATCGAGCTATTCTAACGCCTACAAATGAAGTGGCTGATGAGATTAATTCTCATGTTCTTTCTATAGCTCCTGGTATTGCTAACGAATATTTAAGTTGTGATTCCATAGCTACCTCTATTGATATAACTAGCGAAGCTCACATGTTGTATCCAGTTGAATTTCTTAATACGATATGTGTTAACAACTTTCCACATCATAAACTGATTCTTAAAACTGGTTCTCCTATTATGCTTCTTAGGAACCTTAGTCAATCTACTGGTCTATGTAATGGTACCCGCTTAATCATACGTTGTCTTTCACAACATATTATTGAAGCTTCAATTATCACCGGTTCACATATTAAAGACATCGTATATATTCCTAGAATAGTTCTTACAAATAAAAATCCAAAATGGCCCTTTATACTTCAACGTCGTCAATTCCCAGTTCGACTTTGTTATGCAATGACCATCAACAAAAGCCAAGGTCAAACTTTATCTTCTGTTGGTTTATACCTAAGAAAACCTGTTTTTACACATGGTCAACTGTATGTTGCTGCCTCACGTGTCACATCTAGAGATTCGTTAAAGATTTTAATCGAAAATGACGACGGCACTTGTGGTTCACACACTAGAAATATTGTTTTCACTGAAATTTTCGACTCCCTGCTATAGGTATGATATAATCCCTTTAACTATAATATTACAGTTTGATATACACATCTCTATGTAACAGAATTGTACGAAAACCACTACACATTTTACTCAACCCATCTCTTCTATCACCGTATTTCTATAACATGATGTAGTCTACTATATTTATACACTAGCAAAAAATGTATATAATTTGAAAACAAAAACTATCTTCGAAATATAATCATCCCTAAATGTAGATAATATTTGCCTCATCTCTTTTGTATTTTCTCTCTCACTCACTGCTATTTTTTCCCTGTTCTACCATTTTCATTGCATACTGCAGCAATTGCTTTCAATTAACTTTCCTACTTATCTATACATAACTCATCCTCTATTCATTGTAACCTATACACCTACATTTTCTCTAGGACTAAATCTTTTGTGTTACTACACTACAACAATACTTTCATTCTAAACTACTCTTAACATATCCTCTTGATTTACAAATGGCATATACTCGCTTTCAAGTTAATCCAAACAACCGTCATCGGATTGTCTCGTGTTAGAATTTCGCGTCGCTGGCACTACCGCAAAGGAACCGACATGGTCCAATCGATCATACCGACTTAGTCCTTCTTGATGAGCGGTAATCTTCAACTTAATTAGCTACATTCATACATATCTTTTACATTGTTTACTAAATTACCTACAATACACTCTTTCTGCTTATCTATCTAATATTCTAATTGTATAGGAAATCATATGTACACGTGAAATAAGTGTTGACAATGTCACCGATTTGAACCTCTACTACAGGAAGGCAGAATATATGTACTTAAAAAATTATTGTTGCTCTGTTAAATCCTCATTCAAACCTGTTAGAGCTTCTTTCATGATCTGGTTTACAAGACACACAATCGTTGAAGAAAAAAAAGATGCATCTAACAATTTCCCAATGTGGACATATCACCTTACCCCATTTACACAAATTCCTGCCCCTACAAGTGCACTGAATACTTTGTTGGTCAAGTACTATCACTCTTCCGCCAACATTTCAATATTATTTCCTCTATATATCAAAACATACCCTCCTATTTGATATTACATCTCCTTGTGTTTATCCTCTATAAAATAGATATTATAGGTGTTATCACTTCGATCTCTAACGTGGAGCATATCCAAACTGCATCACGACCAACATCTTCACTAAAAAGGACGCTACCTAATCATTTTTTCAATTAGTCTACTTCTATATCAAATCATATCAGTTTTTATAACTAACAGATTCTCCTTTTCATTTAAAATTCAGCAATCGTCAAATCAAATTAGATATGTGGGGTGAATGCGCCACACGATTTGATGGTGAAACCATCCGTAAGATCGGTGAAAAGAGTCTCTTGTTGCGATTTTTGTCGGCACTTTACCAAAAATGTTCAAAGGTAAAATTGCCATTCCATGCCTAATATTTTGACAGATCTATGTATTCAACTCGCTACTACTTCATTCATATTTAAATAGTTAATGTTCCATTCTTTATATATATAGGCCAACCAAGACTAAGTGGAAGTTCAGCATGCAGATGGTATATAAACGATGACATACCCGAAATAAACTCAATGCGTGCAAGGTAAAATTATTAGTCTATCCCTTGGTACTACACTTACTCCATATTCTTACTAATTCTGTTACTATCACATACTTACAATCATCTTCCATAACTCTACTGGCAGCATACAAACAAAATTCATTCCTCTAACAATCGACACGCCTTCTACACAAGACATTTCTCTATCAACAAAACAAACACTTATAGAGGAAAAAACTGTTCAAGAACTCCTTGACCTTGATCTGTTTGATAATGAGGTTAGCTATACTCTTTTTTGATTGCTAATAATCACTATCAACTTTCATACAATACATCTATAGAGCCGCTAACGTCTTTCTATTATCTCATAGAATGTGTACTTTATGTGTACTGTCACAATCATACGCTTAGCACCAGCCCAGCGATGGTGGTTTTCTTCATGTCAGCTGTGCCACAAAACAGCAATACCAGATGGAACAATTTATAGATGCTCAGATGCAAACTGTACTTCTCAAGATGCAGAACCTAAGTAAACTTCAATTTTTTCCATTGCACATTTAATATCTCTAATTAGTTATCATTACAACAAACTTCTTACTAACATATAATCATACTACATCAGGTACCGCATCTCTTTAATAGGCTCCGATGGAACTAGTGAGGCAGAATTTGTTCTATTTGGAAGAATCGGTCAACAAATCACTCACAAGCCAGTTCTTAATTTACTTCGTACAGAAAGACCTATCCATGAACCTATACATGCATCAGTCGCTGCCGCTCGTGCGAGAAACAACATACCAAATGAAATAGCTGCAATTGTCTCTCAAAAGTACTGCTTTGTCGTCTCTGTTACTGAAAAAAGCTTCTTACGTCGCCAACCTTCGTTTCAAGTTCATAGAATCGCCACTTTCTTTGGCAAACAACTGCATTCTTCCCTGTTCCATACTAGCTCCACATCCTCACAGATAGAATACACAGGAGATAAATCATTAACTTATCAAAGAACCAAAATAGTCTCCCCCGAAGCACAGACATCATCTCAAAGCTACATAGACACACAAACACCTGCATTACTAATGCATCATCCGCAACATACATCGATCTTAAAGGTACGCTTATTATACTCAACTTATAATCTGTTCTTACATTGCTTTTTTACTTTCAGAAACAATGCCTTAATTCATGTTTATTAAACAAGTTATATTTATACCTTTAAACAACCTCTATATGCTCTCATTTCATGTGTTATCCACATATCAAGCTTCAAATTTTGCTCTATTAGATTCATATATTCAAACTTTCTATGATACAACCCATACCTAAAATAGAGTGCTTACTGTTGATTTCTACTAAAAACACTCTTGCATCTATAAGGAACACATATGTTTTTATCTCCACCATAAACCTCTTATCAGCTACAAAATAATATGTTTATTCTTCCCGTAAACATCTAATTACATGATCACACTCTATTATCACCGTTTCAAATACAGTATCTATCACTACTACTACCATTTAGATATACGCTTTTCTACTCATTGCTCAACACAACCATCCATCACCTCCCCATCATTCGATACTACTTACCTACTTCACCAACTCTACCTAATTTGTCACTCTCTATAGTACTAACACCTAATATATTCCTAGCAATTGCTGTCCTTTTTTAAAAACCATGAATAACTTACTCTACAACAACATAACAGATCCGTGATGATCATTCGCAACCCACACCGATCTCCACTGAAAAAATTCAGACTTCGTCAACCACCTCCTCCAGGTATTTACTATTTGATCTACCAACTTAGCTCAAATACTACAGAATTTTAAAAAACTAACACTCTTTTGCTTTTGATAACACTATTACTGAAAATGATACAATGCAGCCTAGAAAACATTCCTCTGTTACGTTCAGCTCGCAGAACATTATTCCCTGATAACACAGCTGCAAAACAAGTCAAAGCCACAGAGGTATGCATACAGCTTTTACATTAAATCAAAAAGTAAAAAAAAATACACCCACTTTTTTTTTTTGAAGAAATACGGAAAATTATTCATTAGTTCTTTGATTCATACTGCTCTTACTTACTGATAACATCTATTTACATACATACATTAATAGACTCCATCGCTTCACTTTCAGAATTATTAGGAACAATTCTTGTTTTCATTATACTGTTCTTTACCCTACATCCATGTTCTTTCCAACTATTCTTACTTAAAAATAGCATCTATTTTAATACATACATTACTGTATTCCTTTACTCAACTTTCATAATTCCTTAAAACAGTTTTTTTCTTGTGCTGCTACTCATCGTAAATCTAAATTCTTTCTTCCTGTACAACACCTCACCATCAGTAAATTTTTCTATCTCTTCCAACACAGAACAAACAAAAAAAAACTATATGACATTTATATCTTCTTCAAATCTATAATTATCATCATCTTTTGTATAATGCTTTTCAGCCTTCAATTTATTTCTACTTCCTCTCTAAGATCTACTCCTGCAGATCTCCTATCCAGAACAAGAAATGCAAGAACCAGAAGCTAAAAGTCCTATCAAACCACCTGAAGACATTTTACAGAAACTTCAGTCTAAAAGGTATGGTATCAAAATACATTATCTCACATCTATTATCACATATTCAATCAGTTATTTTATCTCCTCTCCTATAACGTATAACATTACCTGCTTACTAATCAGATCTATATCACCACCTCACCACTCTACACTTGATCCGCCCACTAAGAAGTCAAAACCAACCACATCAGCTACTAAATAAAACTTACAATATGTAAGTAACAGTGATGCCTTCGATCTACCTTTCTAACTCATAATCATAAAACAGTAACATTCTATCTTACAGTCTCTCTTTAACTTTGTTCTTATTATATTCTGTTCAGACGAACACCTTCAACAGTAACCCAAGCAGTCATCTGAAGCAATCAACACGTCGGCAAGTCAGCAAATAAAGACACATAATTTTGTATTAATGACCTACTGCTCCTATTCCCTACTTTTCTGCAGTACCTCCACCCGTTTAGTACTCATGTTTATCCTTCAAAAACTTATTGTATGTATATCCATCTCTCAAATACACTGAACGTATTACGTATTTCTCCTTTCACTTTGTATCATAACCTAAACAAATCAAATATGTTAATTACTTAAGATATCACTTCTGTTTATATATCCTCTCCGATATATATATACCGTTTATCATTTTACAACATAATTTCCGTCACATACCACTGCTCTAATTGCATCTCTGTTAGCCAACTCTTCAAAAATCCGCATATCGTTCGTGTATCATCATTTATAAACAACTTACATTTCGTACTATCTTTAGCACAGATTATACATTACGTCAACATACCACACAAACACAGACGAATAATACGGACTATCCAAAAAATACCCATCATAAACATCAATTCACTACATTCGTTTACTTCGTTAAAAAAACTACTACTATACACACATTAAAAATCTTTCCAAACTACCGCACCGATCAACGCTGGTTTACAAACTACCGCGCCAATCGGCGCGGGTTAACTCCTAGTGCTTGTAATAACGCATCTGCTAGCTGCTGCTAATCTAGAACTTACTAGTAGAGAGAAGAAGAAGATAAAAATTAAATTTCGAGACAGCACAAGCACGATGAAGACTTGCGGAAGACTTTGGGAGGATTAGGGGGGATAAGAACCGAGTCGACCGACCCATGTTTCCTTTGTGCTGCTGTGCTACTCTGAGAAAATGGTGATTCTGCCATTATGATAACTGGGCTTCGCAATTTTGCCATCCCGCAAATGGGATTCGCCCGTTTGCCATTCTCAAACGATACACACCCGCAAATATGCCCTGTGGAGGATTTGTTGCCAAATTAAATTTTTTTTTTGCTGCGGCATCTTTTTCTTCCCGTTTTGCCCCTGAGCCTTATCCCTTCGTTCCTTTTCATTCACCGTATCTTCACGGGAGAGAGCACGGAGAGAACGGAGAGAGGCGAGGCGAAGACGAGCAGAGGAATCGCTCCACCGCCGCCGTCTGCCGACGGCCGACAAGCAGCCCCACCTCCTCGGCCCTTTCCTTCCAACCACGGCCTCGCGCTAAGCCGCCGCCGCGTCCGCGCCAAGCGGCATTGCCGCCGCCCGACGCTGCGTCGCGCCAGACGCCGCCGCGCGCCGACGCGTCCGCTTCAGACGCCGCGCCGCCCGACGCCAAATATGGGTGAGGCTTCGTCTAGTTCGTCGCTCATCCCAACAATGCCCTTTCTCTCAGATCCACTTGGCCCTAGCGGGATCCCCTCATTCCATGCCCGAATGTGGTGATAAAGTAGTGGAATGCAAATCTGGAAGAACAACGGCAAAATTTTCTTCAAATGCGTAAACTACGATGAATTTGTGAGTATATAATGATCATTTTTGTCATATAGAAATGGATGAACTAGGTAATCGTGTCAAGATTTGGATAAATAGTTTGTGTTATGTATTGTCATTTCCACAGGCAGTGAAGAAATGTCCATTCTTTAGGTGGATTGATGCTTACAAGAAAGTAGTTGCAAAGAAGATTAAAGAAGACATGGAAAAGAAACGAAAAGAAGAAATGCAAGTCGCAGAGCATACGAAGGTCATGGTGAAACTAAAGCCTTGGTCGAAATGAAGCCTAATTGCAGGATTTACGAGGAAGAGAGGATGGATCTCAAGATGGACAAGCTTATCGTTCTGGTGCAGCTGTTGGTGGTGCTGTGTTTACTAATTGCAGTCCTAGTTCTTTTAGGTGTGGTAGTGCTTATTAGCAAGTGAAGTTGTTTAGTAACTGTGTTCTAGAAGTGTGGGGTACGACTCCTGGTGGTGGTCTGTTTAGTAACTGATTTGTAGAATGTGTTGTAATGACATCTAAGTCCTATGAAATGAAGATGTTTTTCTGGAATCGATCTGTATTTTTGACTTGTTTTATGCAGAATTTTGACATAATTTTGCTTGAATTTGGACATAATTTCAATAGAATTTGGACAGAATTTTGACACAATTTCATGATCACAATAACATTCTAGCAAAGTACATGTCCAGATAAATTCAAGATAGGTAGCATTTAAGTTACAATAACATAGGTCCAAATAAATTAAATAAGGTCCAGATACATAGATACATGTCCAGAGATACGTTTTCATAGAGATCTCCATTCTCATGATGGAGATACATGTCCAGATACAATTTAAGTTACAATTTCATGATGGACATAACATTCCGCATCAAACCTTCAATTGGTTTTCGTTTTCTTGGCTTGAGTTTTTTGGTGGGCTCCTCTTTTGCAATCGTCTTGTCTCAGTGAGACACCTTCACTAGCTTGTGTTTTGCAGTTGGCTGCAATAAAAGTAGCACTATGAGTCACTTGTATGAAAGCAGTATACAAGTATAAAAGAATGAGAATTAATGTGTAGCATACCCTCTTGTAACCCTATTGGGGCTGTTTTGTATGATCTGGTCCCTTGTGAGCCTTGTGGGGCTGGTGAGTGTATTTGGGGTGGTGTAGGCATTTCTTGGTCATGGAGAGAAGCATCCTGGGGCCAGACTTCAATTTCTAAAGCATGCAAATCATCTGGGGCAGACTTCAATTTCTAAAGCATGCAAATCATCTGGGTTGGTGGTGCGATTTCTTGGTCATGGAAAGCATTTGGGGTCTTTGGTTCAAGAGCAGATCCCGAGATTTCCTCCTTCTTTGCTCTCTTTGTTGGGATTTTGCATTCTCACCATACTTTGTTGTATTTTTCTTGGCTTTCTTTTCCGCAAGTTTGGACAAAAAGTATTTAATTTAGTTAGCAAAACAAGTCATGGCAAGCAAGTACATATAGTTGGGTCTTACCTTTTCTTAGTCCCATTAAGATGGCATTTGTAGCTTGTTTCACCATGGCCTAATTCTCCACATCCCTTGCACTTTCTTTTGCCTCTAATCATTTTTTCTTGCCCTTTCTCGCCTCATTTGCGCTTGTTTATCTGCCTCATTTGTCGCTTCCTTGGTCGCCTTCTTTCCTTTGCTACCACCACCTTCAAGGAAGCTTTTGATCCTGAGTTTTCAGCATCTGGCCCAAAGCATCCTCTTGTCAAGTGGTGCCCTAACCCCAAAAGGCAAATCAACATCAGCCATTGTGTTCTATCAGGCAATGGCTCTATAAGTCTCTTATAAGCTGCCCTGAACCTCTCAACAGAGTAATACTCATGCACAAAGTCCTCCATATGTACATTACTAGACTGTACACTTGTAATCAAAGCCAAAGCATGCTGGCAAGGCTTACCAGTATGCTGCCACTCAAGACAGGTGCACTCATGTAGAGAAGACTTAACAACATGTCTACTGCGAGTGTTTGTGGTGTCCCAAATTTCACCGCAAAGACTTCCACCATCTATAACAGTCAAGTGCCCAAGTCCTCTAGTTCTGGCTTTCAACTGTTGTATCACTGCTGGGAGGATCTTTCCAGTAAGCCTTTCTGAAATTTTTCTCCTTTTCGCCCATAGCACCATAATCATCTCTCTGAGTTTGTCTGCAAGCTCAACAACAGGAAGGTCTTTCCAGTCCCTGATCCAATTGTTGAACACTTCAGCAAGGTTATTAGTGATATAATCACATTTAATCTCAGGATTGAAGCCAGATCTCATCCAAAGCTTGTAATGGTGAGCCTCCATCCAAACCAACACTTGAGGACTAGCATCAATGACTGACCTGTAAAAATAATTGAAAACTGATTCTCTATAAGCTCTAGCTGCAGGATACATCTTAGAGAACACATCACCACCAAACCTTTTAATGAAATTGTTCATTAGATGTCTAAAGCACTCCCTATGTTCAGCCTGCGGAAACACATTCTTAACTGCATTTTCTAGACCTTTGCACGCATCTGACGAAATAGCTAAAACAGGAAGATCTCCTATGGCCTTGTGCAACTGAGTCATAAACCAAGTCCAGTTATCTGTTGTCTCACCATCAATGAACCCAAAAGCAACTGGGTACATCCAGTTGTGACCATCTATACCACAAGCTGCAGCTAAATGACCATTCCATCTACCATTAAGTGCAGTAGAGTCTATGCTAAGGTATGGCCTGCATCCTTCTAAAAAACCTTCAATGCAAGGTTTCAATGCACAAAAAAATCTATGGAAATAGAAATTGCCATCTACCCTCTTGATGCCAATCTCAATAACACTACCTGGACACCTCTTCAGGACCTCTGACCTCCAATTGAATAGCAGCTGAAAGCTCTCTTCCCATTTGCCATACAATTCTCTGAAAGCAATTTGCCTACCTCTACAAATAGTATCATAATGAATTATACACTTGTGGTCATCCCAGAAAGTTTTTTGCGTTCCTTAGGGCCCATAGCTGTTTTCTTCCTAAGGTGATGTATTGCCTTTGAAGCAACCCAAGCACTGGTTGGTGTGGTAGTCTTCCTCCTAGCACTTGATTCACATGTATGCTTATCAACAACCACTGTCACCTGCAACAACAAAAAAATTAGTCAAGGCAACTAATATAGAAGGGCAAAAAACATTGGCAGCCTTAAAATTATTGAAGGGAAAAAATTAATGGAACGCAAAATGAAAGTTAGTACCATAACGGTGCACCCATCAGGCTGTCTACGCCCAACAAGATGCCAAGGACAATCTTCTCCCCCCTTGCAACCTCCAATATATCTTGCAGGATCTGTTTTGACAACGCGTAGTTCAAACTCTTTATTTATAGCAAATTGTCTCACCGCCAATCTAAACTCCTTCATGTTAGAATAAACTGTGCCAAGATCCATATTGGGCCGATTTGGATCGTGCACCACAGTCCTCTCCCCTGGTAAATAGTCATCAACTTCAATGACTGCCCCAGTTGTATCAATTTCTTCAGTCCTCTGACAAGTATCGGCGTTCTGTTGACTGCTAGCTTTACTGGCTGCCTTTCTTGCCTTATCAGCCTCCTCATCGTCAGCCCTAAACCCCAACAGCTCATACATCACCTCATCATCAACAATCTCAATTCTTCCCTCTTCATCTCGATTGTCCTCGATGCGTAGGCTATCCCAATCAACAAGAGGTGCCTGCATTTGCTGTGCAGGAGGTTCTACCAGTGCTAAGCTAAGGTCAGGCTCCCCATCGAGCCTAGTAAAGAAATAAAAAGGTGGTACAGTTAGATTACCACCACATCTACACTTGTCGAGTCTCATCTACACGCTTGGGCACAGTTAGAATACGTACCCTTGGAAGAGATCTCGCCAGTTCTCCATCCACCACTTGGAGCAGCACCGGCGTCGGCCGGCAGAGCCGGACGCTGGCGCAGCCGGAAACCTGTGAGGTGCCTCGCGACGACGGCCGGCGGCGGCGGCGTGAGGAGGCGGCGGTCTTGGCGGCGGGATCCGTTCCTCTCTCCTCGCTTGACTGGGGCGGTCGGAGGTGGCGACGCGGCGGCCTAGCGCGAGGCCGTGGTCGGGAAGGAAAGGGCCGAGGAGGTGGGTCATTGTCGGCCGTCAGCGGCATCGGCGGCGGTGGAGCGATTCCTCTGTTCGTCTTCGCCTCGTCTCTCTCCGTTCTCTCCGTGTTTCTCTCCGTGAAGATACGGTGAATGAAAAGGAACGAAGGGATAAGGCTCGGGGCAAACGGAAGAAAAAGATGCCGCAAAAAAAAAAAAATTTAATTTGGCAACAAATCCTCCACAGGCATATTTATGGTGTGTATCGTTTGAGAATAAAACGGCGAATCCCATTCATGGACAAGAAAATTGCAAACCAGCTTATCATAATGGCAGAATCACCATTTTCTCGTTCTACTACTTACTATTCCTCTTACGACGACCCCTCCCCTCCCATTCCGATTCCCTCGTCTCCCCCTTATTTCTTCCCTTCCTCTCTGCTTGGCCTTGGCTTGCTTTCTCCGTCCATATAAGCCCACAGGCCGCCTCCCTTCGCTTTGCGTGCTTCTTCTGCTCCCATCCCATCCCATCCCATTCCATTCCACTGCTAGCCTCCCTCCTCCTTCCCCTCTCCCCTTGTTGGTGTGCGTCAAGGAGAGTGCGCGCGCGATGGCGATCGACCACGAGTCCCCGTTCAAGGAGCTCCGCCTCAAGAACAGGAGGATCATGGTAACCTACTCACCGTTAATCCCATCTTCTATTCTTTTCTGCTTCCGTCCGTCTATGAGTTATGATCCGCCGCTCTTGATATTACCTTCTCTTCTGCTTGGGAAAGCTCCTCCCTTCTTCTTCGGTGCATTTGTTGATTTGTACGTCCTTGTCTTCTCTGCGCCTCTGTCTGGGAAGGAAACTGTTTCTTGATTCCTCGTCTTCTTCTTCTTCTTCTCCTCCTTCTCCGCTACTGTTGTATTGGTCGGATTGCAGGTGAATCCTGTGAGCAATGGCCATCAAAGGATTGATTTTTCTTCTTCTTCTTCTTAGATCTTCTTTATTACCCTTCTTTTCCCCCTTTCGATTTATGGGTTTCGATTTTGTTTCTGCCTTGTATCTTTGTTACAGCATTTCGTTGCATTGGAATCCATCTATCTAGTCTTCTTCGTTGGGATTTCATTGCGTAATTGTTTCCCCCCTTTGATTCCCACCCAGAAACACGGTGTTCGAATTGTGATCATGGTTTCTTTTCAAGTAGATCAATTTCTCGAGGTTTCATGCCAAAACAGGCTAATTTATCGTCGAACCTTCCTCTTGTAACGCTACGCCATTGAACAAGCTAGGAGTACCAGTAACTGACCAACCTTTATCTATCTGTTGTGTTGTGCAGGGAGGAGGCGGCCCCGAGCCGGAGGAGGAGGCTGCGGCGGCGGCACAGGTGGCGGCGCACGGCGAGCAGTGGCCGCTGTGGCTGCGCCCGCTGCTGTCGGCGCGCTTCTTCGCGCAATGCAAGGTGCACGCGGAGTCGCACCGCAGCGGCGAGTGCAACATGTTCTGCCTCGACTGCGCCGCCGGCGCGCTCTGCTCCGTCTGCCTCGCCCACCACCACCGCGACCACCACACCATCCAGATCCGCCGGTCCTCGTACCACGACGTCATCCGGGTGTCGGACATCCAGAGGTTCATGGACATCGGCGGCGTGCAGACGTACGTCATCAACAGCGCGCGCGTCGTCTTCCTCAACGAGCGCCCGCAGCAGAAGCCCGGAAAGGGCAGCGTCGCCAACATCTGCGAGGTCTGCAGCCGCAGCCTCCTCGACAACTTCCGCTTCTGCTCGCTCGGATGCAAGGTCGTCGGCTGCTCCCCCGACGGCAAGAAGATGAGGAAGAGGCTCGTGGGCTCGTCAGACTCCGAGGGCTCCTCCTCCTCCTCCTGCCCAATGCCGACAAGCGGAGCTTCACGCCGTCCACGCCGCCGCCGCCGCCGACCTTGCCGGCGAAGCGCCGCAAGGGCATTCCGCACAGGGCACCATTCGGCAGCCTCATCGTGGAGTACTAGCCAGTGCTGTATGCAATTGCGGAGTGAATGGAATGGCAAAGCGGCGGCCACCACTCCACTTTGGTGCCTGCCTTTGCCATTGCCTTTCGTGGTGCTTCTCGATGTGGATGCCATCTGCTTTTTCAGAAAGAAAGGAGGAGGAAAGGGTGGTAGACAACTAAAAAAAAGTACCACTAGCTTTTTACCACTAATTATGATGATTATATGATTATTAGGACAGAAAAAAAAATACTGGAGAGAATATGTATATGATCCTGTTCTACTACCACTTCTATAGTCTTTTGTAATTTGTGATGTTTTTAGGTACTCATGAGCAGACTTGTAGGTAACAGAAGTGGAGTAATAAGTAGGAGCAGTGGGTAAGCTCGCTAGCTAGCTAGCTCTGCTTCATTGCCACTTTGTTAAGAAAGTTTTGTGATGCTGATGATCTGGTGGTGGTTGTTGCTACTTGTTAATTACAAGTTACTAGTAGTGTTTTGTTGTTCTGTAAATATGGATGCTAGAAGAGGAATGTTTCCGAACTTAATTTCTATCTACATGGATCAATGGATGGCTCTGGCTTGTGTGGTTCCTTTTTTTTTCGTCTGCTGATTCTTAACTCTGACGCGTCTGCAAATTTGCAATATTAGATAGGTACTACCTAGCAATCCCCTTGTCACTGATGTTGCCAAGCAAAGCAAATGCCGTTACGAGGCAATATGAATGTGATGCTCTCTGATTATAAAAATCTTGTTCTGGTTCTGTAAATATCCTGGGTTAAAATCTAATTTAATATCCGTGGTGATCTGCCGAGTCAGGTGACAGCATCGATGAAGTCGACGTTGAACAAGATTTGTTTGCACTAAAGAAGAGATGGCCATTTATTTAGCTTATGGAAGCAACCTAACCTACTAACTAAAGCAGAGGAAGTTTCGGTTTTGTAATTTCGTGAAAACGACCCATGCAGGAACAAAAACATCGACAAGTATAACGCAGCAAGCAGCATCAGCTGCTTTAGGAGTAGTAGCCGAATTCTTCAGTTTTTACATACATATTTTATCTTCTTTCGAACTTGCACGCAACTTTGCTACAAATATCAACTTTGATTTCCCTTTCTTGAGGCAACACGGCAGATAGTAATATGAAAAGGAAAAACAATGTAGTAGTAGAAGCCTCGAGAGGGCCATGAGTTGGAGGCGCGGCCCGGACCCCGGGTACCAAGTACGCATTCGGTAAGGCTACGAAGGGCGCGCGAAAGTCACCAAGAGGCCTGCGAGGGTCGATGGCCGGAGGTGTGGCTAGGGGTCCCCTGAGGGTACCAGGTATACCTTCGGGAAGGCTTCGGAGCAGGTGCGAAGGCCGTTAAAGGACTACCGAGCACTACGGATCCAGGAGCCAGGAGACTCCCGGAGCCACCTCGGGAGCGTCGAAGGGTGTTCGGGGCCCCTCAGCCCGGGGACACCCCGCACGGTGCGAAGAGAGGAGAGCACCGGTGGACCGATCGTATCAGCCGGATGGATCAAAACCAAGGAGGTCCACCATGAGCCGAGGGCTACGCGTAGGGGAAGAAAAAGCTCATGCGGTCGCTATAGGCATAGGATTTTTTTAGAGGATAGATCTGCAATCTAATGTACCTTGGTTGGAAGACTATAAATAGTCGTCTACCCTATGTAATAAGAGAGATCTTTTTTTCGAGACAATTAATACACATTTATTTCTCTTAGCACCGGTCCCCTCTCGAGAATCTCGTGGTTCCCCTCGCAGCAACCGAGGGTCCCCTTTCTATACTGTCTAATCCTCTTTGCTACAACAATCCCAATTGGAAGAAGATGCCCCCTCCTCTCAAGTCTTAACTCCATTGGATATGCCATGTCCTCCTCCAGTTACCATCCTCATTTTGGGATGGGCAAATTATTCCTGTGTGTTTTGTTATCCCAAGTTCTATTGCATTTGGAAAGGATATTCCTGTCATGGATGGATAGAGCTGTGATGCAAAAATCACCTGGGGCTATTTTTTTTTTTGCACCATTAGTGTATTGAATCGATATCGATTTAAAGTTATGCCACGTAAGTATTCTATAAACAAAAATTATTTTCTGCAATGTATTGAACCGATTCCTACTAATAACTGAGACCCACGTTACAATAAAAAATCACAAAATAATAATATTCTTTCTCAACCGTTCGTCTTTCAGACCCCATCCAACGGATAGGCTATACTGCTGCCTATGATGATGTGGATTTAATGCTCGTGGAATGTTTCATGAACGAGGAATTCAATGTTTTAACTAACTAAATGCACTAGGCTCTATCGAAATGTACGTTGAGCTTGCCCTGCACCTTCTTTCGTAGAATAAAATTGTAAAAAAAAATTGTACTATGGTAAAGCAGATTAAGCAAAAATAAACCAGCACTCATTTTTGTGTGCAACAAACAACAAATGGGTAGATTTGTGGACGGGATCACGAGTGGTATCAAGTGCTACCTCCGTTTCGCAGATACTTATCATCGTTGATTTTTCATAGGCTATAAGATTAAACTTGAACCGTTAATTTTACATTAATATATTTATAAAATATTGTGAAAGTACGATATATATATATATATATATATATATATATATATATATATGAGATCTCGTGACATATCTTTATATATATATATATATAAATAATATGTGAGATCTCGTGACAAATCTAAAGATATTACCGATCTAAATAGGGAGGGAGGTAGTTGCAAGACGCTGTTTGTTCTCGTGCAGAGCCGTGGCTTCCCATGGCCCCCACACGAGGACAGGTCCTAGTCACCATAGTTATTCCTATGGTCCACACGTGTGGTTAGGACGCGAACGTGTCACGCTCCCATTGGTGTGTCGCGCGTACCGCCGGGCCATGCTTTTCCGTCCGCCGCCGCCGCCGCCTTCTTTTCTTGACCCTCTCCCCTGTGTCCCTCTTTATTTGACGCTAAAAAATCGTGATGGCCCCGCACCTCTGCCAGCCGTGCGATCGGGTTCTGACGGCCCGGATGCCGTATCCGGTGGACGATGCAACGCGCTCTGGTGACGTCATGTGGTGCGTAGAGCTGCCTGGGTCGCGCCGGCTCGAAACGTGGACGTGGGAGGGCGACGTGGCGGCACGGCATTGCGTGGTGCGGTGCTGTGTGTTTGTCCGTCCGGGAGCGGGAGGAGATGTGTCTGTAGGAGGACGTGGCCTGTGTCCGTGTGTGCGACCCTCGACTCTGTTTACGTACCCTTTATGGGGCCATGATTCACGAAGCAGCTGTGTTTCTGGTAGGGTTAAAAAGACCGGTACAGGTGTAATTACCGGCCGGCGGCCAGTATCGGTAACCGACCGGTTACCGGTTTTTCTCGGTTGAATTTCGTTAAATTTTACTTAAAAATCAATCGAAATTCAAAATTCAAAATTTGAATTTGCAAACTCCGGAAAAACCGGCCGGGATTTCAAATCCCGCCCCACCATAAACCAAACGAAACCGATTCTACCGCCGATATTTCAATCCATGGTTTCTGGCATACCTGCAGTTGAAATTTGTAAATTTTAGTTTTGATATATATAGAAATATCTAGATCGAATAGGTGAAAATGATTTGTATAGATTTATCTCAAAAATAGTTTTATAATATTATAATTTTACTAGGTTTATAAACATACATACAGTAGAAATTAATGATAGAGTTGTATTTTTGGGATCATGTTCATATCCAAAACGTCATTCCTTCGGTGACCGGAGAGTGTACGACACATGGGGGGAATATAGTGTTTCTTAACCTTTGGTGTGTCCCAGTGTATCTTTTTGAAAAACGATGCAAATGGTAATGGAAAATCCCAAAAAAAAATTACAACGTTGACGCAAGATCAATCTATAATGCAAAAAAAAATCTATTCAAAAAAATTTCATTACTACTTGCATCATTGTGTTTTGAAGAGGATACTAACCCCAGCAGGAAAGCACTCTTGGGTGACCCCTGTTTGCAATCACTGTCCGCTTACGAATTGTACAATTTGCAATCAAACAACGTTTCTCTCTCCACCCATCTATCTGCGCTCAGCGTGATAGTAAATCTCTCTGTAGTGCTGCAATAAAAGACACAACAAGGTCGCAGCAAAATTTCCTATAATGCTGCAGTAAAAGGCATAATGAGGTCGCAGTGTCATTTATGTAGTGATGTGGTAAAAGGTTGGAGTACAAGGCATAGTGATATCGTAAAAAATCTCTTATTGTGGGCAATGAGGTCACAATAAATATCTTGTAGTGCTGCAGTAAAAGCATACAGGGGTTGCAGTAAAAAAAACACACGGTTTTATGGTCGGTTGCGCCGTGCTCAGTCGATGCAGTAACTAATTGGCTTAGGTACGGTAAATCCAAATTTTCGGTGTAGTAATTGTTCTTACATCGTTAAAAACATACTTACAATAAATCTCTTTTTGGTAAGCACACACCCCCACCCAGCAAAACGTTTTAAACGGATTGTAAATATGATAAATGGTTTAGAAAAATTTGTTTTAAATTCCATCTGCTCTCAGCGTTGCAGTAAAATCTATCATAGTGTTGCAGTAAAAGGCGCAACGAAGCTGTGTGCGTGCGAGACGTATGGTTTTAATTACGATGGGTTGCGTGGGGGAGGGCCGGAGCAAGAGGCTGAATGGTTGGCAAGTCCGTACTCCTGACAGGGCGAGTTGCCACTTTCAGCATGCGGATTGGAGCATCAGAAGCGATGACTTGCTTGATTGATTGACACGTGGGTTTGAAAGGAATCCCGAGTACCTCTAGTTTCGGCCACCGTACATATCCTGCGGAATTGAAGGTCGACCACGGACTAACGGATTCGTTCCGGGCAAGTTAACTAGCTACTTGGCGCGTTATACACATGTATACGCCACCGTACCGTGCCCAGGAATACATATTACAGCTACAAAGTTAAAAGACGATGGGATCGAGTATATATATATATACGTACTTAGCCTGACTGACATGACACTGGAGGAACGATGCATGGGATGATCCGATCAGGTTCTAGACATATACAACCATTCTAACATGCATCTTGGTACTAATGTTTGTGTTTAGATTAGAGAGAATGACTAACTAGTTTAGAGTTTAGAAATTAAGGGATAACCCCACTAATTTATTTGCTTTCTAAAAAAGACATACCTAAGTATATCAAGCTTCTTCCCTATCTTTCCCCTCGTCTGAAAAGCTGGCATCTGCGACTACTACTTTTCTTGGAGTACAATGCAAGGTGGGGACTAGCTAGCAAGCCAGTTTGACCAGGAGCGGCTGGCCGGGCAGGTCGGTGAAAGTCAATGGTCGTCGCGGGACTTGGCCCTGTGCTGCATCAAGGCAAGGGGCCAGGTGAAGACCGGTCTCGAGTCTCCGGCCGTATACGCGCAGCAGTGCGGACCAGTGAGCTCGCCATATATGCACTGCACTGCACTGCCGCTCTTCACTTTTTTTTTTTTTTTTTTTGGTTTGTTTGTATTCCACATCAGTTTCTTTTGGCTTGTACATATAAGTTACAATATAAGATTAATTCAGACTGTTCCCATTTTAAGCATGCATGCGGGCTGAATTATTAGTGCTGAATCATCAGAAGCGACCATTTAATTTGTTTGCCCGATGGGTATAGTATGTGCTTTTGGAAGGAGGCCTTGGAAGTGAGGCACGCATGGGCCAACTATGCTGCTAGTCTAACACCCCCCACAGTTGGAGTGGGAGTACAGCGGATGTTCAGGTTGGAGCGAAATTTCGTGAAAATGCTCGACGGAAGGCCTTTGGTGGAGATGTCCGCGTATTGAGATGATGTCGGCACGTGGAGAACACGGACGTCGCCAAACGCGGCCCGTTCACGCACGAAGTGGAGATCGATCTCAACATGCTTGGTGCGCTGATGCTGGACAGGGTTGTTGGAGAGGTAGACGGCACTGATGTTATCACAATACACGATGGTAGCTCGCTGGAGAGGATGTCGAAGCTTGGCAAGGAGTTGCCGCAACCAACAAGCCTCGGCGACGGCGTTGGCGACGGCGGTACTCCGCTTCGGCACTCGAGCGGGAGACGGTTTGCTGTCGCTTGGAAGACCAAGACACAAGATTGTCGCCGAGGAAAACACCGTAGTCGGAGGTGGACTTGCGCGTGTCGGGACACCCAGCCTTGTCGGCGTCGGTGTAGGCGGTGAGGGAGGTCGCTGCAGTGCGATGAAACTGTAGACCGTGGTCGACGGTACCCCGTAGATACCGAAGGATGCGCTTGACCGCATTGAGATGTGGTTCGCGAGGATCGCGCATGTGCAAGCAGACCTGTTGAATTGCATAGGCGACGTCCGGCCTGGTGAAGGAGAGGTACTGGAGAGCACCCACCAAGCTGTGGTACACGGTGGGGTCAGCGACGGGGTTACCGAGGAAGCTGAGCTTGGCCTTCGTGTCGACTGGAGTAACGCACGGGTGGCAGTCGCTCATGCCGGCGCGATCAAGTACATCCAAGATGTATTGATGTTGCGAGAGATGCATCCCGACGGCATAGCGTGACACGGCAACACCAAGAAAGAAGTGGAGAGCGCCGAGGTCCTTGAGCGAGAACTGTCGCTCGAGGGCCGATATTGTCCACCGGAGAAGATGCTTAGTCGAGGTAGTGAGCACGATGTTGTCGACGTACAGGAGCATGTAGACGTGGTTGATGCCGCGGGTGAACACGAAGAGCGACGAGTCGGCACGAGAGGCTGTGAAGCCGATGCGCAGAAGGTACGCCGCGAGTGTGCTGAACCACACACGAGGTGCCTGCTTCAAGCCGTAGAGGGACTTGACGAGGCGACAGACGTGGTCGGGAGCGGATAAGTCCACGAAACCAGACGGTTGCTCGCAGTAGACAGTCTCGGAGAGAGTGTCGTGGAGGAAGGCGTTGTTGATGTCGAGCTGGTGCACGGGCCAGATGCTCGCAATGGCACCATCCGAACCGTAGCCGGTTTGACAACTGGACTAAAAGTCTCACCGTAGTCGACACCGAATTGCTGGGAGAAGCCGCGAAGAACCCAACACGCCTTGTAACGGTCAAGGGAGCCATCGGACTTGAATTTGTGCTAGTACACCCATTTACCAGACACAACATTGGCACCACGTGGATGAGGAACAAGTTCCCACCTGTTATTTTCCTGCAAAGTCGAAAACTCGTCAATCATCGTGGAATGCCAATTGGCGTCCTTAAGAGGCCCGCGATAGCTCTTAGGAATGTGAGAGAGTGGCGTGATGTGAAGATTGAGCCGATCCACTGGCTTGCAGATGCCAGCTTTGCCGCGGGTGACCATGCGATGGGCATTGTCAGCAGCAGCAGGAGCTGTAGTCACGGGCGCGGTAGGAGCGACAGACACAGGCACAGTGGGGGCTTGCCGCGCGGGTGCGGACGCAGTAGGAGCTGGAGGCGCAGGCATGGTATGCGCAGTAGGGGCGGACGTGAGCGTGGGAGACATTGCAGGAACGGGTTCGGGTGTGGGCAGCACAGCAGGCGTGGGCGCGGTGCGCGGTGCGATGGGAAAGGGGCGCTGAACAGCGGCGGGGGAGGGAGAAAGATGGACGAGGTTGTCCAGAAAAGAAAAATCGGAGGGAGAAGGTGGCGATTTTTTTGCGAAAGGAAAGGAATTCTCGTCGAACACAACGTGACGAGAGATGATTATGCGATTAGTGGAGAGATCAAGACACCGGTAACCCCGATGATTGGAGGTGTAACCGAGGAACACACAAGAGGTGGATCGAGGGGCAAGTTTGTGGGGAGTTGTAGCGGAAAGATTAGGGTAACATCGACAGCCAAAAACTTGAAGATGATCGAACGAAGGAGAAGAACCGAAAAGGACTTCGTGAGGAGTTTTGGAGTTAAGGGATTTTGTGGGATGGAGGTTGAGAAGATGGGTGGCGGTGTGGATAGCTTCTACCCAATAAATCGATGGCACACTCGCTTGGAAAAGAAGTGAGCGGACGATATTTTTGGTAGAGCGAATGACACGTTCAACTTTGCCGTTTTGCGAAGAGGTGTAGGGGCAAGACATGAGTAGCGAAGTGCCAAGAGAAAGAAGAAAAAGACGTGCAACGGTGTTGTCGAATTCACGACCATTGTCACATTGTAAAGATTGGACAGTGGTGTGAAAACGAGTGGACACTAACGCGAAGAAGTGTTTGTGGGTGAAGAGAACGTCGGACTTGAGATGTAGAGGGAACGTCCACAAGTAGTGACTGTAGTCATCGAGAATGACGAGGTAATACTTGTAACCGAAAACACTAGGTAGAGGAGAGGTCCAGAGGTCGCAGTGGAGGAGCTCAAAGGAATGAGTAGTGCGAGAGGTGGAGAGATCGAAAGGAAGACGAACATGTTTGCCAAGTTGACAAGCATGACATAAAGATTCAACAATCGACCTTTTATTGCATGGAATAGAAAAGGCACTTGCTAGGTGCGACAAAGCTAGGTTATTGAGATGTCCTAAGCGACGATGCCACAACGTGGAAGGCGACGCCGTGGCGGAGAGAGCATGCGCGGTGGACGGTGGAAGGAACGGGTATAAGTCGCCCTGGCTATTGCACTTGATGATCACGTTCTTGGTGCGAAAATCCTTCGCGAAAAAATGAAAAGGATCACATTCAACAGAACAGTGATTATCATGAGTAGATTGGCACACAGAAATAAGATTTTTGATGATACTAGGAGTGACGAGAACGTTGTTTAAATAGAACGAACGTGCCCGGGTGGAAAAGGAGGTGAAGCAAGAGTGGGCAATGGTGATGGAAGAACCATTGCCGACAATGACGTGACGAGGTGCAGCGGAACAGGAAGGAGAGACGGAAGTAAGAGTACCGTGATCGGAAGCCATGTGCGCGGATGCACCGGAATCCATGTACCATTCGTTGGCGGACGGAGAGGCCAACGACATGGTACTAAAATTTTTCAACAGATGCTGCTGATCGAAGGCGTACGACGGTACGGAGTGGCTCAGGGAAGGGGACGGCCATGTCGCACCGTTGAACGGAGATGGCGCGCCAGGAGGCGGGGGCGCGAAGGCGTGAAACACCTGTGTCGGGGCACCGGTGCGGCCCGAGGACGCCCTGGCCAGCAGGTCGAGGCGCCGAGGTCCATGGGTCGGGCCACATCTGAATGGCCCCTACCCATTGGTTCTAGAGAGACTGCCAGGGGGCGCCCTTGCCAGAGGAGGGGTTGGCGCCATCGGTGCCGTTGCTGCTAGTGCTGTTGCCACCGGCGCTGGGATGCACACCACCGTGGTCGCCGTTGTTGCGGTTGCGGCGGTGGTTGTTGTTGGTTGTTGCCGTTGCCGCGGTTCCCACTGGCGTTGTCGTACGAGTTATCGCCGCGGGAGTAGTTGCTGCCGGAGCTGGCCGACAAGGAGCTCTTGTTGCCGCCGCCAAAGGGGTTGGTGGCGACGAATGCGGACGTCGGAGGAGTGTCGGAGCTGCCCATCGTGAGTTCCTCGAGCATGAGCGTGAAGCGGACTTCGAGGAACGAGGGAACCGGGCGCTGCATGGAGAGGAGCGTCCGCATGTGGGAGAAGCGTTAGTTCAGTCCACGTAGGGTGTTGAGGACGAGGCTCCGGTCGGCAATGGTGGTGCCGACAGCGGTGAGGTCGTCGGTGAGAGTCTTCTGCCGCTGGCAATACTCCGCGACGGATGATGCCCCCTGCATGAGTCTGTGGAACTCCTGCTCGAGGTAGATGGCGCGCGTCTCGGCGTTGTCACTATATAGACCCTCGATGCGCGTCCAGAGGGTGTACGCAGACGCCGAGGAGTCCATTACCATAGCGAGGAGCTCGGAGGAGATGGCGTCGTAGAGCCACGAACGCACGAGGGCGTTGAGGCGAAGCCAGGCCACGTCGGGAGCGGAAGAGGAGGGCGCAGATACGCAGATGTGGTCGTCGAGGGTGTATTTTTCGAGAGCGACCTCGAACAGCCCGCGCCATGGAGAGTAGTTGCCGGAGGAGAGATCGAGAGTGATGAGGACAAGGGTCTTGACGCTGGAGACGGGGACGGCGAGGGCCCAGAGGGCGGCGCGGGCGGCCGCGTCTTCTTTGGCCACGGTCGAGGCCACCGCGAGTGCCAGGGCGTCGGCTTCGGTGGTCATTGTAATATTGCGCTTGACTTTGTCAATAACAGATCAAAAGTATAAATACACACACAAGGATACGTGTGGAACCTCACACAAGGAAGGTAACCAATTAGCCTGATCCTCTTTCCTAACAACGAGGCTCTTTCCTAACAACGAGGGATTACATACAAATCATACCAAACTCATAAGAATCTGGCTAGCATGCATGCGTGTCATACACGTATAGTCTAACACCTACTGTCGCCAGAGAAGAACTGAATAAATAATTAGACGACGACAGTTATCACACCGATCGATCATCGATCAGATGGACTAGCTCGTATATGTGGAGGATGATGCAAATTATGTACTAGTACTTAATTAAGGATCTCTAATTAATCCGCCCATTTGGGCCTATAACCTAGCTAAGCAATGATGCATTCAGAACCGATCGACACGTTTCGTTTCGCGAGTACTGTATCTGTACTGTCGTTATGAGTACACACTGCATAGTGATATGGTCTTTTAATCGTCGGCTTTTCATTTCTTTTCACTATCTTTTTATATATATATATATTTCTTCATCGTTTCAACATGCATAAGACCAAACAGATGAATACTCCGTTAGCTGCACATTTTAAGTCATATCCATAGTCAGATGATGAAATTGAATACATGTCTATAGTCTTATATACCAGTGGTTCACTTATGTATGTCATTGTATGTTCTCACTCCGATCTATCTCAATCATCAAGTGTATTAGTATATACATGGTTAATCCTTACAAATAGCCTTAGAAAGCATTTCATTGGATTTTTAGATACTTGCGAGACAAATATGATGTTTGTTTTCAGTTTGGGAGGACAAAAGATGGAATCGTTTGTTATGTGGACTCAGGTTTTGCTGGAGATTTGGGTAAAAGAAGATCTCTTACTAGTTATGTGTTCACTGTTGGAGGATGTGTCGTTAGTTGGAAAGCAAACCTGCAAGTTATTGTTGTCTTGTCGACTACAGAAACCGAGTATATAGCTATTTATGAAACTTACAAAGAAGTCGTTTGGCTAAGAGGTTTGTGTAGTGAGCTTTGTGAAAGTGTGTCTTGTACTATAATATTCCGTGACAGTTAAAACATTATTTGTCTTATGAATGATCAAATGTTTCATGAGAGAACAAAACACATTAACATCATATATCATTATATTCAAGGTGTCATTGCTCAAGGTGATATTAAAGTCAGCATAATAAGTACTCATGATAATCCAGCTGATATGTCGACAAAGCCAGTTTCTATCGTTAGGTTGCTCAGACTTAGTTGGTATCATTCAGTAGTCCTATGGACACTCGGCGCACAATGTGTTCATGCTAATCTATTTTGTGGAGATCACGTTTTATTTTGACTACAAGAGGACCTCGTCTCAAGGTGAAGATTGTTGAGTTTGAGGATGATACAAATTTTGTTTCCTGCTACAATTCATAGTGTTGTAGCAAGAAGGGCTAGACAGTAGAAAAGGGAACCTCCGGTATATGCGAGGGGACCAGGGAATTCTCGGAGAGGGGACAATTGTCAAGAGAAGTAATTGTGTATTAATTGTTCCAAAAAAGGGGGTCTTGTTTATTACACAGGGGAGGCGACTATTTATAGTCTTCCGATATGGTACATGAGATTACAAATTTACCCTTAAAAAGGTCCTACGCGGCTGTAGGGCATTTTTCTTCCCCTATGTGTAGCCTTCAGCTTATGGTGGACCTCACTGATCTTGGTCCATCCAGTTAGTACGCTTAGTCCACCGGTGCTCTCCGCCCTTCACTACGTGCGTGGTGTCTCCGACCCGAGTCCCAGGCACCCTTCGGCGTCCCCACGGTGGCCCCAGGGGACTCCTGGCTCCCGGGTTCGTGGTGCCTCGACGATCCTTCGGAAGCCTTTGCGTCACCTTCGAAGCATTCTCGAAGGTATGCCTGGTACCCTCGGGGGAGGCCCCAATTGCGCCTCCAGCCTGCTGGCTCATGTGGGCCTCTTGGTGGCCTCCTGGCAAGCTTCGGTGTCCTTCCGAATGCTTTCTTGGCGCCCTTCAGCTCTGGCCGCATGGCCTTCAGGGGGGCTTCGGTCTTCGTTGGATCATTGGGACCGTCTCTACGCAGTTGTACTACTATAAGTAGTCTTTTATGTACCAATATAAATATATCCATGTAGTTCATAAGCAAGAGCAAAATCTTAATTATAAACACCTTCTTATATGGTAATACTGTCTTCGTGCGCCTATAATTTTTTCCAAATAGTTTTTCACGTGAAAATCTATGTCCTCTTGTTTTCTTCATTATTTACAATTTTGCGTAAATTTAATCGGACGGCGCGGCACGGCACAGGGGAACCGATGGGGAGAAGGTTTCCCTGTTCATGGCCGGCCGGCCAAGCTCCGGCCTGCCCGCTCAAATTAAGATATGCTTAAGGAAAGAATCAAATTAAGAGGTGGTTAAACTAAAGGATTAGTCGGAAGAGAAGAGAATGATTCCACCTCTGCTCCGGCATAAACCCCGCGGCCGTGGATCCTAATTGGCCGGCGCTCCAGTCCCCATCCATCACCAGCACGGCACAGCAGAGATACCAGGTCGCCGTTGCTCGCGTTGTTCTGCTCGCCACCCTTCTCGTCCATATCGCGGCGCTTTGGATTACGACTACACCTCCTTACTCCCCACGCCAATGCCTGCCACAACGCCGCGCCCCCCCGTCCCCGTCTACGTCTCATCATCCAACGCGCCACGGCGATGGACACCTCCGCGCCCGCTTCCCCAACAAGCAGGACGCTCTCCGCCGCGCTCGCCGAGGACCGCCGCCGCGAGGCCAGGCACCGCGCCATCCGCCCGTCACACTCACAGTCCTACTCCCCGCTCTTGCTCATGCTCCGCCGCTGGGGCGACGCCTGCCTCCCCAAGAGCGGCGCTGCTCTCGCCCGAGGCCTCGAGGCCGCGCGCACCCCCACCCCGCTGCTCCTGCAGCCTAGGTTGTCCGCGCCACCGGCCCGGGTGACACCACGCCAGGACACGGCCGTCGTCGGTGTCGCCGAGAGGAGGCCTTTGAGGGAGAGAGGGGATGCCGCCGTAGACCAACCGACGCCGGCGGAATCCCAAGCCAAAGTCGACGCCGTTACGGTTACAGAGGTGGCCGCCGGCGATCAAAGCACGGGGAGCGGCGAGCACACGACGACGCTCAATACCGTCCGGAGAGGAGGAAGCATCTGGGTGAGGGTTTCGCCCAAGACAGTGATAACCCCGTCGCTGCAGGCCGAGTCCCCGCAGACGTCGTCGTCCAAGTCACCGGCGGCGGATGACAAGTACATGTGGGCGGACAAGTACCGGCCCAGTGTCCTCAAGGAGTTCATCTGCAACAAGGACGTCGCCTATGAGCTCCACCAGCTGGTGATCTCATACTACTTGTCTTACCATTTGGAGTCAAGCACTCGATATTTGAGGGAGTGAAACATTCATTCTGACATCACCATTGCTGCATCCAGGTGACCGCACAACAATGCAGCCATTTCATATTCCAAGGTCGGCAGGCGGTCGGGAAGAGAAGCATGGTGCTGGCACTTATAAGGGATGCTTTTGGTCCTGATGACCGCAACGTCACCGTAATAACTTACGCACAAATCACTACTCTTTATCCTAAGATAAAACCTTGGTGCTTAGGAAATTCAGATGCTTTATTTATCTTGTCATCACGCAGATTGAGGAACGCACACAGAGATTCGAGATCAAGGTATGCGTTTGTTGAATAATCCTTGATGCTGGTTAGTGATTTCAGTTTATTACTTGTTTTGATTAGCAGTCACGAGTTATGTGCATTGATGTCTTCGGTTTTGTTTGCATATGACTATGTAGTCGTGGGCATTAGAACGCTAGTAATGCATTTGTGTGCATTGATGCAACACGATGCTGGCTCGTGGAAGTCATGGCATTGATGCCGCACAATGCAGTCATGCTTAGTTTTTTTTTTACTTCTTCAGTTACTTGTTTCTTTGTATAAAAGCTAAGGAGAAAACAATGAAAATGTTGTGATGTTATGCAGCACAAAAAACAAATATGTCTACTGTTCATCTTCTTCCTTGAGTTCATGTGTGCGTTCTGAGTTCCAGCCGCTTGTGTGTGTGTCCAGGCGTTTACGCGTGCGTAGAAACCGGCAAGGCTAACAATTGGTATCAGAGCTTCGTGCTCTCCTACCTGTGAAGATGTCACGCTCGGAGTCTCCATCACGTACTAGAACCCGTGTCGAGGACGGCGCGAGCAGCGGAGGCGCTGGCCGCACACTGGTGGTACCGCCGGTGAGGGAGGGAGCTGTGACCCTCCAATACTCCATACTCACGGAGAGCAATTACGGGGTGTGGGCGGTGAAGATGAAGATCATCATGCGTGCGCAAGGAGTATAGGCGGCAGTTGAGGGCGAAGAATTGATCAATGAGAAGAAAGACCAGATGGCTCTCGCTGTCATAGTCCAAGCCGTGTCGGAGGCCGTTGTAATGGCCATATCCGAGAAGGAGACGACAAAGGAGGCTTGGAACGCACTCAAGGAGATGCACGTCGACGAAGAACGTGTTAAGAAGACGCGTGTTCAAACTCTCAAGAGGGAGTTTGAACGCATCTACATGGGTGACTCAGAGAAAATCACTGAGTTCGCCTTGAAACTCACCACCATGGTCAACGAGATATGTGTTCTCGGTACCAAGGTGGAGAGTGTTGTCGTGGAGAAGCTCCTATGCTCCGTCCCTGATAAATTATTACCGATTGTCGGCACCATTGAGCAATGGGGCGATGTATCGGCGATGTCGGTGATGGAGGCCATCAGACGCTTGAGGGCGTACGAGGAGAGCTTGAAGGGGCGGCGGCACGACAAGGAAGAAGGAGAGCACCTGTTGCTCACACGCGCCGAGTGGGAGGCCAAAGCCGCTGAAGAGAAGAGGAGCGGCGAGGACTCCGACGGCAGCATAAGGAAGAATGGCTGGCGCGGCGATGCCCGTAGCCATGGCCAAGACGGCGACAAGAAGAAACACCGCAAAAAGTTCGACAAGTCGAAGATCCAGTGCTTTAATTGTTGGGAGTTCGGCCATTTCGCGTCCGAGTGTGATGAGCCGAAGAAAGGACGGGTGTATCTCACCAATGTCCAAGAGGACAACGAGCCGGCTCTCATAATGGCTATGGCATGCGAGCATGCCGCGGACGTCGTCATGCTGAAGGAGGAGGAGTGGCTTGTACGCGACAAGAAGAGGGAGCAAGACGGCTACTCTTTCGGCGGTGACAAGGGCAATGAAAGCGGTGGTGACAACCGCTGTAAGCCGAAGCGTACCGAGCAGACCCACCTGACGCAAGCCGACGACAATGAGCCTGCGCTTCTCATGGCGCAGGTGTGCGCGCTCGCTGAGGCATCCGTGCGCACGGGTACTGACGTGGTGCTCAACGAGGTACACGCATAGGTGCATCTAGGGCGCGAGGAGTACGTCCATGACGACGCTTGGTACCTGGACACCGGCACTAGCAATCACATGTCCGGGTGCCAGGCAAGCTTCGTGGAGATAGATGAGGGTGTCACCGGCTCTGTCAAGTTCGGCGATGGATCGGTGGTGGAAATACACGGGCGTGGCACCGTCCTGTTCACTTGCCGGAATGGGGAGCACCTTGCACTGACGGGAGTGACTATATCCCACGACTGTGTAGCAACATAGCGAGCCTTGGACAGCTCGAAAAGAATGGCTACCAGACACTCATCCAGAATTGCGTGCTCACGATCCGTGACCGGCAGCGTCGCACACTTGCTTGGATACCGGCTCTATGTGCTCACCCTCAGCATTGCACACCGTGCGGTGGTGCACGACGACGCAGCAGAGTGCGAACGGCGAGGGGTGCGCGCAGTAGGCACGAGGCGCGTGTGGCACGATGGGCAACCACAGTGCACGGGCGAACGCGTGGTAAGACGTCAGGATGGCGGCCAGCGGCGTGACGGGCAGCGCGGGCGTGGCATGGAAGGGTGCGACGAGTGGTGCACAAGGATCGACATCGTCGAGATCAAGAAAGCGCATCAAGGATTAGGGCGTGTTTGTTGAATAATCCTTGATGCTGGTTAGTGGTTTCAGCTTATTACTTGTAACACATTAGCAGTCAAGTTTTCGTTTCTTATTTTGATTAGCAATCACGGGTCATGTGCATTAATGCCTTTGGTTTTGTTTGCATGGCTATGTAGTCATGGGCATTAGAACGCTAGTAATGCATTTGTGTGCAATGATGCAACACGATGATGGCTCGTGGAAGTCATGGCATTGATGCCGCACAATGCAGTCATGCTTAGTTTTTTTTAGTTCTTCAGTTACTTGTTTCTTTATATAAAAGCTAAGGAGAAAGCAATGAAAATGTTGTGATGTTATGCAACACCAAAAACAAATTTGTCTACTGTTCATCTTCTTCCTTGAGTTCATGTGTGCGTTCTGAGTTCCAACCGCTTGTGTGTGAGTGTGTCCAGGCGTTTCCGCGTGCGTAGAAACCGGCAAGGCTAACAATGTTGCAGGAGCACATGTTATGATTCACTAGCAACCTTATCACTATATGTCGTAGCAAGAAAGACTAAACACCAGAAAAGAGGACCCCCGGTGTCTACACGAGGGATCGAGGGATCCTCGAAGAAGGAATCGATTGTCAGGAGTAAATGTAAATTAATTTCCTCAAAAAATTGGATTTGAGTTATTGCATAGGGGGTTGGCTATTTATAGCCTTCCGACCTGGTACATGTGTTTACGAATATACCATTAAAAAGGTCCTACGCCCATAAGGGCTGCAGGGGCCTTTCCTACCCCCTACGCGTAGCCTTCGGCTCACGGTAGACCTCCCTGGCCTTTATCCATCTGGTCAGTGCGCTCGGTCAACCGTTGTTTTCTGCCCTTCGCAACGTGTGGGGTATCCCCGGACCGAGGGGCCCCGGACACCCTTCGGCTCCCCCGAGGTCGCCCCAGGGGACTCCTGACTCTGGAACTCGTGGCGCCTCGGCGACCCTTCGGTAGCCTTCGCACCTCCGGAGCCTCCCGAAGGTGTGGCTGATACCTTCGGGGAGGGGCCCATCTACGCCTCCGCCCGAAGGGTCTTCGGGTGAGAGCCTGCGGTCTTCGCCGGGTCGTTGGGAATGGTGGGGCCGCCCCTACGACAAGCCCCTCGCGATCGAGGTCCTGCTTCGTCATGGTTGAAACCGCGCCCTTTTCCCGAAGGGTCCAAGCACACCGCCCCCTTTGGCCTGGCGAAGCGTGTGGTTTGCGGTTCTTCCCCCATGGCGTAGATCGTCCCTACTGGTGTGATGGCACGTTGGGTGCCACACTGTTGTTTGACGAGGCATTGCTACGATAGCACAAACAAAATTTTACCGCGCAACCAAGGAACCACCGCAAGTAATAGATCACGAGATTACCGCTCGACGCGCCGACTCGTAGCGGAAGTAGAGTCGTTGTAGCGAGTTGATGCAGTCGTAGTCGTACTCACGACGCGTCTCCTTCTTCGAGTAGTCGTACTCAATGCGCGTCTGCTTCTTCGAGTAGTCATACTCGATGCGCGTCTACTTCTTCTAGTGGTCGTACCCACCACGTGACTTCTTCCCCGACTCCGGTGATCAACACAAGTCGCGAATCGTCCTAGTGCTGATGCTTCGCAACAACACCTCCGAGGTATCCACACGTACGGGGCAGGATCACCGCGCATTGGAGTGCTAGCTCCGGCAGCGTGGTAAAGAAGGCGTGACTATTAGGGTTTCAGGAGTTCTTCCAAAGATCATACTCGTCATCCTTTACCCCATGCCACCACCCTCTTTATATAGGCATCCATGATGGGTCTCGTACCTGAGGCCCATTAGGAACTCGTGGCCTATACGAATTTGGATCACTATCCAAAATAGATCCTTGCCCTTTAAGTGTGCGGCCCCACAGGTTCATGTGTAATCGGTTATGACTCGGGAACTCCTTTTCGATCACTAGTCGTTAGCGGTACCTAGCAGCACATAACGATTCCCAAAGACACATAGAATAAATCGGACGAACCTTGATGTAATATGATATATGATCGTGTCCTCATCACTTACGACCGATTCAGATCTCTATACGACTGTGTTGTAATTGGTCACGACTACGATTCAGAACTCCTTACGACTGTGTTCTTACCATTCGTTATTACGCTTGACGATCCACGACCAAAGACGTATCTCTATACGACTAGTCCGTGGAATCGATCAAACTAAGCGACCTACTCATGCATTCTCCCTTTGCCTCACGATGTCTGGTTGAACTCTAGGTAAGATGATGTGTCATCCATGGACTGTTCAATACTTTCTCGATCGAGTGTCGGATAACATCATGTGGTCGACACTTCGACCACTAGTGGCATGGCCATGCACTTTCTTTATTCGATCACCACGAGGGGCCCAGAGACATCTCTCCTGTTATGCAAGGAGGGGCAAATCCCATCTCGACCAGTCACATCCTTCCGCATGTTTCATAGCATACCCGAAAGCTACCTTTATAACTACCCAGTTACGGAGTAGCTTTTGGTAACCCCTAAGAGTGCTATTACACATGTAGGGAACCATTCTGTTCTCAGGTCTAAGGATTATACATCATCATTACTTGATACCAACTAATGACACAAAGATTCATAACAATCTCAATAGTATCTCAATGATGGGTCTATCCAACACCATGTTCTCTAACATGTATTCACATTATTGATTCGATATCTCCATATCTATGACCGGTGAAACCAGGTCATCAATCAATACATGTGCTAGTCACATAGTCACTGGTGTTCCAACTAGGGATATATTTAGAATGACATCATATAAGTTAAAGAGTTCCACCAATAAGTCACATACTTATTGATCTATAACAAATGATTCATTCAAGGAACACGATAACATATTATCAAAAATATGAACACAATGAAATATCATCATCTCTATGATTGCCTCTAGGGCATATTTCCAACATGCGCGCCATGATGTCGTTGGCCGACATTGATGGTCCTCCTTTCGAACGGCACATACCTCCTTTGGTTGTCGTGCGCCACCTTTTGTTGTTGTGCGTCATAATGTCGTTGGTTGGGGATCCTAGGTTGGTACCACGTGTAACCTGTTGAGTGGTCCATGTCTCTTCGACTCCCTCACTCTGTTTCTTTGTGGTTCTGCTGCGCGTATAAATAGGAGGGATCCCCCCGGCCTTTTATCTCACGTGTTCATTGCTTTCTTAACTTCGCACTGTGTTTCCGAGGACGTTGAGCTCTGGTGTTTGATCTTTGTGTCCTCTGGGTCTCGATATGACAAAGCGGAGCAAGGATGGTGGCGCCATCGTGGTATACACTGACGACCTCGGTCGCTCCACCATGACGTTGCGGGTGCTGCAGGCGTTGAAGGACGAGGAGAACCTGGAGGACCTCGCGCAGGCACGGGTCCCCGAAACGGAGATGGCGTCGGCGCCCTGGGAGGACAAGGTAGTGATATTCATCGCCTTTTTTGACGCCGGTCTTCGTTTCCCCTGCGTGGATTTGGTGGCCCAGGTGCTCCGGCTGTACCAGGTGGAGTCGACGCAATTGATGCCCAACTCCCTCGTCAAGCTTGTCGTTTTTGAGTGGGTGATGCGCTTCGTGGGAACGGGCGGGGAGGGGCGCCTCTTCACATATCTCCACAACGGGCGATGCCAGCCGAAGAAGAAGAAAAACATCGGCGAGACGCTAAACTTTGGCAGCATCAAACTTTCAGCCAAATGCACGCTTTCTGAGGTACGCACTGGCTCCAGCGGCCAGGAATCGGCGGGAGATCGACTGGACCCGAAGGTGGCTTTACCACAAGTCCCCTGCGAGTGATGGTCTCCGATCTGGCGAAGGGCCTATTCAACCCACTCCCGCCCCGGAGATTTCGCTGACCTCGAGGGAGGAGGCGCTGCTCTTTCTCTTGCTCAACGCAACGCAGAGGCTTTCCACGAGGGACCTTATGGAGGAGTTCTGCATGCTCTAGGTGTGACCATTGACCCGGGGATGGCGCGTGGAGCTTGGGGACCCGAAAGGTGACCTTCCCTCCCCTGTGGTAGACGGCCACGAAGGTGCTAGCTCTTGGCCTTGGTTTCTCCTCCCTCCTCTTTTTTTATTGACTAGGTGTACTAGTGTTATTGCAGAGATGCCCATTGACGAGGCAACGCACACCACGGAGCAACATCTGGGCCCCTACACCAGCGAGGAGCATGCGAAGCGGGGGTTGGTGGTGTGCGAGCCTCGTATGAACCGGGCGTACGCTGATCCAGCATTTCGCCTGGCGGAGCGCCCGGACCCCAACGATGGGAGGAAGACACGGCTCCGTGTGCCCGAAGAGCTAGACGTTTGTTTGGCATAGCGAGCTTGCCAGTCGAGGAGTCTTCGGGTGGCACGCTATCGCACATGTATGGCCGGGGCTCCGAGGACACCCAGGTGGTGCCTCCCACTACGGGCCACGACACATTCGGTGAGTCTCCCGCCCCTTATGTTTCATTTTTTGTTCGTCGCTTACCCATTTGCATACTTCGCTGGCCGGCTAGCACCTTCGTGGTGAGTCAGGTGAAAGTTGCACCCGCATTCTTCAGGCCAAAGGGCATAGGGTGAAGCAATAGGTGCCGATGGGTGTGATGAAGGAGGTTTTTGGTTCGTCCTCCTTGTCCATAAATATATGATGATACCCAGAGTAGGCATCCAAGAAGCTCATCACTTCGCAATCTAAGGTTGCGTCCACCAGTTGGTTGATGTGAGGTAGAGGGAAATCATCCTTCGGGGATGCTTTGTTGAGGTTGGTGAAGTCGACGCACATGCGAAGATATCCTCCAGGCCCCATGTGAAGATATCCGCGTTGGCACGAAGTACTTCGAGGATGGCCTCGTGTGCTTCTGCTGGGAGCTCCACTCCGAGGGCCACTGTCTTCTTCCGCACTCTTCGAAGCTGCCCCTTTGGTTTGGCCTTCGACGCCCTTTTCGCCGAGGGGGCGTCCGCCTAGGTGTTTGCGTCTGCTTCGACTGTGGGGACATGGCGGGCTGGTGAGATTGTCTCTAGCTCTGTTTGCCTCGCCAGCTCCTGATCCCCTCGTATCGTAATTATACCCTCAGGCACGGGGATCTTCATGCACAGGTAGTTGTGGTGTGCTATCGCAATGAAGGTATTCAATGTGGCCCGACCGAGGATGGTGTTGTACTGGTAGGGCATCTGGACGATGTCGTACGTGACGACCTCGGTCCGAGATGCGAAGTCGTCGCTGAACGTGATGACCATGTCAATTTGACCTAGGGCCGTCATGGGCCTCCCCCCGAAGCCTACCAGGGGTACGCCCGGGGACGACAGACGATCCCTGAGGATCATCGTTTTGTCGAAAGCGTCCACAAACAGTAGGTCCGCGAGCTTCATCCGTTGTCAGGAGTAAATGTGTATTAATTGTCCCAAAAATTAGGTCTGAGTTATTACATGGGGGAGGTGACTATTTATAGCCTTCCGATAGGGTACATCAGATTACATATTTACCCCTAAAAAGGTCCTACGCCTATAGGGGCTGTAGGGGCTTTTCCTACCCCTACGCGTAGCCTTCACTCACGGTGTACCTCCCTGGCCTTGGTCCATCCGGTTGGTGCGCTCGGTCCACCGGTGTTTTCTGCCCTTCGCAGCGTGCGGGGTATCCCCGGGCAGAGGGGCCCCGGACACCCTTCGGCTCCCCCGAGGTGGCCCTGGGGGACTCCTAACTCCGAGCTTGTGGCGCCTCGGCGACGCTCCGGTAGCCTTCGCACCTCCTTCGGAGCCTCCCCGAAGGTGTGGTTGATACCTTCTAGAGGGGCCCATCTGCGCTTCCAACCGAAGGGTCTTCGGGTGAGAGCCTGCGGACTTCGACGGGTCGGTGGGGCCGCCCCTACGACACTATGAAAAAAACTGTAGTATTTCTGTGGTATTATGAAATGTAATATATTCCACAGCCTTTTCCCCCCTGGTGGAATATTGACTATTTTTACACTGTAGGGAGAAATTGCCAAACACATTGATGTCAGAGTGAAGATTTCAGGCCATCATGTGGAGGTAAACTTGGCTGATTTACATGGCTATGAGAAGCATGTCGTAACTACTTTGTTGAATGAATCCATCCCATCACCAAACTCGGTTTGCGATCATAGTAACTGCAGAGGTACAAGCTAATACGCTTCTGCCTATCATTTCTCAATACTTTGTTAATCGACACAGGATTTTCAACAACTGCCTGTTCTTCATTTATTTGCTGGTATTTGCATACAATGTGTAAGTGTTGGTGGTTCATGTATGCAGTGATTGTGGTCCATGACGCTGATAAGCTCTCGTCCGATATTCAACATTATATCGGTTGGTTTTTGGGGAGGTATGCAGGTTGCAACAAAATCATTTTCTGCTGCTCTGATGCTTCAAACCTTGAAGCTATCATACATCTATGCAAGGTCGTCACACTTCAGCCACCTTCATTTGACGAGGTACTTCATAATACAATCTGTTGATTTCTTATATGGATTATTTTTCTTCTCACTTCCGGTGCTGGACAAGTTGCTGAAAGGTTATTTGCTCTTAGACAATCAAGGTTCTAGAGTACATAGCTACTCAAGAGGGCATAGATTTGCCTCGCGATATTGCCAGGAGAATAACAGTGAGCGCAAGTGATAATCTCCGGCAGGCAATACGTTCTTTTGAAGCTACTTGGAAAGCAAAGTAAGCACATTGCAAGATTTTCCTCCTCTTTTTCATGAAAGAACATAAATCATTGCTTGTCCAAAAAATTCATATTCGGATAGTAGGAATTGCAATTATCGTAGTCCATTTTGGAAGCCAGAGCGAGCCAGTGTAGCACTGCCCAATGTATTGTACAAATGCTGGCTGCGACGGTATGACTACAAATGGCGGTGCATTACCAGCGAAATGGTTTTACAACATGATTTCATTACCCTTCCTTTTCTAAATGATTGCAACTGGTATGATATTCTTTTTGAGTAAAAAATACTGCATTAGCAACTGATCTATCAGTTTGTATGTGTCGTCCTTGTTGAGATGCTTGCTTGCTGGGACTCTGTTTTGCTGTAATGAAGGACTATCCTTGGATTTTCTTATTGATCAGTAACTCCCTTCGCAAACGCAGCTATCCGTTCATAGAAGGCCAAGCTATTTTGACCGGATGGGAGGAGGAAATCTCTAATGTGGCCAGAAAAATCTTGGAGGAGCCAAGTCCAAAGCAGTAGGCTATCACTTTCACTGTGATGCTTCGTAATTCAGTACACGTGAGTTTCTTTTTTGAACTTCAGAAGATCAGGAAGTACTGAGATTTCGCTGTTTTGACTTGTACACAGGCTATATGTCATTCGGGGGGAGATCAGAAAACTGATCGAACATAGCGTGTCACCTTATTTCATTTTGTGTGTAAGACCCGCACCGCCTTATGATTCCGTGATTTCCAGAGTCCAGCCAGGGTTCATTTTTGTCAGAGCTCATTACTGTTCTTTTTTCCTTTTTCCTTTGAGATGCAGCACCTGATTGCTGAACTGAAAAGGGGCAGGGATGAAGAGTTTCAGAACATTATTGATGAATTGGCATCGGAGTTGAGCCGTGTGAGCACCACTGCTAGCATCTACAGTGATATCACCTGGTTACTGTGTTGTGTATACTGACTGATGTATATTATTGTTTGCTTGCTTGCTTCCCTGTGAGCAGTGTAAAGACTGCATGTTTCAAAAAAAGCAGTGCAAAGAATGCAAATCTCGGGACAGAACTTTGGACATGAGAGAGATCAATATAGAAGGCTTTGCCAAGGAGGGCCATGACCAACGGGAAACCATCCAATGCTTCATAAAGATTGAAGGTACAAGCAAAATTTTATTGGTTCAATTCACTTGTGAACTGTAGTCTGACGAACTAACTAAACCTTGCAATCCCGGCAGAATTCACTGTGAGGTTCATGAGCAGAAACAGATCTTTAATAGCAAAGAACTCGAGTAGAGGCGGTGTTCCATGAGGAACGAATCGTCGCTTTCAGTCGACAAATCCTCTTGTGCAAGTATTGTCGTACTGTTGGTAAATAAGCAGTGGTGTGTCTTTGAATCAAAAGCACCTCATGCGTGCTATAATTATGTTGTTTCCTTACCTGTAAAATAGAAATGTTGTTTCTTTACTTGTAAAATAGACCTGTATCTCCACCCCGTTTGTACGAACGTATGATCATACGTACAACTTCAGATATCTATGGTGTTATAGTTCTGAAATATCCAACCTCATATATGATAATAATAATAATGTTGCTACGGCTGTATATGAACAATGTTTTGCCCTTTTGTGCAGCTATTTTTGCATTGTTGTTATCTACAGAAACTGATCAGTCTGGGCTTTTGTTCTTTCGCCTAAACCCAAATTAATTTTCTTTTGTGCAAAAGTGCCACTCTTCCCTATTGCTAACATTGAAGCCTATTAGCTTCCTTAATTGAGTGTAAAATTAGTCATATCCTACCAGTCCTACAAGGAGCTACTATCGCGCAAACAGTAGTGGAACTGGGGGTGGATTCGATCGGTGGATCCTATCCCAGGCCTTGTTTGGCTAGTGGGGATTTCCCCTGGACTGGACACAGACTAAATTCGGAAATATATTCTAAAGCCCTGTTTGGTGCAACTTTCATTCCCAGTTTCTCAATCGATTCTCGTGGAGCTGTACCAAACATTCTGATTCTCAAAACCACTAGATTCTGCTTCTCGCGAGGAGCTGTCTCGAAAATGAATTAGCAACAAGAAGCAGTCTCCCAGCAGATTCTCGTGAGAATCCAACCTTCAGAAACGAAAATACCATTTGAAGTTGAAGGTTTTTACCCGCAAATACCACTGAGTTACACAAATACAATTGAAGTATTACACCCAGGGGTGAAATGGTATATTTGTCTCTAATCCTCCCTCATATGGTTTTTGGAGTCAACCTACCAGCCAAACGATTTCAACAGACAACTCCATATTCTCATAGAATCAGAAGCAAAATCTGAAAAATGAGAATCTGGAGTTGTACCAAACCAGGCCTAAAGCTCAAAAACACAGGAAGTGGAAAGTCAGAAGACAACAAAGTTCTCAACTGAGAACACTAGACACACACACACACACAAGAACTGAGCGTTCTCAATTGGGTTGTCGCTCTGTATTTTAAGATGATAAACAGTGCAGATACTCTACTCTGAACTTGTAGCTTAAACTAAAAACTGAAACTGCTGTTATAAATATTGTGTGTATGTATTCAGAGGCCCAATGAGCTATATATATAGGGTGTACAAGAGGTGTATGTTATATACAGATAAGTTAATAAAAAAGTAGATAATGAAATACAAAAGAGTTCCTATCTCTAAACACACTCTCAAATGCAAGGCGTATACAATAGCATTGCATTTGAAAATGGTAAACAATAAATATGAAAAATCCAAACTACGAATCTAGATAATGTTGTCATAACATGCAACTCTTGAAAAATATGTCGATAAAAGATCTCCTCTCATCCGGTGTCATGTGTCAGTCCATAAAGCACAAGGTGCGAGGAGCAAAGTCGACCACGGCAACATGACGAAGAAGATGATAAAACCAATATGAATAGAGAAAGCTATCAAATCAAGCCGAATAGGAATAGATAGAAGCATGTCGGCGCCAGATGGAAACCCAAGATGACGGCGGCGCAAAAGAAGCGTGACGGCCTTAGAAACTAGGGGCGGCGGCTAAGAGAGAAACGGTGGCAGGAGGAGTTCGAGTTCGACTTCTCGCGCTTCCCGTCGCCCGTCGCGGCGACGATGTCCACCGTTGACGAGCTCTTCCACGATGGCCAGATCCGCCCAATGCAGCTCTCCTTCCTCCTCCGCCTACAGGTGCTCCAACCCCTCTCTAACCTCCCCGCCAGCCACCCTCCGCCGTCGAAGGAAGCTGCTTCGATCGATGAGCGCGGCCGTTTCCAGAGCAGGTCGTCCTTGTGCTCGTCCTCGACAGCGTCGTTCGCATCCTCGTCGTCGTGAAGAAGATCCGCCAGTGGGGGTTCTTGAAGGACCTCCTCCACCGGAGCAAGTTTGACGGCGGCAAGAATCCGAAAGGTTGAGACACCAAGCGACTCCTTCCTCGACTGACTTACGGCGGAAGATGAAGCGGCAACTCCGGATCGAGGCGGCGAATCAAGGAGATGAAGGATCCGTCGGAGGAGGTAGCCCATCGGTGCGTCATCAGGCAAGCAAAGGATCATGTCAAAAGATCCCCCGAGTGTCGGTTGAAGGAGGCGGCCAGTCGGTGCAGATCGATGTGGCGCATGACGAGGTCTCCCGGGAGCAGCAGCAGCCGAAGGGGATCGAGCTGACGAAGGGGATGACCTCGAAGGAAGCTAGAAGGAGGCCACCCTCGGGAGCAAAGATCGGTCCTCCCGAAGGCAGCGGCAGCGGAGGCAAGTAGAGGCTAGGCGACGGCGACGACTACAGTAAACCCTAAACCTAACCTTTTCTTTGATACCATGTTATGAATATTGTGTATATATATTCAGAGGCTCAATAGGCAATATATATAGGGTGTATAAGAGGTATATGTTATATACAGATAAGACAATACAAAAGGTATATAAAAAAATACAAAAAAGTACATATCTGTAACAACTACTACATCCTTTATCTCATGGAACAAAGTCAACACGAATAGATCTGCACTACTAGCATGATCTGATCTACACGCACCCACTAAACGCAACATGCTATCACTCAGTCATGCCACATTTGACTCAGCCGAAACTTCTGGCCAACTTGATCGAGTCGCTAAAGCCAAGTCATATATTATTTCTCACAAAAACAACCCAAGGATTTTCATCGATTCACCTGGTGGTCGTTGCTCTTCCCGCCACCCTCCTTGAGCATATCTGCGCGCTTTGGATTACTACTGCATCTCCTTCCTCCACCCCCGCGCCAATGCCTGCGTCCCTATCCCTGTCCCCGTCCGCATCTGATCCAACGCGCCATGGCGATCAAGACCTCAGTGCCAGCGTCCCCGTCTGCGTCTGCGTCCCATCCAACACGCCATGGCAATCAAGATCTCCGCGCCAGCATCCCCAACCACCTCCTCCCCAACAGGCAGCACACTCGCTCCCTACTCTTAGCTCTTGCTCAGGCTCCATCGCTGGGGCGCCGCCTGCCTCCCCAAGAGCGGCGCCGCACTCGCCCGCGACCTCGAGACCGCGCGCCGCACCCCCACCCCTAGGTCGTCTGCGCCACCAGTCCGGGTGCCACCACGTCAGGGCGCGGCCGTCGTTAGTGTCGCTGAGAGGAGGCCTCCGAGGGAGAGACAGGATGCCGGCGGAATCCCAAGCCGAAGCATGATGGAAATAATCTTGTTTTTTTTTTTTTGTTTCCGTTTCTTTTTTGAGTCAGAGTAGGAGAAGATTATGAGTAGTAGAGTTGTTTCCGGTTTGCATGTCAAACCAGATTCATATACGTTTGTCTGTGACTATATAACTAGCTATAGCTGTGTGTTAGCAAGAATGTGAGTTGAAGAAATACAAACAGGAAAAAAGAGGAGCAATGCTCCTAGACTAAATAAGTGTTCGCGTCGTTACAGCGTTTGCTTTCGTTTTGTTTGGCGTGAGTGTGTGACTTTTCTCCAGCAAGAAACAAGGCAGGGGAGGTACTGCTAGAAGCTGCTTTCATGTGAAGATGCATGCAAGAGGGCAGAGGTGCTGGTTCTTTGAATAGGTGCAGGAGACGACCGAAAGCTGGGAGCATTATGTGAAGGGGACCGAGTGTTGTTTCACACTGTTCCATCAACGGTCACGTCGGGGCAAGAACCAGCAGGACCAGCATCCTCCAAAAAAAAATAAAGAAAGAGCAAAAGATAAAGAAATTCTAACAATCGGTATCAGAGTCTGTTGATCTTTATGGTATCTAAAAATCATGGGTGAGAAGGTGAACATGTGCACTCTGGGAGTCTGGGGCGCAGTCAAGTACCCGGTGTGGGTAATAAAGATGAAGACGAACATGCACGCCTAAGGTGTTTGGGGCGTAGTCAATCCGAAGGGGAAGACAGAGGAAGATGACAAGATAGATCAGACAACGCTTGCTGCGATCTATCAGGCGGTACCATATTTAATGATGCATCAACTCACTGGGAAAGAGATGACACATGAAGCATGGATGATGCTTCAAAAGATGCACGAGGGAGTTGACCTCAAGAATCTCCAGGTGAGAGAAACTCAGTCGGTGGACGAGTTCGCCGATAAGCCGACCCTACTTCTCTCCTTATGCGTCAAAGAAGCTATGGTCATGGCAATGTTGAACGAGGAGAATGTAGTTTCTATACTACGCACGGAGGGAGACATCCACGATTACTCTGATCTGTGGTACTTGGACAATAGAGCAAGCAATCACATGACAGGAGATCGCTCCATGTTCCATGAACTTGATGAGAGGATTTCAGGCAAAGTCAAGTTTGGCGACGGCTCCGCGGTGCAGATAAGAGGCAAATGATCAATACTATTACAATGCAAGAACAACGATCAGAAGTTGCTATCTGAAATTTACTTCATACCGAGTTTGTGCAATAACATACTCAGTCTTGGGCAGTTGACGGAAGGAGGGTGCAGGGTGGAGCTGCAGGATGAGTTCTTGTGTGTCTATGATAAAAACAAAGATATATTGATGAAGGTGAAAAGATCCCCGAACCGGTTGTACAAAAATTCTTTAAAAACTTGTAAGCCGGTTTGTCTAAAGAGCGGCCTGGAGGAGCCAGAGTGGCTATGGCATGCAAGACTTGAGCATATGAATTTTCAATACTTGAAATGGATGACTGATAAAGAGATGGTGACCGGGCTACCTAGTATCAACCATCCCTTGCAGATTTGTGAGGGTGTTTGGTGGCAAAGTAAGCAAGGAGCCAATTTCTGGCGCAGGCGAGGTACATGGCATCACACCCGTTGGAGCTAGTTCACATGGATCTATGTGGCCCGATCACACCTCACACCAACGCAAGTAATCAATATTTCTTTCTTCTGGTGGATGATTATTCTAGGGTAATGTGGGTATACATGCTGAAGATGAAGGGAAATGCAAAAACTGTATTCCATAATTTTGCGGCACAAGTTGAGAACGAATCTGATCACAAAATAAAGGCCATCAGATCAGACCGTGGAGGGGAATCCATATCTATGGAATTTGAGGCGATATGTGAAGCAAAGGGGATCAATCGTTATTTCACAGCTCTATACTCACCACAACAAAATAGAGTTGTAGAGTGGCGGAATCGCACGGTGATGGCACACAGTTTTTTTGAAGACAAAGTCCCTCCCAGGAAGATTTTGGGGTGAAGCGGTACGACATGCAGTCTATATCCTCAATAGAGCTACAACGAAGGTGCTGGATGATGTCACCCCATATGAAGCATGGCCAGGAAAGAGGCCAAGTCCTACGGGTATTTGGTTGCATTGCACACGTGAAGTTGAATACCTACACCAAGAAGCTTGATGACCGAAGTAGACGAATGATCTATTTGGGAGTGGAAACGGGCAGCAAGACCTATCGTATGTTTGAGCCCAAACACAGAAAATTCAAGTCAGCAGGAACGTTGTCTTTGAAGAGGATAGTGTGTGGAACTGAAAAAATGAGCAAGGTATGGAACAATACAACTCGTTTTCAATGTTAGGAGAAAAAGTAGGCATCTCGGCACCCGAAGATGTCTCTGATTTCCCCAGCCAAGGGGATGGCAGATCCCAAACGCATGTAGCCGGTGAAGGCAGCGGAGGCCAAAGTAGCGCAGCAGGAAGTAGCTCCGATGCAAGGGGCGGCAGACCCCACGGGCATGCAGGCGCAAGAGGCGCGCATGCAGGCATGGTAGATGGTGGCTCGGGAGGGCCAGCATGTCCAGGCGATGGGTCCCTCCACATGCATGCAGGTGACTGGGAAGGTCAAGGTGACATGTGCCGTTGACAACAAGAGGTTTCAGCTAGGGTTGACATTGGCTCCCTCAGTCGAAACTCAACTGGAACGGACGCTGTGTTTCCAGAGGAAGAGTCTCCTGCAGGAGGTAGTACTGAAAGGACTCCAACTTTCAAAGCTTGTTGGAGATTTATGATTAGATGAATCCCATTGAAACAGAAGATTTATATTTTGGTTTATAAGCCATGCAAGAGGAGATCAACACCATTGTGGAAAATGATACCTAGAAACTCGCAGACTTGCCAAGCTGTTTTCGGGCTATCGGGTTGAAGTGGGTCTATAAGGTGAAGATGATCCTAGTGGCGCTATTGTGAAGCACAAAGCATGGCTTGTGGCGAAAGAGTATGTACAGAAGAAGGGGGTAGATTTCGAGGAGGTGTTCGCTCCAGTTGCTTGATTGGAGACATTAAGACTTCTCATTGCTTTAGCAGCTCATGAAGGGTGGCAAGTGCATGAAGGGTGGCAAGTGCATCATATAGATGTTAAATAGGCATTTATTAACGACGACTTAGAGGAGGAAGTCTATGTTGCACAACCACCTGGTTTCGTTGATGATACAAATCCGCATAAAACATTGAGATTAAAAAATACATTGTACGAGCTTTGGCGGGTACCTCGGGCTTGGAACATAAAACTGGATCGTAGTCTTTCGTCACTTGGATTTGAAAAAAGCCAATAAGAGCATGTCGTGTACAAGAGAGAGACATGTTCATCAAGATTAATTATGGGTGTATATGTGGATGATCTAATTGTTAGGGGTACACACACAGGAGATTGCAAGATTTAAGGAGGAGATGATGAGTCTGTTTAAGATGACAGACTTGGGACTTTTGAGCTACTTCCACGAGATAGAGGTAAAACAAACTGGAAGAGGGATCACGTTGACCCAGTCAACATATGCGGAGAAGATTCTTGAGAAGTGTGGTATGGAGAACTGCGATCTCTGCCAATTCCCAATGGAGGCTCGTTTGAAGCTAAGTAAGGTTAGTAATAGTCCACCAATTGATGCAACATACTACATAAGCATCGTTAGAAGTCTGAGATATTTATTGCATACTAGACTAGATATCGCTTATGTTGTTGGGTATGTGAGTCGCTTTATGGAGTGACCTACAAGCGAGCACATGGCAGCAGTTAAGCACATACTGAGATATGTGTGTGGGACTCTAGAGTTTGGCTGTTATTATGAAAGAAGTGAAGGATAAGAAATCCAGTTGGTCGGCTATAGTGACAGTGATATGGCTAGAGTTATTGATAGCAGAAAGAGTACAATAGGCGTACTTTTCTTACTTGAGAAAAGCATGGTGAGTTGGTAGTCACGAAAGCAGAAAATAGTGTCACTTTCTTCATGTGAAGCGAATATATTGCTGCTACCACTGCGGCATGTCAAGGGATTTGGTTGGGACGGTTACTTGGTGATCTTACACAAAAAGAGGTGAGCAGGTTTGTGCTCAAGATTGATAATAAGTCAGTGATATCTTTGAGCAAGAATCTAGTCTACCATGACAAATTTAAGCACATTGATACTCATTATCACTTCATTCGAGAGTGCGTCGAAGAAGGGAAGGTAATAGTTGATTACATCAGAACAGAAGATCAACTCGCTGATATTTTGACAAAGTCGCTAGGACGGATCAAGTTTTTGGAAAAGAGAGAGAAGATTGGCATGATCAAGGTGAAGAAACAAGATTAAGGAGGTGATTGATGGAAATTATCTTGTTTGTTTTTATTTTTTAGTTTTCATTTCTTTTCTGAGTCTGAGTAGGAGAAGATTATGAGTAGTATAGTTGTTTCCTGGTTTGCTTGCCGAACTGGATTCATATTCGTTTGTCTGTGACTATATAACTAGTAGTAGCTGTGTGTAATCAAGAACGTGAGAAAAAAGAGGAGCACGCTCCCGACTAAATCATTGTTCGCATTGTCTCAGCGTTTGCTTTTGTGTTTGTTTGGCGTGAGGGCGTGACTTTTTCTCCAGCTAGGGGAGGTACGACTAGAAGCTGCTTTCACGTGAAGATGCATGCAAGAGGGCAGAGGTGGTGATTCTTTGAATAGGCGCAGGAGACGACCGAAAGCTGGGAGCATTATGTGATGGGGACCGAGTGTTGTTTCACACTATTCCATTGTCTGCTACCGAGGTGCCTGCCGGCGATCAAAGCACGGGGAGTGGCAAGCACGCGACCACCATCATCGGGAGAGGAGGAAGTGGTTGGGTGAGGGTTTCGCCCAAGACAGTGATAACCCCGTTGCTGCAGGTGGAATCCCCGCAGACGGCGGCGGCGGCGGCGGGCAAGTACGTGTGGGCGGACAATTACCAGCCCAATTTCCTCAAGAAGTTCATCTGCAACAAGGACGTCGCACATGAGCTCTACCAGCTGGTGATCACGCTTGCTGTCACAGTTTTCGAGTCGATCCACTTGATATCGGATCTAGCTAGCTATCACCCTTTCTACTTGTTGCTGCTTCTTAATTCCAGGTGACTGCACACCAATGCAACCATTTCATTTTTGAAGGTCTGTAGGCTATCGGCAAGAGAAGCACGGGCATGGCGCTGGGATCATACTAACAGCAGAGGTACATGCATGCTAATTGATACGCTTTTACCTTTCGTTCGACGATACTTGGTTAGCTTTCTTTTTTTTCTTTTCGAGAGAAATACTTGGCTAACTAACACGGGGGTTTTCAGCAACTGTCTCTCTTCTTCGTTGATCTGTTGGCATTTGTACTATGCAATGTGCTCAAGTGTTCATGGTTTATATATATGCAGTGATCGTTGTCCATGGCGCTGACAAGCTTTCATCCGATCTTTAATATTATATCTGTTGGTTTTTGGGAGGTATGCAGGTTGCAATAAAACCATTTACTGCTGCTCCGATGCCTCAAACCTTGAAGCCATCAGACATCTCTGTGAGGTCGTGACACTTGACACTTCAACCACCTTCATTTGATGAGATACTTTGTAATTCGACATCTTCCTCACTTCCAGTGCTGGACAATTTGCTAATCGATGATTTGCTCTTAGAAAATCAAGGTTCTAGAGTACATTGCTAAGCAAGAGAGCATAGATTTGCCTCACGATGTTGAGAATAACAATGACCGCAATCAATAATCTTCGACTGGCAATACGTTCATCTGAAGCTACTTGGAAGGCAAAGTAAGTGTAGAGGTCCCATGTGGTATGGTTCTAATCTAGGTGATGAATAATTAACATAGGTGTTGAGGAGTTTATGGAGTGAACTTTTGGTCTAGCAAAGTGACAGCATGCTGTCAAGTGACCGGCTCTGCAGGGCAGTATGCTCGGTCGAAGGTCAGACGAGCCAGAAGTTGTCCAAATGGGTACCAAACAATTGTGTGGTTGTGTTTAGGAATGTGTTTGCACCAAGTGCCATTGAAAATGAAAACTGAACGCGAAACTATATAGAATTTTTCTTAAAAGTCTAGATATAGATATTTTCTGAAAATAGGAAGCGGTCTGACCGGCCATTGTTGACGGTCAGATCGGCAGTGGTCTGACTGGTCCCATGTTTACCAGGTAGTTCAGTCAGATAGGACATGGGTTGGCGGTCAGACCAGCCAAAGGGTCGGCGGTCTGACCGACTAGGGTGAGTTCATGCACATTGAGTTGTGTTGAATTTTGGGAATGAGCCAAAGAGCTAAGGTACATAACGATCAAGGATGTTTGGTGAAGTGGTTGATGTGTGCGTGAGTGTGAGACCCGTTTGTGTGCCCATTAAGGTTTTCTTTCTAGACCTAGACTCCACTACAAGAAGGGGATAGTGCAGGATTTGCACCTCCATCCATCAAAGCCTAAAAACCCTAACTTGTATTTTGGGGAAAGTAAAGATAATAGAGGAGGCTAGGGTTTGGGAGCGATGTATTGAGAGAAAATTTACGGAGTTGGGTGCTCATGAGTGAGCTTTTGTCCTCCATGGTGGAGTGATGGTAAACATTTAATCCCTCAATATCAATTTAATCAATTTGTGCAAAGATAAGTTCTCTTTTGTTCTTACTCTCTCTTTTGTGATTTTGAAGTTCTTGTGTTCTAGGGTTTTAACTTTCTTCTGTGATCTAATTTGTTAAGACTTGGGATCTGATATAAGATCATCTTGACTATCTTTCAACTACGAACAAGCATTTATATCAAATTTAGGTTTTTCTCCGTTTTTTGTCTTCTTGCTCTCAATCAAGAAATTTATGAAACATTAACTAAGATCGTATCGATCTTTGATTGGAATAGGCATCCACGATGCCATTTTTATCGTTTCGTCAAGGAAATGAATAGATATGCTATTTCGTCGCGCAAAACATGCCAAATGGGCAACAAAAAAATTTCCACATGGTTCTTCCTACAATCGTACTAGTCATTCTATTTCCATATACTTGATCAAAATAATGTATACCGAAGAAATAAAGCTATAGATGAAATGCGACGAAAATGGCTTTCTCAAGCATGCAGTAAATAAAGCATGTGATGTGGTAGGATAAAGTTCTTCTTGAAACGGAGTAAAAACAAAGAAGAGTCAGATAATCGGCGGGGGCGGCCAAGAGTCCACCTGGCCCGGAAAAGACGGAAGGGAATCTGGTGAGGGAGGGTGACCTGCGTGGCCTCCTACCGAGTAGTGTGACTGCGAGGGGAGTCGCGGGCGACGGCGAGCGCCGCAGGCGGTTGGGAGGCGGCGCCGGCGGCGTGGAGGGGCAAATCGATCGCGAGGTTCTTTTTCCCCCTTGTCTTTTCTATCCGGCCGGAAGAGATGTTCACGAACGTGCAGCGCCAGGTCGAGCGCACCGGCCGCTACGGCACCCCAAGAGACCAATACCTTCAGGTTGGCTTGCCTTCCTTGCGTATCTATCTATGGATCTCTACCTAATGGTTTCTTCCTCGCCGATTAATCGTTCCTCTATTTTCGTCTCCTTAATTACGAACTAGGATCTTGTGAAGCAGTTCCAGGACTCCACGGATGAAGGTTGGTCGGTTACCCCCTTATCTTTTTAGAATTGTCAGCATTAGTGCATCTAGACTGTGGTACAAAGTGAATTGGCTCACCGCGGGAGTGCCAAGTTAAGAAACATTGCATTAGATTTGAACGCCAGTACAGTACATTACACTTGACAACAAAAAATTAATAATAATAACCAACTTGTTGAAGATCCAAAAGGCAACAAAGAAAAGATGCACAAGCATATTTAGCCAAAGCAACAGGGAGGAAGTCAGCTTGATGTTTAGGCTAATTTAGCAATTTGTGCTGGTACAGCCTAGTTAGTTTATATAGAACAGCGTTGAAAAATGAAAACTATCCTAGGTAGTAATGGATTTGTAAAGCATCGGTAGCTTGTGGAGGTAGTGTCATTCTGCGCGTCTGTCGGACACCACAGCTTCCATGGTATTATATGTTCATCAATTGTGCTGCAGAAACCAAGGAGAGGATTGTGGCAAACCTGGCAAATTTTGCGTATGACCCTTATAACTACGCCTTTATGCGTCAGGTTGTTTATTCCACACACCTTTTCTCTTGGAACAGTGGTGCAGATTTCCTCTTAAGGACTGTCTGGAATTAGCTTTCCTGTTCAATAATAAGACAGTCTCTGTTTTGTTCACTCAGCTGAATGTTCTCGAGTTGTTCTTGGACTGCATTACAGAGCCAAATGAAAGGCTTGTTGAGTTCGGCGTTGGTGGAATTTGTAATTTATGTGTTGGTGAGCAATGCAATTGCCTAGAACTCTACGATTTCTTGTTTAATTTGAATAATTGAAGCACTCATTCTTTGTGTTTTCACTGAACATAAATTTTTAATCAAGTCATTGTATTTTGTTTGTGTTAATGCAGATCCAGCAAATGCTTCGGTTATTACTCAGTGTGGTGGAATCCCATTGGTTGTACAATGCTTGTCTAGCCCAGTTAGGAATACTGTGAGTATTTCTGAAGCTAAGAACATCCTCACAACATTAACACAACCCAGAGTATTTTCTGGTTGGTTCCTTGTCGGTAATTTCTTTTTTCTTACGCTAATAATTTCCCTTTGGATGATTGCATAACAGGTGAATTATGCACTTGGGGCTTTGTATTACCTGTGCAACCCTTCGACAAAGAGAGAGATTCTGAAACCAGATGTACTTAGGGTGATAAGAGGGTACGCTGCAGCTGGAGCTGTTAACAGCAGCTTCAGCAATCTGGCAAATGCTTTCCTGGACAAGCACGCCAACTCATGACCTTTGTTGAGAATTGTAGAGGGTAATACCGTCTTGTAGCATGTCATCTGTGAGCATTAGTTTTATTCTTCGAGATGCCTGTGCTGTTTCAGCAAATTTTCCAAAGTCACCCACCTGATTTCATTTATATGTGAACAGGGAGCGACACAAGGGTTTCATATACATGGAACAAAGCATTCTGAAAGAGGAAGGAAATTAAGTAGCATTCTGAAAGAGGAAGGAAGTTAAGTTCTGACTTGAGAGTCTGCTGCGTATTGATCCTACGCTTCATGCTTGATGAGAGAAGGATACCTAGGGCTTGGCTAAAGAGAGAATCGTCGCACCTAAAGATGATCGATTTTTCATTGCGTAACAACCGCTGTTGAGAATTCTTTTTCACTCCGATGATTCTGTCTGTACCAACAACGAATGGTCAATGAACTCTCTCTCTTCTTTTATTTACATCCCAACTCTAGCGAATGGCATTTGGTCAAGGTTGCATGCACGAAATTTGCTCATGTTTTGATCACTACGAGATTTCTAACAATCAAGTTGGACTTAACGGCCCAATACACGGGAAAGACCCAAAAGGTGAAAGCCCCCGAGTCCATGAGACCCGCCGCCTCCCCCTCCAACTACAAAAGGGAAGGGAAAGGCAACAAAATCCTACCAAAATTCTCCATCCAATTCCAATCGAATCCTTCCATCCTCACGCCCCCTTCCCTAGTCACCCACCTGATTTCATGTATATGTGAACAGGGAGCAACACAAGGGTTTCAAATACATGGAACAAAGCATTCTGAAAGAGGAAGGAAGTTGAGTAGCATTCTGAAAGAGGAAGGAAGTTAAGTTCTGACTTGAGAGTCTGTTGCGCATTTATCCTACGCTTCATGCTTGATGAGAGAAGGATGCCTAGGGCTTGGCTGAAGAGAGAATCGTCGCACCAAATGATGATCGATTTTTTCAATGCGTAACAGCCGCTGTTGAGAATTCTTTTTCACTCCGATGCTTCTGTCTGTACAAACAACGAATGGTCAATGAACTTTCTCTCTTCTTTTATTTACATCCCAACTCTAGCGAATGGCATCTGGTCAAGGCTGCATGCACGAAATTTTCTGATGCTTTGATCACTACGAGATTTCTAACAATCGAGTTGGACTTAACGGCTCAATACACGGGGAAGGCCCAAAAGGTGAAAGCCCCCGAGTCCACGAGACCCGCCGCCTCCCCCTCCAACTAAAAAAGGGAAGGGAAAGGCTACAAAACCCTAGCAAAATTCTCCATCCAATTCCAATCGAATCCTTCCATCCTCACGACCCCATCCCCAATCACCCACCTGATTTCATTTATATGTGAACACGAGCGACACAAGGTTTCATATACACGAAACAAAGCATTCTGAAAGAGGAAGGAAGTTGTGAGTGGCATTCTAAAAGAGGAAGGAAGTTAAGTTCTGACTTGAGAGTCTGCTGCGCCTTCATCCTACGCTTCATGCTTGATGAGAGAAGAATGCCTAGGGCTTGGCTGAAGAGAGAATCGTCACACCTAAAGTTGATCGATTTTTTCAATGTGTAACAGCAGTGTTGAGAATTCTTTTTCACTCTGATGCTTCTGTCTGTATCAACAATGAATGGGCAATGAATTCTCTCTCTTCTTTTATTTACATCCCAACTCTAGCGAATAGCATCTGATCAAGGCTGCAAGCACGAAATTTGCTCATGCTTTGATCACCACGAGATTTTTAACAATCGAGTTGGATTTAACGGCCTAATACACGGGGAAGGCCCAAAGGTGAAAGCCCCCGAGTCCACGAGACCCGCGGCCTCCCCCTCCAACTACAAACGAGAAAGGAAAGGCTACAAAAGCCTAGCAAAATTCTCCATCCAATTCCGATCGAATCCTTCCATCCTCACGCCCCCATCCCGAGTCACCCACCTGATTTCATTTATATGTGAACACGGAGCGACACAAGGGTTTCATATACATGGAACAAAGCATTCTGAAAGAGGAAGGAAGTTGAGTAGCATTCTGAAAGAGGAAGGAAGTTAAGTTCTAACTTGAGAGTCTGCTGCGCATTCATGCTTGATGAGAGAAGGATGCCTAGGGGCTGGCTGAAGAGAGAATCGTCGCACCTAAACATGATCGATTTTTTCAATGCGTAACAACCGCTTTTGAGAATTCTTTTTCACTTCGATGCTTCTGTTTGTATCAACAACGAATGGTCAATGAACTCTTTCTCTCTTCTTTTATTTGCATCCCAATTCTAGCGAATGGCATCTGGTCAAGGCTGCATGCACGAAATTTGCTCATGTTTTGAACACCATGAGATTTCTAACAATTGAGTTGGACTTAACGGCCCAATACACGGGGAAGGCCCAAAAGGTGAAAGCCCTCGAGTCCACGAGACCCATCGCCTCCCCCTCCAACAACAAAAGGGAAGGGAAAGGCTACAAAACTCTAGCAAAATTCTCCATCCAATTCCGATCGAATCCTTCCATCCTCACGCCCCCATCCCCAGTCACCCACCTGATTTCATTTATATGTGAACACGGAGCGACACAACGGTTTCATATACATGGAACAAAGCATTCTGAAAGAGGAAGGAAGTTGAGTAGCATTCTGAAAGAGGAAGAAAGTTAAGTTCTGACTTGAGAGTCTGCTGCGCATTCATCCTTGATGAGAGAAGGATGCCTAGGGCTTGGATGAAGAGAGAATCGTCGCACCTAAAGATGATCGATTTTTTCAATGCCTAACAACCGCTGTTGAGAATTCTTTGTCACTCGATGCTTCTGTCTGTATCAACAAGGAATGGTCAATAGGAATGGTCAATGAACTGTCTCTCTCCCTCACTCTTCTTTTATTTACATCCCAACTCTAGCGAATGACATCTGGTCAAGGCTGCATGCATGAAATTTGCTCATGCTTTGATCACCACGAGATTTTCTAACAATCGAGTTGGACTTAACGGCCCAATACACGGGGAAGGCCCAAAAGGTGAAAGCCCCTGAGTCCACGAGACCCGTCGCCTCCCCCTCTAACTACAAAAGGGAAGGGAAAGGCTACAAAACCCTAGCAAAATTCTCCATCCAATTCCGATCGAATCCTTCCATCCTCACGCCCCCATCCCTAGTCACCCACCTGATTTCATTTATATGTGAACACGGAGCGACACAAGGGTTTCATATACATGGAACAAAGCATTCTGAAAGAGGAAGGAAGTTGAGTAGCATTCTGAAAGAGGAAGGAAGATATGTTCTGACTTGAGAGTCTGCTGCGCATTCATCCTACGCTTCATGCTTGATGGGAGAAGGATGCCTAGGGCTTGGCTGAACAGAGAATCGTCGCACCTAAAGATGATCAATTTTATCAATGCGTAACAACTATTGTTGAAAATTCTTTTTCACTCAGATGCTTTTGTCTGTACCAACAACGAATGGTCAATGAACTGTCTCTCTTCTTTTATTTACATCCCAACTCCAGTGAATGGCATTTGGTCAAGGCTGCATGCATGAATTCTGCTCGTGCTTTGATCACCATGAGATTTCTAACAATCGAGTTGGACTTAAGAGCCCAATACACGGGGAAGGCCCAAAAGGTGAAAGCCCCCGAGTCCACGAGACCCGCCGCCTCCCCCTCCAACTACAAAACGGAAGGAAAAGGCTACAAAACCCTAGCAAAATTCTCCATCCAATTCCGATTGAATCCTTCCATTCTCACGCCCCCATCCTTAGTCACCCACCTGATTTCATTTATATGTGAACAGGGAGCGACACAAGGGTTTCATATACATGGAACAAAGCATTCCGAAAGAGGAAGGAAGTTGAGTAGCATTCTGAAAGAGGAAGGAAGTTAAGTTCTGACTTGAGAGTATGCTGCGCATTCATCCTACGCTTCATGCTTGATGAGAGAAGAATGCCTAGGGCTTGGCTGAAGAGAGAATCGTCGCACCTAAAGATGATCGATTTTTTCAATGCGTAACAGCCGCTGTTGAGAATTCTTTTTCACTCCGATGCTTCTATCTATACCAACAACTAATGGTCAATGAACTCTCTCTCTTCTTTTATTTACATCCCAAATCTAGCGAATGGCATCTGGTCAAGGCTGCATGCACGAAATTTGCTACTGTTTTGATCACTACGAGATTTCTAACAATCGAGTTGGACTTAACGGCCCAATACACGGGAAGGCCCAAAGGTGAAAGCCCCCGAGTCCACGAGACCCGCCGCCTCCCCCTCCAACTACAAAAGGGAAGGGAAAGGCTACAAAACCCTAGCAAAATTCTCCATCCAATTCGATCGAATCCTTCCATCCTCACACCCCCATCCCCAGTCACCCACCTGATTTCATTTATATGTGAACACGGAGCGACACAAGGGTTTCATATACATGGAACAAAGCATTCTGAAAGAGGAAGGAAGTTGAGTAGCATTCTGAAAGAGGAAGGAAGTTAAATTCTGACTTGAGAGTCTGCTGCGCATTCATCCTACGCTTCATGCTTGATGACAGAAGGATGCCTAGGGCTTGGCTGAAGGGAGAATCGTCGCACCTAAAGATGATCGATTTTTTCAATGCGTAACAGCCGCTGTTGAGAATTTTTTTCACTCCGATGCTTCTGTCTGTATCAACAACGAATGGTCAATGAACTCTCTCTTCTTATATTTGCATCCCAACTCTAGCGAATGGCATCTGGTCAAGGCTGCATGCACGAAATTTGCTCATGCTTTTATCACCACGAGATTTCAAATAATCGAGTTGGACTTAACGGCCCAATACACGGGAAAGGCCCAAACGGTGAAAGCCCCTGAGTCCACAAGACCCGCCGCCTCACCCTCCAAATACAAAAGGGAAGGGAAAGGCTACAAAACCCTAGCAAAATTCTCCATCCAATTCCGATCGTATCCTTCCATCCTCACGCCCCCATCATCAGTCACCCACCTGATTTCATTTATATGTGAACAGGGAGCGACACAAGGGTTTCATATACTTGGAACAAAGCATTCTGAATGAGGAAGGAAGTTGAGTAGCATTCTGAAAGAGGGAGGAAGTTAAGTTCTGACTTGAGGGTCTGCTGCACATTCATCCTACGCTTCATGCTTGATGAGATAAGGATGCCTAGGGCTTGGCTGAACAGAGAATCGTCGCACCTAAAGATGATTGATTTTTTCAATACATAACAGCCGTTGTTGAGAATTATTTTTTACTCTGATGCTTCTGAATGTATCAACAACGAATGGTCAATGAACTCTCTCTCTCTTCTTTTATTTACATCCCAACTCTAGCGAATGGCATATGGTCAATGATGCATGCACGAAATTTGCTCATGCTTTGATCACCACGAGATTTTTAACAATCGAGTTGGACTTAACGACCCAACACACGGGGATGGCCCAAATCGTGAAAGCCCCCGAGTCCACGAGACCCGCCGCCTCCCCCTCCAACTACAAAAGGGAAGGGAAAGGCTACAAAACCCTAGCAAAATTCTCCATCCAATTCCGATCGAATCCTTCCATCCTCACGCCCCCATCCCTAGTCACCCACCTGATTTCATTTATATGTGAGCAGGGAGCGACACAAAGGTTTCATATACATGGAACAAAGCATTCTGAAAGAGGAAGGAAGTTGAGTAGCATTCTGAAAGAGGAAGGAAGTTAAGTTCTGACTTGAGAGTCTGCTGCGCCTTCATCCTACGCTTCATGCTTGATGAGAGAAGGATGCCTAGGGCTTGGCTGAAGAGAGAATTGTCGCACCTAGAGATGATCTATTTTTTCAATGCGTAACAACCACTGTTGAGAATTCTTTTTCACTCTGTTGGTTCTGTCTGTAGCAACAACGAATGGTCAATGAACTCTCTCTCTCTCTCTCTCTCTCTCTCTCTTTATTTACATCCCAACTCTAGCGAATGCCATCTGGTCAAGGCTGCATGCACGAAATTTTCTGATGCTTTGATCACCACAAGATTTCTAACAATCGAGTTGGACTTAATAGCCCAATTCATGGGGAGGGCCCAAAAGGCGAAAGCCCCCCGAGTCCACGAGCCCCGCCGCCTCCCCCTCCAACTACAAAAGGGAAGGGAAAGGCTACATACAAAACCCTAACAAAATTCTCCATCCAATTCGGATCGGATTCTTCCATCCTAACGCCCCCACCCCCAGTCACCCACCTGATTTCATTTATATGTGAACAGGGAGCAACACAAGGGTTTCATATACATGGAACCAAGCATTCTGAAAGAGGAAGGAAGTTGAGTAGCATTCTGAATGAGGAAGAAAGTTAAGTTCTGAAGTTCTGACTTGAGAGTCTGATGCGCATTCATCCTACGCTTCATGCTTGACGAGAGAAGGATTCATAGGGCTTGGCTGAAGAGAGAATCGTCGCACCTAAAGATGATCGATTTTTTCAATGCGTAACAGCCGCTGTTGAGAATTCTTTTTCACTCCGATGCTTCTGTTCGTATCAACAACGAATGGTCAATGAACTCTCTCTCTTCTTTTATTTACAGCCCAACTCTAGCGAATGACATCTGGTCAAGGTTGCATGCACGAAATTTGCTCACGCTTTGATCACCACGAGATTTCTAACAATCGAGATGGTTGTGCTGTTTTAGCAAATTTTCCCCAGTCACCCATCTGATTTCATTTATATGTGAACAGGGAGCGACACAAATGTTTCATATACATGGAACAAAGCATTCTGAAAGAGGAAGGAAATTGAGTAGCATTCTGAAAGAGGAAGGAAGTTAAGTTCTGACTTGAGAGTCCGTTGCACATTCATCCTACGCTTCATGCTTGATGAGAGGAGGATGTCTAGGGTTTGGCCGAAGAGAGAATCGTCGCACCTAAGATGATCGATTTTTTCAATGCGTAACAGCCGCTTTTGATAATTCTTTTTCACTCTGATGCTTCTGTCTGTATCAACAACGAATGGTCAATGAACTCTCTCTCTTTTTTTATTTACATCCCAACTTTAGCGAATGGTATCTGATTAAGGTTGTATGTACGAAATTTGCTTGTACTTTGATCACCACGAGATCGAGTTGAATTTAACAGCCCAATTCAAATGGAAGGCCCAAAAGGCGAAAAGTCCACAGGACCCGCCGCCTCACCCTCCACCTACAAAACAGAAGAAAAAAGCAACATAGAAAACCCTAACAAAATTCTCCAATTCTTCCATCCTCTCGCCGCCATCCCCGAGGATGCTGCCGGGGTCGACGCCGCCGGCCGCTGGGAGCGGCATGTTCGTGCCGGCGCAGACGGTGGGCACGGTGCTTTGCTGCATCTGCGGCGTCGCCATGCAGCCCAACCCGGCCAACATGTGCGCGCGCTGCCTCCGCGCTCGCGTCGACATCACCGAGGGCGTCCCGCGCCATGCCGCCGTCGTCTTCTGCCCCGACTGCACCTCCTACCTCCAGCCCCCGCGCTCCTGGCTCCGCGCCGGCCCCGAGTCTCCCGAGCTCATGCAGATCCTCCTACGCCGCCTCAACCGCCCGCTGGCCCGCCTCCGTGTCTCCCTCTCCGGTGCCGAGTTCGTCTTCTCCGAGCCCCACTCCAAGCGCCTCCGCCTCAAGCTCCGCCTCCGCCGCGAGGTCCTTCACGGCATCGTCCTCGAGCAGACCCACCCCGTCGAGTTCACCGTCCACGACCGCCTCTGCGACGCCTGCGCCCGCGCCCAGTCCAACCCCGACCAGTGGGTCGCCGTCGTTCAGCTACGCCAGCGCGTCCCGCACCGCCGCACCTTCCTCTACCTCGAGCAGCTCCTCCTCAAGCACGGCCAGGCCGCGCTCGCGCTCCGCGTCGCCTCAGCGCCCAGCGGCCTCGACTTCTTCTTCGGCTCGCGCTCCCACGCCGCCCGCCTCGTCGACTTCCTCACAACCGTCGCGCCCATCCACACCAACACCGCCAAGCAGCTCGTCTCGCACGACCCCAAGAGCAGCGTCTACAACTACAAGCACACCTTTTCAGTCGAGATCTGTCCCATCTGCCGTGAAGACCTCATCGCCCTCAGCCCCCAGGCGTCTCGCGACCTCGGTGGCCTTGGCCCTCTTGTACTCTGTGTCAAGGTCACCAATGCCATTGCGCTGCTCGACCCCCTCACGCTCCGTGTGCACCACCTCGAGGAGAAGAAGTACAGGGTGTATAACTTCAAGGCGGCTTTGACTAGCAAGCAACTCGTGGAGTACATTGTGCTAGACATTGAGCACGAGTCACCAGAGATTACCACCGATGGATCTCGGTACCAGTTGGCATATGCGCAGGTTGCCCGGGTGTCGGATTTTGGGAAAAATGATACCATCTTTACAGTGCGGACTCATCTTGGGCACCTTCTGAACCCTGGGGACCTTGCCCTCGGGTATGATCTTTACGGTGCCAATCTGAATGACGATGACATGGACACGGCTAAGATGCGACACAGTTTGCCTGAAGTGATTCTTGTCAAGAAGAGCTATGAGAAGAGGCCACGCACACGCCGGTGGAAGCTGAAGAGGCTGCCAGTGGAGGAAGATGCTGCAAACATGGCCAGAGGTGAGGAAGAGAAGAGGGCAGGTGAGTACGAGGATTTCCTCAAGGACTTGGAGCACAACGCAGAAATTAGGTTTAATATAAATCTGTACAAGGATGAGGACTACAGGTCAGACATGGCATCCACCGTTGGTGATGATGTCCCTACTGTTCCTATTGAGGAGTTGATTGAGGACCTGAGCCTTGGTGATGACGAGGAGGATGAAGGGGAGGAAGGCAATGCACGTGCTGGTATGGTGGAATGAGTGATTATGTCTACTTGTTGCTGCATTGCCGGTGACGGTTCTCGCCTGCTGCAGATCATATGTCTGAACTGCATCAGTTTAATTCATATAAGGTTTTTTTGTGTGCCTTTACTGCTATAATTTAAAGTTTTGGAGGTTCTGCTTAAAATTAGTGGTTTCACCCTGTTGCTGTTTGTTGGGATCAACATTGTTTCAAACCTTATCCTGTATCTGGGTGTAACAATCATGTCTTAAGTTATATATTTTTGTGATATTCTATGTTGTTTGAGTTATGTTTGTTCACATGTCATTTTGCGGCTGATCACACGTGCCATAGTGTGGATGCAATATTTGATTCTGGAAACATCTAGTTTGTTGCACAGTGCTGACTATAACAGACTCTTTTCTTTTGCCAGTTTTCAGTGGCTTGTTTCTAATCTCTTAATGAACTAAAATTCGACAAGCTGTGTACAGTCATTTCCTGATTAAATGTCATATAGTTAATCCTTACTTTACCTTTTTTAACCCCCTAACTAAAGTTTGCGAGTATGATGTGTGGGTCTGATATGATGAGTGGATGGCTGGTAGGAATCGCCCAAGTCTACTGTGTTCTGTCTGTCACCCTTACTTATTCTACTCAGTAATCATCAAGCAATCTTAAATGCATTCTGGTGAATGACTGAATGCAATTGAATCAACTGCTGTGATTCTGTCTGGCATTTCATTCAGGCATTGCACATAATCATCCAACAAGAGGTTGGGCACATAAAGCAGACTGTCAGAACAGATGGTGCTCTGCTGATGAGTAAATGACTTCCTTCTTAACTTTGACTAGTTTAGAACTTCAGGTGTTGTTTGGAGATCTGTGGAGTTATTGTCTTCTATGGTGAGGTCTTTTAACTCAGATCTTATGCAAGCATGATTGTTTTTCATGTGCCATGTGTAGTTGATATGGCTACATTTGATAGGGAAGTTTTTTCTCCTGCGTAATACTCTTGTCCATTTCCCCTGCATTTCTGCATGTGTAGTTGCATAGCTTTGGGGTTTTCAGTTGTACCATCTGAAAATCCTTACTTATTTAGAACATTTCGATATCTAGAATTAGTTTGGCGTTAGAGAGCATACATACTATAGTTACCGTGTATCATCTACTGTAGCAAATGACTACGTGAGCACGAGTTGTAGCTTGTTGACATTGGATGATCGGAGTTGCTCTTAAATACCCAGGAATGAACAACTGTTTTGAGAGTGATATGCCATCCAGTGAGCTAATCTATGCACTTTGTACCATGATGATTAAACCACAATACTCTATAGTATCCACTGCTTATGCATCTGCGCCGTTGCAATTTGAAACTGGTGAGTGTTTGATGAGCTTCTATGGAATGAATTGATCCAACAGGGCAAATTGTGTGTGTGTTTTTTTTTTGCACCTACAACTGATGTAATCTTTTGTGTGGTGCAGGGATAAGTAGATACATTCCCTATGTTTACTTCAATACCTGATTACCCACAGTTCTTCAGCAAGAAATTATCGAACATAAATTACCTGTTTTTGCCTTCATTTAGTAGTCGGGCTCAGCTTACTTTTGTTGCAGTAGATGCTCACTGAAATAAATTAGCTAAAATTAACTGATTGCTTTGTACTTTTTGCTCAGTATTGATCCCATTTATTTTAGTATTGCCATTTTGAATATTTAGAGCCAGTGTATTAAGGACTAGAAATATTTATTTTTAGTAGCTCATGGTAGAATGAACTAGGAATAGATTCTTTTTGGTAGCTCATTAATCTGTAGCACTGATGGGTGTTGTCTCCTGTTGTTCATTGGCTATATACAGATGTCCTCCAGTACCTATGTTTTTATGTCATGGTTATAGACATTAGCTGATATCAGTATATCTAATATGTTCTTTTGTCGATATGTGCACAATTTAGTGCAAGCTGATTGTAAACAATCTGTTGATAAGCTTATTGGTGTGTTATGACTTGGCAGAAAGCAGAGGTTATATGAATCTGCAGGTAGTAGCTGTGTGTGCAGCAGTGGTGGGTGACTCGGAGTACACTTGCTGGAACGCTTTGCTGTTTTGTTGGGGGCATCTTTTCTGTGTCAAATCTGCATTAGCATTTTGTAAAGAAAACCTTTCTTTTCTATCGACTTTTATATAGACCAAACCTGATGTGATGATGTGAAGAGTTCGGTTTTGGATTTGTGGCTGCAAGCTGACGTGCTGCTTCAGCTCCACAGTCATACTAACTCGATCATGCTTGTGTTGAACTAAATAATGGTAGATTGAACCCAAGTTTTGACGAGCAACTTGATCCAAAATTCGAAACCAGTTTGCAGGTTTGCAGTAGCAGTTGCTTAGAATAACTGAAGCTTTGTGTTGCTTTTTAAGTGGTGAGTAGTTTAATGACTCTCTAGTATATTTCTTAGTTGATTCACGGAGATACAATGCTGGATGACTTCCTTGTCCTCTAAAAAATATATCTCTAATATATGAAATAGATGATCCTAGCAATTCTATATAAATGATATGGAAATAACTAAACATAATATCTCTAAATTTGAGGGATAGAGAGGGGGGGTGGGTTCATTAGCCACCAAAGGCAAGAGCTAGCGCTATGCTATAGTGCTATAGTATACGTTGCTACGTTAGGCTCGTGTTACCATACATGTGCTACAGTGCCCCTTGGATATTGGACCAGTGTGTTTGGTTGGGTGAACTAAGGTGAATGGAATGAGATGACATATGATAGATGAGATGATTGTGGATAGTATGTACAACTTATGTGTGTTGGTTAGTGGGATGAGATAATTCAATATTTTGTTTTGTTACATGAATGAGATGGTATCGAATGGTTCAAGATGATGTTTGGTTTGAGGGGTGAAGTTGAATGAGTTGTATACACGTATGGGTATTAGCACGATTAATTATTGGAATATTAGCATGATTATTAAATTTATATTAATTACAAAAGAAGTATTTAACTAAATTAATTATTTCAACTATCCACTGATTGACATAACTCACTGGTTAGTGACGTATACACAGAGGGAGAGGGGTAACAAAGGGGACGCGTTTGTTCCTGTATCGCGTGATTCGTCTATTTTTTGGAACCACTTGGTACAACATATTTATAAAATATTATCATAATCTGTATGAGCCCATCAGGATAAGTTAGTTCGGTTCACTCAACCAAACACAGCGACAGAGTATATTCGAAATTATTTGTTTGCTGGTTTGTTTAGGCACACTTTACATGCAAACCCTGCATAATTTGTTGCGCAATTGGTGGTCAGTGTGTGCCGTGTGGCATCCAGCACTGGGCTTAGTGACTTTGTGTAGGTATACATTGTATACTATTGGGTGGATAAGCCACGTCGGAACCCATCACCATTCCATTTGAGCAGGGATTTACAGTTGAGTTTGCCTGGGGACAGGTAGTAGAGTAGCTGGCCTGGCTAGAAAGAGCACAAGCTTGCTTTAATCCATGAGTTAATCCAATTGGTGGTGGCAGTGCCGTGGGAGCGTGTTCGTGTTGGTGTCGGCAGGGCAGGGCAGGTTTGAGATTCTCTACGTTATTATAGACCAGTAGAGTACAGTAACATATATTAGGTTCTTCTTTCAACTGTTTGATCCAAAATAATCTGATGCTATACTAAATGTAGTGTAGAGAAGAATCCGAAAAAGTGCACTGTAACGGAGGATCCTGATCCGCCGTGCCGTGGTTGGTACAGACCAGATCCACCGCCACCAACCCACGGTATACAGCAGCAGTCATCACCCATCAGCCATTGCCCGCCGCGGCGGTCGTCTGATCGGATCTTGCGGGCGGCGCGGTGCTGCCTCCCTCCAATTCTGCCTGCCTATATAACCAAGGGAAGGAAGCTCCCCCGCATTCGCAATCAATCAATCAATCACCATCCGCCGCAACTCCGCGATTCGCAATCAACCAAGGCTGGTCGTCGGCCTAGGCGGCCGCCGCCTCCTCCCTCCCCGCCCCAAAGCTCAAGGTAAAATCAACACTACCCCGCTGCCGCTCCCTCGGCTCTTCCCATCCCCCATCGCATCGCCCGCCCGCCCGCTAGCCCTCGACCCGCTCCCCGTCTGCGCTGCTTTCCCCGGCCTTAGTTTTGAGCGATTTCTGCCTTCCGGTGAGATGAGTGGCGGACTGGACTGCTGGAGTCATGGAGTGGATTGGGACGGAAATACCCCACCTTTGAGTTGTAGCATCATACGTCGATCGTACTCGTATACCCGCTTCATCTTCTGTGTCTGTCGCCCCTGTTCTGTGCTCCTACTGTTTACGGCAGCAACAAATTAAACTGGGTGCCCTGATTGCTTCATATCATGATGCCGATGTTGCTGCCATTCGGTGGCTGGAAGTTGCAACTAAGAATTTCCGAGTTGCTCGTAATCGCTCTAATTTACTTCAGTGCTCTCGACCAGTCAAGAAAAAAATGCGACGAGCTAGGAGGTGCTGTATACTCCATCTCAATTTTTTTCCCAAACAGGACAGCAGATTAATGTACCGAGTAAATAAACTATCGGTTGCCTTTTCTTTTTCTTTTGTTAGGGAGCGTACTGTCTGCCTAAGGGATGTACGTAGCTGTTTCATAAACACCTTTTACCTTTTGCTTAAAGGCTTCTGTTCTATTTTATCTATAAAGATTTAATGCTATTGCTTTGCCGGTGCTTCTGACATATGATCAAGAAATTTGTACTTGTCATAGTATATTTCGTTCACATCTGATCACATTCCTGACACAACTTATTCTGAATGTCTTCTTACATTGGGCACAAAGAATAATTTCCAATTCTAGTGTTATCAAACTCCCTATGAATTGAATTGAGTTGAACTGAATTGTATCTAGCAGATGGGGGACGTAGCCAAGGACTTGACCGCCGGAACAGTTGGAGGGGCTGCTAATCTGATTGTTGGGCATCCATTTGACACCATCAAGGTCAAGCTCCAGAGTCAGCCCACCCCTGCTCCAGGCCAGCTCCCCAAGTATGCCGGCGCCGTGGATGCTGTCAAGCAAACCATTGCGGCTGAAGGCCCAAGGGGCTTGTACAAGGGGATGGGGGCTCCTCTCGCTACTGTTGCGGCCTTCAATGCCGTCCTGTTCACTGTGAGGGGGCAGATGGAAGCTCTCTTGAGGTTGGAACCCGGAGCGCCATTGACAGTGAAGCAGCAGGTTGTCGCGGGTGCTGGTGCCGGAGTTGCAGTCTCCTTCCTGGCATGCCCAACAGAGCTGATCAAGTGCAGGTACCTTGAGTGGTGCTATGCCAGTTTTCATCTCTACTCAATAATTGGATCTAATGTCTGCAACATTCAGTCTGTGGGTTTTTGCGTGTGAAAAATTGCCTAATTGGAATAAATGTGGTAAACCCTGATATTTGTCGTATGAAATTGCCTTCCTGCACATATTAGACACCATTCATGTCAGGCACTTCATTACCATGTATTTCATTGTATCTCGGTTAATTTCACTTTTGTTGCATTGCATCATATTATGCTTTGCTGCATTAGATTAATGTTGTAGGGACATTTCAGCAAGAGTAATTTCCTACGTGGGTCTTGCTAATGCTCCTAGTGCTCCAAACTGTAAGGCAAGTGTGATAACATTGCACAGCTGAAAAACTGACTTGTATCACTACAAATAAACTTCCCCATACCTGAACGACTGTTTCTAGTGACTGCAAATCTGCAGTATTCACTTGGCAGGTTTTGTACGTGACTTGGAAATCTATGTGGTAAAGTCCTTATATTTATCCTTCTATGGAACGCCTTTTCTGCACATAGTAGGCATCATTCATGTTGTGTACCTTATTGCCATACATTCCATTGTATCTCAGCTCATCTCACTCCTTAGAGACTAGAGTAATGCTCTAGGCTGTAGCATCGTTGAATGTAAGCCCCTGAGGATTAATTTCATATATGGGCCTTAGTGCTCTAAGTCTGAAAAAACTGGATTTTTGTCTCTGGTCACTACAAACAAACTTCATATCTTATTTGTGTTTCGATTATTCTCTTTGCAAAAATCATCTTGAATAGCTCATGAGAAATTGCTTTGGGAACTGTTGCAGTGCTGCACTCGATTTGATACAGAGCTGCAATACAACTCAGCAGCAGACCCATCCAAAGACTATAATCCCTTGTTGTACTTTTTATGTTTTCCTATATCTTATTGAAAAAGAGAGGTGTAAGACATACCATTTTACTGTTTCTGAGTTATTTCCCCATTTGCAGGTTGCAGGCTCAGAGTGCTTTAGCCGAGGCTGCTGCTGCTTCTGGTGTGGCGCTACCCAAAGGACCAATGGAGGTGGCGAAGCATGTCGTCAAGGAAGCTGGCCTGAAAGGTCTATTCAAGGGCCTCGTCCCTACAATGGGCCGTGAGGTTCCCGGCAATGCCGTGATGTTTGGTGTGTACGAAGCCACCAAGCAGTACATCGCTGGTGGTCAGGACACATCGAATCTCGGCAGGGGTTCCCTCATTCTCGCCGGAGGCCTCGCTGGAGCAGCGTTCTGGCTGTCGGTCTACCCAACCGACGTCGTGAAGAGCGTGATCCAGGTGGACGACTACAAGAAGCCAAGGTACTCAGGGTCGATCGACGCGGTCAAGAAGATTGTCGCAGCTGATGGGGTGAAGGGCCTGTACAAGGGGTTTGGACCTGCCATGGCTCGCAGCGTCCCGGCCAACGCCGCTACCTTTGTGGCCTACGAAATTACGAGATCGGCATTGGGTTGATTGATGGTTCCAGTGCCATTGCCATTGCCATTTCTTCTCCTATCACCGCTGAAGCAACAGCCTGCATAGGAATTCAGAGCGATGGGACCATGGCCGGCAATTTTTCTACCTTTCTTTTTGCTGCAACATTCAGTGTTTCAAGACTTTGCAAGTTTGGCAGCAACGGCAAAGATTGTTGGCTCCTGTTGCCTAATAAGCATAACCTGTGCATGCATGTGTGGAGTGAGTGTACCTGAAAAAATTGGTCTTGTCGTAATGGTTGGCCTAGAGTGGATTGGGCATCCGACGGTGATCCAATGGTGTGGGAGTGGTGCGGCGATGGCGATGGCGATGGCGTTTGTTGGGTTGCAGCGTTTGGTGGGTGGCCCTGGTCTTGGCATCCGAATCACCTCTCCCCTCTTCTTGGCCTGAATTTTATACCCTCTCCCACCTTGTTTTTTTCATTGGCTCCTATTTATTTTAGTAGTCCAAGTTGCGGCTCTGCTGGTTCTTGTGGAGAGAGCAGCGCGGTCTCTCTCGGTGGGGGAGGAGGAGGAGGAGCCATCCTTTCCCGTCACCTCCAATTCCCAGCTGCTCTGCCGCTCCTCGCAAGTAATTCCCCTTCCTCTTGTCGATGTTGCTCTCCTGCCCTGTCAGATTAATTCGATGATTGGGATTTTGACCATCTGATTGGGATTCTGTCAGATTCATCAGATGTAATTGTCTTCCAATTTTGTTCGTGCCCATCACTGGATGCTCCTTTTGGAGCACAAATCCTACAGAGTTGGTGCTCTCTAGATTCGTAATCCTCATGGTATGGACACGCATTGTGTTCTAGTCTTGTAGACCCATACATGGATTTTTTTTTTCTTCTTCGGCGCAAAGTGCCTCTGCTCTGTCCACAGAAATGATGAGGCTCAGCTTGTTGCTAGGTTCAGAAAGAAAAGGAAAGAAATAGATAGATAGAGTTCATCTTGGTCGCAAAATTGATTTGCTGTTCGAAGCAGCTGGCAAAGTAGCTTTTCATTTGTTGAATTGATTGATGCGTTTATTGAACCTAAATAAATGAACGAAGCAAAAGATTTCCAAAAAGATGCAAGCATTGAGGAACCGAAACTGACTGCCTCCAAATCGCAATGAACTAACTCAAATCGCAATGAACTAACTGCCCTATCACCGCAGATGGGTGACGTCGCCAAGGACCTGACCGCCGGCACGGTGGGCGGCGCGGCGCAGCTGATCGTCGGCCACCCGTTCGACACCATCAAGGTGAAGCTGCAGAGTCAGCCGACGCCGCCCCCCGGTCAGCCCCCCAAGTTCGCAGGGGCCATGGACGCCGTCAGGCAGACACTTGCAGCTGAAGGCCCCAGGGGTCTGTACAAGGGGATGGGAGCTCCACTGGCCACGGTCGCCGCCTTCAACGCCGTTCTCTTCACCGTCAGGGGGCAGATGGAGGCCGTGCTGCGGTCAGAACCCGGGGCGCCACTCACCGTCAACCAGCAGGTTGTGGCCGGCGCTGGCGCCGGAGTGGCCGTCTCCTTCCTGGCTTGTCCCACAGAACTGATCAAGTGCAGGTCTGAATGCTATCTCATTTACGTTATTCAGAAGTTTGGATTAGGTGGTTCTGTAATCTGACTGCAAATGTATCTATTAAGCAATGAATGTATACATAGTCGTGGAAATCATCCTATAATGCACTAACCATTTATTTTCCCAAGCATCATTCATCTTCCTATAGCATGTAGTAGTAATTCTAATGCTCTAGCACAATCTGTTGGTTAATTCCAGACTTTCATTAGGCGGTGCATGCCTTTCTATTGGACTGTCTAACAGCACTACCTTTTATGGTATATCTCTGCATGTGTTATTCTGATATGCTGGTGTAGTCATACAAAATTTCCACTCGGTTATCTCTTCTTCGTTGTGCCTCTGGCAGTCACAGCATGTTTTGTCAGTTTTTTTTTACATTTCCAAAACATAGTTATGCAATAAATATTGTGTATATATTGAAGAGACATAATGGACAATATATATAGGAGTATAAGAGGTGTATATCATATACAAATAAAGCAACACAAAAGAGTCCTTATTCTAACTCCAATTCTAACCCCTCCCACCCTCAACTGGAAGACGTATGTAATAGAATTGCATTTGGAAAGAGTTGACACTAAACTAGGGAAAATCCAAAATTGAGTCTTGATAATGTTGTCGTAGCATACAACTCTTGAAAAATATATCGATAAAAGATCTCCTCCCATCCGGGGTCGTGCGACATCCCATAAAGCACAAGGTGCAGGAGCAAAGTCGACCGTGGCAACATGACGAAGAAGATGATGAAACCGACAAATATAGAGAAAGCTATCAAGTCAAGTCGAAGATGAATAAATAGAAGTATGGCGGCGGTATAGTGCACAAGAAGCGCAGCAGATGCACAAGCAAAAGAAGCGCAACGGATGCACAGTGCAGAAGAAGCGCGACGCAATGCACAAGAAATACAACAAAGACGCAGTGCGGAAGAAGCGCGGCGACCTTGAAAGCTTTGGACAGTGGATCTGCAGCGGCTCAAAGAAAAGAGCAGTGGCTGCTGTCATGCAAAAGAAATTCTTATGCTTCTATGACTGACAATAAATTTATGGACTCGTATGGCTTAAACGAACTCACAAATAGAGTGGTACGAACTTGGATGAACACAGCGGAAAAAACCAACTCCACATCCTCTTCAACTGATCTTCACCAACTCCACGTAGCAAAATCCCAATCGACATCTCCTCTTCTCAGCTCTCCTGCCCAAGCTAAAAGCGGTCAAACCAAAAAATCGATGCCAACAGTAGCACACTCCAATGCCAAACACAGTTGATATATCTCCAGATAGCATCCCCTCCATCCACAACCTTCTTGAAGCCTCTAAGAAGCATCAACAAATCCCCTCCTCTCTTCTCTCCTTCCACCTCCCTCTCCAATCTCCACCGAAGGCTCCTAGAGGAAGAGAGCAACACCAACAGCAGGGGCGTAGCAGAGTCGCTCGGGTGGAGGCAGCAGCCGAGGCGACGATCGGGCCCGAGGCGGCTTGGCGGCGCTGCCTGCGGCCTGATCTAGAGTGGCGGTCTGGCGAGGTGGCAGCGACACCCGAGGTGGCGTGATCTGAGGGCGAGGGAGTGGCGGAGCGAGTCGAGGCGGCGGCGGCCTAGGCGGAGCCGAGGTTGACGACACCGAAAAACATGCCACCGCTTGTACCACTTGCAATTGGATCGGTAGTGAGGCGAGGCCACCCCCGGGAGCAAAGATCGGTCCTCCCGGCGGCAGCGGCAGCGGAGAACGGGTGGAGGTTAGGAGGCGTCGGCGGTAAGAAACCTTGACCTTAACATTTGTTCTGATACCATGTTATAAATATTGTGCGTATATTGAAGAGACCCAATGGACAATATATATAGTAGTACAAAAGGTGTATGTCATATACAGATAAGACAATGCAAAAGAGTTCTCATTCTAACTCTTATTCTAACAAGTTAAACCTGTTACACGGCGAAAAGAAAAAACCTGAACTCTGTAGGTGTAGCACATCTTCCGGTTTAGAAAGAAGAACATAGTTGTAGCACAGTATACTCTGGCAGTCACAGTATACTATCTGATACATTAAGCCCCATGCTCCACTATTACTTATTTGCTTTGCTGCACCATACATCACAATAATATCTTCTTGACTTGTTGCTTCTTACCAGTTGTTTGGCAATACAGAAACATCAGTTGCAGATCAAGCAGATATCATATAATAGTGCAGTACTGAACACTGATCATTGTATGTTGTCGTGTCAGGTTGCAAGCCCAGAGCGCCTTAGCGACTGCTGCTCCTGCTCCTGCCAGTGGAGGCGCCGCTGCCGTCGCCGCGGTTAAATACGCCGGGCCGATCGACGTCGCGAAGCACGTCCTCAGATCAGAAGGCGGACTGAGGGGCCTCTTCAAGGGCCTCATCCCCACGCTGGGGCGTGAGGTCCCCGGCAACGCCCTGATGTTCGGCGTGTACGAAGCAATCAAGCAGTACATCGCCGGAGGCCAGGACACCTCGCATCTCGGCAGGGGGTCCCTGATCGTCGCTGGAGGGCTGGCCGGCGCGTCCTTCTGGGGCTCCGTCTACCCGACCGACGTCGTCAAGAGCGTGATCCAGGTCGACGACTACAAGAACCGCAAGTACTTGGGCTCCATGGACGCCTTCAGGAAGATCCTTGCAGCTGACGGGGTGAAGGGTTTGTACAAGGGGTTTGGCCCAGCCATGGCGCGCAGTGTCCCGGCCAATGCAGCCTGCTTCTTGGCATATGAGGTGACAAGGTCTGCTCTAGGGTGATCGATCGATGACTCCGTTCCATTCTTGACCTTTTTTCTTCTCATTCATGTGACGACGACGACGACGACAATTCTTCTCATCTGGACAGTGTAACTGTGAGACCATGTGGAGGTGATCTCATGGTTTGCGATGTGTAATTGACCGTGCTTTGCTTGTGTTGTCGAAATTTGAGTTTAATTTTGACATTGAACATAATTCAGTGCCGCTGTCAGGTTGTAAGCGCTCGTACCGGCCTTGGTTTTCAGTCTGACCGCTAAGGCCGAGTGGTCAGACCGGCCATAGGAGCGGCCTAACCAGCAGAGGCCGGGCGGTCTGGCCGGCCATGGGTGGCAGTCAGACCGGCCAAACGGGCACCAAACACTTTATGTGGGAGTGTTTGCACCTGGTTTCATTGAAAATTGAGACTGGAAACTAGATAGAGTTTTGCAAAAAAAACATGGAGGGGTGTTTTTGGATTCGGGAAGCGGCCTGACTAGCTACTGGTTGGCGGTTAGACCGGCTAGGGCGAGTTCAAGCACAGCGGATGTGTTGAACTTTGCCGATTTGGTTAAGGGCTATGGTAATTGTGCATATGTATTGCATGTTGTGTTTATGACCAAGGTAGGTTAAGTTGTATGAACTTGTGCAGATGGCTCCGGGGTCAACTATGATCAACGACGAGGAAGACTAGAACTTGGTTAGGAGAACCATGGTCCAAAGCGATCATGGAGATTGGGTGAGATAGTTGGAATCAGACGAGGACAAAATATGATGATTTTAGGCTATTGGAGCCAGAGTGAAAGAGCGATGCTTTGAAAAGCATTCATGAGTGAAAAAAAAAACGGTTGTGTAATGGGTTAATGGGTTCTCATGTGTATAGTGGATGTGATCCACGTTGTAACCAACTTAGGGTTTCTTGTTAGTTTCCACTATAAAGGGGTGTTAGAGAGACACGGATATTAGGTTTTGCACTTGAGTCTCCAAGAGAGAAAAAAATATATTTAGGTTGAGAGAGCTAAGTGTTGCCTTTAGGGTTTTATCCTCTAGGTGGTGGCTATAATCCTTGCTCTCCGAGTGGTAATAGAAGATCAAACTTGATTCATCATATCTTATTTGTATTCTTGCTTGTTTCTCTTGCCTTCTTGGCATGTTCTTTGTTATTCTTGGTTCCATCTTGTTCTAGTATGATTTTTGTTGAGGTATGACTTGCTAGGGATTGTAGGAACTCATCTAGAATCATCTTGATTGCCTAGATCTCACGATTGTGAGTAGATCAAGTTTTCTCTCTTTTGCCTGGTTCTTGAGCACTATTCCCTATGATGGATAAAGGTGGAAACATTGGCAGCAATTTTTGAAATTATCAGTTGGAATAGGTTCCAGACATCATAGGGTAATTGTGTTTCAGATTTGTTGTGATTTGATATTTTCGGACTGTCTACAGGGGAGTGGTCCGACCGCCGGAGCCTATCGGTTAGACCACCCACTAGTCAGACCGATCCGATCGCCTCAAAGTTGGCGTCCAACCGGCCTGACAGGTTGATTATTTGTTACCTGCTTGTTGTTGTTTATCGGTGCTAGCAAGTTCGATCTCAATCTTCACAGCTACTCGTAACAAAGATCATCGAATACATAGGAGGAAAAGTTATTGAGTCGTTCACCCTCTGACTCCTAATCCCACGGTAACTCTGTGTTAGAAAAGCTTTATGGAATTTGCATTTACTTGGAAACTGAAATTTTGCTGCTGCTTTCTTTGGCCATGGGATAATTAAGCTGCCGAGATATGTCTGATGGTTACCAAGTTCAGATTCCTCTTTTGGCGGATGCGTGCATTTGCCGCCGTTGCGACTCTGCTGATCTCATTCTCATGGCTTGCAGTTCAACTGTTGTTGAATTATGATGCTGCAAGTATGAAAAGGACGCCGAAATCGACAGAGCAAAGCCTTTTTTTGTGTGTGTATTCGAGAAAAAGATCGACCTCGTTAATTTGCTCGCGAACATCACAACAGCTCCAACTTGCCCTTGTCCATGAACTGGCCTCTTCTTTTGGCATGCTAGAAATTAGGTGCTTGCCAAATAACTAGTGTCACAGTGGGGTGGTGGCGCAGTTGGCTAGCGCGTAGGTCTCATAGCAAACCAAGTGAGTGATCCTGAGGTCGAGAGTTCGAGCCTCTCTCACCCCATCGTTTTTCCTTCTTCTTTGCAAATTTTCTCTCGAATTCAATTTAATAAATTCCCAGACACTTCTATCTCTGTACAAGCAGGGAGCTGCCCCAGTTGCAATGTTTTTCCATTTTTTTTTAAAGTAAGTAATCGAGCAATTTCTACTTTAAAGGAGCTGCTCCTTCCTGTTCACTAGTCTAGTTGCCAATGCAGGAGCTATGTCCTGATTGGAGCACGGAAATTTCGTAGGGACATTGAAAGAATTGTACTGTTTCCCACTGAATGCTCCAGAAAAGGAGATTGGAAAAACAAACGAAATATTCCAGATATGTTGGAATAATCGAAGCCATGAGTTGTCAAAGTCGAACTGACCCAACCCCCGGTTATACTTAGTGCGATCGTCCGTGCCCCCTTGGCCATTGGCTTAGCAGTGGAGTTTTAAGTACACATTTTTGCAAGTCTCACATCCACTTGGAAAGGATGGCATGCATGGCTGATGACCGCCTGTTCCCAACGATACTCCTACCTAAGTATCTTCTACTACTACAGGAGTAACATCTGACAGATATCTTACTAGTAGTAGTCACTCAAAAACCATAGGAAAAAACAGCAATCAGCAGCAGTTGTTACTAGCATATCAGATATTGATATGCTGGAGGAAAAGCTTTCAAACTTTATATCTGATATGCTGGAGGAAAAGCTTTCAAACTTTTTTTTCTCTCTTCATGTCATTTGAGCACTAGCAGTTGCAGGCTAGCAGGCAGCACATAATAATAATAATAATGGCTTTTGAGAATATGTCGAGACATGTTATCCTGAGGCCCAGAAGATCAGAAGAGAGTCTTTTCTGGCTTTGATTATCAGGGCAACTTGGGCAAGTTGATGAGTTAGGGTCAGTGTCCGAAAGACAGTGCCATGTGAGAGTGCAACTACCTCCTCCTATCCTAGAGACTTTAATATTAGTTTCTGCCATCGCCTCCAATGGCAACCACCACTATTTCTGTCACCGTAAAAAAAAATGTCATCGATCCAAAAAAAAATCCTATTCCTCTCTCATTGATCAATCCTCCATTGCAGTCAGTGGCATGGCTGCACACGGGTCACATCTCGGACCGGTGCAGTTGATTTCGGATCCAAATCATTTTTGCTGAATTTTCAAAGAAATTAACATGGCCTCGGGCCAGAGCCAGCTCCGCCTCTATCTTATTGCAGTAACAATCGATTTATTATTAACCAGTCACCTTGATCCAACCGCAGGGGCAATGAATGAATGCATGCATCCATGTCGATTTCTACCTGGTGTCAATTTCTTAGGGAGTTGCATTTGTCATCAGCTTTTAGTTGCGGTTGCAATGTTCTGTTCTGATGTCCATCGAAGCAAAAGAAAGGAATCTGAATAAGGTGATGGAATTGGAAAGGGAAGAGGGTGGAAAGGTTATAGAAGAAGAGAGAGACGGCCAGGTTGTTGCTTGGAGGATCTAGTGATTGGCCTTTTAATGATGCCGAATTGCCAATGAAGCAAGGGGATTGGTTAAAGGGGATCCCCACTAATAGCAAGTGGAGCACCTAAATAGTACTACTATACTGGTATACACACACAAAAAAAAAGTGCCCTAAGCTTTCCAGTCATTTGAAGCAAGAAAATTAATTTGCCTCCTGAATCTTTTCATTTTTGGCACTTCTAGTAACTATCTTGAGCCAAATTTTTCTCTGGAAAAATAGGTGGGAAAAAACAATGCTCATTGGCTTCCTGAGCATCTATGTAATGTAGTACCAGTAACTTTCTCCTTCCCTGTCTGACTGAATCTTTAAGCACTAACTATGGCTTCTGGAAGGCCAGGCCAACACAAAATGCAATTTATGGAGAGATTAATTATGATATCCTTGGGAACAGAAAATGTTGCTTCTGTAAACTCAAGAATTGATGGAGTAAGAAATAATCAATCATCCAATGCCTACTGGAGTAACTTAGGTGCTGAGCTGAATCAAAGCAAGAAAAAAAAAAGTGTCATGAGTAATGAAGACGCAATTTGGCGCTCAATATTCTCTTCTATTTCTAGGCTCTTCCAAAGTAAAGCTTCCAGTCGATCAATATTCAAATGTGCACAAGTTGAAAAAACAAAAATGCCTTTGAACTGTACTACTACAAGTAGTGTTTTCTATTACAGGCAAACAACAAGTGTCACCGCTGTATTTTTCATGGTAGCTGGAAACAATCATCCAAGAATACACGTAACAGAAAAACATGACAAGAAGGGACAAAAACATCCTACTATACTAATCAAGCATCTCAAGACAATCATCAGTAATAGCACACGTAAGGTATCCACGCCACACCTGCTGTTTGTGTTTCCTTCCTGGTGTACTAGCTAGTACGCTGGTGCTAGTAATATACAGAGCTAAACAGGAGCAAGGCAAAGCAAAGCAGCTCCAAGATCACACAAATGGAATGGGTCTACAGCTAAAAAATCGGAGTAAATGTTACTCCATTCTCCAGTAAATCCAACAAATTTTGCTGCCTCTACAACATCAAACCATTTATAACCATCATCACCGTCACTAATCAAGAACTGCTAAAACATGAATGAAAGTAGAGGAATGGGCATTGAGTAGTACTAGCTAAAAGCATCTACGAGCCTATGGATCACATGAACCACCCACTTGCAAAGTTGAATTCTTCCCATTCCAATCACACAGAGGTAAAAATTCCAAGGAAAGAAGAAGAGGGGCAAAGAAAGCCACAGAAGGAATCCGCGAACAGAAGGAGCAGGATTTATTACAGGCAGCACCCCAGGAATCACACATATTTGAAGCACCCCTCCGAAAGAAGTAAAACTACAGCAAGGTCCAAAACTTGTTCCCATCCTTCTTTCCCCATTTGGCCGCCCGCAGATGTTATTCCGCCGCCGCCGCCGCCGGCGGAGGAGGCGATGCGGCTGCGTTGGCGGCGTTGGTCTCGGCGACGGACTTGAGCTTCTGGAGGTTGAGCCTGACGACGGTGTCGGCGAAGAGGCGCGTGTCCTCCTCGTTGTTGCCATCGGGGACATCGACGACGTAGGACTCGAGGACGACGGTGCAGATCTCGGCGGGCGAGGCGAGCTCGGAGACGGTAGTGACGGATCGGTAGTTGCGGAGACGGTGCTCGCCGCCGGTGATGGTGAAGCCGAAGACCCTGCGCGCGTCGTCGAGGAGGTCGAGGCGCTCGGTGCTGGTACTGGCGGGGAGGCCGGAGATGACGCTGACCTCGCGGAGGCGGCCCGGGCGGAGGTCGTCGCCGGCTTCGGGGTCCGGGCGGAGGGAACAGCTGCGGATGAAGTGCTTGTAGACCTGGGGGCAGTCGAAGCGGCGGACGACGGCCCAGACGGCGGCGGGCGGCGTGTGGATGCGCTGCGCGAGGAGGGAGGAGCATTGGCCCGGCCCCACGGCGTAGCGGTGGTGCGAATCCACCGTGGGCTGCAGCTGCGCGTACTCCGCTGGCGTCAGGCCCAGCCCCGCGGGCACCTCCGCCGCCGCAGGCTGCTCCATCGCCGCAGCTACAACCTACAGCTACAGCTGCGATTCGATTGGAATCGACGCGACACAGTGGGAGAGCAGGAGCTGAGGCTTGGGAGCGAGGTGAGGTAGTGCGTGTATTTAATGTTAGAACTGAGCTCCTAGAGGTCATTTTATTCCTAAAATTTCAAAATACGTGGGGTTCAGTTCATATTACATAGTTAAATAGTAAAAGAGTAATTTATAAAGTAGAATCTTTTTCACCATTTAAAACATATGTCGTATGACATGGAGTGACACGAGTAGTATTATAGCTAAAGCCACACGAACGTACACACACGCGCGCGTACATTCGCGTGGCAAATGTGTGACTTGTGATTTGCGATGCGCGATCGTGAACGTGAACATGTCATGAACCCAGTTCACTTTTCTTTTGTTGATCGTGAAAATTTATCTCTTTCTGATCAAATGCATAGACCAGTGTGGTCGAACCCATAGACCAGTGTGATTGTAACACTGTGGTCGAAGGTATAGACCAGTGTGGTTTAAACATTATGGTCAAAACACAGTGGTTTAAAATTAGTGGTCAGATACATAGGCTAGGGTGGTCGGAATACACTGATCAAAGCTGTAGACTAGTATATAATCAAGATCTTGTAATCACTTCTTAAATACCATTAATTAGTTTTGATTTAACAGTTACCAGTAGTTTAATTTGCAGCTACTAGACACTGATCAATGTGGCAATGATTGTCAGCCAAGTCATCACCATGGTGGCAACAACCACCTCTAGTTATTTAGGCGGTTTTGCATGGTTCATGGGCTATTTAGACGGTTTTGTAATTGAGAGGGGGTTTTTGGGTGAATTAGACTTGTTCCTTACAATGAAGTTTCCGGATGCAAAGCTAGTAGCCCATGGGCTTTCGCAGAAAATACTAGTACTAGCCCGTGGCCCAGCCCATAGGACACTGCGAGACACGTGGTGCTCGTTCCACATGGCAGACAGTAGAGAGCCAGGCCCACGCGCCAGGCGGAAAGGCGCCGCTGCATTTCCATTCAAAATTCAGAACCCTTACCCATCTCTCCTCTCGCCCGCCTCCGTCCCTTGCAATTCCCCAAACCCAGTCCCCCTTCCGTCCCATCTAATCCCTAGCTTTGCACTTGATCATGGCGAAGGTCAGGAGGTCGAAGGCCACGGCGACGGCCAATGTGATCGAGATCCCCTCGTCCCCGGACCCAACGGCGGGCTCCGGGGGCAAGAAGAAGGAGCGCAAGAGGGCGCCCCCCTCGCCGCTCGACCTCGACGGGGTGGAGATGTGGACCCCGCGCCAGAAGCGCCGCCTCGACGACGAGTGCTGCATCCTCTCCGCCGACCCTCTCGCCGCCGACGAAGCCCCAGCCGTCGTCCCCACCGCCAACGACGACGTCGCGGTCGTCGCCGAGCGCGGCAAGGTACTAACGCGACCACGGAACTGTTTTTCTTGATTACCAATTCCCCCTAAACGAGCCACGGTTGCGTCGGTGCCGTTGGAATTGTGGGTTCCCTCGAAACTGCTAGATGTTCTGCACTTTTGTGTAATGTTCTTCACAACTGAATGTACGTACCTGCGCTCGGTTTAGGGAGTCTTGTCGGTAATCTGTGTTACTAATTTCTGTACATGGCTAGTCTGTTGAACTCAAAGCTGGTAGGTTTCTGGTGTAGAGACTACGATGATCTGTTTAGTTGGGGGCTTTTCCTTGTTATATCTCTTCTTGTGTACTGCCTCCTATGTAAGGCTGGAATCCCCAGCAACTACTGTAAACTTCTATGTTTTCTTATATAAAAGCCGGGCCTTTTTGTCTTTGGTCAAAAAAATGCGTGCAATTTTCGATGTGTATCGCAGGTGGCATGCAGGGATTATCCGCACCCGAGGTCTGCTTGCGCCAGGTACCCGTTCAGCAGTACACCTCATGAGAGCCACTGCGAGCAGGTACTGTTGCACCCAGTCCACTACCCTTTGCTTTGTGTAAATTTAGACCATCCGAGTCTCTTTCTTGTGCGGTTTTAGATATATGCCATGTGTTCGGTAGCAACTAGCAAGCACCGCAAATTTATGATATTTAGCGGTAACTGCTGAGTCAATAGGCCTACGTTATGTTATTTGATAGGATTTATTATCACCGTTTCAGTTCAGCACCATCATTTCTTTAGATGAATTAATGCGAAGTCATTTAAGTTCGAGGGAAAACTTGAAATTACAAATACAATATCATGATCAACTACTCTGTATATGGTAATTGTTAAATTAATTGCTCAAGTTGCAGTTATTTTACCAATTGCAAATGCAACTCTAGTGTTCCATCATTGTGGGAATGTAGTGCCGTTTGGGATTTTTAGTGTGTTACTAGATAGATCATGTATACGGGAGAAAGCACTGCAGACTGCTGATATTTAGGCGTTAGCAGTAACGTTTTACTAATTTCGCTTACATGATGTGTACATGCTTCACACTTGAAATGGTAGATAGTTACGAGTTTCAAGGAGTGGCGGCATCGTTCTGTAATGGATATAATTAATCGTCATCGCTGTTTCTTAGATGAGTTAATGCGAGGTTATTTAAGTTTGAGGGAAAAAATTGATGTTGCAAATATCATATCATGAGCAACTGTTGTGTTTATGGTAATTGGTTCACAGGCTTCTGAAAGTGCAACGTGTAATGTGTCTTTGTTGCCTGCAATGAGAGTTGGTTGAAAGAATCAGTTCTGTGAGATGATGTCATGATTGAACGAACTCAATTCACCATGTTGCCTTATCTGAATTTGGTCTTGTCTACTTCAACTGGATATTTGGATTGTATTAGAGATGAATTTACTTGTCATGCTTAACTTGATATGATATTTTGTCAAGTATATAATCATGCCACTTAAGCAACAAGCTTTGTCTACCTTTCAAGTATCAAAATTGTCATATATAGTCGATTGTTGGTTGCTACTGGACATCTCCACAATATTAGAGTTGCACTGCTGCTATCACTTACCAGATTGTCACTTAATCGTGTTCCTCCTGTGCTGCAGTGTTTCTGCTATGTATGCGACATTGCTGCTCCATGTGTGTCTTGGAAGGGATATGGAGGGCACTGTGACGCTTCGGACAAGGACACGAAGTGGAAGACCATGAGAGTGGCTAGGCAAAGGCAATGCAAGTAAGGCCTCGTTGAGGCCACCCCGACTCTAGGCAATGCTATCATTGGCCGGGTTGTTCTGAGTGGAAGGTTATGTGGCAGTGCCTTGTACAGGGTTGGACTTATGGAGATTGTCTTGTTTCAAACTTTCAATATTTGGTGCGCGCGTGTACCACTTATTGCAAACTGACAGTATGTATATGATTAAAATATCTATAACTTCTTGTTCTTGTCCTCCAATTTACTTACAGTCATCTCGTCTCCTCTAACCACTTGAGCTCTGCAAAGGCATGCAAATATGCAATGTCCATAATCCGCTTTAAATAAGCTGCATTTATGAAGCTCTTCGTTGCTTGGTGTGGCGTTTGGAATTCTGAACTTGTTTTATTGGAGAAATAAATCAGGTTTGCTATCTTTTGTGTGCCCCTTTGTTTCTCACATGAGGCTCTTCGTTGCCTGGTGTGCCATTTGGAATTCTGAACTTGTTTTATTAGAGAAATAAATCAGGTTTGCTATCTGCTGTATATAAAGGGGCACGCAGTATGGTAATCAGCTCATCAAAGTGGGAAAGAGAAGCTCGGCCAGGGAAAATGGTGAAGATAGTGGAGATTGAAGAACAGCTTGACGCTGACCGAGATGACGACTGCTACGAGATTGACCCTGCCGAGTTCGCTAAGAAGGTGCATCTCAAAGCATCTGATGATGTGCTCATCGTAGCCACCAAAGGACAGGTAGGTCCTATCAAATCTTTGTTCCTTTCATTTATTTTACCTTTCCCAGTAAACTTTCACTGTTATTTTGCCATCGTAATTTAGTTTTTTTTGTTAACTCTATAGCTGCATACAAATGAGAGCACCTCAGGGAAATTTTAAAAATAGAAATGTTTAATGAAAACTTGCATGAATATGCTGCTGGTGATTGCATGGATAACCCATATGAGATTGATTGATGAAGGTGGATAATGAATGGGACAAGTGTGTGCTTCAGAAGTCGTCAGCCAAGAACATCACTGATGTTCTGCATGATGGCAAATGCATCCGTGTAGACGAAGATGAGCGCCGCTTTGAGGTCATTCCTGACAAGTCGGTAGTGAAGTGCGAACCTGAAGACCGCAATGGCGTTGAAGAAGATGCATACTGCCCTGAGATGGACGGCTTCAATCACAACGAGTTGTACCCTGAACAGTACAGGATATTTGACGAGGAAGACGATGATGACGTTATTGTAGTCGGGAGAGAGGCTCTGTGAGCGGGCTTCATCTCTTGCATGATCTCTCACTACTAAAATCACCACTATGTATTCAGTATTTTAAGTATGCTTTGCAAAGAGAAAAACCGGTCTATGAAATTATTCTGATTTCTTCAGATAAGAGTACCAACTATGAAGACAAAAAAATTCCTAGTAACAAACTGTTTGATCCTTGATGATGTTGACTATATATTCACGGGCAAAAGCCTATAATATCTGCTCCGTAATGATGAATAACTAGGTGGCACTGAGAGATCTTCCTCATCCAAGGCACTTGTGTGCAAATTTCCCCTTCAATACGACCTCTCATGAGAGCTGTTGTAGTAAGGTAATCTGATTACCCATCCCATGGCTCTTTTCCCTCATCTGTCTGCAATCATATTCTTTTTCAGTACCAACAATCGGCTGTTCTGCACAATACAGTGTTACTGCTCTCTGTGCGAGGTACCTGCTTCCAGTTGCCCAGAGTGGAAAGAAATAGGAGGGCATTGCCATGCTACCGAGCGAACTCAGAATTCTTCATCGTTCACTTGGTCGCACCAATATAAATGATCAGATTGTAAGTTCCAACTGTATTTTTTCTGAATATAATTCCATTTGATAAACATATTAGATCAAATCACAAGTAAGGGCAGAGAGCTGGATAGATGAACGACCAACTTGAATCAATCAATTTCACCAAATTATTTGCACTTGAAGCGCATAGGTCTACAAGATACATAACCGTCATCATTTGTCCCAGGAAGATATAATCTTGGGAGCTGTTGGCATGGCGACCCCTTTTCCTTGGAATGAAATGTTGGTAGATCAATGAGCTGCGAGGGGTGGAACTTTTGAAACAAATTTGTCACCCCAATTGCTCCCAGATAAATTTTAGTTCTTTTAGATGCTGCAATACAGATAAATCATCGGCCTTGATTGAAGCCATTAACTATGTGTGCCCCGTCAATTGCGGGGGTAGAACCTCTGTTCTTCTTGACATATGCGGCATATTCACCATAGTGCATGGTGTACAGGGTACTCTGGTAGCGGATCACATGGATTTTCTTCCTCAAATACTCAGTGATGGTGCCATTGTAACCCGCCTTCCTCATGAGAGAGTCGATAGTCTCTAGGAGTGTCCATCCTGCCAAGTATCAGGCCTAAGTTATGCATTGTTCAATTGAAATGGGAATGTACTGATCAAATAATTTGTATTTGTTCTTCCATGCCCTTCAAATTGTATTACAGCCATATGAATTCGAAATATGGAGAAATCTCATATGATTAACATATGCAACTCTTAAGGCACTCCTCCTATGATAACTCAAATACTTGATATCCAAATGGAGTGCAGGTTAGAGGGTTCGCTAGACAAATGGCAGAGTCCATGTGGCGACAAGTTTTTTTCAGGAACACAAACCTAACGCACTTTGTCCCATGAAACCAAATTAATCTCCAGAAAATCACGTCTTTGTAACTAAATAGAAATTTCCAATGGGTTTTGGGTGGCTCCGTGTAGCAGTTTTAACAACTAAATAACTCAAGAAAGCATGTGTATTAGGGGTGAAATGTAGCAGGTAAGTATTTACCTTCATGGGCAGCGACCTCAGGTAAATAAGTTGCGCTGCGTCTTATGCTGTAGTCTGGATCAGTAAATTCAATAATTAAACCATGCTTTCCAACCTGCAGTCACAGGAACGAAAATAACTTTGATGCAAAACTCTGTAACCATAAATACCAAAGGAATCGAGAGAGAACAGCATGTTGAAAGAATAACTCAGAGCTGTCTGTAGGAGCAAACCTCCCAATCAAGGTGGTTGAGTGCAGTTTCGTATTCAGTCAGTATAGATACTGTGCACTCCAAATATGGCAGTTCTTTTGACTGTATCGGAGGAAAGCGTCGATCCCTCAGGGCACTGCAAAAGAGAGTATTTTAGATTGGTATTATTCAATCAATACAAGGTGTGCAACATTGCCTTGGTACCATTATAGCACAAGAAAATCTTCCAGTGATATTGGTATTGATCACAGGTATTGTTTTTCAGTAAGAAATTACACATGGAAATCCAATGTTCATACAATAGTTACCTAGTCAGTGCGTACTCCTTAAAGCCACTGACAATCTCACGTGCCTCCAAGGTTCCTATGCATCCCCGGAGGCGTGGTTCTGAACCATTGGTAGCCTTCTTCCAGGTGACAAACAATGGGCTGAAGTTACAAAATTTGACCCACTGAGTTCAGACATTTGATGTTACAACATCAATCAATACCTTCATCAGAAATTACAACATAAAAGCTAGATATCCTTAATACGGAAACAAGGTTTGAAGGGAACTCAAAGAACACTCTCTGAATGATAGACTAGGAACTAAGAAACACTATAAATAAAGCCATAACGAAACAAGCAAAAACATCCCATGTCCCCAAAGGCCAAAAAAAAAACACCTTATAAGCTGGTGATTCTTCCGCCCTAAAGATAATATCATCAACTGCAATGAAAATCCTTGCCCTCCCCTGCTTTCGGAGAGAGATACATGAAGCACCCACTCTCGTGAAAGGTGAAGGATACAACCATAGTAAATGTGGCTGCTTTGCTTTCTAAGGTGATACTGTAGGATCGACTACTACAATCGGCAAATCCAACAAGAAATTAATCCACAGGGATGACAAATCAAGGCCAAGAACATCCACAAAAAACGACCAAATCAAATCTACCCGCCCCAAAGGCAAAAGGCTCCACCTTTGCCCAAATCTACCACGAATTAACCCAAAAGCCCCTCCTTTCTGCCTCAAGGAGGACGGGGCGTCAAGAAGTGCCGGGAGGGCGCGGGGATCGCACGATCGCGATCGGAAGAGGCTTACTGGATGCCCTCCTCGAAGGCGGGCGGCGGCGGCTGGTCGCCGTTGTAGTGGGCGACGAGGGTGTCGAAGCAGTAGGCCGCCATTTCCTCCGTGGCCACCACCATCCTTCCCCGCTCCCGTCGATGTCCCAAGAAGGCGGCGGCCGCTTCGCAGACGGTGCGGTGGGGTGGGAGAGGTTGGAGAGAGGAGGAACTTCGGACACGGCTGCGTCTGCGTGGGTTTTCCTTTTTTGGATGGTCTGTTTTGCCCCTGGGTGTTGCTGGGTATTTACGTCTTTGTGGGCAACGTTAGCCGGGGGAGCAGGGGTAGAAAGGGGATTTGCTTCGGCGCTTGGGGCTTATATAATTAGAGTCGATCGCCACATTAATCTGGAACTCAATCAGGAGGGCTCGTCTGTTCGCAGCTTTGTACTCTGCTTAATGAATACTAGAATGTGACCCGCGCCATTGGCGCGGATATGGTCGATGGTAGTAAATGGGAAAACAGCTAGTTGGCTGTAGTTTTTTTTTAGCGAAGGATGATTTATATTAATTAATAGTGGTTATCGTGTTTTAGGAATCCGGTTAAATACGTTGTAGGTCTCAAATTGTAAGCATCAGGAAGAAGGAAAAAGGAAAAAGGCATCAAGCTGTTACATTCAAATCAGGTATTCTAGAAGAAAGGTGCAAAGACAAAAAACAATTTAGATCTACAGCATAAATTTATGCTGAACATGGCAGGCGAGAGGCTATTAAATAACATGTCTCAAAGGGAGAGAAAACCATTGCAGAAGCAGACATGTGACGTTACTAACAAAAAAATTAATGAAACTAATTACTTTAAACCTGTCCTTGTCATTTTCTGAATAAAGGAAGTCTGTATTTTTTGTCTTGGTTCATAACCACAAAAAGGATTTTCATACTCAATTAGAAAGGTGAAAAAAAGCGAGATCCACAAAGATGAATACGCTAAATATGACATGCGAGCAAGACCTTAGTAGGCTAAAATCGAAATATGATCGCCAAAGATGATTGCCCAGATTGTATTGTCATGCAAGATCAATAAGGCGTTATTCTAAACAGGACATAATTTAGTAGTGGCATCAAGGAGAAATAAAAGGTGTTTTAAAATTAAATATGTAATGTAAAAGAGCGTGTGTTCAAGCAATTTCTTTCCACAGAAAGGAAAGTCTTAGGTAATAAGTTTTGAATTCTACATGAGCAAGGAGAAATAACATGAAAAACTAACGAAACTAATTACCTTAAACATGTCCTTGTCAATTAGAGGAGGAACTTCGGACACGGCTGCGTCTGCGTGGGTTTTCCTTTTATGCAATAAAAAGATGATGATATAAAGAAAAGCTATAAGCAGTGGACCGGTGTGAGAACTCGGCATCCTCCACTATTTCTGTCCTTTGCTTATACAAAGAGCGTTGTCTTTTGAAAACGTTGTCTTGACCCTTTTCCCTGGATGTTGCTATCCTTGGTATGTTACGTCTTTGTGGTCAACGTTAGCCATATGTAAAGGAGGGGAAAGCATGAATAGGGCGGAAGGACCAAGCTATAAAAGTGTACATATTAATTTTGCTTCGGCGCTTGGGGCTTATATAATTAGAGTCGATCGCCACATTAATCTGGAACTCAATCATTGGAGGACTCGTCTGTTCGCAGCTTTGGCGTGGGTGTAGAATATACCCTGCTAATAGGTTAACCATGGCTAAGCATGAGGATGCCGCATGCTTATTATCATAGACAATGGCTGTTACAATTATTATCATAGACAATGGCTGTTACATATTTTGAGTAAACGAAAGTATTCTCAGGTAAGCGAATAATATAAAATGTTACAGCACACAGAATTAGGAGCACACCTATTAATATAACAACTCAAGAGTAATTAATTCTGCAATTATGACGACTTATAGGAAACAATCATGTAAGCATGTAAATTTAGCGCGTCAGACGAATAGGAACTTATTCTTCACTCGAGGAAGCCTTATCTCGTAGATCATTCTTTGTGATGGCGATCCGAGGGCACACGGATGGCCTCTCACCCCGCGATCTAGGGAGCCCAGCGAAAATCCGAGGTGTCAAAGTGAAGCATGAACATATTCATTGTAATGTTAAATGGACCGAAAAGGAAAATAACGTTCCTGAAATACAAAGATGATAATAAGCTCAAATTAAAGTCCATGGAATAAGTATTAATGCTAATAAAAGGAAGCATCAATACACATCTAATTCGAAATAGTAATACATTATGAATATATTTCTTTTTGTCGTAACGCGGTTTTGTTGGATCTAATCTTAGTTGCATGTCCGCTATTGCAAAGCACGGAAAGTACCAATTTGACATTGCTTTCCATTGTACTTTACAGCAAAGACTCCAACACCTGCAAATCCTTGGGTAGTATATTGTACAGAGATACAAAACCAGCTAATATTCTGGTATGTGCTCGCATTTCTCTTTTATCTGTATCTCAGGATCTTGAGTTACATACTTTGAACGCACAATGGATATTTTTCTTTGTTTCATACATCGACAAAATCTTGTAATTATGTACAGCTAGATAAAGATCTCCAATCCACATCTAGCAGATTTTCGCCTGGCCATGTATCAGAAGGATACTAAATGTGTTTCAGTTGAAAACTGGATATCATCTGGCAAGCCTACTTGTGGTCTGTATAAAAAGAATATGATTGGGACGTTAATCTACTTGGCACCAGATTTTTTGAGAAAGGACTTACATATAGAAAAATCAGATGTATATAGCTTTGCAATATTTATTAAGTAAGATATGTCTCTTTTGGAATCTGCTGATGCAATGTGGCGAAGACATCTGTAGACGCATCTGTGAGAACGCAGAAGACGGAGGACGCATTTTTAGTCCGAAAGTAGGAAAGGTGTACACAGAGACGAAGCGCCCATAAGCGCAAAACGCGACAGGATCATCCACCGATGACGGATCGGCCTTAGAAGCGGTAGCATCGATATATTGAACAACCGTACATCCACGCACACATACGCAGGATTAGCCGAACCATATTTTTTTTGTATTCCTTTCCAACGGGCGGCGGTGTAAGGTTTCCCAACAGTTACAGGTTGGAGCATATCGGTTTTCGTTTTTCAATACGAGCGTACGGTGAAATAGTAACTCAATATAAGCGTTACACTGTTTTTGGCTAGCGTCAACGTAATTAAGTTCTTTAAGAAAGGTTTAATTTGCACTAATCTGGATTTGCAAAGAAAAAGAACCTGAATCCTTATGCATTGGTTTCACTGTGGCTGGTTTTACTATATATTTCAAGGTGGTATTGAATTGCATGATGAACTCAATATCTTTCCCTGAGCTCTTGCAACTGTTGGGAGCAATGGCTCACGAACTCCACACGTATCTTTCTCTCTTTGTGTGTGTCGGAGGATGACCATGACACAATTAGATGATATTCTAGGGATTAGGATCCTATTATTCAATACAGAGGATCTGTAATGTATGAGCATTAAGAGTGATCCTCTTTGTCCAATCAACAATCAAATATCGAGATCAATAGCTACAGTGGGGTTCCATTGCAATAAGTATTTCACTGTTGCTATAGTGCCTCATCAGAGAACTGTTTGCACACTCGCGAAACACTACTCGCGCAGTGATGCAGAGGATCTAGATCCCATTCCAGGATCCCAGCGTAGTTTATAGTATTACTCCATTCCATTGTTGCAGCCATGCCCTGGCCAGTTCATGTAACACTCAATTTTCGGTCATTGATTTGTGTTTTCAGTTGCCTCTTGATTTCAAAATTTGCTATTCAAAAGCTCAAACCAAAATCTCTCAATAAATCGGTTTTAAAATCACCCAATTCTTTCTTTGGCCTTGGCCCATTCTTTTCCTTCCTGGCCCAGCATTTCTCCCTCCGGCCCTTAGTCCAAGCCGCACCCCTGGGCTCCTGCAGCGCACACGCGCTGGGCACACCCTGGTTGCGCCATGCGCGCGCCCGCATAGCCTCCTGGCCACACGCCGCACCGCGCCAGTTGCCTCTCCCCGGTGCCGGTGAATCGATTAGCAGCAAGATTGAGGAAGAACTGGAGTAAAAGAGAAGAAATGTAAGAACAGAAGAAAGGGGAAAGTAGAGTAGCTATTTAGGGTTCCATTTAATCGATAAATCTCAGTTCCTTACAAGACCATCGCTTATACATCACGCGAGGTCTGCCAGCAAGTAACGACAACGAAAATAACAGGAAGCTACGGTGAACAGTAACTGCAAATTACGAAACGGGAAACATTAAACTCCATCATCCTCGTGGACCGTCCGATTGAATTAAGACTCTCCAACCGATCAAGTCGTGGACCGTCCAACTGAATTAAGACTCTCCAACCGATCAAGTCGTGGACCATCCGATTGAATTAAGACACTCCAACCGACCAAGTCGTGCACCGCCTGATTGAATTAAGACTCTCCAACCGATCAAGTCGTGGATCGTCCGATTGAAGGGGTATTGAGAAATCATAGCCATTTGTTAACTGAAATAAACTAAACTTCATTAATCTGTATCCAATTCCTTCAGATCCTGACACCACCCTAGTCGCTCCCTCTCGCCCCTGCACCCCCGCCCCTCGTCGCCCCCGGTAGCTCCTATCCCGGTCGGCCCCCTACTTCCACCCACCTCGCCCCCTAACCACTCCCTGGCTACTCGTGTGCACTAGCTCCACGTTGCACACGCGCGGGCCCGCGCTCTGCACTACCGCATGCACCCAGCTGCATTCCCCCTGCCTTCCCCCCAGGTTGTTCCTCCGTGTAGCTATATGAGCCCCGTGCACCTCCCCACTAGCGCCCCTCCCCCACCATTCCTCTCCTCATCCCCCTTCTTCCACAAGAAGCAAGGCAGAGGAGAGCCGAAGATCTTGTTTCCAGTCGCCGCACCGCCCCGCCGTCAAAACGCCCCTCCAGTAAGCTTCTTCCCCGGCCGGCCCCATCACCAAGAGTCCCTGGATCCAAGGAAGATTTCCCAAAGGCGGATTTGCTTTTGGTCCATCCCTGTCGCCGGAATCGCCGTTCTTCTTTGCCTCTGACCACAAGCTTCTCCACCGTCGTTCGCCGTCCACCGACCTCCTTCGGCCTCTCTCTCGGTCTTGGTGAGCTCTCCGTGCCCTATTCTCCCTCATGCCCCCTTGCCCTGGCACAGAGCGCCGTCGAAACCCTTTCGACCACGCAGTCGAAAACCCTCTCGACCACGTAGTCGAAACCTATTCCGACCAGGTAGTCGAAACAAACAGTAGTCGATCAAAAGTACTCGAAGAACAGTACTCAATGAGCCAGAGCCAGCTTGGCCATCCTCTGTTTCTCACTGCGACTCTCCCCTGTCTGGATTTCTCTTTGATTTCTCTTAGTGGTTTTCTGTTCGGGTGTAAGACAATTGGACCCCACCCGTCAGAGAAACATTTCCCTCTCCTTCTTTCTTTTCTCTGATTTATTTCAGAACCCGAACTTCAGAAGATCCGTTCTCCTCCATTATAACCCCGAATTCAGTGAAGTTTATTTCTAAAATTATCTAAATTCAAGACTTGCTAATGGCAGAGGCTTTTGTTTACTTTGGAGTTCATTTGACATTTCTCTTGTATTTATTTGTTTTAGTTGTATGTTGTTTCCTTTTTCTGGCGCGATAGTCCTAATAGAGTTCGAGAACGCGGAAGGACTTCGGTTCGATCAAACCCAAGATGATCAAGACCCTCTTACCCTAGACCCAAGCGAGTCAATACTTTGATCATATTGAACCTACATTTTATGCAAATTACATTCCTTTTTAAAATATCAAATTGTATGCTTTAATTTTCGTATGCAAATGTATATCAAATGGTTGTAAGATAGTTAAATACCAACTTAAAAATTAAATAATATTATGTCATCCTTGACAAATTTAAATACTTAATCCTTGTCACCCTAGGAATTATGTGGTCATTATATTAGTTTTAGGTCGTACTTAAGCGACATATTATTTTTGCTTAAGTACTAGGGTATTTATTTACCCCAACCATTATCTTTAAAATCATAAACTTGTTTTGGACAGTCATTGTGGGTAAATGGTGGAACGTTGAGGCAATCTAATTTGTGTATGTCAAAAATCCTAAATAACTTGCTATTATCACATCTGGGCGGATGGTATGGTGGTGATGGTATGAACCGCCCAAATAACCCTAAGGACTTAATCTTGTGACAACCTCCTAATGTAAAACAGTACAACCACAAGTCTATAATGGTGTCGACCTGACTAAATAATTTGTGTCCATCAGTATGGGTTGCACGAGGTAAATGACTCGCAATACCATAGGCCTTCATGGCTACGGGTTGGGGTTCACCGCTTACGCCTCTGTGTGGGCGTAAGTCGTAAAGGCGCAAGAGGTGATCTAGGTAAGGATTGACGGAATTTTTTAATAATATTATTATTATAAAAGAAAACTATAAAAATAAATAGCTGGCCCAAAAAATTACAAAAAAATGGGTTCCTGTCGTCGGTTGAACTGGCCACAGGAACCCTATTGCCTCTCTGTCGTTAGTTGAACTGGCGACAGGAAGTTGAACACTTATACCAATGTGGTCGAAGGCATCGACTAGTATATTTGAAATGACCTGGTCGAAGCCATATACCACTGTTGTCGAATGCATAGACCAGTATGATCGAAATAATCTTGTCGAAGCCATAAACCAGTGTGGTCGAAGGCACATACTAGTATGGTCGAAATAATCTAGTCGAAACCATAGACCAGTGTGGTCAAAATAACCCGGTCGAAGCCATAGACTGTTGTGGTCGACTGTCAACTGGAGAAATAATCTAGTCGTAGTTCCACTGGCGATAGGAGCATTGTTCAACTTCCGATCGCCTAGTACAACTAGCAACTGGGACCTAGTTGTTGAGGATTAAAATATTCATATATTATCTTAATATATGATAAAGATCATACGTCTTCGTGGTCGTAACTTCTAAGACCACCGACCTAACTGGTCGTAGGTATTACGTGGTTATCTAATGAATACCCGGCCTGACAAAGTTCCAAGCCTAGTCCACGCACTGTAAGTGCTCGTGAAGCTATGAACAGGCGTCTGGGCCGAGTCTCCGACCACGCCACTCACTATGTGATGAATGAATCACGTGTTTCATATTCCACATAATTACAACACTATCACGGTTGATGAATTAACGTCTCCTAAATCATTAACCGCCAAACAGTTGGTATTTTTACCAACCGCCTTTACAGTTAGTGGAACCGCCAAACTGCCGTCTCTTCCCGACCAGGTCCGTCGCTCCCCAACGGATGTCTCTTCATGGGATAACTGCCACCGCTTCATCAACTATTTAAGTAGGATCATGGAAGGACGGAAGAACACAAGACACAGGGGACAACAAGACACAGGGGACAACGAGACATACAGAAGACATCAAGCAAGACTTAGCAAAGTGTTGTGTTTTTAGATACTCTCTGTGTTTGTAATCGTGAGTTCATAGCAATAAAGAGCAAGTCAGATCCACTCCCTGAAGTCACGCACATTTTTTCTCTTTTCATTTATATGTTCATAAGATCGGCGATTTGATCGTCGACAGCTGGCGCCGTCCGTGGGGTAGATAGTGCAAAACTTCGGAAGAAGGTTCTTTGTTCAACTCATCCGTTTTTCCATTTTCGTAACTACAAGTATGGCAGAACTTGGGATGAGGAAAATCGGTTCGACTTGGATGACTACTCCAACCTTGACATGGAAGCTCGCATCCAAGCCATGCAACATGGGGAATCTTCCTCCTCCTCCGATGGTTCGACGTCGCGGCGACAAATAACTTGAGCGATGGATGAAGATACACCGCTGCGCCAAGAGGCGCTTTCGAGGGACGGGTTGTTCCGATCGTTCGAACGTCCGAATGTTTTTTCAAGACCGTTCCCGACCGCGAAAAAGGTGACAATACCTCACCCACAACCCGAGGGTCAATATACCCTTGACACAATCATGGTCGATGTGTATTCACCAACGGCCTCGGAAATTCCAGGACCAACCGCATCCGTAACGGTGTCGATGAGACCTCACCGAATGGGCCGAGCGAGGACGATAAGACTCAGATCCGGCCTAATCCGCGAATCAGCCGAGCCCGCCGCCAAGACCTCCGGAGGTTCTCATCTCCGACCGGTCTCCGCGTGGAAGTCTCGGTAGAAGCACCGAAGTTCTCCATTAGTCACAGTGGAAGCTCCTCGAAGATCGCGTTGTCGAAGCATGAGGTCAACACGATCGAAATGCCGATCGTGATGCCACTCGCAGCCCCGCACACCGCGCCGCCACCACCGCTAATGGAGATGGCGCGGCAATCAAGCACCACCTACCGGACGCAACGAGCCGATGGACGCCCATCGCCTAATACGCGTGGTGCAATTTCACCAAGGATGACAGCATGATGGGGTTAGCCAAAGGTCCAGAGGAACTTCGGTCTCCGAACACCAACATCTTCGATGAATCCTCCGAGACCTTCTGCAACGCTCGTAACTTGTGTCGATCCAAAATATTCTTAATAATATCGATCCTGCTCGCCAAGCTCCGGCTTTACCCAATTGGTGGAGCAGTATCGGAAATTCTTCAACGAATCGCGCAAATGCACGGAAGCGCAGTGGGGCAAGGGATGTCGCAAAGTCTAACGGTGACTTCATCTCAACGCCTCCCTCGAGAGGGCAAGATGGTCATCCACCGGCACCTAGACCTCCTCGCGATTCCGACCAAGAGGTCATGAAGGAAGAAGGTTGTTTCAACAACGCCTCTTCCCCAGCCAAGGAGAGCACTGATTGGCCAAGATGATCTCCGCCATCATCCGAACCATGCTAATGGTCAAAGGCGCCATGATAACGCCCACGACCGGACGGACGACGGAGCCTCGGCGCTCAAATAGAAGAAACCGATCTCCCATCGATCCTAATCCGCACCTTTTCCAAGAAGGCGCTATGAATCGCCATGTGTTGTCGAGCCTTTTCTCGCAGGCTCCAAGTCGTACATTGGCCTAATGGGTTCCGACCGCCAACTTGGATAAATTCGATGGATCTCAAAATCCATTGAGTTTCTCCAGATATACACCACCGCCATCGAGCGGTGGTGGTGATCAAAACGTGATGGCTAATTATTTACCGACGGTTTCGAAGGATCGCCCGGCCTTGTTTGCTTAACCAACCTGGTCGGATCTATTTATATTTGGGAACAAACTCCGCGATCCGTTGATTGTGAATTTCCGTGGTACGCACGATCGCTCGAAAGGAGGATGATCTCCATCGAACTCGGCAAGAACTAAAGGAAACTCTCCACAAGACATCAAGAGGTTCACCAGTTCAAATTTATTCCGTAAATTGCGTAATCTTCTCGTGATTCTGCATTCAAGGCAAGTTTAAGGAATCGGCGGTTTACGGAGGACATCGCTATGAATCCTCCACGAACAACCGCCAACTCTTTGACATGGTCGATAAGTATGCGCCGCTAGTGAGGCGTTGAATGGATCAAGCCATTGATCGAAAAGAGAAAATCCTCAACTCGCCTTGAGAAGTCGTAAAAGAATCCCAAGAAGGTTTCCAAGAAGAAGAAGCACCGCAAAATGGGCACCAAAGAAGTCCTAGCGGCTCCGGATAAACCGCCCAAGGGTAAGAAGGACTATACCGGCCGGGCAAAGCCAAAGTTCCACCGATGGCCATAATAAAGGCAAGAAGTGGTGTCCACTTCACCAACAAAGGTGGCATGACTTGCGCACATGTCGATTTGGCAAAAGAAGTCGGAGGATTTCTATGTAAAGGCCAACTTCCCGCAATCCAGAGTTGGGGAAACAAGTTCCAAAAAGGACAAGGATGGCGACGAAGAGATGGAGTACCGTGAGCCTCAACAAGACGGCCAATATGATCTTCTGAGGTTCTTCTTCATACGACTCACGCCGTCATCCGAAAGCCATGGAGCGAGAGGTCAACCTATCGGAACCTTCGATCATCACCAAACCATCAAGGTGGTCGGATAACGTGATCTCCTTCAAAGAAAGAAGATTGTCTCGCCTCATCAACTCGACCGGGTAGGTTCCCTATTATCGTAGAACCTACTATTAATAATTGCAAAGTCAATCGAGTTTTGATAGACGGTGGTAGCTCTTTAAATATCTTATTTTCGGAGCTTTAGAAGATATGCAGTTCCTAGATCAAAGGTAAAACCGTGAAATACGCCTTTCATGGCATAGTTCTCGGTTCTACCGCCAAACCGATAGGACAAGTGTCTCACGGTTACGCTTTGAAGCCCGATAACTTCCGAACGGAAAAATTTCATTTGACGTGGTTGATTTCAAAACCGCATATAATGGAATTCTTGGTCGTCCAAGATTAGCGAAATTCTTGATAGCCACGCACTACGGTATCAAAGTTTGAAAATGCCAGACCAAAGGGTGATCATGGTTCGTGGAGATCGCAAAATGGCATACGATGTGATCGAAGGTCTTTAGAATCGGTCGATGAGTTACCGACCGTAAATTTCGACTCATCATCATGCGGTGTCAAGCACCTGCACTCCAAGATAACGCCCAAACCGTCCGACTGCACTAAAGAGGTTCCACTCGACAAAGGCGCCCTTCAGAAACACCATGTCAAGCAATGCCGATGGATCCTCACCAAAGATGCCGACGGAGCAGACTCAATCCTAAATAGGAAGAGTCGCCGCCTCCTTCCTCCGAGCAAACAAGGATGTGTTCGCATGGCAAGCATCCGACATGCCCGAGTCCCTGTGGAGGTGATCGAGCACAAAGCTAGCGCTCCACCGACAAAAATCCGGCCAAGCGTAAGCTCGACGTTTCGCACCGACGGAAGGACGCCATCCACCGAGATTGACAAGCTCTTAAAGGTCGGATTTATTCGTGAAGTACATCACCTCGGTGGCTCGCTAATCCGTAATGGTTAGGAAGAGTAATGGGAAATGGAGGATGTATAGATTTCACAGATCTTAATAAAGCTTGTCCGAAGGACGATTTTCCCTTCCTCGCATTGATCAACTTGTAGACTCTACCTCGGGTGTGAGTTATTAAGTTTTTAGATGCCTACTGTGGTACCACCAAATTAGTATGAGTAAAGAAGATGAAGAGAAAACTTCCTTCATCACTCCATTTGGCACTTCATCGTTATGTAAAGATGCCCTTTGGTCTCAAAAATGTCGGTGCCACTTTTCAAAGATTAATGCAAAACCTTCACCCACAAATAGGTCGAAATTTGGAAGCCTACGTTGATGACTTGGTAGTAAAAGTGTCAACTCCGCGATCATATGCTTGACCTTAAAGAGACTTTCAATAACTTGAGAAGACATAACCTCAAGTTGAACCGAGAAGTGTGTGTTCGGGTTTCACTGAAAGTCGCTCGGTTTCCTAGTTTCGCTAGAGGTATCGAGGCAAACCCAAAGAAAGATATCGCCATCCATCGATGCGCCCGACCACGAAGAAGGAAGTCGAAGCTAATCGGTTGTATGGCGCGCTAAGTCGTTTACAGCCGTGTTAGGGAAAAGGGACTACCTTTCTTTAAACTTCTTCTAAACATGGAAGTTTCGAGTGGACGACGTAAGTTTAACAATGCCTTTGAAAACTCAAAGAGTACCTTACGAGTGTTCTGGTCCTAGTCTCTCCAAGACTAGGGAAACACTGTTGATTTACGAGTCGCAACGCCACAAGTCGTCGGTGTAATCTTGGTCGTAGACCGTGAAAACGCCCAACGACGACCAAAGGTATTACGTAAGTTAAGTCTTACATGGGCCAAAGGAAAATATCCACAGTACAAAAGTTGCTTTATAGTCTCCTTATGGCTTCAAGGAAACTAAGGCATTACTTTGTGCCCACAAAGTGGTCGTATTCCATCGGATATCCCTTAGGTCAAGTCCTTGGAAATAGGGAATCATCGGGACGAATAGCAAAATGGGCGGTGGAACTAGGGACGCTCGACTCCATTTCATCTCACGAACAACTATAAAGTCTCGTGCAATAGCGTAATTCATTGCCGAGTGGACAAACCCTAATCTAAGCAGGACTCGAGTACGAGCGCCACGACGAGTGGACAATGTATTTTGACGGTTCCTTAATGCTTAAAGGATCTGGCCGAGTCGCTTGATATCCCCTACCGCGAACACATCAAGTATGCCGTCGCTTTAACTTTCCGCTACAAACAATGTGGCGAGTACGAAGGTTTGTTGGCAGACTTGAGCAAATTGCTCGCCGGATTCGCAAATTGTTAGTGAAAGGTGATTCTCAACTAGTAGCGAATCAAGTAGGGAAAGAGTACCAATGCTCGAGTACCAAGATGTCTTCCTATCCGCGGAAGTACGAAAATCAAAAGCACTTCTTCGGTTTCCAGATCCAACATATTCCTAGAAAGGAGAACTTTCTAGCAGATCATTGGCACGGATGGCCTCTACTAGGTCAACCGTCTCACGGAGTTTTTCTCGAGCAACTCGATTCACCCTCGGTGGTCGAGCATTCCGAGAACATCGATGGTTTACATCAGTCAATCCTATTGACTCGATAACTTAGATGCTCCACGATCGGTGACGATCAAGGTAGAGACCGGATGACGCCGATCTACAATTATCTTCAAGATGACCTAATTCTCAAGATGATGCAGAGGTCGATCAGATAGCACGAAGGCCAAATCATACACTCTAATCGAACGTACCTTGTATAAACGAGGATCTCATGGAGTGTTGATGAGATGCATATCTCAATCTACCGGCATTAAGTTGCTAACCAAATTCATGAAGGAGTTTGTGGAGCAAATCATTCCTACGTAACCCGGGTCTGTAAGGCCTTCAGCAAGGATACTATCGCCAATCGCCTTCATGATGCAAAAGAGCTCGTGGACGGCGCGTACATTGTCGATTTCATAGCCGACAAGTACATCAACCGCACAAGCTTTGCAAATAATCCTCTTTCTTGGCCTTTTGCAACTGGGATCGACATTCGGGACCATTCCTAAGAGCACCCGGGCTTCAATTCTGTTCGTCATGATTGACATGTTTACAAATGGATCGGCTTGAGCCGCTTGTAAAAGTTACAACCAAGCCGCTAAGAGGTTCATAACAAAAATGTGATTACACGATTTGGTGTACCCAATCGATCATCATCGATAATCTGCACCAGTTCTCAAGCGGTAATTTCGTGAATTTGCGAAGAACTAGGAATCAAAATCCATTTCGCTTCGTGGCTCATCCACGAGCAATGGAGCAATGAGCGTGCCAATGGTATCCTAATACGAGGATAAAACGCCGAGAGTTCACCGATTAATAAACGGTCGGGGCTTGGGTTCAAGAACTTCCTTCGCTTTATGGGTCATCTCGACCACGACCGATCGTGCGACCGGTGAAACACCTTTCTTTTTGGTTTATGGGGCCAAGCTATGCTTCCTCCGCACTGAAAATTGGCTCGCAGACCGATTGTTTTAACTTAAGCAATCGTGAAGAACATCGACTGACGATATCAATTTCCTTGAAGAACGACTTTAACCAAGCCTTGATTCGCTCGGCAATCTACCAACGAGCCATGCGAAGGTACTACAATCGTAAGGTGCAACCTCGCAACCTATCTCAGTAGGTGATCCGTTCTCGAAAAATTCAGAGCCAAGCAGGCGCAATAAACTCTCCCTAAATGGGAAGGTCCTTACACTGTGGTCGAAGTTACCCGACCAGGCTCAGTACGATTAGCCATGTCAGACGGCAGGGTTTTGTCAAATTCATGGAACATTGACCAATTGCGTAAGTTCTTTGTTTAATCTTTTCTTTATTTTCTTTCATTTCATTTCGTTTCATTTCGTTTAAATTCTTTTAAACATGATAATTGAATTTGGAGTAGCGAGTGATGTTATTTATATGACGCTGCCTAATCTCGTCGATCGCGTTCGTATGCTCGGATTATAAAGTGTATAGTTTATGTTTCAAAATTCGTTCTACTCTTGTTTGGCTCTCGGTCGACACGGAAAACCTCCTAGTCGAAGTCTCTCCTTTTTCGCACGTGGTTCCGCCCACTGGAAGGAGCTTCCTAGCGACGGTCTTTTCCTACGATCCTCGCTGCCAGTCGAACTAAGAGCATGAGCACGTTTTGCGAAATATATTTTATACCTTTATTTCCTAGCTAGGTTCATTCCGACCAGTATTGAGCATCACATAGAAGTAAAACCACTTGTCTGCTTTTAACATATGTTCTTCATGTTTTTTCCTCTTATCAAGGAGAATTCTTTATTTTTCCGACCATATGTTGTCTTAGTAAAGTACTTCGATCATTAAAAACAGATTTACAACTAGCCGAAACCTACACGGTTCCGACCATAAAGGTTTCCTAGTATTATCACGATCAGTTTTTTACCGATCAGTACATGCTTACAAGTAATGGTTGAGATTTAGATTTATATTCTTGGCCTCAGGTAGTACTATTATATAGTAAAGATCTTCTACTATATAACAGTCGGGGGCTAGGTAAGACATAAATTCACAAGTCGACCGGATGAATAAAAGAACTTTTTCCATTTTGATAAGAGAAAGGTAAGTCTTTACATTGTATGCATTGTTTTTTTTTCCTGCAGCTAAACTACTAGAGAATGCCTAAACTAACTACTGCTAGATGGAGATCCGACTTCCATATCTTCTGCGACCTTTTCGCCTAGAGGTTTCATCTCTGCGAGGATCTGATTTGCCTCTGCGGGTAAGCAGTTGAAATCCTCTTCGATGGCTTGAAGGTTAGTTGATGGGTCGGAAGCTTTCAGCTTTGCCAAAACAAGACTGACTCCATAAGCAATAGACTCCTTAACGGAGTGGGCATAGTTCTCCCTAGTGGTCTTGAGCAAAACCTTGAGCTCTTCCAGCAAAGAGCCAAGAAAATTGACCTTCTCTATTGGGTCACTCAAGGAGGGCAAGCTCGATCCCGCGCCCATGTCAAAGAGCATTTTGTTTAGCGAGGTAATTTTCTCGTCCAAGCTAAGCACGAGAGCCGCCCCCTTGTCTTGCTCAAATTCCAGAGCCTTCTTCACTCTGGTCAATTCTTATTTTTGTTCTGCATAGACAAAGCAAGTATTAAGTGAAAAGATTGGAAGATGTACTGAGTTATGGCTACGACCAGTTACCTTCCTCTCTCTTCCTGGAATCATCCAGAAGCTTTTTATTACTGGTCGTCAAGACTTCGATCGACCGATTTTTTTGCCTGAAGTTCTTCTTCAAGCTTTATTCTTCTGGCCTTTTCAGCCAAAGCATCTTCTTTTATTTTCTCTAAATCTATCAAAAGAATCTCTGATAAGGGAGAATGAATAAAAGGAAAGTCTTAATAAGGAAAAAAGAAGAAGAACTCTTACTTTCTATCTCAGAGTGTTTTTCTTCTAATATCCTAACTCGCTTCGGCTAGTCCTCCGATCAGTAGCGAGGTTTTCGATCATATGTCTTTGATAAGTAGCATTTCTTCCATAAACCTTCTTGAGTAACTTTGAGAAAGAAAAATTATGAAGAAGATTGAAGACACTTACCCGAATTACGGCATCATTGTAATCGGTAAATATTTTATCGGCTCACTTTGTGTTAGGCGATCCGATATTCTCTCCCGAGAATTTCAAGCTCCTTGCTCACCAGAATCGAGGAAAGAAAGGGAACTTGTTATATCGAGGAGGTACCTTCAGAACTCGTGGAAGTTCTGCGAAGTTTCTACCTCTGTGATGGCATATCTACCATCAAAAGATCTAGCTCAGTTCCGGCATCGGTTGGCTCGGGGCTTTCCCAACCATTTCCTCCTCGGGTTATTTCGAGGAAAGCCTTGGCCTGAACTACCCTCGACCACTTTGTCTCTTTGGGTTCGACTGGTCAAGCAACAGGAACTCCAGCAGATCGCACAAGAGAAACACAAAGTTCAATTCTACTTGGGATATATGAGGTATGTCTTTCATATAAAAGTTGTACATACCGGTTGTTTTCTTAGTCTTGATCTTATAGCTGGCTTAAACTCCGCTATACTGCTTTTCTCTTCTTTTCAATCGCTCCTACCGAGCCCGAATCGTAGGTTCAATTGTATTCTCCACATCCCATCGAGATCGAAGCAATGTTCTCGACCATCCGTCAAGAGCAAGATCCCCGACTCGGATCGTAGTGTAGTTTCATCGTCTCGAAGAAATTGCCTCATGGACAACTATACGAGACTCGATTGATTGCCGCCGATTAACAAACAAAGTTAATCAGTGAAGAATATGCTTCATCTACTGAAGTTATTTCTTCGCTTGCTTACCTCGGCGTGACCACGCCTCGCGATCACAAGGTGGTTGGGTAATCAATAGGCTCACACGCTCCGTAGCCTCATTGATTTTAAGTCCGACCAACTACACATAAAGAGGATTAAAACTGATCGAAAATAATTGCAAAGGTGAAAAGAAGTTAATACACTTACCCTAAGTCTTTCGGTCCTCTCCTCGGCACTAACAAGTGCTAGGATTAAAGGAAAATCGCCTTGTCATTAGGTTCGCCAAAGACGATCATTTTGATTCGCATTTCGACGCCCTCGTAAGATAAGACCGCAAATGCAAACGAAGGTCTTAGTTTTTGCGAAAATAATCAACTCGCAAAATAAACTGGCCTGTATTTTCTCAAAAATTACCGATCGTAATCCCCGTAGCGTCATCGCCATCAATAAACCGAGCATCGAACGTGCTCGTCTTTAAAGGACTAATCCTCCTAAAGGAAAAGTCCTTACAACGCGCGTGAGGTTAAACCTCGACACTCAAGAGATGGATAGCCTCAACCCATCTCCCAACTTCCTCCTTCTTTGAGGAGGAACGCCAACGCGAGTTCTCGACCGCCTTCTTACGTATAATCTGTGCCGCCTTCGCGCAGAACCTTCATGTAGAACCAGCTTTTCTTCCATGACGACCAAGAAGACTTCGAGTACATACGAATGTACTCATCGGCCTTGCCGCCATGAAGCCTTAGGGTACATTCCCGTGGGTCTTGGTCGCTTTCTTCGTGTTCGCCATCCGGTAGTAATACTTGAAGAGTTTCATCGTCGGTGGAATCCCCAAGTATGCTTCGCAGAGGTAGACGAAGATACTTAGGTTCGCAATGGCGTTGGGAGCGAGGTTGATCAATTCGACCTTGTAGAACTCCAAAGACTTGAGAAAGAAAAGAATGTCTTTGGAAGCTTGAGCCCGCACTCAACGACGCGAGGAATACCGGATTTCTCCTCCTCGCCACTTGGGCAAGGTTTCCAAAAGCCGATCTCCAAGGATCAAACTCCGTCGGGTAGCAACCCAACTCTCTCCAAACTCTCCAATCTTCTCTCGCTCGGATCGAGATCGACCGGTTGATGATGAGGTCCGACATGATGCTTTCCTTTTTGGGTGAAGAACTCAAGGAAGATTTTCTTGGAGATAGAAGCGTAAAGGTTTAAAGCACTCACCGGGTCATTTTATAGACATTTTTATCAGAATCGACTCTTCGAGAAGTCCAACGGGCAAATACCTTTTCGCTTTGATGTAAAGTCTTTTCCTTTTTCCAGCGGTTTCTCAACTTTAAAATGAATACAGCATCTCGAGTCTCACGGCATTTAATGAGAGGTCTGCTTGATATGATTGCATCAAGAACGTGTCCGCACGACCAACATTCATTTAAAAGTTCGGGGCTAGCCGTTGAGGATTAAAATATTCATATATTATCTTAATATATGATAAAGACCATACGCCTTCGTGGTCGAATTCTAAGACCACCGACCTAATCGGTCGTAGGTATTACAAAAGTTATCTAATGAATACCCTGGTCGGACAAAGTTCCAAGCCTAGTCCACGACCAGGTAAGTGCTCGTGAAGCTATGAACAGGCGTCTGGGTCGAGTCTCCGACCACGCCACTCACTATGTGATGAATGAATCACGTGTTTCATATTCCACATAATTACAACACTATCACGGTTGATGAATTAACGTCTCCTAAATCATTAACCGCCAAACAGCTGGTATTTTTACCAACCGCCTTTACAGTTAGTGGAACCATCAAACTGCCGTCTCTTCCCGACCAGGTCCGTCGCTCCCCAACGGATGTCTCTTCATGGGATAACTGCCACCGCTTCATCAACTATTTAAGGAGGATCATGGAAGGACGGAAGAACACAAGACACAGGGGACAACAAGACACAGGGGACAACAAGACACAGGGGACAACGAGACATACAGAAGACATCAAGCAAGACTTAGCAAAGTGTTGTGTTTTTAGATACTCTCTGTGTTTGTAATCGTGAGTTCATAGCAATAAAGAGCAAGTCAGATCCACTCCCTGAAGTCACACACATTTTTCCTCTTTTCATTTATATGTTCATAAGATCGGCGATTTGATCGTCGACACTAGTTTTGTAATTTTTTGGTCGACTCCCTAGTTTTGTAAAAATTTAAAAAATTAATATTACTTTAAAAATCAGGATTGACGCATGTGTGTGAATGTAACCCTTCTCAGATGAAACTTTAGCGGGTGTAACTAATACTGGGGGATGAATTGTAAAGGTCTTGTGGTAATCTTCCCTTGATTCACATGTCTAAGGAAACGTGTATACATATCAAGACAGTTATCTCTTGTGGGTAAAGATGTACAACATCTGTAGAGTATAAACTGCTCGAACAGTCGTGGCCATGGTCAAGGGCAGGCATGAGAATTTACTAGAGTTAGTTCTATCTACAAAACTTTGTGGATGGAATGAAAACTCGTCGGGCCGTTGTGACCCTAGATTTGGATTTTCCATGGGTAGTCTTACCCAGTGTTGTTAATAGGTGAATGTAACCTCAATAAAAAATAAGCATAAGGTGGATGTAACCTCTGCTGTTATAAATATTGCACAATTAATCTCTTTAATAAAATATGATTTGGTCAAAATGCTAAGTGATGAGGATTTCTACATATGATATTTGAAAATGTTGCTTTAGCAAATAAAAAACTCTAGCCATCTTTGATAAAACCTTGCATGTACAAATATTGCATTGAGTATTGGCTCGCGAGCACAGGAGTTGTGCTCATCCTCACTCTCTCCCCCAACACATCTTCAGAGTTTGTGGATCAAGATCACTATGCATACTACGAGGATATAGACATTAAGGGCAAAGGAGATGATGAAGTGTAGTTTAGTCCGTAGTTGCTCTAGTCTTGCCTCGGTCTGGCTAACTCAGTTGGTACTCATGTACTATCAATATTACTTAGATCTCTAGATAATATCGGTCATACATTGGTTTCTCAGTCGTTTGTGTGTGGCGAGATGTGCTCTACCCTTTTGATTCCGCTATCGCTTCTGTTTTTATGTAATGCAATCATTTAGCCTTGTTTGGCTCTATTGTTAAAATTGACTCGACACGGTCTATGTAAACTCTGATATTGTTTAATTAATGTATGGTTTAGTCTACGATATGTACAAAATGATTCAGTGATGTATTCTGTGAGCGTTATCTATTGATCCAGGGAATAGCGCAGATTATTCACAGAGGATTCTAGATTGCAAAATCCGAATCCGACAGTTCAACTGAAGATGACACTAACCAGCAGAAGCAAAGTTTTAAACATCTGATCCGAGTGCGATCCATCACCAAACATATCTGAATCCGACACGTCAACTGTTCATAATCGAAGTTCATTCGTTCACGAACAGAAAAAACTAAACGTCAACTCCACCTTGTTTAGTCGCTGACTCTTGTTTGCTTGCATCCCATGCCGACGTTGGCATGGATATAGAATAGTATCAGCATTTCCCTTTCACTCTCCACCCAACTTTTGCGTGCAAAATGCAGGGCGTCGATCACGAGATTTTGCTTAGTTTTTCGGCACTCTTCTTTATTCTTGTTGAGCTCCTCTCTTCAGTGCAACAACTCTTTCAGTGTGAAGGCATTCTGAAAGCAACAGAAAATATGGAAATAGAGTGGGATCAATACTGATGCTGGAAGATCAAAGGGTCGGAGATGACTCTGAAACGCACAAGTCTCACGAGGATTAGCTGGAGTGAAGTAGCAGTAACGGGGGTGCAAAAGCCAAAACGTTTTGACCCTGTGGAGACTTTCTTTTGGCCTGTTATGTTTGTTTTCCTTTTTGCTTAGTAGCTTGCGTTGTGGATCTCTCAAATGGAGCAGTGAGTGATTGGTGCACCTGTTTCTGCATTGTTCTGGATGGAGTTTATGTTTTTGAGTACTTTCTGTCTTCAGTTTCTGTATTGCTAAAAAACTTTATGTTTTTGCGTAAAACTCTGTGTAATTCCGTTATGCATCTAATGGAAACCGGGGCTAACCCCGTTATGGAAAAGAAGAAGAAAAACGGTAGACCAGTTCTGACTAGTGCTCAAGAATGATGTTACACCAGCCTTCACCTTTCGCACATGAAGGCGACGTTTCTCCCAACCAGATCGAATCCCATCCAACAAAGTCGGACCACATTACATATGCTTCTGCAATTTCATAGCCTCAGTGCGATTTTAATGGGGCCACAAGTGTCGCCGAAAGAGTTGCTTCACATTCTACACCAAGATAACACCTCTCTTGAATGTACATTGCAACCAAACATATGAATTGGATCACTGCCTTTTCCATGTAATCGTGTTTCTTTGAAATCAAATCCATGTATGTAGGCATCCTTCTAGCTTCTAGTGCCAAATTTAACCAATGAAAAGGTAGTAAACGTCAAAAGGACTGTCAAGCTAGCTTTACCCTGCCCAGCTGCCGTGAACAATGAACTGGACCTAAAGGAAATAGATGCCATATACAAGTGGATCTGTAGATTCCTAGGATTTGAACTAAAGCAAAAACAATCAGAAGTTTGAAACATGATCTGTTCCAACATCTGAACAAAACTCCAGGTTATCAAGGTGGTGCGCAAACGATTCAGCCAATCTGTCGGCGTCCTGAACCCGTAGGCGTGTACCTTGCTGCCCAACGACAACAGCAGCTACCTGTGAAGCCAGCAAGCCAATGCCCTTCAAGTCCGATGAGCCCCGGAGAATGCCGTACAGGATCCCTGAAGCGTACGCATCACCAGCTCCACAGGTATCGACAGGTATGCACGATGCTGGAGGTATGTATATTGCTTCACCTTTCACCCCAATGTAGGAGCCGTGCACACCATCTGTCACAGACACTACCGGTACAGAATGGCTTAAGTATCTCGCCGCTGACATGGGGCTATCTTCTGAGGTTAGCTCGCAGAACGCCCTTGCTTCATTGGCATTGGCGAACAATATGTCTGCATAGTTTCCTACGACATCCCTGGAAATGTTTTGGTTCAGGGTCAGTAATGTTGGGATATAACATAGTAGTATACTAGCATAATATAGAGAATGTTATAACATAGAGCATAACATAGTAGTACACCAGCTTTGATGAGAGCCATTGATTTCCTTTGATCCAACGGTTGTTATTTAGAATAGTGACCTTTTACCTCCTAAAGGGTAATAGGTCATCTTTGGCCTTCTAAATGGCGACAGTAGCAATAGTTCGAAATAATAAAAAGTGAAGAAATAATGTTTACATAGACAGGAACTCGTACTAATCAACACAGTCAAAATAGTTACCTTTCATCAAGTTTACATTCATGAAGCTATCATAAATAACTCGTGACATGGACTTGGGGAGATACATTTCGATTTGTCAGATGTCAATTTTGCTAATAATTTGAAACTAATTTTGAATTTGAAATTTAAATATTAATTTTGTAAAAACGATAGCACATGTGCTATCCAAATCCAATGTAGCAAGATTTTATCATCTCTATTTCGTGGCTATTTAAATTTTTTTATATTTTATAATGTCTGATTAGTGAATAGTTAGTCTCATTTTTTACATGGAGCAAAAACTATAGACAATTAGCCCGCATATGATTTGGATGAGCATGCACTTAATGCATCATTAGAGGCCGGTAATTGAATGCATTCGACGCTTTCTTGTTTTGTATAGCAAGCATAAACGGCTATAGTAGGTAAAAACAAGCCTAAGCAAAGATATTTTTCACTAATCAACGGCTGAGATACAATACCCCTTTTACCCCTAGTAAGGTAAAGTGGTGTGTCGTAAAAGAGCTAAAAAAATACTTTGCAATCATGAATAGACGTGATATTTAGTTGTACTAATCAGTGAACAATCATGCTAGCTTAATGCTACATGCTTCTGTTGCTACTTTCAGTGACATCACCGGACACAGAACAAGATGCCTTTCATGTAGCCCATTAATGTGGTGTAGATGCCTTTCATGTAGCCCATTAATGTGGTGTTAGATGCCTAACACACATTTTTTAGAGTGGACACGCACCACTGTTGGAAGCAAGTAAAAAGGCAAGTTCCCTCTTTCAAATTTATAACTGCTAGCCCTCTTGTTACCGAAAGGAAATGGAAAATGGCTCATGGGGATTCGAGAGTGTGTGCAACTGGGACCAGATAATTGCACGTTGCGACACTAAAGGAAATATTTTGCAAGTAGACTAGTCTCACCAAAAATCACTGTAGCACCGCTTGATGCATGAGACATCTGACGCTGTAACAGCAATAAGTGCACCATTCTTGTGAGCGTCTTCACACGCTTGCTTGATGGCTTCAATTGTGTGAGGTAGCTCGAATAGGTAGCCTTCCACAATTAGTAAATTTGATTTGGGTACTATATTGGCCAAGTGTGAATTGTAACTCAAAGTTGAAGATGTACCCTGCAAAGAAAATAACAATATACAAGGCAATATGGTATGCGTATAAATTGGATACACTCATAAGCATAGTTACCAGATTCGCTATTAAACCCCGCGAATCGCGAACCATGTTCGTCGAACCTGAACCGGTTTAGGGTACAGGGTTCGTGTTTGCAGTGGAAATTGGAAGAAAAAGTGGTGAACTACGAACTCGAATCCCGTACCGCGACTCAGATGCGTTTCTGGTAACTATGCTCATAAGCAACCAAACAATGGATTGATACAATTCCAAGAAGGCATTAGCACAACTCCGAAGTAACTGAAGAGTAGAGAGCATAAGAACTTAGGTCTAAGAGCGCAAATAAGTGTAACCCGGACTAGTTACCAACAATTTTAAAAACAGGAGAGTCGTCAGTAAAGGAACTGACCTGATATGCAAGCATAGTTCGCTGTGCATCTGGAGTTGTTAGAACAATCACAGTCCCAGTAGTCCCATCTTTGACCGGCTTAGACAAGAAATGCACATTGGCACGGCGTAATTTCGCCCTAATAGTGCAATTCAACCAAAAGTATGATGTCAGCCAATGCTCTAAAGCCTTAGTGCAGCAATAGGACATCAATCAGTATCAGCAGCAGCGGCGATACTGCCAAATTAGTGAATTAATTACCTGTAAAAACTACCAAGTGGGTCGCTGCCCACACTGCTAGCCATTGCGATTCTAAGCTCAGGGTAGCTAGTGGACCGACTACTACCAAGCCTCGCTAGAGCCACAAGCGAGTTGGACAGTGAGCCTCCGGCAGCAGCCTTGTAGCTGCAACCATCCATGGCGCGCAGGACCCGTCCCCTCTCTTCGTGGTTCACGACCTTTCTCGTACCCTTATCTATGCCCAATCTCTCAAGGAACTCATCGTCCACCATGCCTGAGAAGTCAACCTATTTGCACACCAAACCAGTCATAAATTAGCATTGATCCAATGATCCCGGCAGATTGTCCAAATAGATTGAGCTACAGTTTAGCGATAGTTTGTTAAACATTTGGCTTACACATTCATAAATTAGGCTTACAACACAAGCCACAAGTATTCATTCATCAACGATGAACCGTCTGAATCGCAAACAGTAACAGCGTCCTCAGCAGCTTACCCAAACCACGTGATATTCTACATGTCAAATGTGGAAGCAATCGAATTCTTTGTGCAGCTACTAGTTCCTTGCAATTTGGCACCAGGGACACCGAAAGGAGGCAACTTTAAATAATTCTAGCTTCTTTCGTGCCAACACTAACAAGCAAGAAGCAGATATGGTAGGAGCAGCCCGCACCATGGCCTGGCCGAGGCCGAGCACGTCCCAGCGCTCGGGTCCCGAGGAAGCGGCGGCGAGCTTGAGGACGTCCTCATCCTCCTGCGGCGGCTGCTGTCCCCCGCGCAGGGTACCGGGGCCGTCCTCGTCATCGTCGCTCTCGCTGGCGTCGGCGTCGGAGAATCCCCCCAGGAGAGCTCTCGGCGCCAGCGCCCTGCCCTCCCAGCGCACCGCGAACCCTACGTAGCCACGTGGCTTAGCTCCTCGTCGGGCGGCGAGGGGGGGATTAGAAGAGGAAGAAGGCGGCGGGAGCGGAGGGGAGAAGCGGTGAAGGAGGCGGGAAGGAGAGGAGGTGGTGGCTGCTGTGGAGGCCAGCGCCATTGGGGAGGGCGGGCACAGCAGAGGGCACAGTGCCGTGCTGTGCCGGTGCCGGTGCCGTGTCTGGGGGAGGAAATGGGGATGGAATGGATTGGGGTGGAGAAGAAGGCGATGGCGTGGAGCTCGCGCGGCCGGCCAGGCTCCCTCCCTATCACCATTCACCAGTCGACTCGACTCGAGTCGACACTCCCGGGGAGATAATTAAATTCGGAGGAAAATAAAATTGCTTTTGCTTGGGGAGATGGATGTCTGAAGCATGGGGCCCACCGTGCAGAGTCTCGGGGAGCTATGTGTTTTCCTATCTTGATCGATGGCGCCCGCTAGGCCGAAATCTACTTTCGTTTATGGGCTAGAGTTGGGCTGGACTCCAGGTTAATTTATGGGCCAGATTCCAGGGGCAGGCCCTCACGGTTTCGGTGAGACTGAACCCAAACCGTGACAGCCGCCTACCCCTGGAATCAGGTTCAGTCTTATAGCAGTTGTTCAGCCCTGCCCTAGATCGTTTTGAGATGGTGCTTGTGGAGTGTGAGGTTTTGTTTGGTGGTGGATCCAACTGATCACCAAACGCGGACCCTCTCCAGTCAACGGAGTGTGAGTGCGGCCCGGGGGGAGGAGGAAGGGGCTTGCAGTGACGTGGCTCTCTCTCTCTCTCTCATTGGATGACGGAGATGCCACCGCGTCAGTCATGGTGGTGTTGGTCGCTAGCATTCAGTCTCCTCTCGTAACCGCACGATCAGAAATCGACGGGCCAAGAGTGTTGGAGGCATCTCGCAACAACTCCAGCCCAGCCCAGCCCAGCGCTGGATCTAGGTCGGACTCGAGCTGCCTGCACGGTGAATCTCACAGTCCGTCCGATCCGGCGACGAGGAACGGTGGGGAGTGGGCCCCACACATACTTCTCGGGGGGCGGGGGCTGTCACGTGACTAGGCCTGCCCCCTGCATATCGCCCGGGAAGCAAAAAGGCAGGTGGGCCCCATCTCCAGCCGCAGCTCCTGCTCCTCTCCCTGACCACCGGCACCGCGCGACTCATCAGAGACTCCCCTCCTCCGGCTACTTCGAACCCGCGCGCGCGCTCGCTCGCTGCCATGCGGGCCCACCCACGGCCGCCTGCCCAATAGCAACGCTGCTATGTGTCCGTCCTGAGTACGCCACGCTTTTCCCGTAATTGTTTTTTTAGGTGGGAGGGCGGGAGGTGGGGATACCAGGAAAGAGGGTAGATGGCGCAAGCGAGAAAGCTGGGACCCCCAATACAAAGGAAGGAAAAAAAAACAAGGATTGGGGGGTGAGATGAGCCTCGTTGATTCCTCCCCGAGGCACGCCCAAAAAGACAAGCCCTTTCTAGATTACTACTGTACCCGTATTAAGAGGGGTAATTAACTATTCACCTTCCCTTTAGTCCCTTTAGTCGGTAATCATATACCTCTTTTATAACTTAATTGATCATTTACCCTCTTCTCACTAGAACGCTCTAGAATATACCACTACGGATTATTTTACCCCTCACATTCCCCCCCCCCCACACTCTCTCTACGTACTCTTCCCTATCTCTTTGGTGGATGTGCTCATCGACTCACCACACGGGAGGGAACAAGAGGGGAGGGCAGTGGCCATAGCGCTAGCGAGATGCGACAGAGTGCGGGAGGCCGCTCTTAGGAAGAGCCCCGTCAGGGAGAGGCGGTGGCGCACGTGGAAGGAGAGGCGGCGGCGCCAGTCAGGGAGGCTACGGTTAGGGAGGAAGAGACGGTTCGTGGTTTGCGCCGGTCGAAGAGGGACGACAACACACGTACAAGGAGTGGCGACGACGACAATCGAGGAAGAAGAGGTCGAGGAAGAGACGGGATGTGGTGACGCTAGTCAAGGAAGGGGCATCGCACGTAGAAGGTGAGGCCATGGCAGCGTGGAGAGGGGCGAGTAGAGAGAGGCGAGCGGTGATGATTGGCAACCGGTGAGATTGAGGAGAAATGTGTGTTTGGTTGGTGGGATAAGGTTGAATGGGATGTGGTGATATAAGTAGGAGGGGGTCGTCCTAAATGGGATCATACAGACAAGTTGTTTTGTTGATTGTATAGAATGATACACAAATATCGAACCATATATAGGAATCGATTTAAAGCATTAAACAACTCATATGAACCCATTTACGAAAGAAAGAGATAGTGTGCGGTTGAGATATAATATTTTTTTATGGTTTTGTAATATGACGTGGGTCCCAGTTATTAATAGAAATTGGATCAATACATTAGAGAATAATAAACTCAGTTACATGACATCTATTTAAATCAACATTGATTCAATATAATAAAGATACTCTAATAAATTCCACTCTTAAGAAAAGTACGGAGCGACGAGTACTAGTAAACAATTCAATTGCTCTTTTGAATTTTGAGTACAGTGGAGGACCAGTCTCTTCCCTTCTTTGCGGTGGGGAATGGATGGAGCGGAGGAGTAAAAAGTTGGGAAGGCGTAGTTATGACTTGTCGCAGACTCCGAGCCAAAAAAAAAAACCTTTCCCACTCCCGCCCGCCGCTATTACTTGGCAAAATGAAAATACCACTACCTCCATCGGACAGTGTCTACGAGTAGGCATGCATGTGTATTGTGTGTGTACTCGTAACAAATCTCCTTTCTATCTTTGCTTTCTTTATTACTCAGCCTTTACCTTTATTAATTTCCGCTCCTCCTCTCCTCTCTTCTCCCTCTAGCCGTCTAGCTTAGCTGGTTAGCATTGGCGTGGTGGCTAGCTACTCCGCTCTACTTGCAAGTCGCCCCTTCCCTTCCTGTCTTCCTCTCTCGCATTGCATGCGAAGCAAGCAAGGGAGGAGGAGCAGCGACCAGCGAGTGAGTGGCGTCTGGTGCGAAGCAAGACAAGGAGCGAGGCATGGCATGCACCTCCTCGCCGATCTAATCGCTTTCGTCTTGCCTTAGGTCGGTACATGCATGCCTGCGCACGGCGCCTCCCCCTCCTAATCTCCCCTATCTTTCGTTGTTTCCTAGCTGTACATATCCGCTCCAGGTTTTAAAAATTATCTCTTTTAATAATTTAAAGAGTGTTTCTTGCTTAATTCCCATGTTACTCTGTTCTTATATTAGCCTTTGTTTGTGTAAGTGTGCCTTTTGTTTTTGCAGTGTGCTCAGCTAAGTTCAGACTTGAGAAGGGGGGGAAAGGAGGACAAGTCTCTAGTATCATGCTCAGCTCGCTCGCTTAGTCAAACTCTCAACAGAGACTAGATTGCTTGCTTTGTTCCGAGCCAGCTCTCAAGTGGACCACTGCCACTGTGAAGCTCAAGGTGAAGGCGCAGAGCAGCAGCAGCAAGAAGAGGTAGCCTACCTAGCCTGGTAGATCGATAGATCTAAGCGAATGGAGGCCAAGGACGTCTCGCCGCACGCCGCCGCCGCCGCAGCGGCGGTGCCTGCTTCGGCCTCTCAGCCGCCGGCCGCCTCCATGCCGCCGCCGTTCGCGCAGCAGCAGCAGGCTCCGCCGTCGCCGGCTGCGAACCCTGCCGGGCCCATGCCCGGCGCCGTGCGGCTGTCGTTCGACCAGATGGCGGGGAAGGCGCCCGGGGAGCACCACGCCTCGGGCCCCATGCTCTACGCCGCGCCGCCGTCGGTCGGCAATGTGATGGGCATGGGCGAGCTGATGCGCAAGAAGCGGGGCCGGCCGCGCAAGTACGCGCCCGACGGGAGCATGGCCCTCGCGCTCGCGCCCATCTCCTCCGCCTCAGGCGGCGCCGCGCCGCCGCCGCCCGGCCAGCACGGTTTCTCCATCAGCAGCCCCCCGTCCGATCCCAACGCCAAGCGCCGCGGCCGGCCCCCGGGCTCCGGCAAGAAGAAGCAGTTCGAAGCCCTGGGTACATCATTTACTCCCGCCAATCCGCCATTACTACCATACCGTCGCTTCGATTCCTGGACGGGTTCCTTCGGTTAAATCTAACTTGCGGTGGCGGTTGTGATTTCTTGCAGGGTCTTGGGGCATCGCCTTCACTCCTCACATTCTCAGTGTCAAGGCCGGCGAGGTAACAGCCAACACCCATGTGGAAGAAGAAACACCACAGATCTTGAATTTGCTCCGCTCATTCATTCTTGAAGTTTGCTACTTTACTTGGTACTTGTACTGGTACGACTGGTGGTGGATCCATGTCCGTCTGCGAGTTCGTGCAAATGTTGCCAAGTCACGTAGCTAGCCGTGACTTGTGACTAGTGGAAGTTGGAGTTTGTTCCCGTAGGATCTGCCGTTGAGAAGGCCGGCAGGTTGCGAGCTGCGGTGTCCGTCAGATTCCCAGCATGGCGGTCAGTTGACCGGCCCCACGGTCATGGCCAAGTTAGTGGGTGATGCACTTACCATTCCTCTCTGATACCTTAGTACCAGTACAAGCCTGCAGAAACCCGGGGAGATGGGGTTCTGGTCTTCTGGGTAGTACTAGTACACTCTCCTAGCTAGCTAGCCAGCCTGGCCATCAGCAAGTAGCGACACCTGTGGCTGTGCTAGTGTCGAGCATGGGCTGTGGAGGAAGGTGACTAGTTGAAACGACTGCCAATACTAATAGAACCACTTCGCTGTAATCGCGGCGGCTGCTGCTGTGCTTAGAGTTCCATGTTCATTTTGCTCTGTGGTAACATTGCATTTTAATAAGCAGATGACTTTTTCTGGTAGTAATTTTTCAGATTGAGTTAAATGCACTTGCACAAAAAAAAGTAGTTTGTCAAGAAGACTTTGCTAAGCATAAAGAGCAACTGGCACAAAGCATCCAGAGATATGTTCTTTGTGGTAGTTCACCTATATTAGATAGAAGTAGATGCAGTAGCTTTGTTTGCTCTGAATTACTTGCATAGTTTTGTTTTGTCTGCTGTTGGAAGCAAAGTAATTATATTTTGTACGACTCTGGATTTGGTGTAATATCCTCGTTCGAATATCGCGGTGTTGCATACACACACCTGATTGAATTTGGAAAGGGAATATTGATTAGTCCATCGATTATCTTTCTATTAGCTGTATGTAATTCTATTTTGCAAGTAACTCATTTGCATCACAAAATATAGATGTGCGCATTAGTTATTTCTTTTGGGGATTTGACTGTTCTGTACTTGTCTCATGACGATGTTAGCTTTGCTTTGTTCTATGTGTGGTGTAATTAGATCTTCGTGTTTAAAATGGCTAACAGCCCACTTGTTATTCTTGCTAGTGACTGAAAAACTTGGTTTCTATTACTAAATGTCATCTCTTTGCCTGGCAGGATGTTGCTTCAAAAATTATGGTCTTCTCACAGCAAGGTCCTCGCACAGTTTGCATTCTTTCAGCCAATGGTGCAATAAGCAATGTAACACTTCGCCAGCCAGCTACATCTGGTGGATTAGTGACTTACGAGGTACCAATTATCTTGTGCATGTTGAATAGGAGATCATCTCCTCGAGATTATACATCTACTTAATTGATATAGTAATGTCTTCTCTGTTGTATTATTCCTTAATTTGAATTACACACCATCAATCAAAATTCGATGTATTTACTTGGAAATACTAGTTGAGTCTAATGTTCATATTATAAGGGTACCTTCTCTCGTATTTAATACAACAGTGCAAAAGCTCAGCAGTCCAACACTGTTGGCACTTTTGTACTTCGACCTGAGTTGGTTGGGAGTAAGAATTCAATAGCTTTTGGTCAAATCACAGATTGTCACTGTCTTCAGTGTCCTGATCCAAGTCGTGTAATTCTGTTCACGATCACAGCGATAGGGTCTGTGAATCCATCCAATACTGCCTGTAAAATTACGGGCCTTTATTGAAGGAATAACAAAAGGGAAATAAAGAAACGCATGATAGTTCAACCTTTTGCTAACATCTTGCATTGTTTGTGGCAATTTTCTCTACTATTTGGGTTTTTAACTGGATTGCAACATTTCAACATGCAATGAGGGCATGGTACAAAATTTAAAATATGATGCTGTTCGAATGACATGCTGAAGGATAATTAGGTCTGGCTGGAAAATGTTAACTCAGACGGTGTGGAATCATTCACGTACTTTTGAGGAATTAGCTGTGCAAATTGTGCATGCTGTTCATTATTCCTGTCGACAATGCTATGCGTGGATGTTCTGATTGTTAGAATAGCAGTTAGAATAAGGACTCTTTTGTATTTCTTTATCTGTCTTTTGTATTGTCTTATTTGTATATGACATACACCTATTTTACTCTTATATATATTGCCTATTGGGGCTCTTCAATATACACAATATTGGTATCAGAGCAAAGATTAGGGTTAGGGTTACTGTAGCACCGCCGCCTCCTAGGCTCTACTCGTTTCCGCTGCCTCGGGAGGAGCAATCTCCACTCCCGGGGCGGCCTCGTTCTAGTTGTAGTTACCCGGCGCAACAACCAACAGTATCTTCGTCGTCTTCGTCTTCAACCTGATCTGGATCGGGTCCTCCCTCCGCGTGGGCCGCCGTCTTCATCGCCTGGAGGCATGGTGGAGAGGAAGCACGGTGCCATCCTCAACATCGGCTCCAGCGCTACCTTCGTCGTGCCGTCCGATCTGTTCTTCTTCCGCCTGCGTCTCCACCCGCCGCAAACCGGGACGACGAGCCGGAGCCGCCGCAAGATCTTTGACTGGAACGAGCAGAGGGCCGCGTGGCATCGTCGCCACCCGGCGGTCGCTTCAGCACGCCGCAGCAGGACCTCATCGAGCTCCGCCATCGCTTCATCTCCTGAGCTGCCGCTCTCTCCCGATTGGGTTGGGTTTGGTGTGTGGCTTTTGGCTGCTTCTGCTTGGGATGGAGATAAAGCAAGAGAGGGAGAGGAACCTGCGCAGGAATTGTGTTGGGAAGCTACTCGATGTGTTGGGTTTGTTGCTGCTCTTAGATGGCTTAATTAGTGATCTGCTGCTGCTAGTTATCCTTAGGCGTTTCCCCTTTCATGTCGTTTCTTTCGTTTGCGTCCATCCAAGTCTGTACCACTCAATCTTTGAGTTCGTTTAAGCTACGCGAGTCCACAAATTTATGGCCAGTCATAGAAGCATAGGAATTGTCTTATGCATGGCAGCAGCCGCCGCTCCCGCTCTTCTTTCTGAGCCGCGTGCAAATCGTAAAAATCGTTATGATACCGCCGCTTTCTTAGTCGCCGCCCCGAGCTTCTAAGGCCGCTGCTGTCTTGTGTTTCGATCTGCGCTGTCATGCTTCCACCTATTCCTATTTGGCTTGATTTAAAAGCTCTCTGTTCATGTCGGTTTTACCATCTTCTTCGTCGTGTTGTCGCGATCGACTTTTTTAGCCCCTGCACCTTGTGCTTTATGGGATTTGCACAACCTCGGATGGGAGAAGATCTTTTAATATTCGATATATTTTCCAAGAGCTGCATACTACGACGATATTATCGAGACTCAGATTTCGGATTTTGCATAATGTAGTGTCAACTCTTTCTAAATGCAATGCTATTGTATACGCCTTGCATTTGAGAGGGGGTGTTAGAATAAGAGTTAGAATAAAGACTCTTTCTGCATTTCCTTATTTTTCTTTTGTATTGTTTTATCTGTATATAATATACACCTATTGTACTTTTATATATATTTCTCATTGGGGCTCTTTAATATACACAATATTCATAACACTGATGTGTGATTTCTGGTGCAGGGTCGCTTCGAGATCATCTCTCTATCTGGTTCTTTCCTGCTTGCGGAGGATGGTGACACTCGCAGCAGGACTGGTGGATTGAGCGTTGCACTTGCAGGATCTGATGGCCGAGTTCTTGGAGGATGTGTAGCTGGAATGCTAATGGCCGCGACTCCTGTTCAGGTTAGATTAGCTAGGGGATTTTCTTCATCCAGTTTGGCTTGCGTCAGATCAACTGCTTCATAACGCTGACTTGGAATCTCTGCCATGTATTCTGTGTTATCAGGTTGTGGTGGCTAGTTTCATAGCAGAAGGTAAGAAATCAAAGCCGGCCGAAGCACGGAAGGTTGAACCGATGTCTGCTCCTCCGCAGATGGCCTCCTATGTGCCAGCTCCGGTGGCCAGCCCGCCATCAGAGGGCACATCCAGCGCATCTTCTGATGACTCTGGCAGCCCGATCAACCATATGCCCTACAACCACTCCGGGCAGCACCAGCACCAGCACCAGCACCAGCACATGCCCCCTGCGTATGCATCTGGGGGCTGGTCGCTCTCGGCGCATCATCAGAACAGGCACGACTCTGACATGAAGATGATGTCGAACTAACACTGCTCAGCCTTGACAGCCCCATTTGTTGGCTGGGCTGAAGAGGAGGAGCTGATGGTTGGGCACCGCACGGTGCATGCATGCCCTGTAGTATGTCTGCGATCGCAAGCTAGGAGAATTAGGTTCATGATCTTACCCGTTGTTTTCCCTAAGTAAGATTAGTTTAGCCGCCGTTGTAATGGTGTAGGCTCCCTTAAGTATCTAACGCGAGTTATTTATCGTCGTCATGTATCGATGCCCGCCGAGATCTTTACCTCCCTGGGCTAGTAGTTGATTACTCTCTACAATGGATCATGAATTTACTTGATGAATGCTTTGATTTCAATTCGAGAACTCGATCCTGTTTTCTTCTGTCATGTTCTGTTGCTCAAGTGTGCTGCTGTCTGATGGAGTGCTCTACTGTGATTCGAGTCGTGCGGCAATGGTGGTCGTGCTGTTTCATCCGAAAAGAGCCGGGTGGCTGAAATTCAAGTCAAGTGTACTCCTAGTCTCCTACCGTGTTTTGTGCTGGTTGTTCATCATGATTACTGCTCACATGACTATTCTTTTGCACAAGTCCAAATACCCAATCTGTATGCTTGTGTCGTGTGTGATTTGTTCGAATTGAGCTCATATGTGTAAAGACTTATTTATTCCTAAAATTTCAAAGTATGGAAAGCCTTAGACCAGTGTGGTCAAAGATATAGACCAGTGTGGTCAAAGATATAGACCAGTGTGGTTGTAATAATGTGGTTGAAGACATAAACAAGTGTGATCGAAACTTTAGACCAGTGTGGTCGAAGGCATAACCTAGTGTGATCGAAATAATATGGTCGAAGTCATAGACTAGTTGGTTGAAAAATAATGATCGAATTCTTAAACCAGTGTGGTCGTAATACACTGGTCGAAACTGTAGACCTAGTGTACAACTAAGATCAATAAATACTGCTTAATGATCACTAATTGATTTTGAATTAGCAGTTACCAATGGTTTAAGTATGCAGTTACTAGAGAGTAATTGTATTGACCTTAAAATGATCTGGAGACGTCTAAACCAAAAGATCGATTCACTCTAATTTTTCTGTCTCTTTCTCTGATCAATTGTCTGAGGTATTGAGTTGTCGAACCAAGTCGTCTCTTCTCCTCAACATGCACCGAGAATGATGATGAGCGGATATCTCCGAACTATTATCATAGAGTTCTCCTGTACGGATCGGTAATAAGGTTTCCGAGCAGCTCATCTGCGTGACTGCTCTCTGCACTGCATCCTATAACTACTCGCTTCACTGCGACATCTACGATCTGCACTGTATCGAGTCTACACTGTTTCGTGTTCTTCATCAAGCTTGAATGTAAGTTTGTTGTACGACCAATTTTTCTGTTATAATCATATTGTTGAGTTTGTTTAGAAGTGCAATGAGATGTCTGTTATTGATATCACTTTATGTATCTTTAGTTATTTATGATCTTTGCCTCATACTAAAATCTGGAATTAAAATATTGTCCACTTTTCCAACATGACCGCCTTCTCATGTTCTTGGGACTTGTTTCGAAATGCACTGTGCTACCGAAGCTTCATTCATGTCTGCACTGCCTGCAGTGTGGTGAATTGTGATCCTTTGATTTTTTTGTGCAGTGTCTAACCGTAGCAGTTAAAGATCGAATTGCCTGTCAGCTGTTGAGGCGGCGCACCCCGACGCCGGCTGCATGGGGCACCGTGTGACATGGTGGGTAGCGGTGCCGCGGGAGGGCTCAGACGGATTGACATCCTTTGCTATTGCATTGGTAGAGGAGCACGGTGCCGTGATATTCGGCAAGCTGCCCGAGTTGGAAGAACGGCTCAGATCAATCGCTATAGTGATGCTAAGTATTCGTAAATAGTGCATATGATATAATTTTTACTGCAATGAAACTACGATGTCTTTTTTTTCCTGATCCGATAGCTAATACTTAATATTATTTTAATGTAGTACCGACTATACAGTATCAGAGGATGCGTTCCCGGGCTCGGACTGGACCTGCGTGCCATGAGCCAATGCACCGTGGCGGCTGGTTGCCCTGACGTACCGGTGGACGTCCAGGGTACGACAAAAAAAAAGACAAAACAAAGGATCTCCAGTATCTCTGACTGGTGGTGGGCCGTGGGCGGCCGTTCCCCGGTATCCCGTCCAACCTCTCTCTCTCTCTCTCTCGTTTCATTTCCCCGCAATTTCTCTTCCCTTCCTTGTCAGGCTTTGCTACTCGTCGCTTCCATCCAAATTCCAAGGAGTCGAGGTGCTTCGTTTCTCCGGCCGATGACTCGAGATGGCCTCGCTGCCACCTGGGGCCGCGGCCAACGGCGACTCCGATCAGGTCCGCCGCTTCCTCCTCATCCCCCAGTCCACCATTCGGTTGCGTTCGATTGGGTTGCTTCGTCGTAGCAATTCGCGCTCCCTCTCGCTCTAGTTCGGTCCCGATTGGTTTGGTTAGCTTTAAATTAAGTTAAAATGGTAGATTAGGCTAAAGGACGCTTGACGCTTTCACTGTCTAACTGTCTTACGACTACTATGCTGACTCGTTTGTAGCTGCAGCAGTTTGATCGATCCCGATAGGTGCAGTTTGATCGATTCCGATAGGTTTGGGTTTCCCCTTTTTTTTTCGTTGTCCAATGCTCAGTGCGTTTCTAATAAATTACTCCAGAAATTAGTGTGTGTTTTCCTTATCCGGTGGATTACAATTTACAAATCGTGTATGGACGACTATTATCACTTGGCCATATTCTATCGTGTGGCACCAATTTTGACTGTTCCATGGTCCATATTTTAGCTCGAAAATTCAATTAGGTTAAGAGATTATTTGTCTTGACTGGTCCCTCTGTATAGCGGTATGCAAGGAATGTTTGGTCGTAACGAAGAGTTCAAAGTTCAAACCCCTCCCTATGTGATCGATGCCTGACCATTCGTGGCATCGTTGAGTGGGTTTGGTTCTGTTTTAGTACCCATTTTTACCGGCGTTGACTGGTTCTAGAATGCTCAATTGGTTTGTAAGACTTTTTAATGATTGTTTCGAGCAACTATGATGTGTTGTTTATTATAATAATTTACTGTATTATCAACTATATATTGCTTTTTATGATCTGTATCTTTTTCGCATGCTGCCTTGCACTCAATTTAACCCTCTAAGTACCTTTGATGATTGGTTCTACCAGAAGGTAACCATCCTTTTTCCTCACCCTCTATTTGCCAGGTATTGGTGGAAGCAAATGGCTCTACACGGACATTGATTTTGAATAGGCCAAGGCAGCTGGATGCCCTCTCCTACGTCCACAAGAGAGGTTTATTAAGAGTTCCGCTAGTATTAGAGCATATGGCAATAGTAGCCACATTTTCTTTTAGAAAGGCTGACATGAGATCCTTTTGCTTTCATCATGTTCCAGATTATGGGACTTCTGAGATGTTTCACTGCTTATGAGGAAGAATATGCAGTAAAATTGTTGATTGTGAAGGTAACCGATAGCACTGCTTCTCTATTATCATGTCATATTTGATGTTGTTCTTAAATATAGGCCATCTATGTCTTGTTTTCTGGTCTTGTAATTCGAGGTCAACCCTTTTATTATTTGGTGCTGTCTATTAACACATAAGTGGAAATAGAAATTACCGAGCAACAAGGCATAAAGTAACAGTGAACATCAGTTACCCAATAAATTTTACCAAATCGAGGATATGGAGAGTTTGCTGTGTTTATTCTGTTTTGAAGCATCACTCCATTCTGATTATGTATTTTCTTGTCTCCCCTTGATCTATGAATCCTGGCTTCTTGTAACAATTTCACTTTTGGTACTCGGAGCGTCCTTTATTTTGCTGTTTCTGTTCTTGTTTGTGCTCAGTTTTATTTCTCATTCCCTGTTATTCTTATGTTACGTTCGCTTTAGATTGATATAATTGTCGCTATTGTTAGAGATATATATGTGTTAGAGTAGGATTCTAGATATTATTTGGTTTCCTTATTTGTAACCTGTACTTGTGTATATATACTGGCACTTTGGCCTCCTGATAATACAAGTTGCTATTCCTAACATGGTATCAGAGCGTATCTAGGGTTTCGCTTCGCTTGTCGCCCCGCCACCGCCGCTCAGACGGCATCGCCTCCTGTCGTCATCTTCGACGACTCCCGATTGGATCCTCGGCTATTGCGCTGCCTCCGGTCTCCAGACCTCCGGTCTCCAGACACGTCCGCCGCTTCGATGCAGGGCCTCGTCGCCGCCGCCGCCGTCGTCGTCTGCTCACGGCGCTTGGGGCGACCACGCCGCCTCTCGTCGACCGCCCGCCGCCGTCGTCGTCTGCTCCCGATCACTTGAGAGCGATAGGAGAGGCGCGCCGCCGCCTCATCACAGATCGCCATTGAGGCAAGAAGGCGGCCGCCGCCGGTTCCTCCCGGTCGACCGACCGGAGAAAGCGGCCGCCGCCCTCATCACAGATCGACGTCGGAACCGAAGAACGCCGCCGCCGCCTCGGTTCCTCCTCGGTCGTCGTCGCCGCTCGGTTCCTCCGGGTCGACCGTCACGACGCCCGCCGCCGCGCTTACCGCCGCCGACTCGTCGCGCCGCCGCCTCTTGTTACCGCTGCCGCCAAAGAGGGGATTAGGGTTCCCTCGCCGTGTCGCGCGTGTCTTGGCGTAGGCTACTGTTAAAAACAGGCTAGGTCGGTCGATTGTGTAATTACTGCGCGCAAAAAAAAACCGTCGGTTTGATCGCCGCGCCGTCCAGCGTCGCCTGTTAGACCACGTTACCTTGGTCACCGCACCGTCCAGCGCCGCCTACCAATGGGCACCGTTTCCCTCCCTCGCTGCCCGGTGATCTTCGATGGTGTCAATTACACCGACTTCGTGTCTCACATGCGCATCCACATGCGTGGTCTTCGTCTCTGGGGCGTCCTCTTTGGCGATGTCACCTGCCCGCCTTGCCCTACTCCTCCGACGGAGCCTACGTCTGTTGCGCTTCCTCGGCGGTGACAAGGTCTTTGCCGAGGTCGGCCGCCTTGCTAATGAGAAGGTTGCCTCTGCCTACCAAGAGGCTCTGGATTCCTACATGGATCGATGGACCGCCTACACTCAGTGGTGTGACGACGACGCTTGAGCTGCTGCTGTCTTCATCACCAGTGTCCAGCCTCAGTTTTCTACCCATGAGCATGTCTCCTACCGGGATGCTGTTACTCATCCTGAGTGGAAGCATGCCATGGTCGAGGAGATTGCTGCTCTCGAGCGTACTGGTACTTGGGATCTTGTTCCTTTTCCATCTCACTCTCGTCCCATCACGTGTAAATGGGTCTATAAGATTAAGACTCGCTCTGATGGCTCTCTTGAGCGCTATAAGGCGCGTCTTGTTGCTCGTGGCTTCCAGCAGGAGCATGGTCGTGACTACGACGAGACTTTTGCTCCTGTGGCCCACATAACCACTGTCCGCACTCTTCTTTCGGTGGCGTCTGTTCGCCATTGGTCCATTTCTCAGCTTGATGTCAAGAATGCCTTTCTTAATGACGAGTTGCGCGAGGAGGTCTACATGCATCCGCCTTTGGGTATTACATTCTCGAGGGCATGGTGCATCGTCTTCGCCGCTCTCTATGGCATTAAACAAGCCCCTCGTGCTTGGTTTGAGCTCTTCTCCTCTGTGGTCACTGCTGCTGGCTTCTCAGCTAGTGATCATGATCCTGCTCTTTTTGTCCACACTTCGTCTCGTGGTTGTACTCTTCTTCTTCTATATGTTGATGATATGATCATCACCGGAGATGATTCTGAGTACATTGGTTTTGTCAAGACTCGTCTGAGTGAGCAATTCCTTATGTCGGATCTTGGTCCTCTTCGTTACTTCCTTGGGATTGAGGTTACTTCCACTTCAGATGGTTTCTTTATGTCCCAGGAGAAGTATATTCAAGATCTTCTTGATCGCGCTTCTCTTACTGATCAGCTTTCTGTTGAGACTCCCATGGAGCTCAACGTTCTTCTCCGGCCCTCTGATGGCGAGCTTCTTTCTGATCCGACTCGTTATCGTCATCTTGTTGGGAGTCTTGTCTACCTTGCTGTTACTCGTCCGGATATCACTTATCCGATTCATGTTACGAGTCGATTCGTTTCCGCTCCCACTCAGTCCACTCTGACCACCTTCTTGAGTTCTGCGATACCTTCGTGGGACTATCTCTCGCCGTCCCTTCTTTCCACGCTCCGGCTCGTTCTGACTTCAGCTTATTCGGATGCTACTTGGGCGGCAATCCCTCGATCGCGGTCTATCTCGCTTCTCGTATTTTTCTTGGTGGTTCTAATTGCTCGAAGAAGGCGAAAAGCAATTGCAGTGTCCGTTCGAGTCAGAGAGGTGAGTTGCGCGCTATGGCTCTCTTGATGCAGAGATTACTTGGCTACGGTGGTTACTTGATGATTTTGGTGTTTCTGTCACTACACCGACTCCTCTCTTGTCGACGATCAAGTGCTATCGATTGCCGTGATCCCTGTAAAGCATGAGCTCACCAAGCATATTGGTGTTGATGCTTCCTTCATGAGGTCTTGTGTGCATGATCAGGTGATTGCTCTTCAGTATGTACCTTCAGAGCTTCAGATAGCGGATTTTTTCACGAAGGCACAGACTCGAGCACAGCATGGCTTCTACCTTTCCAAACTCAGTGTTGTTGATCCACCATGAGTTTGAAAGGGGGGTTAGAGATATATATATGTTAGAGTATGATTCTAGATATTATCTGGTTTCCTTATTTGTAACTTGTACTTGTGTATATATACTGGCCCTTTGGCCCCCTGATAATACAAGTTGCTATTCCTAACAGCTATCACTTCCTTGCCTACTTTACGCATGTCTGTAATTGGATTCAATCATCACTTCTTTCAGGGGAAAGGAAGAGCATTTTGTGCTGGAGGTGATGTTGCTGCAGCTGTCCGGTCTATAAATAATGGTACTTACAACTTAAGCTTGCTTCTATGATTTCGAATGTCCAACGCTGATTACTTCAGCTGTTTTACTTTGACTTCTGACACCTTTATTTGTCCTACACGAATTCAACCGTTAACATTTAGCATGTATATTTAGTGTTGTTCCAGTCATTTCATTGACTTACTGTGTGCCCTTTTCTTAAAGCAGACAGCTCGAAGTACGGTGCTGATTTTTTGTTAAACTATATATTTTTGTTAAACTATACGATTGCAACTTATAGCAAACCTCAGGTGAGCTGCATGCATCCTTTGAAATTGATTCTCCACGTAATCATTCTCGTCACTGTTCCGCACCGCTAAATGCTACAGCATTCAATTATAGGTTTCTCTTCTTTCTGGAACTGTAATGGGTGGAGGTGCTGGTGTTTCTATACATGGAAGGTTCCGGGTTGCCACTGAGAACACGGTATATACTAATACTATGAATCAAACTCAAATGGCATTTTGCTTCCCTCGTTACCTATATATTTTAACTTAGGCTGTAGTATGGGTGCACAAAAATGTTTATAAGTCACGAGGCAGCTTGAGATCTGCTTGTTTGGGTTCTGCTGAATGTTGTTTTGTGCACACACAACCCAGTATTATAACTGTGTGGTCATTGCAAATCATCTTATTTAAGTTCACTCTTTTAACTAATTTATGCTGGTACAGTATGCATGCACACTCATATGTTAAACTCTTTACTAGTGCTGGTATTGCATCACAATGCCCAGATGTCAGATATGAAGTTATGGAAGTTAGACTTCATGTTGGCTCAAAGTACTTAATGGGAATTATTAGCTCATGTTTGCGGCTTTTCTCAGCCAACTATTTCCTACCTTTTAAGATGAATTTGAGGCCAGAACTTGTTTATCGAGTCTCACAATCAGGAGGACGGTAATTATGTAATCGACCTGACTTCTTGTATTTTGAATATCCATGCAGGTTTTTGCGATGCCAGAAACATCATTGGAACTCTTTCCTGATATCGGGGCTTCTTATTTTCTGTCTAGACTACCTGGGTTCTATGGTGAAATTTTTTTTTGATACCTTATTCAATTTAATTTACACGCATAACCATATTAATTTACTGCAATAGCTAAATCTGATGATGCACTGTTGTAATTGTTTTTTAGATACTTTGCTGAGTGACTTTCATAGAATCTCCCTTTTAAAAAAATCTGTAGAGTGGTGCTGGATATTGTTCACACTCGTGGACAGCTATGCATCCTTTGCATGCTCCCTTACGATTTTAGAATGACTGCTTATTTGATTTTTTTTATCAGTGGTGGTGCTTATGTGATTCACCTGTGAAAGAATGAAAGCAAATGCTTCAGAAAATGATGAGGATATTATCACGTAGGAAAATTAAATTTAAATCTTCATGTTGCATGGCTGGGAAAAATATATGTACCCAATGTTCTGAATGCCTATTCAACTTTACTGGTTCGCTAAGATTGGTTAGTTGAAATTGAGTTAGGAATCAATGGTGAATTGGTGATACACCCTATTTAGTTGACGGCAAAGCTATCACGGGAGATTGTTTTCACTAAACTGTTATTATGTCTTTCTCCAGGAGAGTATGTTGGTTTTGTTAAGGATATAAGGGTATTAGTGGTATTTCCTATTGTATTAGAGTATAGACTTGTGTCCCTTTGTACCATATATATATTGCCCATTGGGCCTCTTCAATATACACACAATATTAATAACATGATATCAAAGCAAGGTTAGAGTTTTCTTACTACCTCCGCAACCGTCAGCCGCCGCATCATCTTCCGTTGCCGCTGCCCCCGGGAGGACCAATCTCTACTCCCGGGGGCGGCCTTCTCCCTCCTCGGTTACGCGACTCGTGCTCATCTTCATCACCGCTGCAGATCCGGTTTTGGGGGCCGTGAATCTGCGGTTGTGACATCGCCTCCCGGGCCAACTTCATCCGGCCGCCGCTCAAGACCAGGCCTGTCGGCGGCCGCAACGCGACGCGTTGAGTGCCCTCGCCACCTTCATCAGGCAGCCGCCTCGTCTTCTGCGGAACGTCGCCTCCCGAGCCACTTCGTCTTCCGCCGAAGGAGTCCTCCCGATCCGGAATCGCTATCGCTCGGGGACTCCCCCACGAGTAGCCCTCATAGTCGATGTGCTCCCCGATCAGATTCACCCTCCCTAGGGAGCGAGCGAAGAGGGCGAGGCGCGCGGTGTAGACGGCCTGGAACTTGTCGACAAGGCGGTCGGCGGGCCAGCGCCTCGTCGGCAATGGTAGTCGCCGTAAGACCGGCTCAGCGAGAAGCGTTGGGATGAGCTCGTACTCGCGCCGATGCCACCGGACAACACCTGGGCCATCGCCTTTCACCTAGTCGTCGTCTTCTCCCTCCTCTCGTGCGCTCTCGCGACTCCGCCTCCGCGCCGATGCCACCGGACAACACCTGGGCCATCGCCTTTCACCTAGCCGTCGTCTTCTCCCTCCTCTCGTGCGCTCTCGCGATTCGTCTTCTTCGGCTCGCTCGTCTCGTCTCTATCCTGTAACCATCTCCGCCGACACGTCGCCATGGAATGGATTCGAGGAGAGAGGTGTGGATATGGTGGAGATGGGGATTCGGCTGGCTCTCCAAAGCTGGCATTGATGACGTGTGACTACATTGAGACGGCTCGGCTGTGACTACTGATTATATAGTCTTGCCTCGGCTGCCACTGGCTACTCTACTGCTGCTAGTTATCCTTAGGTGTTTCCTCTTTCGTGTTTTTCTTCCGTTGCGTCCATCCAAGTCCGTACCACTTTATCTTTTAGTTCGTCTGAGTCACGCGAGTCCACAGATTTATTATCAGTCATAGAAGTATAGGAATTTCTTTGGCATAGCAGCAGCCGCTGCTCTTTTCTTCGAGCCGCTGCAGATTCGCAGCCCCAAGCTTTTAAGGCCGCCGGGCTTCTTCCGCACTACGTCTTCATTGTACTTCTTGTGCATTGCGTCGCGTTTCTTATGCACTGCGTCTCTGTTGCACTTCTTGTGCATTGCGTTGTGCTTCTTTTGTACTGTGCATTCGTTGTGCTTCTTGTGCACTGTGCCGCCGTCGTCTTGGACTACGATCTGCGCCGACATGCTTATATTTGTTCAGCTTGATTTGACAGTTTTATCTATTTTTGTCGGTTTCACCATATTCTTCGTTATGTTGCCGCGGTCGACTTTGCGCCCGCACATTGTGCTTTATGGGCTGTCGCACGACATCGGATGAGAGATCTTTTGTTAACATATTTTCCAAGAGCTGCATGCTACGACGACATTACGAAGACTCGGATTTTGGATTTATCATATTTTAGTGTCAACCATTTCCAAATGCAATGTTATTGCATACGTCTTGCATTTGAGTAGTGGTGTTAAGGATATAAGGATATTAGTGGTATTTTCTATTGTATTAGGGTATAGACTTGTGTCCCTTTGTACCCTATATATATTGCCTATTGGGTCTCTTCAATATACACACAATATTCATAACAGGTCTTACTGGTGTAAGATTGGATGGTGCTGAAATGCTTGCATGTGGGCTAGCAACTCATTTTGTCCATTCAAATGAAGGTTTGTTGATGATTTAAATTTTATGCTCAGCGCATCACCATGTACTTGTTTCTTACGTCCTTGGAAGTTTATCAATGTATCTTTTCTCCCGGGCCTTCAACTTCTGCTTCCAGTTATGACTTTCGTTATTAAATTGTGGTCAAGATTTGCTATAGCATGCTACATGCATTCTAGCCTTGTTGATCTAACATCTTGAGGTTAAGTATGTGCTAACATTGCTCTATAATTCATAGTATATACATTTTTCCCAGAGGTTGCCGTTGCTTGAAGAATCACTTAAAAACGTGGACACTTCTGATCACTTCGCTATATGTGGAATTATCGATCAATTTTCTCAACAGCCACCACTGAAAGAAAACAGTGCTCTGAATAGGTAAGAGTGCAATTATATTGACATTATCTATTCGTGCATGTGGAGTCTATCTTAATAATGAAAAGAAAAGTTATTCTAGCTCAGGTCTGTCCCTTGTAAACAAGACATATCCTAAACATATTTTGATGCTAAACATGTGGTTGTTGCAGCTTCATATCACGAATCATGTTTGTTATGAATCTATTGTGTGTATATTGAAGAGAGGCCCAAAGGGCGATATATATAGGGTACAAGAGGTATAGATAAGAATATGTTAGAGATAGATTCTATCTCTAACATATCTCTAATACCTTATCTCTAATATATCTCTAACACCCCCCCTCAAATGCAAGGCGTATGCAATAACATTGCATTTGGAAAGGGTTGATACTAAAATATAGAGAATCCAAAGTCCGAGTCTTGATAATGTCGTCGTTGTATGCAGCTCTTGGAAAAAATATGTCGAGTATCAAAAGATCTTCTCCCATCCGGTGTCATGCAACAGCTCATAAGGCACAAGGTGCGGGGCGAAGTCGGCCATGGCAACACGAAGATGATGATGAAACCAACAAATATAGAGAGTTGTCAAATCAAGTCGAATAGGAATTGGTGGAAGCATGGCGGCGCAAATCGTAGCCAAGGCGGCGGCGCGATGCACAAGAAATGCAGCGAATGCACGGTAAAAAAAAAGCGCAACGCAATGCACAAGAAGCGCAAGCAGGCGCGATCTGCGAAGAAGAGCGCGAATGCACAGAAAGCGCAAGCGAGCGCGATGTGGAAGAAGCGCGCGCCTTGAGCGCTTGGAGCGGCGGATCTGCGGCGGCGAAGAAAATAGCAATGAGGCGGCGGCTAGCGCCATGCATAATGCAATTCCTATGCTTCTATGACTGACAATAAATTTGTGGACTCGCATGGCTAAGACGAACTCAAAGATTGAGTGCTACGGACTTGGATGGACGCAGCGGAAGCAACGACACAAAGCAGAAAATACTAGCAGCAGCAGAATAGTAGCAGCATAATCACGTAGTCCGAACCAGCAGCTCTCGGCCAGAAACAGCTTTTGGTCAAAACAAGCTCGTGCGTTGTCGGGTGAGGAGGCGACGTCGGTCAAGCGAAGGATCCCGTAGGATCTAGGCGACCGGTGATGGAGGCCAAGGCGAATCCAGGCCGAGGCGGCACAATCCGAGAAGGCCAGGTCAGATCCAGCGGTGGAGGAGCAGCTCAGAGCGGAGGCGGCCAAGATGTAGAGCTAACAAGCTTTAAAAGGACCGGGCCGATTCGGCCGACCCAAATAAAACCGAAGCCCGACGGGAGAGAGGAACTAGGGTTCCTCCTCTCATCCACGGCGCGGCGGCGGCGGCATCGAACAACCGGTGCGCGGCAACGGCAGCGGCGGCGGCAGTGAGGATGGGCGGTGGCGGCCCTCGGCAGTGGCCCGGCGGCGATCGGCCTCAGCGATGGCCTTGGCGGAGCGGAGACAGAGGCGTCGAGTCGGGAGACCCGGCGATCAGGCGACGGGCGGCCCAGGCGGCAATGGCGCCACCAATGACCGGTGGCGCCGGGAAAAAAAGCGGCAGCCAACCAGACGGCAGACCGGCAGCGGCGTCCGTTCGGCTCACGCTTCAGCGGCGGCGGTAGTAAACCAGTCGGCGGCGTCGAAATAAGAGAGCCAGGTCGCAGATCCGCGACGGTTGGTGCTGAGGTGGACGAGGCGGCGTCGGCCTTGGTGGAGGAGGAAGTCGCGATCTGTTGGAGAAATCGGCATCGGCCAAGCACGGAGATGGCGGCGATGGTGTAAGATCGAGGTGGCCGACTAGAGGGGTGAATAGGCGGTTTAAAAACTTTATCGGGCTAAACCAATAAATAAATGCGGAAGCTAATAGCGAATTGGTTTTGCTCAATTAAAACCTAAATCAACTAGGCTCAACTAAGTTGCAAACAATATGAACACAATACAATATGAATAATTATACAAGATATGTTAAGCAATTAAAGCAAGAATGTAAATTGCTCAAAGTAAAGCACAAGTAAACACAAGATGACACGATTATGTTTCTGGTGGTGTTCGGAGACTTGCGGTCTCCCTAATCCACGTTGAGGTAAGCCCAACCCACGTTGGACCGCTCCTCAAATGAGCACACACCTCAGAGGTAAGTCCAACACTTGGACGGTTCCAAACCGAACCAACACCTCGCTCAACTATGGTTGCTCTTCCTCCACTCCGGAGATGGCGAGCACCAAACCACTCACAACCGTCGGGCCTTCTCACAAGCTTCTTGAGAAGGTCACCGAGCACTGACGCCTCCACGCCGTCTAGGTGTCGGCAAACACCAAGAGTAACAAATCCAAACTTTCACTTGAACTAATCAAGTGTCAGCGCTCACGTGGATACACAATCCACTACCTAAGGCAACACATGCACTTAGGGTTTGCTCTCTAGTCTCACCAAGTGCAACACATGCACAAAAGAGAATAGAGACTTGCTCTTAGCTCAAAGAATGAGTGTATCCTTAACAATGGCACGGCAACCTCTCCCAACCGGCCAAGGTGTCTATATATAGCCCACACACAAAAACTAACCGTTGGGAGAAGATTCCATCAAAAGCAGACCAGTAGGTCGGCCCAGCGCCAACCAATGGCGGTCGGACATACGCATCATGCGCCAACTAGAAAAGTAGCCGTTGGGCCTTGGCCCGGTCGACCGCCATGCATGCTTTGGCGGTCGGACCGCCGATATATCGGTCAAACCGCCCGTCTTTGGCGGTCCGGCCGCTCTTCGCAATTTGGCTAAGTCCCAAAATGGGAGCTCTCGGAAAAACCGTTCGCTCGAACTCGGAACTTCCTCGCATGAAGCTCGATTTTACAATAGCGGAACTTCCGCGCAAGAAATCGGTTCAAGTCAAACCGGTCGGACCGCTAGTAGCACACCGGTCGGTCCGATTTTGCCGGTCCGACCGGTGACCACCGCCTTCCGATCCGCCGTGATTCCTGAAACCAACTCAAATGCTTTACTTCAAATGGCTAAACACATTAGCTCATTTGAATGCAATCTTCGACAAGGTTTCAAAGATGATATTCTCAGTAGGTTACAAAACACATTTGCTAACCCTTAGAATACTCATCACAAGGAATAAGGTACATGGACTTACACCGTTTGCAAAAGCGCATTTGCAAACTTAAGTCACATGCTACAAGGGTTATGCATGAGCCTCGATTATTTGCAAAACACATTCGCAAATAAATAGCATCATGCCTAGATGAGCTAGAGCAAATATAATGAGCTATCAACACATGACTAACTCAAACTACTAGTTAAGACCCCTCTTAATAGTACGGCAACCTATACTAGCAATCCGGTCTTCCAACCAAACACCAAGACCAGGTAAAAGACTAGGAATACATCCTTAGCCCTAGCTAGTCATACCTTTGCCTTGCATCTTCTTGAAGCTTGATGGCGCACATCAACACTTCAAGTCAGGTCTTAACTTTGACACTCATCAACTCATGATGATTTCTTCACTTGGGATCTTGTCTTGAACATCATCAACACATGATGATTTCTCCATCCAGAAGTCTTCACATGCATCAACACATGATGCAATCCTTCACTTGACCTCCATCAACACATGATGGGTCTTCTCTTGTCTTGATGATCAACTCATGATCATCTCTTCTTGATAAGCATCAACTCATGATGCATCATTTACACCAAGCTCTTGACTTGATGATCAACTCATGATCATCCCAAGTCTTCATCATCTGGAACATAACTTTGTATATCCAACTCATGGAAAATGTTAGTTCCACAATGTGATCATCATTAATTACCATACCATACCATTAACTCATAATGGTGGGACAAGATACCTCAATCTTTCCTCTTTGGTAATTGATGATAACCATAAATTTTCATAAATTTAATGATGATAAATGAGAGAACAATTGAGTATATAAACTACACAAGTTATATATACTCTAACATGAGTATACAAGAACTACACAAGTTCTATATACTCATAACATGAGTATATCTGAACTACACAAGTTTTGTATACTCAAAGGTTTTGTTTCAACGTAAAGATCCTTAGTATATGTGGAAAATGGAATATGGATCAATACTAATGAAACCACAAAGTATAGGATAAAACTCCCCCTAAATGTGTGCATACACAAATGTGTAATGAGGTCATATGCACATATTCAAGTTTAACAAGGTTGAGTTCAATCCTATATTTTGGATCCAGAAATGCGACAATATATAAGATTGAGATGTCGATTGCATACCTCGTTGTATTTCACCTTTATATCCAAATGAGACTACACAAAGATAATAATTGATAAAAGAGTTAGTCTCATATTTGGATTTGTCATTAATCACCAAAACAATCCATTAACTCATAATGGCGGGTCTAGATCTTTCAATCTCCCCCTTTTTGGTGATTGATGACAAATCCATTATCAATAACAACATTTGGATATTCATAGACATAAGATAAGAATTTAAACTAATGAACTATGTCTATGCATCATATGAGGTGAAATATAAAGCATTAAACAAAACATTTTCCCCTTTACATAGCTAATGCATATATTTTCCTCTTTTGGCATGTAAACAAATCAAACATCCAAATGAGTATTGATAAAAACATTCTCCCCCTTTTGGCATAAATCACCCAAAAACACAAGACAAATCTTAGCCAAAAGGAGTAATTGCAAATCAATACCACTTGCAAAAGCAATGAGGTAGGTCACAAAAAGTATGAATTGAACTTATATGACCAAGGGGAATTTTGTTCTCAAGATATGAGAGGAGAAACAAGGATAGGTTACAAACCTATTGATCACAACATTCTCCCATTGTAAATCAAAAATTTGAGAACCACTTGAAATGATAGTTGAAACATATTCAACTAACCTCCTATTTTGAAAAGAAGTATAGATAATCTCTCATTTTAACAATTTTCACAAACTATATAAAGAACGATGCTTGAGAGAGATTTTTATAAAAGTTTGTGAAATTTCTCTTGTAAAGAGGGACATCCACGACAGGAGACAAGAAGATATAATCGAGACACAAATATATTCATTCATAATCACATCTCATCCACATCTCATGCAACCATAAATCATGACATAAAACATGTTCTCACACGAGTAGCAAAAGATAGCATAGCCATAATGAGAGTCATACAACCAAGTAGTCATAAAAGATATTACAATTTTTGCATACAAGGTCTAATGACCTAAATAGAACAAATAGCTCTTGCTCGGCGGAGGATCTGAGAGGATGAAGGTGATCTCCTCGCCAAAAGAAGGAGGAAGGTGAGGTCCACGTCGGATCGTTGATAATAAAGAGGTGTCTGCTGCTGCTTTGGAAGGCGGTGAAATCGCTCCATGATCATCATCTGACGAGCAGTGTATCAAACCTGGATGTGGTAGCGACCTCAAACTCATCAATCGAGAAAATGCGGTGCTGAAAAGCCTCTGAGATGGCGAATCGATCCACACTCGGTGAAGATTAAGCATCATTGCTAGGGCCAGGTCTTGAGCACAGGGATCTGAGAGAAGGAGCCACATCACGATCTTGAGGAGGTGGTGGAGGAGCCTTTGGAGCGGAGGAGCGGGAGGAGCGGTGGAGCAGGAGGAGGAGGAGGGCGTCCACAGGCTGTATTCTTTATGCTCTATGTCACGGGGAGTATTGAATTCAATTATGCTCTTGATAAGCCTCATTATGTAGGGAGCATAATAAATACTCTTAGACTTGTCTCCCTTGGAGGTGTCAATCTCTCGAAAATAAGATCTATGACATCAAGCGAGTGCCCTCCATTATGTCTTGAATCGCATTCCATGCCCTCCATGGATTTCATCATTGTTCCCGCTCACAGGGAAGAATGATGATCTCATGATCTGTTTATAATCTTTGGGGAGGAAGGAGTCTGTCACCTACCGCAAGAATGAGGATTATTACGATCATAGAACTCATCTATTTGAGCAAGGTTTAGGGGTTCTGCAAATGGATCCTTACACCCTTGACTCCTTCAAACCTAAGGCTTCCATGAGCGCTTTCTTGTAGCTGTAATTTTCTATGCCTTGATCATCCAAACAAGCTTGTCGTGTCAGGAACCACAGCATTGCATAAAGCTGTCGATGACTTTAGAATGAAAGTCTGCGATTCGGAGAAACCAAGGTATCCAAACCTACATATTTGAAAAGTCTGTAAAGTCCATTGTAGGTTGGATTACATGCGAGTAGTTCCATTTGACATATCTGTGATTAGCAAATTTTTCTTCGCATAGATAATCTTGAATACATCTTCTTTGAAACTTGGTGTGGAACATACCCATCGTTGCGGTCCGAAGCGTCTTGATCAACATGTCTCAATATTGTATAATCTTCACTTCTTAACCTTGAGACATCAAGGCCAAAGAATTGAGACTCATCTGGGCGTCCTCATTATCATCTTCATCCTCCTCAACCTCATTTCAGTGTTCTCATCAAAGTCATTGTCATTGCCATTGTTATCCGAACTTGATTCTCTACTTCTTATAGAAGCGTCCTCAATGTCGTCCTCATTGGAGCTTTCCTCGGATGAAGAAGGAGAAGGAGAAGGAGGGTCCACCAACGGCCGCCAGCGCTTGTTCGGCATAGCTCCTGGGAAGATAATCAAAGGATCAAACAAGGAATAGATAATAAACCTATGAATATACAATGGTGTCATTGACATGCTCTCTGGACACAGGCGGTCTGACTGCTATCCACGGCCGGTCGGACGCCACGAGAGCGATCCGACCGCCATTATGGCGCCGTCGGACCCTGCGAGGCCGGTCCGATCGCATGTGGCCGGTCGAGGCCATAGGTTACGAGCCGATGAGCTGAAATTTGTGATTTTCACAAGTTTTCATCATTCAAGCAATGGCATCAAGTGCATTCATTTGTCTATTCACAAACTACTTGCAGGATAAAGTTTTGCCACAAAATCTAGTGAACAAGATAGGATTTTTGACAAACCCTAGAATTTGGGGCAAATCACAAAATGAGAGCAATGCAAGTAGATCGAGGATGCTTACTGGCTCTAATGAAGAGGAGTAACACGGGGATGCCTCCTTGAAGAGAAGGAGAGCCAAAAATCCGAAAGTTTGCAAGTTCTTTCCTCACCTAGGGTTCCAAAATGTGGGAGAGATAACCCATCAATCCACAAAGTAATTGGAGGGAATGGAAGAGGAGATGAGGAGAGCAAGTGGATACCTTGAATCCCCAAATGGACGGTAGGAGGAGGAGATCCGAAGGGAGAAGGTCTTCTTAGGCTGAGAGAGGAGAGAAAAAGAGTGGTTCGGTTTGGGGAGAAAGGTGGAGTGAGAGAAAGGCTCTCGGTTGAAGGGTTTTAACCTTTTCCATAAAACCGGTCGGACCAGCAAGACCAGCGCGGTCGGACCAGGTGGGATCTCGATCGGATCGCCTATAGAGGCGGTCGGACCGGTGACAATCAAAGCCCGACACACGATTTGATGAGAGGAGAAGAAAAGAGAGAATTGTTGTATTTTACTCCAAATTTTTGCACAATCAATCAAATAAACATCTTTGGAGTATTTCCAACTTATATAGCCCATAAGAATAGAATTTTAAAATAGTTTTTATAATTTAAGCTCTTGGTTTTCGGAAATGAAATATATTTCTAAGAACTTTCATCAAAAGATCCAAATTGAGCAAATGATGAATTTTAAAGCATCCAATTGCATGTATGAGTCATAAATATCATTATGAACATATTCATATGAAGAATTTTAGTTCATATGGAAAAACTCACTTAAGTGCTAGAAAGTGACCGCTCGAGGTCATAGTAGTATTTTGGACGAGTTTGAAAATCAAATATCTTTTTCTAGGTTGGTCTTTTGAAAATCCTTTGAATACCAAAAATATTTAGAACAACCAACTCTAGGATTTTCCTTTTGGCAAGATTTTCAAATTCCTTTTAGAATAGATTTTACACAAAAATCTAGTTTATGTCAAAAACAAGATACTATAATGTAGGATTTTGGCTAGAAATGCATTTTTACTTAAAATAGGTTTTTCTAAAGCCAAAACCTTTGGTAAACCTTTCAAAAGCATTTGTATACATTTTGCAATTAATTTTTCAAAGAATTACTAATAGTTATCAAATTTTTGACTTTTGGCTAAAAGGCTTATTTTGAAAAGCAATACTAGCACTTAATTTATTTGGGCACACTTAGGGATGTGAAATACATGACTATGATTTAGCACTCCCCCTTAATGTGCCACACCAACTTGCTCAAGATATGAATAATGAACATTGAGAACATAGAGCAAGAACACCCCTTTAATAAGATTTTCATGAAATGCAAACTACACAAGGTATAAAGGGCTAGATACTTCAATGTAAATACTTGTTACCGAGATGGCATTGGTTCTTGATGTGAACGATTATCCTCAAACTTGGCTCCAATTTGATATATGATGACATCCATCTTTATATGAATAAGCCAAGTCTCCAATGCCTCTCCAAGTACCTATTAAGCATTTAAGCGCATTTTGGTACCCAAAACTAGGTTGGGTCCACGAATGTTAGTCACAATAGATTTGGGCACCCAAATGGCCTAGCATTAGTTTTATGTGTACTAACTATTCTAGCAAACACATTGCCATTAATATCCTTCCTAAGCAAATATTGATCATTATAAATAATGGGCTTAGGGTGATACCTTTAGGACAACCCTTACTCATATGTCCCTTTTCGGCAATTGTAACAAGTTGAAGTTTGTATTCGTCTTTTACCTTCTTTACTTGCTCCTTGCGGTTTGCCTCTTCTTTGATGACAATTTCTTGTCATTCACTTTGTTTAGGCACACTGAGGCGAAGTGGCCCTTTCCATTGCATCCATGGCACTTGACATTCTTCGTGTGTCTTGCATTGTGCCTTGTCTTGCTATTTTCCTTTTTCTTAGGAGTGAAGCCGATTCCACTCTTATCTTGCAAGCGTCTTTGCTTGCTCAATATATCGTCAAAGTGGCCTTCCTTTTAGGCCTCTTTCCAAGTCATTCTTTAATTTGTTGACTTGGACCTTGAGCTCTTTGTTTTCCTCTACAATGTTAGTATTGCAAGATATCGAGGAAATAGGAGCATCTACTTTTGAGCAACAAGGCATATCAATTAAATCATCACAAGAGGTGGATATGCTAACTTTAGATGAAATGCAAGATGTAGGAACTATGCATGGCATATCATCTAATAACTTGCATGTAATGCCTATATCCACCTTGGACTTATTAAGATCCTTGAGAAGGAGAGTCTCATGAGCTTCTTTTAGCTCTTCATAAGAATCCTTGAGAGAAAGAAATTCTTTCTTCAAGACTTTGAATTTTGACTTCTCCTTGCCAAGATATTCATTTAAGTCATCTAACATTTCCATCAACTCATCATAGGTAGGTTCTTCATTTTCGTTTACCTCATCATTACCTTTAGCCATGAAGCATTGAGTTGATGTGGAGGAGTTGTGGACTTATCATTATCGGAGCTAGAAGTTGAACATTCTTCTTAGATGTCCACTCTGTGTGCAATCATCACTAGTAGGTGTGGACATTTCATATTTATCTTGAAAATGTGTCCACATAGCATGAGCGCTCTCAAGATTGCACACTTCATCAAACATCTCTACACTCAAAGCACTAAATAAACCGTTAATTGCTTGGCGTCGAGATGTAAGCTTTCTCTTCCTCAATTGTTGGAGCAAGATGATCCAATGGAGAAGAAAAGCCAACATCTACAATCCGCCATATTTTTGGACTCATGGCCTAAAATAACAAGACATGCGGATTTTCCAATAAGCATAATTTGTGCCATCAAATATAGGTGCTTCACCTAGGTGCACTAAATCTCTAGTTGCCATCCTTTACTCTCTAGGCGGTTAAGTCTAATAAATGAGAGACCAAGCTCGATACCACTTGTAAGATCGAGGTGGCCGACTAGAGGGGGTGAATAGGCGGTTTAAAAACTTTATCGGGCTAAACCAATAAATAAATCACGGAAGCTAATAGCGAATTGGTTTTGCTCAATTAAAACCTAAATCAACTAGGCTCAACTAAGTGCACCGACAATATGAACACAATACAATATGAATAATTATACAAGATATGTTAAGCAATTAAAGCAAGAATGTAAATTGCTCAAAGTAAAGCACAAGTAAACACAAGATGACACGATTATGTTTTACAGTGGTGTTCGGAGACTTGCGGTCTCCCTAATCCACGTTGAGGTAAGCCCAACCCACGTTGGACCGGCTCCTCAAATGAGCACACACCTCAGAGGTAAGTCCAACACTTGGACCGGTTCCAAACCGAACCAACACCTCGCTCAACTATGGTTGCTCTTCCTCCACTCCGGAGATGGCGAGCACCAAACCGCTCCAACCGTCGGGCCTTCTCACAAGCTTCTTGAGAAGGTCACCGAGCACTGACGCCTCCACGCCGTCTAGGTGTCGGCAAACACCAAGAGTAACAAATCCAAACTTTCACTTGAACTAATCAAGTGTCAGCGCTCACGTGGATACACAATCCACTACCTAAGGCAACACATGCACTTAGGGTTTGCTCTCTAGTCTCACCAAGTGCAACACATGCACAAAGAGAATAGAGACTTGCTCTTAGCTCAAAGAATGAGTGTATCACTTAACAATGGCACCGACCACCTCTCCCAACCGGCCAAGGTGTCTATATATAGCCACACACAAAAACTAACCGTTGGGAGAAGATTCCATCAAAACGACCCAGGCGGTCATTGCCAACCAATGGCGGTCGGACCGCCCGTCATCGCCATGGCTAGAAAAGTAGCCGTTGGGCCTTGGTCGATCGGCCGCCATCATGCTGGCGGTCGGACCGCACGATATATCGGTCCGACCGCCCGTCTTGGCGGTCCGACCGCCTTCGCAATTGGCTAAGTCCCAAAATGGGAGCTCTCGGAAAAACCGTTCGCTCGAACTCGGAACTTCCTCGCATGAAGCTCGATTTTACAATAAGCGGAACTTCGCACAAGAAATCGGTTCAAGTCAAACCGGTCGGACCGCTAGTAGCACACCGGTCGGTCAGATTTGCCACCGATCCGACCGGTGACCTTCTTGGTCCGGCCGGCAGATTCTGAAACCAACTCAAATGCTTTACTTCAAATGGCTAAACACATTAGCTCATTTGAATGCAATCTTCGACAAGGTTTCAAAGATGATATTCTCGATAGGTTACAAAACACATTTGCTAACCCTTAGAATACTCATCACAAGGAATAAGGTACATGGACTTACACCGTTTGCAAAAGCGCATTTGCAAACTTAAGTCACATGCTACAAGGGTTATGCATGAGCCTCGATTATTTGCAAAACACATTCGCAAATAAATAGCATCATGCCTAGATGAGCTAGAGCAAATATAATGAGCTATCAACACATGACTAACTCAAACTACTAGTTAAGACCCTCTTAATAGTACGGCAACCTATACTAGCAATCCGGTCTTCCAACCAAACACCAAGACCGGTAAAGACTAGGAATACATCCTTAGCCCTAGCTAGTCATACCTTTGCCTTGCATCTTCTTGAAGCTTGATGGCGCACATCAACACTTCAAGTGCAGGTCTTTAACTTTGACACTCATCAACTCATGATGATTTCTTCACCGGGATCTTGTCTTGAACATCATCAACACATGATGATTTCTCCATCCCGAGTCTTCACATGCATCAACACATGATGCAATCCTTCACTTGACCTCCATCAACACATGATGGGTCTTCTCTTGTCTTGATGATCAACTCATGATCATCTCTTCTTGATAAGCATCAACTCATGATGCATCATTTACACCAAGCTCTTGACTTGATGATCAACTCATGATCATCCCAAGTCTTCATCATCTGGAACATAACACGTATATCCAACTCATGGAAAATGTTAGTTCCACAATGTGATCATCATTAATTACCATACCATACCATTAACTCATAATGGTGGGACAAGATACCTCAATCTTTCCTCTTTGGTAATTGATGATAACCATAAATTTTCATAAATTTAATGATGATAAATGAGAGAACAATTGAGTATATAAACTACACAAGTTATATATACTCTAACATGAGTATACAAGAACTACACAAGTTCTATATACTCATAACATGAGTATATCTGAACTACACAAGTTTTGTATACTCAAAGGTTTTGTTTCAACGTAAAGATCCTTAGTATATGTGGAAAATGGAATATGGATCAATACTAATGAAACCACAAAGTATAGGATAAAACTCCCCTAAATGTGTGCATACACAAATGTGTAATGAGGTCATATGCACATATTCAAGTTTAACTTAAGGTTGAGTTCAATCCTATATTTTGGATCAGAAATGCTGACAATATATAAGATTGAGATGTCGATTGCATACCTCGTTGTATTTCACCTTTATATCCAAATGAGACTACACAAAGATAATAATTGATAAAGAGTTAGTCTCATATTTGGATTTGTCATTAATCACCAAAACAATCCATTAACTCATAATGGCGGGTCTAGATCTTTCGGATGGCGGTAGTAGCTGTGCCGTCGGTGAGATGATCGAGCGGCAGCGGCAGCGTCAGCAGCGTCGGCGACAGGCGTGTCTGGCGCGAGTGGCGTGAACTGAGTCGAGCGGCGGCAGCAGAGAGTGCGTGGGAGAAGCCGGCGTCGGATAGGCGCGAGGTGGCCTCCTGTGGCGCGATTGGCGGCCATGACGCGGGCAACCTCCCGCGCCGATGTCTTGAGAGGAGGCGGTGGCGAGGAGCGAGAGGATCTGCGGCGGCGAGCCAAAGAGGCCACCCGGGAGTGGAGATTGCTCCTCCGGGGCGGCAGTGGAAGCTAAGTGGCGCGGCTCTGATGAACCAGTAAACCCTAATGCTCTGATACCATGTTATGAATCTATTGTGTGTATATTGAAGAGAGGCCCAAAGGACGATATATATAGGGTACAAGAGGTATAGATAAGCTAATATATCTCTAATACCTTATCTCTAATATATCTCTAACAATGTCATGTGACAATTCTCGTAGAAAACTATGTTTTATTTTGTTACAACCAGCCAGTCAGGCTAATTAATCCACAATTTTAAGTTAGGTGCAAACTCAGAGTTTCTAATTCTATCAGCTATACGGCTTGTTCTAGGAAGATCTCCTCTGTCTCTTTGTGCCCCCAACATGTTAGTTTTCTACTTTCAATGTTCTGCTCGTCATTTTTTTCCTTGTCAATAGACTGAAAAGATGGCTATACTTCACCAGTTTGTTAGCTTTATTTTCTTCTTGTAACTTTTTGTATTTACCTGTCCATAATCCTTAATAATCTGTTGTTCCAATTGATGTAAGATAACAATGCATGAGAACCTGAATTGATCGTTGTAACATGCTTTTCCTATTACTTCTTAATCTGGTCCTTAAGGGCCCAACTTTGATACTAGCCGAAGTCCATGTTACCTGTAATTAAGGCCGTGTATTGTAAGGGCTTATTTTGATTTCTCAGGAAACTTTTTTATTTTGCTATGAGTTGTGTGATCCATTTGATGCTCTGATCAAGTTATGGCCCAATTCCTATTTTGTTACTTCCATTCTTTTCATGCTCCAAGGCTGGAAATCATCAACAAATGCTTTTCCAAAAGAACAGTCGAAGAAATCATATCCGCTCTTGTGAGTTTTCCTAGAGTTAATTGTGCCTTTCTATGGGTTTCCTCGTTTTGTCCTGCTAAATTTGATATCTATCATGTCAGGACCAAGAAGCTCCAAATGTGGCTGATGGATGGGTTACTGCTGCAATTCAATCGTTGAGGAAGGCTTCTCCGACTAGTCTGAAAATCTCTCAGATCGGTATCTTTCAAACACTTACAAACTAGATGGTTCACTTTTTTGTATACTGCAATTTCCACCGAATTTTATTCTCGGCGTTATGGTGGTGTGCGTGAAATTTCTATATCCTGGTTTGACATAGGAGAATTCTAGTGGGGCCAACATACCCATAACTGGGCCCAACCTTACCCCTCTTTCCACCTCCCTTCTCAGCTATCCCCTCTCCGCTTCCTTGTCTCCTCTTGTATTCCTTCCTATTAAAAGTCCTGCACTTTGGCCTGAAATTGCCAATTGATTGACAGCGGCCATCAGCTGGTGCCAATTTCTCACGTCATCCCTGGATGGACTGTTTGGATATTCCCATCCACCGGAACTTCCTCAACCTCAGGATCTCGGATATTAATGTTTGAGCCGGTAGGGGTTGAATTAAAGATTTTTAGGGGTCACACAGTGTCTACATCCAGGATAGCAAGATGACAATATTCAGTCTTCTAGCCTATTTATGTATGTATGATATTCGATCTCCCTGAGCATAAAGATCTTGTGGTCTTTCTTGGACCAGTACAAGGTGGAAGTTCCAACCTCACCATGAGCGGATTCAAGATGTCAAACCCCCAGCTATCAGTATCACCACATATTAAAAGGATTTAGCTTTGTCACATGGAAAAGTAATTGGATTTACAACAAACACCCGGGACCAAAAGTCTCAGTTTTTACATTAAAATTCGTTTAGTTAGGAGGAACTTAATTGGTTTTCATCAATTTATGAAGCAAGTTTGCTGTCATGTTATGCAGAGCCCAAGCTAAGTGAGGTATCATATTATTTCATATTTACAATGGTTCTCTGAAAATCACATTATTTCATTTGCCTTACCCTCTGAATTATGTTGATGTTTCTGTTAATTGCAGTGGATACCTCCAAGATTGGAACAGGTGCACGATGAGGTAGTTGAAAAATATTTCTCCAAGGTTGATGATCCACAGTGGGAAGATTTGAACCTACCTGCCAGACGTTCCCATGGACGAAGACTTGTTTCCAAGCTTTGATTGAAGTCGTAGGCGAAGAATTGAATGAAGCCCAGCCCGTGGTCCTGAGTAACACATCGTCTCAAATTTTATGAATCCATGGAGACAACTGATGAAATAAAGCTGAATACATCTTACTTATAGATCAACCAAACTGTTATTATCACAGTAGAAGAAAGTTGTCACTGTTAGAACGAGGGTGGAAAAACCCTAGCAGAGGTTGCTCTCCAAATTGTTCGGCAGAATGCAAATGGCGGTCCACAACGGCCCATGATACTGGAATTTGGGTACTTCTATTGAATATTGAAGCCTCATTCTGCCTCTAGACTAGTGAATGTTTCATCAGTCTTCCCATGTACGCTCTCATCTTCCTTCCTCTGGCCGCCAATATCTTCCTTCCTATGGCCGTTAATGGACAGCTCGTTGAGATGCACAATACGAAGAGAGAGAGAGAAACTGAGAAACCGTCCAAAATATTTGAGATGTCCTCATCGAACGACCTCGATTCAGCTACTGAATCAAATGAAAAGACAGTCGTAGTAGCACGCACACAATGACACACTATTGGCCTTCGTGCCAAGGCCGGGAGCCATCGCTTTTCCCTGTTGACTTTAACCCTCCGTACGCACCACTCCTTTTTCTATCCACTAGCCAATACCAAGCTGTGCCTTATTAAATTTGCCCCATCCCATGCTAAAAGGTAGGTCTGAAAAAAAAACTTGATACGGGTCCCAATCAAAATTGATTTGATTACAATAGTTAAGTAGTTAAAATTGAAATAGGTAAATTTGGAATGAAAAAAATGTTAACGAGGCTCGGCTCGATAGTAGCTCGTTAGCTCGCTTTTAAAATAACCACTTAAACAATAAATAAAATGATGTTAAGTCGAACTATATCAATATCGAATGAAGTTTGATAATAACTCGTTAAGCTCGATGGTCAGCCCTATTAGAAGAGCATGTTTGGTAGAGCTTCGGCTCCTGAATTCACCAGCGGAGTCCAGCGAGAAGTTGGTCCCCGCACGAAGCTAGCCTCCCACTTACCAAAATGCCCATAGAGTTAAGGAGAATTTACTTACCAATTGCCACCGAACAAAAGCCCTTACCCCATCCCGTTCACCCCTCCCCCTCATTCCCCCAATCGAACGCGTCACTCTCCTCTCATTTCTCTATCGCTCCACATGGAGTACTGGAAACCCTAGCGTCGTCGGTTGGGGATCACCTCGCCGCTGGTCCTGTGAGCCCTTGCGTCCAATGCTACACTCCCTCGCCGTCGGGCTCCCCCCATCGCCATCCCATGTTTGGTCAAGGTGACCAAGGCGAATCCACGTTGGCGACCACGGCGACCCCATGACCAGGGCGAATCCTCATCCTCGTAGTCCAATTCTTGTCTTTGTAACTTTGTTCACACTCGGCGGTGACTTTGCCGACCACCTGAGTGTCAGAATTCAATTTGAGTAAGTCTGAGCGTTTAAGTCGAAATGTTCAGAGTTTCAGTTTTCTAAAGTCCAGAAGAGAGTCGGCGCCATAAGTAACGTTTCATCGACTTCATTTCAGAACTACTTGTTGGACCGAAACGACGACTAGAGGGGGGGTGAATAGGAGCACGATCTCTTTTTTTTTTTGCAAAGATCGGATTCAACACGATTTTCTCTCCAATAGATATAAGAGCTATGAAGATCAATATCTAAGCACAGCAGAAGTCTTGTATTGAATCTAATCCAAACCCCGGAGCAAGACAACCAAAATCAACAAAGGCTAAAATCCTAAGTGTTGGGCGATCTGACCTCTATGTCAATGGCGGTCGGACCGGTCACCTTGAGCGGTCGGACCGATCACCTTGGGCGGTCAACCATAATCTGAATGATTGCCTCATCGGACTTTGATCAACTACTAAATAATCCGGGTGGTTCGGACTTTGTTGAATTACTCTATTTGTTTCGCTATATTTGTCCACAGTATGCCATACGCACAAACCAAGAAATCACTAGATCTAAAAAATACTTAACGAGAAATGACCGTACATACCCTTATAAAATGACATACCACAACCAAACATTTTATAAAGCATTTAAGTAGCTAGGGATAGAGAGTGAAAAATCACAATAACTACGCTCTACATTACCTCAATGGGTAAATATATTGAAGCGGATACTCTCAAGGCCTTGGACAAAAATAGCGAAACGGGGAGTACTAATTAATTTTGTATTTTATTATTGATGTGTTATGCATTCGTTTCGTCACACTCATATGGTATCACATTCAAATAAAATATCGGTCGGTGCGAAGAAATTTGCAAATAAATTTTAGAAATTTGCGTACAAATAGAAACGAGTAAGAGACAAATAGACTTTAGTGTTAAAACCAAGAGTAACATGCTATTTTTGACTCCAAACCTCTCTTTAATGATTTGAGGCGCTAACCTTCTACCAAAAGTCTCCCCTCGGATAGCTCCAGGTTTTTCACATAAGTGAATTATTAGTGGAGCAGAAGTTAAGAGCTAAAAAAATAAGAAACAGAGAGCTCAACCAAACAAACCCTAATACTCTGTACCACACTAATGTTTCTGTATAAACAGTCTAGGTCAGGAGCTTACGAAAAAGTCTCCTCTCTCTTTGGCGTGTACGTAGCCACCTCACAATTGAGGGTTTTTCTTCACTGTCGTCACCCGGATAGATTCTTTTTATCTTTCTTCTTTTTACAGTGGTTCTCAGCGATTCCTTTTCGTCTCCTTTTTTCCCTTCTTATTGTTCTACTTTATTTTGGCTCTTTTTTTTCTTTAAAAAATGATTCTTGTGTTCTCCAATGGAACTTTGATCGTGCATGATGCATACCTCCTGATATGGGTTTGGACAGAAGGTGAGGATAATGCATGTAGATGAAGAATAGTATTACAAAATCACTTAGCCAGTTAATCTAACTGCAACCATGAGCAGGAAATGGCATGTATTGAAGCCAATTAAATTAAATTTAAATTAGGGCAGGCAGGCCCAACCACTAGCTGGACCAGCACCTAATTTAGTTATAACCATTGCTTCCTCTTCGCCAAAAACTCGTGATCCTTCCCTTTCAGCCAGCGTTTGGTCCTTCTCTTTTGATGCTCCTCTGCATTTATCATCACTGTTGCTGCACACACAGTAGAGATACTTTTTTTTTCAAGAGTCCTACTGTACACACAACGATTTTATCGTCGTGCCGCGTACTATGCAAGTGACGGCTGGGCTGGTCTCGGGGGGCGCAGTGGGGCCAACACATGAGCTAGTTGGAGGTGGAGGGGGGCGGCCGGCGGACCCATCGGAGGAGGGAGGCGGCGTACGGGGCTGGTCGGAGTCAAGAGTCAGAGGCGGGCGAGGCGCACGGGCCGATCGGAGTTGAAAGAGGAAGGGGGCGTCGGTGCGTGGGCCGGTCGGAGGAGGGAGGCAGCGCGCGGGACCAGCCCCGTACGCCGCCTCCCTCCTCCGATGGTTCCGTCGGCCGCCTCCCTCCACCTCCAACTGAGTGCGCCTCCCCCGGAGCCTGCCAGCCGTTAGCATAGTCGTGGTGTGATAAAATTGTTGCCGATGTAGAGAAGAGAGGTGTGTGGGCCGATCAGAGGCGGGCGCTCAGGGCAGTGGGGCAGAAGTGTGGACAACATACACGAGTATTTCTCTTTCCTCAGCATGTAAAAATAAGAGAGGCAGAGAGACACGTTAGTATACGCGCGTGTGGACAAGGTACACCCAATTGAAGACTTTGGGCTAGCCAGCCAGTCGGTCACCTCACAACACTCTCCAGCATCCGCATCCGCATCCCCGCATGCATATACGAGACGTGTTAAGCCCGCGCTGGTGGTAAGGTTACATTTGTTTCAAGCAGGTCTACTACGATCCATACTGTGCTGTGGGAACGGAGGCTTTGATCGTCGTCGTCGTGTTACTTGCAGAGATGCAAACTGCTTGCCAGAAATCACACTACTCATTCTAGTGCTAGTAGTAACGTACTCTCCTCTCTCTCCTCCTCTTAATCTAATTAATGGAGCTATTGATCAGATTAATGGCCAGTCAAATCAGAACAACGTATCAACCTGCTCGTCTCCAGATCTGCACGTACTAATAATATGTATATGTAGAGCACTTGCTAATTAAGAAATCGGAGAAGAATTGTTTAGGGATAGTAACTAACAGTGAAGCTTTGTGCGCCGCTAATTAGTCAAGTCTCCAGCAGCGTTTGGCCAATCACAAAAATACCGTGGATCACATTCACACGGCCATAGTCAAGTCTATACTATATTAATATATTCTATAGCAGCCTCTGCTCTCGCTGACCTGTCACATTTTTGCTTTCTCTATCGATGCAACGCCGGTCTTAATTATTTGGCCCAGCCATCCTTTTCGACTCAATATACAACCCTGTTTATTATTTTAAAAAAAAAAACTGCATGCCATGGAGTCGCTCGTCGTTTCGTTTCAAACAGTATTTTTGTAAAATTTCAATGATATATAATGAATTATTATTTCCTTTTTTTTTATGGGAACCGAGAGCTCTATTCAAATCGAAGAAGATAGATAAGAAGACTCGGACTCAAACCGAGCCATTCTACTGGCCCTCCCCTCCTTGCCGAGGGACATACGTCGCACAGCAACGAGGCCGGGAAGCGAAAATAACAGCAAAAAAAAAAAAAACCAACCCACAACGCCTTGGAAAGCTCTCGTGCTTCGGCTATGCGACAGAGGATCAATCCTCCTGACGCTTTCACCACTTGCTGGCAATCCGTCTCAGTAAAAACATTGCCGTCTCGCAAAGAAGACGCTGTCACGGACTGTAGATATATAGTTAGTACTTGGATCTCTGCCACTTGAGCAGCTTGCCGCGACGACGGAAACAAGAGGAGACTAGTGGGAGCTTTGGTACCCCGATAATTGATGAAATACCCTACAATTTATGTAGTTTCTAGTTTGTTTACGTAGAATAGTAAAATATTTATACTTAACCCATCTTGATATTTAGTTCTTACTATACGACCTATTGGTTAAAAAAGATAGTATTTTAGCATGGCAAGTCTCAGCACACATATACCGGTCAGTCGTACTGATTATGGTCAGCCAGAGAGTACAATGCAGCTGTCTATCATACTGTTGGCTAATTATAATATTCGGAAGTGTAGGCTCTAAAAAAAATGTACTACTTGCTAAATTAGGCATGCCGTGCGCAAGAAAAAAAAGTATCGAATTTAATTGTTATATAATTCTTGACAATCAATAATGAAGTATAATTTTGTGGTCTACATATTTTGCCTTATTTATCATATCAATAATGAAGTTCGGACTGCACAAGTAATATCGATAGATATTTTGTTTGGAGACAATAGCACCCATAAAAAGTATTTTTATGTAACAATTAAGTTTGCAATAGAGTATTTGGTTGCTTATTGTGTCTCGGTATTAACAATTTACTGTTTTCTTCGTCTAAAAGTAATCTCATCTTATCTCTTTTATATCATCTAAATGCTGATATGATAATTCTTGACACGAGATGTTGTAGATGCTCGAAAGACAAACTCGAGCGATCGATAACTAATTAGTAGCCTAGTTTCCACACAGTGGCGAATCCAGGATGAAAAATAAGGGTGGGCTAAAAGTTTGAAATGACTAAAATAATTTGTAACAAATATAATATTATATTATTGCGTAATCAAATTCACACATAAATGAAAGCAGAGAAAAAAAAACAAAAAAATACAATTAATGTACCTCGCTGATGGAAAGTACATCCCAAAATATGTAAATATGGTTTCAGTAGGTAACAACCTGTACATTAATATTTAAAAATTAGTGATACAATAGCAAATTGTACTTAAAATGATCATAAAAATTCAAAATAAAAGAACCATACCACTAAGACACTAGCTTGAATCACGACTTTCACGAGGTAAATTCATTCTGCGAGATTTCATGCCTTGAAATGATCTTATGATTCTATCATCATCAATGGATTTAAATATGTCTCGCTCGGTATAGCACACCATCAAATCATTGACCACTCATCCGATACCTTGTTGCGCAAATCGCTTTGATAATATTCATTCGAAAATATTCTCTCAACAGATCACGTTGCCCTTGGAAGGATCAATATCACTCGATGAGACGATATACCAGCGGAAAAGTTCTATCTTTTTTGTTTCAACCATCAATTGAGCAAGTTTTGAAATATCACGACATCCATGAAATTCCTCACTTCTCCTAATGTTGAGAATGAATGTTTGAAGTTGACTTCTTAACAAGAATCGATCGATACCAAGTGAAATCATCGGCATAAATTTACCAAGTCGAATAAGCTTATCAACATTAAATTTAGAGAACGAGTCACTTGGATCAAGACAAGACATGCATACCAATAACTCAGAAACTTCGTTGAAGCGATGATTCATCTCATTCATAGTTGCATCAAAGCGACATTGAAAATGTCAACTTTGTAATAGTGATGTTGAGTTCTTGTATGCTTCCGACGTCTGATTACCCATAACCCCAATAACATCATTCATATTTGGCACAAAATCCCATATGCCTCACAAAAGCTTTTGACTTGGTGAACAATGGTTCCCACCCATTATTCCTCATATCTTGCAAGCGTTCTTTCACATCTGTATCAAGCACATAGCTTCAACGATGTCTTGATGCTTTCTTTGTAAAAAAGTGATAGCTCATTTGTTATGCTCAACAATGTTATCAAAAATGCATGATGAATACAAATTGAAAGGATTCCATATTTTTCATTAAACCTCTTTGCTCCACCATGACTTGTGTTTTGACAAGCATCTTGACTTATAAGTTCAGCACATCCACAAGCTGCCTCCCACATTTGGTATATCTGAAGTAAAGTTTTGAGATGTGTGCCCCCGAGTATCTCGAGTCTAGCTAGACTAGATTCTGATGCAACCCTCTCCAGCGAGATATCAAACCATTCTCCAACTTCTCCAACAAAATATCATGATGCTTTTCAATCAACACATCTTTTCTCTTGCAAGATGCACTATGATTTGTAACTATTAGGGAACATAGTTGAAGAAATCAACAATAGCTCTACTACAACTTACCATGATTACAACCACCAATTATGGCGTGAAGCGAAACAATGGACATAGAAAGCATTTGGATTCTCATCTCGAATAAGTTTTTGCAAGCCATTAAATTCTCCTCTCATATTTGAAGCTCCATCGTAACCACCTTACGAAGCCTAGAAATAGGTAAACCATGATGATCAAGCAAACCAACTAAAGCATCCTTCAATGTCGCGGATGTACAACTTGTGATATGCTTAATAGCAAGAAACCTCTCCATGACCTTCCCTTGATTGTTCACAAATCGCATACAATAAATTTTGCAAAGTTAGAATAATAGTACAATACAACAATGTAAAAATTATGCGACTAAAAAATATGTACAACAAACCTCACAATCACGACCATTTGCTCCTTTATTGATACATCTCGAGACTCATCAATAAGCCTTGCAAAATTTCTATCTCAATCTCACCCTTAATCACTTTCGTGACCTCTTGTGCATAAGCTTTGGAAAGCTCTTTTGAATATCTGCACAAGTCATAGCTGCATGCCCGGGAGCTATATCAAATGCACACTTCACTTCCTCCTTCTTATCCTTGTACCAATCCAACAACTCTTTGAAATTATCTTTGTTGATGGAAGTGGATGATTCGTCATGTCCACGAAAAGCTTCACCTTGCGCTATGAGATATCTTGCACAATCTAAAGATGTAGTCAAACGAATTTTGTATGCAATTTCGGCCTCCTTACGATGAAGTGCTCATTTTACTAGATACACTTGACCGTTGATTCTTGAAGTCATCGCACTCACCCCTTGCGATGTTGTGAAAACTATTTGGACCACCAACATGTTTATTGAAAGCATCTATAGCCGTCTTCCAACGAGAGAACCCAACTTTTGTAAATACATCATTGCCAAATGTGTTGGGTTGTGACGGTTTCTTGAAAAGAAAACAATAGAAACAAAAAGCGGCATCTTTTTCCATACTATATTCTAACCAATCAAACTTATTATACCATGATTCTTGAAAGGATCTCCACACTTTGCCATCCAATGTCTTTGGAAAGGCATGCCCAATTGCTCGAGTTGGACCATTTAACAAATATGCTCTCCTCACTTCATCTCTAATTTTATTGGCAAAATCTTCTATTGGTATGCGTCTGTGGGATCGGCAATAATTTCATCCAATTAAATTCTAGTTGAGGTTTCTTTGGTTGAGTTGCGCTCTCATCGGTTGGGAGTACTACTTGAATTGCTTGTAAAATAATTACGCAAAGTTTGTTTCTCCATTATTGTAAACCTACGAATTAATTGATAATTAAGCAATGAGTAATGAATATATACCAAATTACTAGCTCAATTCTCAAATATCGATAACTTCGGCCTCAACACTTTGTAGCTCAAGGCTCAATCGGTAGTGTCTTGTACTGTAAATCTCAATCAACCGTAGTATCTTTGTAGTAGTCTTTCTTATCGTCTGTACCCCAAACCCAAATCCCAATCGGACCGTCAGTTACCCCGTAAAGGCGTAACCCGTTCTTGATTCGGACAATTTATTCGGCATATCTGACCACAATGATCAGTAGGCTTCAGCCACAATGAGTCAAGGTCAGACTCCTCGGTACTCTTGATGAGGCGAATCCACCATTTGTCTGGCTCCTCTTGATTCACTTCTTGATTCTTCTCTTGATTCTTCTTGAGACTTGACTCTTGATCTTCACTCTCCTCTCCTCCCGTCCTCTCAGTCCGGTCGACTCAGGCGAATCCACCGGATCCTCCGCGGCTCACGCTCGTCCTCCCTCCTCCCGGACCTCGCTCCTCCTCCTCCTCCGGACCTCCCGTCCTCCGGCTCCTCCGCGGCTCGCTCCTCCTCCCTCCTCCCGGACGGCCGGACCTCCGCTCCTCCTCCCTCCTCAGTCCTCCGGACCTCCCTCCTCCCAGATGCCAGATGGCGCCCAGATCGCCTCGGCCCCCTCCGGCGTCCGTCCGGCTCTCCGCCTCCGGCCCTCCCCAGCCGGCTTGTAGTCGGCCTCCTGCAAACGCAGCGACCGCAGAAACCCACAGGCAAGTCGGCCTCCCCAGATCTCGATCTCGATTGAATGTGGATTTGGGAATCGATTGAATCATTGAATGAGAAAGATTGAATGTGGACGGGGAGGAACCGATGGAAGACAAACTCGAGCGATCGATAGCTAAGTAGCCTAGTTTCCACATATATATACGAACTGTACCACATGAATGCATGCGTGGTGTGTACGTACGCTTGATGTTTGCGTGGCAAAAGGGACGGAAAGGTCGTAACACGACGCGTTGCTTCTGATTTCACGCCAGACTTATGAATACATATGGCCTGTACCATTACGTACTGTGTCATGAATGTATTAAGAAGAAAATGGTAGCATTACGTGTATACCTACCATGTATTGGAAAGAGGCAGCGACCTGATCCACGTCTCCATGGCATGGGTGCGGGTCCAAATAAAGCTTCAGGGTGAATAGAATATCGATTTCAATACTGTTTTATCTTATTAAAATCTACATACACATATATATATACATTTTATAGTTTATATCTCTGTTCTGAATCTGCCGCTGACCACAGCGAACCGGCACCGACCACAGCAACCATTGGTACGCACGTATGTACTATCGTGTGATGGACCAAATTTGAGTTTGACACGTGAAATGACGATTACTTACACCGGCCCTAGAGTAATCTCGGCATCTAATCAAGGTGCTCGAGGAGAAGGTGCTAATAAACTAGGAACACCACAACACTAGAACTGACTCTAATCCTTGATGCAAGATTAAGATCTTGTTTAGTTGGGATAAAATATCTGCTCATCTATATGGGTAAATCAGAATTTTAGTTTAGATTCTATCTACAGGTTGTAAAGAAAGAAGCAAATAATCGTGACCGATTAATCCCCATCCATTCATTGTTCGGAAGCAAATCTACTGGGACGGGCGTGTTTTAAAAAGAGGCACTACCGTACTAGCAGAGGAGATGAGGAAGAGATACACACATGAGACATGAGACACGACACACCCCCCGTTTATTTGCAGCGTATCTAAGTTTTTTGAAAGAGGTGCCGTGCCGGAAGGAATGCATGCATAATCTCGCGGCAAAACACCAGCTGTCCACGCCAGTTAATTACCGCCTTAAGTGCCCTGCCCCCAAGTGAATAGAGGAGCGTACAGTACAGAGGACAGGACAGGAATGAAGGGGCAGAGCTCTCGCTTCGCTACGGCCTACGAGTGACCCTACCCCCACCATCCAGCGAGGGGATCGACACGGTCTCACGACTACTCACGTTGGTACATATATACACTCGCTCCACTGCTCCCGTGATCTGGTCTCGTCGTCGCCGTTCCGTTCCGTTCCCGTCGCGTCCCCCGAGTCCATATTTCTAAAGCGGCAGTACTCTCCCCTCTCCTCCCTTCCTTCCTTCCTTCCTTCCTCCCTCCGCTCCGCTCCGCTGCTTCCTCCCCACGCTAGACCAAAGCCCACCCAATCCCCATCTCCGTGTCCGCCTCTCTCTCGCCGCCGCGTCGGATGGAGGGCGGGGTGCCGCTCGCCGTCGTGCCCCGCGGCGCCGGGAGGTAGGGCGGAGGGGGGCATGAGGGCGCCGCAGGAGCGCACCATGAGGGATCTCTACGATCGCACACGGCACAGGGATCTCGCGCTCCCCGAGGTAAGTGCCCCCATCCACCGCCGCCTACACGCTTCGAACCCCTGCTGCGCTTCCGTTCGATTGTTGGTGTGCGTTTCCCCCCTGCGGATTGGATTGGATTGGTGCCGTTGGGGGTTTGGCGATTCGAGGTTTTGCTGCGCGTGTGCGTCCTTATTGTTCGTTTTTTCTTTGGGTAGGAGAGGGAGGCGTTTGAGGGAGACGCGGTTTTGCGAGAGGCGAATCGAATCTGATCGAATCCTTTGTTTAATTTCCCCTTTGATTTGTGGTCTTATCTTCGCCTTGATTTACGCGTAAATCTCAGACATTTGGTGATTTTTGGATGCAATTTTGCGGCTAAAGTTGCGGTTCCGAGGGTTTGATGATTGACGCGCTGCTACTCTCGTTGTGTTTGCGCCGTTCAGGGACCAGTGGAGCGGCGCCTCGGCGGCCGCGTAGGACGCGCGGTGGGGACGGGACAGCGTGAAGTGGTCGCCAAGATGGAGGTGAGTAGCTGTAGCATTAGAGGGTGTGGTTTCCCTGTATATGCAGGGAAATATTCTGCTGCTTTGAGAATTTCGTGCTGAATGCGCGTGTTTGTCCGATCATCTGATGCCCACACGAGAGAGATGACGAGTTTAGCCTAGATTATTCCTCTACGCTGTTATGCTCTAGGCCTGCAGTTTAGCTGTTGTGTTATAGATGCTTGGAGGTGATTCTGATCCCATAATACTGTAGAATAAGGGCATATGAATATGTGAGTAGTGCAGCCCCTGCTTTTGGCATGGCTTAATCTCACTTGGGAATTTGATGATCTTTCTGCACTCGGTGGATTGATGCAACGCTTTGAATATCTTTGTTTACTTGGTTGATTTATGCTGATGATGGTTTTGTGTGCTGTGAATATCATATGGTGAACATTGGTATTTGCAAAGTAAGCAAAATTTGTTGTAATAGAACCTCAGCAGCTCTAGAATCTAGATTTTCAAAATTTGCTTCTGTATTATAATTCGTTGCCTCAATGAAATAGCTTTTAGACCAGCCTGCCGATTAAAAGGAAGTAGTCTAATTATCAGATCCTAGCAATGCTTCTGTAGGACCGAGGATGGTCTTACAGCTTCTCATAGAATAGTTTCATCTCTTTATCAGTTGAAGATATGATCTATTTAGTCAATCCCCATGCTGTGTTCCTGTTGTATCCACAGAGCGCATGTTTTTGGCTTTCAGGTCTTCATGTATGTTTTTGCTGTCCTTGAATAATGATTTTGAACATCGACACTGTTTCACTTTTTTGCCAGGACAAGCCTACAATAAGAAAAAGACCGGTACCAAGCGACAGCCCTCGTGTGAAGGCAGAATCTGCCACTTGTAATGTCTGTTATGCTCCTTGCTCCTCCTGCCTACACCGAAATATTGCACTTGCGGATTCAAATATGGACTGCGGATCGTCTCAAACATGCTGCACAAGGTCAGAAACAAAAAATACTTCGTTCATTCGTAGTGAGAAAGGGCTCCATACCAAGGGAGGAGAAAACGATGATGAATTCAGTGCCACCTCAAGCCATGCTTCCTATTCCGAAAATGGTGGAAATAAGGCAATGGCAAGATCATCCATTGGAGCAGATTCAGAGGTTGACATGCCAGCAAAACGTAGAAGGCTATTAAATCACGATGCGAGACCACTTAGAGTAGAATGCCAGGATGACAGCAACTCGTGTGTTACTGGTGTATCAGCAGCAGGCAAACTTTTGTTGGACAAGAACAAAGATAAACTATCTACTTCTGCGTCAAGTCGTGATCTTACTGTTAAGGACTATAAATATAACAGCATCGCTAGCCACAGCAGACTAAGAAATTCCCGTGTCGAAGAATCTACAGAAAAGAAGAGATCTGATGTTCATTTTATGCATCCTAGCTCATCTGATAGATCAGTTCCTGCAGGTTCTCCTTCTGTCACCAAGAAGTATCTGCGAACCCAATCCTCTGTTAGCGCATCACAAGGATTATCTCCTAAAAGGCCAACCCATGGTTTTGGGAATCCTGAAGATAATTTAGCTCATCAACCTGACGAGAAATCTCCCCTTTCAAATAATAATATACATCATTCGCTGGGAGGAAAATCAAACACTTCTGTAATTGGCGGTGACAAGCATGGCATGCTGACTAGTTGCAGTACGAGTAACAGAAATAAAATCAAGGCTGGATCTTCATCAAAGGATCTGGAAAATGGCACCCCTTGCTCAAGAAATGGAAGTCAAGAACACGCTGACATCCAATCTTATGATGCTGTTAAGAGGAATGGCAATGATAAACAAGACCAGAGTCAAGATTGTTCAATGGACATATCTAGTGGTAGAAAGTTGAATTCACAGAATGAAGTGATGACAGACTGTGGGAACTCAGAAGGCTTAATAGATGTAAGTATCTCCCGTATCGCTTCTTTTAGTGCTACAGTGCGCCACTTCAAAATGCAACTCCTATAACCATGTTAGTATGTAAAATGAATTTTAGTTTACACTAGGTTTGATGTCAAGACAAAAAGATCAAGGAAAGAGAATAAATTGTTAGTTAGTTTTGAGGTAGGCACGGGTGAGTGATTGGGAAATGTATGTAAAGGTGGTAAGCCGATAACATGTAGGCCATGGTTCGGTTGGCGTGGGACACATTTCCTCAACATCACACATTCTGTTGTCAGGAATCAATCAGTTCTTTCGGACTGTTAGGGTATGAGTGGAACCTTTGTTTCATTTGCTTCTTTGTTCGTGTGGAAGGTGGCTTGATCTGGTGAAGTTTTATGTTGAAGCTTGAACTCAAATAGTCTTTTGTGCAATATCTGAAATTCTGAAATACTATCATCTAGCAGAGTCCATTGGGATCTTTTAGTTTTGCATGGCAAGTTTGTAAAGCTGTGGTTAAAGTACATAGGCTTGGCATTTGGGTTAACAGCCTCTGTGGAAACTAGAAACGTACTACTTAAAAGCTTACAATCATGGTTATTAAGTCGTAAAGTCGAGTCGAGTCGCCTTAGGACCGGCTTGTCGACTAGGGCGACCAGTCGCGACTAGTCTGTGGCTGGGCAGCAGGCAGGGCAATATGTGTATAAAGTTTATATGCTAACAAAGCATACATCTGAAGACACTTCCAGTTTTCCACGGTTCCACCATCACTGCCGAAACAGAGGAGGTGAAGATTGAAGAAAATAGAGCAAGTGAGCAAGCAAAACTACTCTTCTACTTGCTAGATGCCTAGATCTACAAGTGAGAATAGGAGATGATGAGGGGGAGGGAGGTGAGGGGGAAGTGCTACTTACCAGGTGGTGTATTGGCACTCGAGAGGAGGATGAGGACCCCGAGGCGGCGGCGACCGGGAGAGCAGGGGACATAGGAGGAGGCAGCGACCAGGAGAGTTGGGGCGGAGGAGGAGGCGGCGATCGTCAACGGCGACCGGCAGAGGAGGATGAGGTGGCGCGTCGGGAGGAGGACGAGGAACGGCATGTCGGGAGGAGCAGGGGAGGCGGAAACTGGCGTCGGGAGGAGGATGAGGCGGCGGCGGATCCACAGGCTAGCGGCTAGGGTTCTTCTTCTTCCACCGCCCCTTCTCTCTGTTTAGTGACTGCTGCCTTGTGAGTGCCCACTACTGCCCCGTGAGTCCGTGAGTCCATGACTATACCCTCCATTCCTCCCGAGTCCTGACAGTGGGTCTCGGCTCGACAAGTCGCCCGACTTGAAATGTCAATACGTCGCTAGTCGTAGCTAGTCGACAAGTCGCTTGACTAGACAAACTAGTTGAGTCGTTAGCCCCTAGTCTTGCTCCCTAGCCGACTGGACGATTAATCGCCGATTAGGCGACGACTAGGGGACGTCTTGACAGCAATGCTTACAATCTTGTGCTTGCAGTAACCCACTCAATAACCAAACTTCAATATTAGATATGGAAGTTTGTACTACAAGGCTAGTTGATTTCCTTTTACTCATCCAAGCTCTGTAGGCAGGGAAGGGTGGTATATTTGGGTTTTCGACTATCTATAAATTTTGTTATGCGTTTGCATATAGACTCAACTTCGAACTAAAGGCTTAAGACTTTTTAAATATTTGCGCGATATTTGAGTATACTTGGAGAATATAATTTATTTGGTGCTTTGATTTGCATAGCCTTTTCTGCTACCTGTAGTTTGTCGTTTTAATTGTTTTCTGACATTTGTGTCTGTTTTGCATTGTGCCCCAGGTTAACGTTTGTGATATATGTGGAGATGTTGGTAGGGAGTATCTTCTGGCTACATGTACTAGATGCCTTGAGGGGGCGGAGCATACGTAAGATACAATCTGTTATGCCTTCGTATCACTTTGTCAGAAATATTATATGCCAACTGAAGTCATTTGTTCATAGTTAAAAGTTATTTTCTTTAACACAGGAAATAATAGTTGTTTAAAACATGAATTGTGTGGACAAATTAAACTAGCTTACTGAGGATGATTATTATTTAAATCACTCGTTTAAGACATGTATGTACGACAGTGGCAATATAAATAATTGATTTTGGGAGTTAACTTATACCGAATAATCTATTAGAGTACTAGTCTCACAATGCACTAAACTAATGGTTTTACAAAAGGAATGTAAACTCGTTTCCATGGTGATTACATAAATACCAATTTCATCAGAGTATAACAGTATATGTATGAAAGGGAAAAAAGATTTTGCTTATTTAGACTAGTCTGCTCCTTATAAGGTACCTTCTTAGCCTCATTTGTTTGTACTTTTTACGAGAAAATTTATATACAGTAATATGCTAGCTATTGACATTCATTTCATTGTTGACTAGTTATTGCATGCGAGTGAAGTTGGACAAGGTTCCAGATGGTGAATGGTTATGTGAAGAATGCCAGCTTAAGGAAGACCAAAACAAACTTAGAAGCAACCTTGGTGCATCAACAGTTTATATTTTGGATGGGAAGAACCAAAATTCAGAAAGTATAAACAACTCTAAGACGTTGCAGGTTATTGTGACTAATTTGGACACTGAACAAATCACTTGTGGCATACCAATAACTGATCACTTGCCTGATAATAATCAGAAGTTGCATTTAGTGTCAACTGATCAAGATGCACGGCAAGTGAAGTGTGCCAGTCCAACTGTTGAAAGGCTGGATTTAAAGAATAAAAATTTAGGAAGTATGGCAAATCGTAATAAGTTGCAAGTTGTTACCTCTGACATGGAAGCAAGACCACCCACTTGTGGCACACCAACAGCTGGAAGCTTAGACAAGAAGAATCAAAGTTCAGAAGTTTTGTTAAACCGTAAAAAGTTGCGAGTTGCTATTGATATGGAATCGCCACTGTCAAGTGAAGGCCTGCGGAGTCCACCTAAATCATTCAACAGACATACAGCGAATTCTTCATCCCCTAATCCCAGGCTCTTCAAGACAGAAAGCCCTAGGAAACATGACGTTTTCTCTCGTGAGAACTCGTTTAAGAAATCTATTAAGGGAAAGTCACCTGATAATGCTCCAGTGAGGACTGTTCAGGCGGCCAAAAGTTCATTGACCTTATCACGGTCATACTCCTTGGGAGGCATGGCGAATGTTAAAGCACCAGTTCCTTCACCGCTAGGTTTGGCAAAAGTCTTTTGTCATTTCATTTGCGATAAATTCTTTATTTCATTTGTTGTTACTTTCGAGCAGTATTGCTTTGTTAACCTCCTAACTTTGTCTACTAGGCCTTTTATCAAAGCAACTGTCTTTCAACAACTCCAACAACGAACCAAAGGTCAAGCAATTAGCTGAAGGTGTGGCAAGCAAGCTGAAGCCTGCGAAGCATTCCCCAAAAGATCCTAGAGAAAAGGGCCCCATCAGAAAAGTTATGAAATGTGGATCTTTTAAACATGAGGGTTCAGCTTGTAAAGACTCAAGTTCATTAAAACAAAAGCAATCATTTCATTTATCTCAAAATGAAAAACCAAGAATATTGAAGCCGATGAAAGAGAAGAATTTCTTAGAAAGGAGGGCTTCCTTTAATCTTCAAAAGCCAAATATTCCTTTATCACCAGGGCCTGATAGTTGTATGAAGTCAGGTGATCGAAAAGTTGACCAAGACAGTCCAAGGCCTGGACCAAGCATACTGAAATGTAGCAAAAAAACAGGTATGCTCTTCATTTCTTTAATACCTTTTCTCGAGGAAATAGCAGGCTTTGATTTTTGACAAGCTTTCTTTATGGCTTGTTGAAATTAGGAAACACTGAAAAGAAGCAGAGCTCTGTTTTGTCTAAAAGTGAGAAGCAAGGCATTACTGTTCACCTAACATCAATAGGAGTCGTTTCTGCTAAAGATGCTTGCACAGTGAAGACATCTGATCCGCCTATTCCAATGGAAAGTGTTAAAAAGGATGGCACAAATGATGGTGCGGGTGAAGCTTCATTCATTTTGGTGAAAAATGATAATGAAATAATTAAGCCTGAGGCGCTTTCCACACCAGGTGCTGCCATGGCTTCTGATATGGTGCCAAGAGCAAGTGCTTCAGAAGGTTTAACTCCTAAAGTGGGACAGTGCCAACAAAATATTTTGGAAAGCACAGGAAACAACTCAAGTAAAAGTCTTGAGGCAGTTCAGGCTTCAGAAAACATATTGCCTGAGAGCCCACAAAATCTTCTAATGGCACATAATGTACCCTATGACAATGAATTGAATGAGCCGAATTTAAAGCAGGAAGATTTTGTTGATCAATCTTCTACTGGAAATCCTTTCAGAGCTTTAGTTATTCCAGAGCAGACTTACATCTGGCAGTATGTCATCTCCCCTTCTTCCCTTAATCCCCTTACTCAGTTATGAAGTGTTTTACATGTATATTCCTTTTATTTCAGAGGTATCTTTGAGGTTTCAAGACCTGGAAACTCTCCTGAAATATATGATGGGATTCAGGCTCACTTGTCTACCTGTGCCTCACCCAAAGCTCTTGAAGTAGTCAAACAATTACCTCAGAGAATTCAGCTGGCAGAAGTTCCACGACGTTCACCATGGCCACTGCAATTTAAGAAAGTAAAGCCGAGTGAAGATAACATTGCTCTTTTTTTCTTTGCTAAAGATGTTGAAAGGTAACGCTCAATGTTTCAGCAATTTATATGCTTTTACCCTCAATAAACAATCTGAAATTTGCTCTCCTTGTACAGTTATGAAAGAGCATATGGGAAACTCTTGGAAAACATGCTCGTTGGAGATTTGTCCCTTACAACAAATATTAGTGGCATTGAACTTCTCATTTTTCCATCTGATAAGTTGCCTGAGAAGATTCAACGTAAGGCTTATTTTAAGCTAATGTTATTCTAAAAAATGTCAGGGTTACTCATTTAATTGGTTCAATACTTTCCAGGGTGGAATGGCTTACTGTACTTTTGGGGTGTGTTTTACGCCAAGAAAGCAAATAGCTCAACAGAGCTTCTTGTCACGGGGACGGATTACTGTCCATTAGAACCAATCACTGGACCTGTTAATCAGCTTGAGTCTTCCCCTAAGGTTCCTCAATCCTTGGGTATAGATTTGAACGAGTGCCCTGATGATGAATTATATGACCCGGACGTATCACTTGGATCGGAGACACAGAAGTCTGGTGCATGTGAAGATCACATAACTTTGTTGAGGTCCAAACATGATCCTGCTGCAGTTCCCTATGAAATTAATATTCCCACAATTTCAAAAGTAGAAGGTCTCAGCATCAAACCAGATTATCAAGTGATACAATAGGTGGTGATATCTTTCAATGTAATGAAACTGCTGATTGAAGCTGTATTTTTACTTGCTTGTTGTTTTCTTTACTTACTTATTTTATTCATTCCAGGTGGCACAGGAACTGCAAGTAGGGACAACATGGAGCAAGAAGTGAGCTTTAGTCGGAATGAAGCTCCATGCTGTGTTAAACAGAATGCAGGTGCAATCAGATCAATATCCGATGAGATATCGACCAAGAAACAGGCACTCTTGTCCTTCACAGAAGTATCTCTACAGCATTCTAGGGGACCAAAGCTTTCCGATGATCCAAGTGAATCAATTCCTAAGGTGGACTTTGTTTTGCTTGATTCTGGCTCCAGCTACAGAAGGCAAAAGACTTCTAATGGAAAGCACTCTACTTGCAGTTTTGGAGATGAACTACGGCCTAGCAAATGCTTTTCCAAGATACATCCCTTGCCAGCTGGTCGGCATACTTCATTAGACGATGCACAATATATTTATGGGGGTCTGTCAGATCCAGTTTCTCCGACAAAATCCATCTCGGATAATGTCATCCATGTTCTTTCATCTGACGATGAAGACTCTCCGGAACCTAGTACTAGTCTAAATAAGGCATCGTTGAAGGCAGAGGAGGGCTCCTCCCCTCTATTGTCACTGTCCCTGTCTACGGTGACAAAGCAGAATAATCTTGCCGGTTCTGACACAGGAGGACATGGATCGCTGCCTCTATCTCTTGGGCTACCTGGTGTAGTGAAAGTGAACCAGGCTATCGAGATGAAGCAGTTTCTGCCGGAGAAGCCTGGCATAGACACTTCGTTGCTTCTTTAGATATGCGAGTGTACAGTTTTGTGCTGTGTTTAACTTTATGGAGTTTAGACAGGGTAGAAGTATGGTATAGCTGTTAAATTATGAACATCTTGGTTTATTTTCACTGTTCTATGCATCTGCTGCTGCTGTTAGTGATGCTGGTGATGGTATTTCTCTGCCGCATTTTGTGTGACATATGGTCTTTTAGCCGTCAAATGGAAAATCGATTGGTATGACAAAGGACAGAACAGAATGTTAATGGTTTTATAAATGCAAGTTTTTTCTATGGTTAAATTGACACTTACTCTAGCGAGGGATTTCATAGAATTACCCAAGTTGCATGTCTGGTCTAACATCACAACAAATGTAGGTATGTGCAAGTACCTTCTGTCTGTACCTCTTGCCAGTCATTACCAATTAATTCAGCTTCATCAGTGAACATTGCTGGTCTTTGTTGCATTTTTCGTTTGATTGACATGCAGTGGTGCGGGACTGCGGGATCAAGTAACTTCATCTTTTAAGGGCTGAGGCTTTTCCATGTGCTACTATACGGTACATTTTTTCTTCTTCTGTAGCATCTTATAGAACGTTTGCTTACAAATGGCAATTTATTATTCCTGATTTTCTTCTGTACTTTTTGGAAGGTTTTGATAATGAGCATTCAATAGGATAAAGGACTCGAAGGCGCACCTATGCAACTTTATGTATGGGATAGGTGTTGGTGGATAAGGTAAAATAATTAAACCACGTTTTCTTCTAGAAAGTTAAACTTTTCTTTTCCTATTATGTGACTTGAGTTTTGCTGCTTAGGGCAACTCCATCACAGGCAGTGCTCAATATGGCGTTAGTGGTTAAAAATTATTTTTGCCGCATGCCCTGCCCTCCGTGTATGTTGCTACCTCACCCTCCTTTCTCTTTCTCCCATGGGGCCCACACGCACCCTGACACAATTTAGCATGCAAAACAGCATCCCCCCTCCTACGTAGTGTGGGGCCCATCCCTTGCATCGACGCATGTAGAAGCATCATTTCTCTCCTTTCCCCCCTCATTTCCGCCTATGTGGATGGCGGGCCCATTCTCTTGGCACGGGGCTGGGAGCCCATTGGAGATGCTCTTACGAGGGAAGTAGGGGAACATGATTATTGATCATGAAGGTAATATGTAGCTTTGCATTGCCATTATTACAATTCAGAAGGCAGAAATATACCATAACAGTCCACAATTCATTAATTACTCATTTATTTTAGAGGATAACAACATTACCCCTTCTTAAAATGTTATAGCTGATCATTGAGCACTCAAATCTTGTACAAATTCGTATGTCTTCTGTTCACTGACGGCATATGGTATTTGGAGTGTCCTAGAGCCAAATTTTCCATTTCATATTAATGATGGGAAGCTATCTGGGATGTGTTCAGTTGGGTGAAAGGAGGCATTACATCGCGATCTGGTACATATAGTGTGCTGCAATTTAAGTATATTAGAGAGCTGCAGAACCTCATTAAAAGCACATCTTGTTGGTGTTGTTAGATAAATTTACTATTTACAACTGTGCATCTTATTCATTATTGAGAAGATACACACACACACACATGATGAGTTGGGCTCATGGGCTATATGGGCCACATGAGCCGAGAGAGGAATTAGACTACTAATATGTGCATGACTCTTAACACCCCCCCTTCATACTCAATGTTGATTAGGAGAATCGGAGGTACTTGAGTTTGGGCAGATGAAGTAGGTGTTGTTCTCGAATTTGAGCCTTAGTGAAGAAATCTGCAGCTTGAAGCTTTTATAGCACATACTGGAGATCGTGTGAATGATGCATCTACACCAATATGCTTAGTCAACTTATGCTTGACCAGATCACTAGCAATCTATGACGCTTGTATTGTCACAAAATAGAGGTGCTGGATCATCACAAAGTACACCAAGATTAGCCAAAAGCAATCGAAGCCAGACAATCTCTTATATGGTAGTGGCAAGAGCCAAAAGTTTAGTCTCAGCGCCAGAGCGTGACACTGTAGTATGCTTTTTTGGACCTGCAGGTAATGAGCGAAGTGCTAAGAGATATGCAATAGCCAGTGATAGAACGTCGATCAATAGGGTCACTCGCCCAAGTGGAGTCAGAGTAAGCATGAAGCTGGAGGTGACTCGAACTAGCGTATAACAGATGTCTGGATGCAGTCTCCCTCAAACTGTGAGGTGGTGGAGAAGCTCTGATACTATGTTAGATAAATTTACCATTAACAATTGTGCATCTTATCCATTATTGAGAAGATACACACACACACATGATGAGTTGGGCTCATAGGTTATATGGGCCACGTGGGCCAAAAGAGAGACAGAGGAGTTAGACTACTAATATGTACATGATTCTTAACAGGTGTAACATAGAGGTCATGACCTTGTATAGTATTATGTTGGTAGTTGGTACTCAAGCTTTAGTTCATGCAAACAATTTGAAAGACAATGCAAACTGAGCACATATACTTGCTATAAAGATTAATATTAAAAGTAGGTCATGAAAATTTAAAGATGTCCTTTTGCAGTGTGGCTGTGGAAAAAGAAACCACTGCTTTCATTTTCCATTCCCCATGAGAATTGGTGCTGTGATTGGCAATTGGGAAAACATATATTTTGGAATCTAACACTCGAAATTATGGTCCACTTTGGATGTTTGTTGTTTGTACCGAACCTTGGCATTTCTATAAGATAGCTCGCAATCCCTGTACTTCCATTAACAGTGTTTTTGTTTATGGCTTTGTCATTAATAGTTAGCTTAATCCTTACCAAATTGCCCACAACTATTTTCAGAGAAAAGAAAATAGATATTTGCTGTCATTGGTTGATTTGCAGCTATGCTACGTCCAGCTTCATTAGTATTTCACATTCTCCGCTGTTATTGTCTCCTAACTATTCCCTAACTACTTACATGTAGCATATAAATTAAATGAGGTTTCAAAGTTTGGCTTTTTTTCATCTTTGGTCCCTCCTTTTCAAATTAGATCACTGAGCATCTGATGCTGTTTCCTCCCAGAATGAACTTGTCTTGAATGAAATTATATAATTACAACTACATAGCAAACCTCATGTGACATTTGTCATTTGAAACCTTTTTAATTCAGCCTTTTGGCCATCACTGCTCCCTAGTCCCTATTGCCAAGTTTAAGAAAAATGATTATTGCGATTTTATTGAAGGTTTTCATTTCTATGGATTTATCATGTGTCGCGTGGATGTACTGGTGTTTTGTGCATTAAAGTGTGAAGCTGCTGGAGGTCATGGTACGTACACTGCAACAGACACCCTTGAATAACATCATAATTTGTCCTGATTTATGTACAAGCTGGAATATTCTCATAACATCATGCTTTTCTAATTTATTATATAGCCATCTTCTAACTGCAAGCTGTAGTAGACTAGGAGAGACATCATAGGAAGTACACATATCATGAGATAGCGTGGCATGTTTCCAGCTCAGCCCATTCCCCGTAGTACTGGTTCAAAGTAAGCCTAAAAAAGGCTGGGCTTTATTTATTTATTTTATTTATAAAAAGCTAGGCATTGTATTGGTTCAAAGTATTGTATGTATGCACTATTATTGTACTGTCTACATGTTGGAATCGCAATATATGGGGTTTACGTGTAGAGATCAACTCGAGGTAGACTTGATTGGTTAAGAGTACTTACCAGACCACTAGTTTTGACTTTTGACATCATAGCAACAAACTAATGGTAAAACAAATATGCACTGTTTGTTCAATATGGTATATCTACCATATTCTTGCAGCTAGCTTTCAGTGTTTAAAGTTTCAGTGTTTGTTTTAATGTTTGGATTAGGATCGATGAACTTTCTGGTTTCCATCAATTTGTAAAACACGGCAGTCTTGCTACGAGGATCTTAAATCAGAGTTTCAACAGTGTATCCCCTTGCTTTGTTAATCTTTCTGGTTTCAAGACTTGGTCAGCTTTTAATCCTGGTCAGATTTAATTACGATGTCAGATAAAACAAGGGTGGTAGCAACAGTTGGTAAATGCTTTGCTCGAGAAAAGAAGAATGGTTTGCAACTGCATGCGTGTAGCAACCATACATCTGATAAGTATCACTAGCGAACTTTTTAGTTCCATGGTTTCCATTCCTGTCGGAAATGTAATCACCGTTGCAGAGTCAGTGCCCAAATTTGGTAAGGAAGTTTCGCAGAGTTGCATCAGTTGGTAGCAAATCAATCCTAATTTCTCATATTCAGTTGATACTTGGGTTTATTATAGAATCAGCTGTACGTTACCCATCAGTGCCCTTTTGGTGATGTTTGTATAATTGCAGTGTGACGACTTGCCAGACGTTTCTCTGGAAGAACCCGTGTGTTCTCAGGCTTTCGTTGCGAGATATATCAAAGGAAGTCTGGGCGACTGTTTTGACTTGTGAATGGTGCTGGGTTCAGTGTTTTGGGGTTGTAGTACATGCTAGAATCGGGAGAAACCCTATGGCCGATGTTTCCTAGATTTAGGGTGTGCTGCTTTTCTTTTCCTTTATTGATGTATCATGTGATGTTCTCGCTGTCAGAAGCACTTTATATTCCCAGCAGTCATCGGAGAATCTTGCCGACGATGCAGCAGCAGCGCAGTATAACTACAGGAGCGAGGTGACACCAACAGTCAGCAGGTAAGTGCATCCCTACCTGGAATCCATGTTAACTTATGATATGCCCTGAAATATCCTTCCAAGGTCACGACGTTGTAGGCTAAACTTTCTGGTAAATCTACCGCCAACGGTTTCGACCCATTCCTAACTTTTCGGAGCTGTCACCGCTCACTGTAAACCCATGTTACACATTGTCTATTTTAGGCTCATTAAATTTCTGGTCCTAACTACGTCCAATAAAGGATCGAAACGAAAGCTTCGGGAACACTACGGTTCATGCCAGGAAAATTGCGGCACATTCTAAACTTTGTATGCCCAATTACGGCCCTTGTAGATGACATCAAAAGGTCAAAGAAAGCTTTTCGATCCATTCTAAAACTTCAAGGCCCAGTTACCTCCCATGACGAACAAAATCTTCCTGCCCATGACGAAAAAAATATTCGGCCTATCAAGAAATAACTCGTCAGTTTCGGCCCACTTCGTAAATTATCTGGGCCCATTTTACCGTCCATATCATAAATCTTTCGGTTTGCGGGGTCCCAAAGAAATCTTCCGGCCCATTTGCAGCCCTTCAGAATTTTTAGGCCCATTTTCAGCCCATTTGGCTAATTTTCTGGGCCCCTTTAGGAACGCAAGGAAAGCTTGCGGCCCATATACGGCCTGTGTCGAGAATTTCTGTCCCGTTATAAAAATTTCTAGTCCCTATCACGGCTATAAGGTACAGGAACGATGTCGTCTATCACAAGATGAGGTTCACCTCTCGAACGCAATTAAAATATATTTTTACATTCCAAAACGGGAGAGAACAAGTGTCTAAAAGAAAGACGAAATGACGGGCGGAAGGACACCCTTTGACTGACGGCAAACAACCACACGTGTTGGTCCGCCCAAGGTCAATCGAGCCCAGCACCGCACCTAAGATGCCAAAATGACAAAGATAAAAATGTGAGCCCAAAATTGCTGGACAGACAAAACGTTAAAACATGTTGCAATAATTCAGATGAAATGTTAAATAGCGACCATACTATAAAGTAATTACGAGAAAGATAGATTGTAGACCATTACGAGTAGCAAACATAAACATCCAAAATGACTAGATGCCAGCTAACTACAGCACAATGCTTTCAAGTACTGCAAATTTCAGTCCGTACACATACTACAACAACCCAATGAACCCTAACGCTTTAGCATTACTCTGGTCCCAAAGCATGATTAGCATAGTAAATCTAGCAATGTAAAAGACACCAATTCAGCTATATCCTACTGAGAGGTGAAGGGCAATTTTTTTTATTATTAAAAAAAAACTGACTTTCTTCCATTGCTGATGTGACCCTATATCTGCTTCTCAACACAAGGCTATTCTACACCATTTAGTTTATTTCCAGATAAGTATCAGTGAGCTCAGCGGGGGCCATCAGTCTTGAATCCTGATATCAAATTATCAACACAAGGCTTTGGGTTAAGGCCATACCACAACGGTGCCAACATGATAGGAAAACATTGGGTTAATGATGTGGGTTGTGATAGATGCCCGGCTGTTGAGGCCATCGACCACATTGTCTTGCGTTGTGAGAATACTGATTGCATATGGGATAAGCTGAACCTTCAGCATATAGTGCCTCAAATCTCAAACAACTCTTCACTTTGTGGAGGAAGTGCAGGGGGGCCTTCAGCACATCGCCCAAGATACGTCTTCTTCATTTTGAAATATGAAAAGCTCGAAACAGTCGCATCTTTGAAAGATCAGTGGTTACGCGCAATGAGCTTCTACACAATGTACGGGAAACAATTCTCCTCTGAACAAGGCGAGCAAAACAGCAATTGCAACACTGGGCATAACTTTTCCTTCAACATTCTCTACTTGTTGGATTTTTCGGCTGGGTTGTCCTTCCCTTCCCCTCTTTGTATTTTACATTTTGTTTTATTTTTCTGTCTTTAATTTTGTTTTTCAATCTTCTTGTATTGTAACCTACTACCAGGTTTCAATAAATATATAAGGTGGATAATCCTCAATCTAGGAAGAACAAGTACTTCCAATCAGCCAAATTCCACCTAGTCAACTTAACAGAATTTGGAATCAAACTAAGACGTGCACTCAAGGGGATAGCAGCAACCATGTTGTTACTTTTGTATTCCCGATTTGTGTGACCCAAAGGCATGCCAATCAACAAAGCATATAAGGTTTTAAAATGACACACACAGAAGTAATTTTCTCTTGGCATACTAAGTCAAATACATCAATAAGAAGAAAAAAAATCACAAAAGGCACACTTTTTGGCAGCACAATAAAAGTTATGCGACTGAAAATAATACGCAAAGACAAGCACGGTTACAAACCTGATGGAGCTCCAGGGTCCCACATCCATAACAGATAGATAGTGTTCATTTCTTCCTTTTTGAATCGTTTTATCTTCTTTGTATCTTTGAATCTTCCATCTGTTGCAAGAACAACATAACAATAAATCAGATGTACAGAATGGATTTGATCTGTAGGGAAGATACCAAGAGAAAATGATTTCATAGGATAATTACGCAAGATAGCTAATGCTATGCCCAACTAGTATTAGTAAAAACAAAATGCCAGGTCTTGTATTATCATTGAATATATATAGAGGCAATACGGTACTTCTGGTTTGGCACATTAGCATAATGTGTTCACTGATCTTGATCAGAATCGGGTACATGCACACCATCGCCAACATCTCTCACTTCTAAGACGAGTGAAGGAGCAACAGCTTAAATATGACAGTTGAAGTGATCTTGCAATACCTATGTCTAAGACAGTGAAGGAACAGTAATCTAGTATGGAAGTCAGAAGCGAGCCTCAGCGCTGGGTAGACAAATTGAGCAGAAATTTTAGACACACATGTTTTACTTAATGCAGGTTGATATGCTATCATATCATACATGTGAAGTTACACACAAAATAAAATCGTAATAGTTCTTGCAGAACTAAGATGATGGGCCTTGTATACAAGAAAGTTACACAAATATACACAAACATAAGGGCAAAACTTTCTTAAAAAATCAACAAGAAGAGCAACCAAATTATCCATGTCTCCTTTTATCGCTGACCTGAGAGTTAAATCGATACCAACAACATGAACAACTCATAACGATACATACACATGAAATGCTTCAGCTAAGCTGGAACCAATCCCAGTTCTTCATCCTTTTTGCAACAACCAAACAGTGAGCGAAGCCAGGCCCAGAAGCTCCTTCCGTCAGTTTTCCTCTGGCTTGCTCCTCTTGCACCAACCATATCAGCCATATACTGAACCACCGCCTGACATGCAGAATGAAACATCATTAAGCCAGTGAAGGGCTGAAGTTAGTAAATATAGCAGAACAACATCACAGTACATACCTGAGCCGCTAACTTAACAACTTCTCTTGGTGGTACTTCCAGCGGAGTCTCATCAGCATGAAATACACGTAACTTTGAAAGAAATCTGAATGAATCTGGCAGTACTCGTATCTGATTACTGCTGATGTCCAACTCCTCTAGCATCTCAAGATTTCCTAGTGATCTTGGTAGTGTTCTTAAATCGGCAAAGTTCCTGCTGGCATTCAACTTCACAAGGCTGGTTGCAAAGCAAATGTTCTCAGGGATCGCTTCCACTTCATTGAAACTCACATCCAGCTCTCTCAATCTGGCAAGCGAACCCACCGTTGTAGGCAGGCCTTTGATTCTGTTGTAGTGTAATGTGAGAATTTCCAGCTTTTCCAACTTCCCAATAGCTTCTGGAAGGGCTTTTAACATATTGAAATCTAATCTAAGCTCCACAAGAGAGATGCAAGATCCAATAGTATAGGGTAACTCCTCAAGCTCATTAGTCTCAACAACTAATCTTCTCAAGTTCGTCAATTTTCCTAAACAATCTGGAAGGACCTTCAACTGATTCGAGCTCAGATCAAGGTTTGCTAGGCTCGTGAGATTTCCAAATGATGTAGGAAGAGACTTAAGGTGGTTTGCATGCAAGTCAAGATCAATTAGGCTGGAGAGTTCCCCAAATGTATCAGGCAGATTGATCAGCTGGTTTGAGTGGAGGTCAAGCTTTGTCAAGTATCTAAGGCTACCAATTGTTGATGGGAGTGCCATGATCCTATTCTCAGATAGATCAAGCTCAGTAACATCTTGTAACTTCCCAAGTGAAACGGGAGCCACTCAATCTGGTCCACCAGCTTTCCCCGGAGATTGAGCTCTGTGGTCCCTTTCTTTGCTGATGACTCTATAAGGCTTGCTACTTGGATAAGGCTCAATTTTTCCATGTCACCACCTGCAGGATGTTCACAAGTTGAACTCAGGATAATACAAGTACTACTGACAGCTCAAAACACTGATCATATTTATGTTAGACAAACCAATGGTCATTACTCGCCTAAGCATGGTTAAGGACTGCACTAGAAAGCACCTCCAAAGTCAACAAAAAAAAGTTACTATGCTATGTGCTGGAATTACTATTCACGTATATAAACAGTATTCAGTACTGTAGCATCAGGATTAGTTAATTAAGAAGTTTTTCTATTAGTTAGGAAGATTATCTATTAGTTAATTAAGAAGATCTATTTCCTTATCTATTAGTTAATTAAGAAGATCTATTTCCTTAAATAGTTTATTAGTTTCCTTATATATGGACTAGTTAATTATAGGGTAGAACAACGCTAGACGAAGGGAGCACCAGTTGGGGGAGAGATGATCTAGAATTGCCGGCCTTTGGGAGAGACTAGAGCTAGACTTAGGGACTTGGGAAATACTTCTTCATTGTTAATTGCTTGTTTAAAGAAGATGCAATGTCATCTCTTTTATAGGGATAAATAGCAGCAACCCCTTCTTGTCGGTGGAGAAATAGCAGCAACCCCTTCTTGTCCTCTTCGAGGCCTGCACCACTACGGCTGGCTTCCTCTCTACAGCTACTGCTATGCTGTTGGCGGAGAGTTCGCTATGCTAGTTGCTGCAAGTGCATTGAAGGAGAAAAGTGCAGTATGTTGCTTGTAAGGCTGGTGCTTTTGCCCGGTCCGAAATCCCACTGCTACTAGTTATTCTTAGGTTTTTCTGCTTTGTGTCGTTGCTTCCGTTGCGTCCATCCAAATCCGTAGTACTCAATTTTTGAGTTCGTCTAAGCCATGCGAATCCACAAATTTATTGTCAGTCATAGAAGCATAGGAATTGCCTTATGCATAGCAACAGCTGCCGCTCCCGCTCTTCTTTCTGAGCCGCGTGCAGATCGTAGAAGTCGTTATGATGCCGCCGCTTTCTTAGCCGCCGCGCTTCTTTCGCGCAGCCGCCGACTTGGACTTCGATCTGCGCTGTCATGCTTCCACCCATTCCTATTCGACTTGATTTGACATCTCTCTCTATTCATGTCGGTTTTACCACCTTCTTCGTCTTGTTGCCGCGGTCAACTTTGCTCCCGCACCTTGTGCCTTATGAGCTGTAGCACGACACCAGATGGGAGAAGATCTTTTGATACTCGACATATTTTTCCAAGAGCTGCATGTTACGACGACATTATCAAGACTCGGGTCTTGGATTTTCCATTTTTTAGTGTCAACCCTTTCCAAATGCAATAGCATTGTATACGCCTTGCATTTGAGAGGGGATGTTAGAGATATGTTAGAGATAGGGTGTTAAAAATATGTTAGAGATATGATTCTATCTCTAGCATATCCTTATCTATACCCTGTACTCCTATATATATTGCATTTCCAAACTAACCAAATCAATGTAAATCCCAACAAAGTAAACTATTTGCGGACAAACAATAAACATGTGAATAGTGCACATGTAAACAGTAGTCACGCCCATGGCAGACTTAACTATAAAAAGTAGCCACACCCATGGCAGACTAACTGCCCACGGTTCATATCAAGATCAGATAATTATACAATTACCTATCTATATAAAAAAAGTAACATGCCACAGAAAACTGGTACAAGAAACCAAGGATACACTTGTTGATAGATGGTCCAGCGGGAACCAACGAGAGATGGTCCCCCGACCACCAGAAAGTATAATAAATATAAAAATAATGGGCCTACAAATGATTTCCACAGAAGGTGCCAAGCCAAACAATTAGGTCAGCAGAACAACTGACTGTTAGAACTTGCATTTGGTGCTAAGGATATCTTTAAGGGTAAAAAAGAGCTCACAATGCTAATGACAACTAGGACTCTGCATTGAAGATATTACCATTCTAGTGCAATGTTCGACAACACCAACAACAGTAAATTTCATTTTAAGTAACTATCATCACAAGAAATGTATGTGATGTCATTTATGATATGAAAACTTACGGTACAATTCCGTTCGAAACAAACAACAGCTAATAGCCGAAAAGTGAAAGATCAGTGGAGATATTTTCTAAGAGCCTTTTTTATTTTTTAATCCTTTTAAAGAATTATTTTAAAGATAACCTCTTTCTAACTTTATTTCTAGTTCTGACATATTTGGTCACGCCAAGACCTGTGACGTGACCAAACTGTGCCGTCACGCCACTGACCCCTTTGGACGCGTCCGTTTTTTGGCTAAACCTGCCACGCCAAAAGGAGTGGCGTGACAGCACAGTTTAGTCACGCCGTGGTCGGTGACATGACCACACAGTTTGGTCACGCCACGGGTCGTAGCGTGACCAAAAAGGTCATAGTCAAAAATAAAATTAGGAATAGACTATCTTTAAAATAATTAAAAAAGATTAAATAATAAAAAGGGTTCGTTTTCTAAACATCACAACAAGAGAATCCCATAATGTAACAGGCAGAATCATCATAAACTGCATGGCCCATCCCCCATATTTCCAATTACTACTGCTTGTAAACTACTGGAAAGGAAAGCATAGATATAACCAGGGATTAAAATTTCACCGGTGGGGGCCGGTAGAACTACAAACCGGGTCCGAAATTTTTTGGTTTGGATGAATTTTGTCAAAAAAAAATCGAATTTGCTTGTTTTTACCCGAATTTGTTTTTTTATTTAAAATTCAAAAAAAATTGAAACTTGGCCGAAATTTTCTGATTTTCGGACTTCCGGTAAAAGAAACCCTGGATATAACTGAATTGCTAACATCATGTCGTCCTATCTCCTATGAATAGGTATTTTACGAACAGGGTCAAATAAAATGTTAGCACAGTAGTAGAAAATAAAAGCAGAAGCAACAAATTTAGTGGACTGTTTGCAACATTGACTGAACTATCAGTTTCTAGTCAACTTTCTTCTAAGAAAAAAAAAGTGCAGTGTAATGGAACTATCACCTCCGTATATCTAGCAGCAAGTATCCAATTCATGAAAACAAGTAAAATTCACAAAACAAAATCCCCACGACTCAATATAAACCACACCGTTCCAACAATCTACACCAGTATAAACGTAGGGTTTCGAGGTTCCAATAGCCGCGAGCATCCATCCAATTCACGAAAACTAGTAAAATTCACAAACAAAATCCCTACGACTCCATATATATCACACCGTTCCAACAATCCTAGGGTTTCGCGATTCGAACGATTAAAATGAGACTCGCGCAAAAAGAGAAGAAAGTATAGGAAGGCAAATCACCTGCAGAACCATCACGACGCAGCGACGCGACGGCCTTGGAGTCCAAGCCCAAGCTCACACCCTTACTTCCGCGGTCTATCTCCGCCACTGCCGCCTCCTTCCGCTTTGCCTCCACCTCCACGACCTCCTCCACCACACGAACGCCGCCGCCTCCTCCTTCTCCGGATGAAACCACCCGAGACGCCCTTTGGATCAAATCGTCCAACACCTTGAAGCGCCTCTCGAGCTCGACCACGTGCGCCGCCTCCTTCCGCTGCTGCAGCGCGCGGAGCCGCACGGCGTTGCGCCTGGCCTCCCGCAGCACGGCGAGGAGCTCGCCGGGCACGCCCTCCGGCTGCCGCGCCGCCGCCTCCTCCCTTGCGATCTCGTCGAGGCGCGCCTCCTCCTCCGTGTCCGCCGAGGCCAGCACCACGGCCGCCGCCTCCACCTCCTCGACGGTCGGCCTCGGCGGCAGCTCCCGATACAGCCTCGTGAGCTCCTCCACCACCTCCGCCGTCGCCGGCGTTATCCCTACCACCATCTCCGTAGCCCGCAAGCTTCCAAACCCAAACGAGAGAGAGAGAGGAGCGGGTGGGTAATTAATTGGGTTGTGCAAGTGGAGTATAAAAGGGAAATGGAAGGGTTCCGTTGAGAAGAAAAGTCTCTGACGGGGAGGGGTTGGATTGGGATTCTAAATAAAGGTGAGGGGGCTACGCGTAAAGCTGGGAGGCAGCCGGCTGCGCACGTGGGGCCCAGCGATTAGCTGTCAGCGCATCGGGGTGTGTCAGGTAGGATCTGGAGCATCGTGCCCCACACTGTGGCCGCTGCTGTGTCCGGTTGCCTCGTCGCCACTGTAAATTAAAGTACGGTTTTACCGGAGTGAATTAGGCTGATGACAATTCGCACGCATGGAATGCACTGCGTAAACTAACCGATTCCAACGAGACGGGTCGATGCACGTGAGGAATCCGGATCATGTTATTACGGCTTGTTTCGTCTCAATCTGACTTTATCCGGGTGAAGAATAACTGAATTAACCGTAAGTGTAACGGAATTAATCGTATTTTCTCGTTAGTTTAAACTTTTTGATGAATTATTTTCCTCGTTAACTTGGGATTTTGAGTGAACTATTCATCAAGGCTAACATATCTTGAGTTTAAGATCCAATTAGCGTAATTAATTCCACATCTTAAAAGTAAATTAATTATTTTTCCTCGTTAAAAAGAGAGAGAGAAAGAGTATGGATAGCTTTATGTGATCGACAAGCCTCGTGTGTATCGGGATGGTAAAAATGGAATCTGGGCCACAAAATCCACATGTGACGTTATCCGATGATAAAGCTGAGCCTTTCTTTCCTATACTGTCTTTATCAATGGGCAGGCAGACTCGGGAGGAGGAGGAGAAGTTGGGGGGGATAGTTGCTTTGCTCATTGCTGAAGTCACATTAGTAGTTTAGTTGAGCATGAGAGGAGGACACGAAATCAGATCGGCATAGACTTGAAAAGCATACCATATCGACTCAGAGGCGGATCTATCTAATGGCAAGGCTGGCTGTCGGATGTGATCTATTCTGTCGATCCTGCCTTCGACTTTTGCGAGATGAAGACCGGCACGACAGAAGGAGAACAATTAAAAAGCACCAAAAAAGAAAAAAGAGAAGAGAAGACGTACGACAGAAATAAGAAAAGTGAAAAAAAAACATGGAGATGCGGGGGATCGAACCCCGTGCCTCTCGCATGCAAAGCGAGCGCTCTACCATTTGAGCTACATCCCCGTCGCTGTCCGAGTCTCTTTATAAACTATTCAAGTGCACATAGCTCCTTGGTTTAGTTGTTTCACTAAATGTTGGACCAAAGGTGGAAACAAGGGGGCCAAGGCAGAGTGGATTACCAAGACAGTGAGTGATCCCTAAACTTGTCAAACTAAAGACGGCAATGAGCAATGAATGAATTCAATTATCCTCTCGGCCTGCGCTAGTTGGAGGAAAAAATAATCATCTTTCCGGTTGCTTTCTAGACTCATCATGTTGGGTCCATCCTTTCCTTGCTGATCGATGCACCACCGTGGCCCGTGGCTGCTTCGTCTTCTACAGCGGTCACAAGTCATACAGAAGAAACCTGGAAAATGCACCAGATCTGGAACACAAGCTGTCAAGGATTACTCGTGCCTGTCTTTGTAACTAGCTAGATTGGGAGGCCCCCGTGCAGTACCTTGTGAGATAAGGAGGTCTGCAAAAAATGTTGGAGTAAGGCGATGGTTAGTATGGTGAGGCGCCGTTCTAACTATAGCATCATGGCTGTATCGCATCCATGCTCGGTCATTACATTGGCAACTTGCCGTACATGCATATAATGTGGAGTCCAAGGAGACTATCGGAGGACACATACATCTTAAACGAAAATGCATCGTGGCATAGCATTTTTTTTCCCCGGCATGCACCACACGGAAAGCATCTAGATCTCTAAAAATAATTTTGGTAATTAATGACAACATTGTGTTAAGAGACTAACGTGGGTGCTAAGATGCTTTAAAGGCTTAGTCCCATATTAACATGTAAATAGCAATACAAAGACGATAAAGAATTGGCATAGCACAAGACAAAGTTATTTTGTAGCCTAAGGACCTTTTTATAATTTTTACTGGTCTCGGAGTTTGGTGGAAAGATTGGATTTATAAGCTAGACGTTGTACTATAAAGAGATATCATGTCTTGTAGCTTGAAATCTTATGATGTAACACATTGATCACCTAAGAGTCATGCATTGCATTTAGAACAATATATGGAAAAAGATCAGTAAAAACGGTATGACCGCACCTGAGAAGCGGTAGTACCGCAGTGCGATAAGACCGATTTCTAGTTGGTGGTAGATTATTTCCAGAGAGCATGTTTTTGAGCGTTTTTCCTTCCCTGAAAAACGGTGGTTCCGATTGAGTTGAGTGGTACTACTACCGCCGTGCGGTAGTACCGGCCCATGTGAGTGTGGTAGTACCAGACTGTAACGACTAGTTCAGAAGCATTAAATGAACAACATATTACCGATGAACCCTAGGTCCGATAGAACTGGTCGATACATGACGATAGTACCACACTTACTGAATTTTTGGAAATCTTACCCCCCAAACGGTCAAATTTGTGGTTGAGGGCTATAAATACTCCATCACCAGCACCAAGCCAAAAACATCTGACCTCATTGAATACATTTGAACCGTTGGTGCACTCTCTACTACTCATTTGCTCATATTTCTCATTTCGAGGTAGTTGGGAGCATTTAAGTGCATTTGCATCATTTGTTGATCTTTTGGCACATGATAACATTCAAGTAAGGGATGCGATTTATTACTCTTGGTGCTTGTGGGCACTTAGATGGATTGGAGGAAGTTTGTCGAGCCGGTCCAATTCGTTTGGGCTTACCTCAACGTGGATTAGTGAAGACCGACAAGTCTTCGATACCACGGAAAAAACATCGATTGTCTTCATTGCGGTTTTCTCTCTTGTCTTTACTATTTTTGTATTTACATTTCTAGCTATTTATTTGTGTATAATTGCTTAGTTAGAATTGCATTTACTATTGGCATAGCCTTGAGTGACTTAGTGATCTTAAAATTTATCTCTTGACATGTGTTATAATTCTCTAATAGAGAATAAGTTTTCAGAAACCTCCAATTCACCCCCCTCTAGTCAGTCATCCTTGATCCTACAAGTGGTATCAGAGCAAGGTCTCTCTTTATTTTTACGCTTAACCGTCTAAGAGAGAAAGGATGATCAGTGAGGGTTTGTACATAGGCAAGGCACCTCTTTTTGATGGATCATATTATACTTATTGAAAAATTAGGATGTATATTTATTTAAAGGTGTTGGACCGAAAAGGCGGAGAGGGGGTGAATAGGAGCATACTCACTTTTTCACAAATAATAGATTCAATAAGATTTTACTCCAATAGCTATGGAAGCTATGAAGATCAATATACCAGTACAGCGGAGGACTAGTATTGAATCCAATCTAACCCCCGAAGCAAAACAACGAAAATCAACACAAGCTAAAATTCTAAGTGTTGGGCGGTCTGACCTCTTTGTTAATGGCGGTTGGACCGGTCACCTTGGGCGGTCGGACCAGTGACCATGGGAGGTCTGACCACCAGCCTGATGAACAGAGAAATCAGTCCGAAAAATGAAGTTGCAAATAGATGTAACTTTTGATCTACAACTCCAAACTTAATGAAACTTGGAACACACCTTCTCTAGGATGTCAGGAACCTATTCCAATCGAAGATCGTGAAAATCCTTCGAAAAATTACGATCCTTTTCCGTTTGAGAGGAGGGTGGTTCAAAACCGAGTCAAAACGAAAACTAGATCCAAAATCTTGCTCGTGGGTGATTGATGATCAAGATGATCCTAGATATGTTCCCACATATCACGGCAAGCTAGATCACGTGAAGAAATCAAATAAAAACTCGTGGATCAAAGAAATACTCAAAATCATCAAATAGAGAGAAGGAAAGCAAAGAGACACATCTTTGAGCAAACTCTCTTTGGATTGATTTGATAAGATTTTGGTTTACAGCCACTCCATCAATAGAGGACAATGCTCAATCCAAGAGCACGAAATCAAATCAAAACTCTCTAGAACCCTAACCTCCACAAATCATCTCCCTAAGCAAATTAGGGTTTCAAAACAATGAAAGGGTTGAAGGGGGGTACAACCACCTCCCTCCTCTATTTATAGTGGAGGCTTAGACCTTCTAGAAGATTGACTCAATTGGGCTCCTGTTAAGGTCCATCACAAATGGGTCACACACGCACGCGTTTTAAAGCGTCGTCTTTATCGCCTCTTGAACTAATCAGCTTCACCTTGCGTCATCTTGCGCCGTGGATTGGCAAAAGGTCACATTTGTCCATTCTGCACCACGCTTGAGTTCATTGACCTCACCCGGCATCGTCGATCGTTCTGGATCTCAGCTCTCCAAGCCTAGTCCCGATCATCCTCGCCGTTGACCGTCGTTGACCACCAAGCATACCAATAGACAAGATCGGGAACGACTTCTTCACAACTTGACCCATGTTAGTCAAAACATGCATCATGCAACACATATGCATTGAAACTCATGACTTTGACCTAACAACCAAACATCGCCGCCACGAAGGACGACGATACAAAACCGCCACCATCGGCCGATCGCCACCTATTGGCCGGTCTAACCGCCCAGCTGGGACTTAGCCGAATTTCCTCCCTGGAAAACCGAAACCTACTGGAATTTTCAAACCAATAGAACATTTGACTGGAGACTCCAAAAATTATGAGACCAAGTGCAATAGAATCCCCTCTCTTGCCTACAACCTCTATTTTTTGGCCCAGCCCAAAAAACTTCTTGCATTTGGCCGGTCCGACCGCCGCTATGGCTAGTCGACCATCGGTCGGTCCGACCGTCATCGGCGGTCTAACCACAGGTGGTCGGTCGGATCGCCCTTTGGCGGCCTCGACCATCGGACCGCCATCGACTGACAAGATCGCTACTTTGCCGAAAACACATGATTCGACAAACCTACAACGTCATTGCCAATTGTAACATCATCCTAAGATCATGAGCATATCCCCATGATATTCACAAAAGATCATGAGCCCAAGCATATGAAGAATTGTAAGTGAGGGTTTCGTTGTGCCACTTGATCCTACACACCCTATGGATATTGAGGAACGAAACTCCTACCTCAATACTCAAGCGATGAACACTCTTTTTTGGAGCTTTGAATGCGGATGAGTTCAATCAAGTGAGCAACTTGAAAACCGCTCATGAGATATGGACCACACTCTTGGAAATCCATAAGGGCACATCCACGTTCAAAGATGTCAAATTACATAGGCTTTAGATCAAATATGAGACATTTAAAATGTTGCCTCATGAAAACATCACCGAGATATATTCTAGACTTAACGGCATTGTAAATGAGCTCAAGGGCCTAGGCACTAATCTAACTAATGTTAATGTTGTGCGCAAAATGCTTAGGGCTCTATCGGATAAATATGAGACGTTGGTGACTCTATTCCTCAACTCACTTGAGTTTTCAAGAATGACACCAACTGGTCTCTTAGGCAACCTCATCACCAACGAATTGTACAAAAAGATAATGAGGAACTTGTGTAGCAATCCCCCTCCAAGAAGAAGATTACCGCAAAGACAATGAGGAGCTTGTGCAACAATCCCCCTCCAAGAATAAGATTACCACTTTCAAAGCAAAAGCGGTATCAAGTGATGAATGGATGATAAAGAAGATGACTCCAAAGAGGAGTTCGCTCTCCTTGTGAGGAGAAATAAAGAAATTCATGAGAATGTGCTCAAACCGGAGTGCAAATTTGGACAAGAACAAAAACGGACACTTCTCCAACGACAACAAACGCTATAGCAATATATGTTGCTATGAGTGCGATGAGAAGGGGCACATTACCTCTCATTGACCAACCAAGAAGGATGACATGGCTAAGTCGTCAAAGAAAAAAGAATTCAATGGGAAGAAGAAGCTTTTCAAGAAGCTTCACGAAGATGGCAAGAATGAAGCATATGTTGGAGCATGGAACTCCGATGAGGAGTATTCTGACTCCAACTCCGATGATGATGGGTCCTCCAAGAAGAGGGGACTTGTTGGCATTGCTATCAAGGAAACGTCATCACTTTTCTCCACTCCTACATGCCTCATGGAAAAAGGAGACAAAGTAAAATCCATTGATGATAATGAGCCTTCTTATGATGAATTAATGGATATATTTGAAGAGTTAAATGAATACCTTGGAAAAGAGAAATCAAAATTTAAGGTCTTGAAGAGAGAATATATCTCTCTAGAGAATTCTTATGAGGAGCTAAAGAAAGCTCATGACTCACTCCTTCTAAAGGATCTTAATAAATCTCATTCAACTATAGGAATTACTTATGACATTATAAATGACATACCTAGTGTAGAAATTGCTTCTAATGACATTTATAGGACTAGTGCTTCTACCTTTTGTGATGATTTGTTAGCCATGCTATGTTGTTCTAACATTGACTCCAAATCTTGTATGGCTAACTCACGTGATCCATTACTCATTGTTGAAAACAATGAATTGAAAGAGCAAATCATCAAGCTAATCAAAAGCTTAGAAAGTTGTTTCAAAGAAAAAACTACCCTTGACAAGTTATTGAGTGAGCAAAGGTGCTCATTCAAGAAAGAAGGACTTTGATTTATTCCTAAGAAAGGTAAGAAGCAAGTTTACAAGCCCGCAAGGTTTGTAAAAGAAAATAGAAAATATTGATATAAATATCATAGTGTAGGACATTTTCAAAACTCGTGCTCCATTGCTAAACCTAAATCCTATGGTATTTATGATTCATGCTGCATGCTTTAGAAAAATCTAAAGATGGTAAGATTGTAGCTAAATTTATTAGCACTTCAATTTTAAGTGCAAAAAAGAATGCTATTTGGGTGTCCAAAGCCTTGATTACTAACCTCTAAGGACCCAAACAAATTTACGTACCTAAAAGGACTTGATTTTTGCTTTATTGGTGAACTACAAGACTGGTGGAAAATATTTGGTACTTGATAGATGGTGCACCCAATACATGACCAGGGACCAAAACTATTCACCACATTCAAAAATGGAAAAGGAAAGAATGACAAGATCACATTTGGTGACAATAGCAAAGGAAATGTACTTGGCTTGGGTAAAATCTCTATATCCAATGACCTTTCAATTTCTAATGTATCTCTAGTTGAATCACTTAATTTTAACTCGCTATCGTTATCTAAAATTTGTGATCTTGTCGATTGTCGAAGGTTTTTGGATGGGTATGCCGCTAGAAATTATCTACTTTTATCACTCTTACTTCCGCTGCTATTTTTTTTACTCTATTGATACTTGTTTTTTATTTGGCTGGTCGGCCGGTGATGTAATAACTGTTAACCGCTTAAGATAAGTACTTCCATTTCCTTTATTTTGTATGCATGAATGTATGGATGTGAATGCCAATATTATGATTGTGTGTACTAGCCACTGATCATAAGACTAGTACGATACACACATAAGGTCTTCGAGTATTCAACGCACAGGGGGTCTGACATGTTGGAACAATGAAACCATATGTGTGGAACATTTCAACTTACTTACCAGAAGAACGTTCATGAACTACTGGAACATTCAAATATAACATGTGTAACATTTCATTTTACCTCCGTAATTGAGAGTCAGATGGATGTTCTATTTCCATAATTTTTGTTGTTTGTTCTATGCTATCATCACTAAGTTGAAATACATTTCTTAGTTTTGTATAATTTATTGTAAGAAACGTGATAGTTAAAACGGATACTCCGTTCACAAGATATATGCTTTGGAATTTTTGAAACACAGGGGAAAAAGAGAGATGTGGGTCGAATGCCCAATAAAGCCCCGGCTAAGGCCATGGACCATGTTTCCTTGAGATGTTGGAAATTTACCCCCCACAAACTGGTTGTGCCCATCGGGCCAGCCTGTCGATGTTCATTCCACCGCACGAAATGGACCATGTGAGGAAAGGCCCTCACAGATGCAGCGCAACAGGGAGGGTACGCGGCATGAGGCTAATTGCCGCGCGAACGGCACATATCACCCCTGTGATGTGACTGACACTCATGGGGTGGTGATAAGAGGACGCCCGGCCCGACGTTGGTTGAACTATGGTTTTGATTATTTTTCCCTTGTGTTTTGTCATAGAACTTGTAGCCGACGTGTTAGCCAAACATGGCTCGAATATGGAATCTAAAAAGTTTCTGTGATGGTTTGCCGCAATGAACTCAAATGAGTTCAGGTTCTCTCTCTCTCTCTCTCTCTATATATATATATATATATATATATATATATAGGAAGCCTTTTTCCTACTCCCGAGAGTAGTTACTCCCTATTCCGTATCTCATAACGTAGAGAGTATCTTGCGCAACCGAGAGTATGTATGTGTAGTATACGAGTATATAAGACCACCTAGGTGGTATTCACACATTTTCAGGGGTGGTATGTACAAATTTTTAGACATACTCCTTTTTAGTGCAAATATGAAGGTATTTACAAAATATGCTAAAAACTAAGGACTTTCTTACAAATTTTTCATGTGGTTCGCATTGGAATATCTTATAATTAGTATATGAGTATACCCAAAGTGATAAAGGAGTATGTCAAGTTCTTTTAAGTGGTATATCGAGGTGGGAGTAACTACTTTGGGAGAGAAAGTATTTATCCTATATATATATATATATATATATATATATATATATATATATATATATATATATATATCCGTAATACATGAGATACAATGCATTACGATGAGGAATCTCGAGATCGATTAAACAACATGCCGCCTCGATAGGCTCTGATGGCGACAACAGATAAGTTATAGCTAGCGCTAGCTAACGGATTGAATCCTAACGGCATACCCATCCAAAACTCTCTGGCAATCGACAAGAGACAATTAACCAAGCCTATGATGTCCAAGGGTACATGTCAACATGTCATTCACAATTATTCAAGGAGTCATACTGTCAAGTAGATATTTAACTATTCCTGAAAGCATTTATTATAAACTTAGCAATGCATGTTGATACAAAACAATATAATTTTATAAAATGGGTATAAAATGATCAAAGATCTACAACTTAACTTTGTTGAAGTTTTGAGTGGCTTCGGTCAACAGGTCCAAGAACTCTTCAGAAACGTTGGAATCAATACGTGCGAAAAGAGCAAATAAATATAATAATTCTAAATAAAATCCAAAAATTACCAAATTATAACCAAAAGAAAGGTACTAAATTTACATGAATTTAGAAATTTAAATCACTCAAATCGGAGCTCGAACGAAGGAGAACAAACTCCTGGAAGTTTGAAAACACATAAAATAAAGAAAATTAGGATTTTCAAAATTATTTTTCTAAAGGAAACTCGCTTTATTGCGTCACGCTGGCGAGTGGGCCCTCAGTCTTGTAAACTGGGTCCACGGGTGCGTGCCAGTCCACGTGGACCTAAATCGCGACAAAGTGGCTGAGCCACATGCGCGGTGACGTAGGCTGCCACGCGAGCAGAGGGGGCGACGTGGCGTTGAGGTGGCGGCGGCAACGCCAAGACCCGAGCCATTGCCGTTTCTCGGCCCGATGGCTCGCCATGGTGGGCTGTGGTCGAAAGCAGCGTTTGAGTGGTGCGGCGGTGAGTCAGGCGCTACCGGATGGGTAGGGCACTCCGCCCGCCAGAGCCAAAACGGTGGGGCGACGCACGCGTGGCGACACGGGGAGGTGAGGTGGCGCAAACGACAACGTGGCGCACGGCATGAGCTGCAGGCGAGTGTGCGTGGCGGCGGCCAAGAAGAACAACACTGCGGGCGACGCACTAGAGAAGAAACCAAAGGGGCTGACAAGCGGGCCCCGCCTATCGACGAGAGAGAGGAGAAAGGAGGGGAGAGGTGAGATGCTGATAGGGGGTCCCACTTGTCGGCGAGATGAGAGAGAGAAAAGGATTTTTTTTCTGATTTTCTTTAATTGATTTAGGAATTCCAGAAATTGAAATAAATCACTAGAGCCTTTAGAAAATAGCAAATAAAGCCCAAAAATTATGAAAAAATTCACAGAAATTCCCATAGATATGTTGGACTTAAATAAAATTATTTAAAACTTAAAATTGGTAATTAAGTTTGTAAATAAATTATTTTGAATTTAAAATAAATAGGTAAAACCTTTTTAAAATCCAAAAAATTCATAAAACTCAAGGAAAATAATTAAATTTTATTTTTAACCAGAAATAAAAATTTAGGATGTTACATAAACCATGTCCCCTTCAAAGAACTGACATTCTGATCTCCCTCTATCAACAAATTATTTCATTCAGTTCTGAGCTTTGAGTAAGTTTTGCTTTAGAGTTTGAGTCATCTTCTCCCTCTCTTCCAGAGTCAGTTGGGTCATTAGCAATACATCACCAGGGATATGAAATGCTCAAAATTGGGGAGGTGGGTAACCATAAAGTGCTTGAAAATGAGTCATTTTCAAAGAAGTATGGTATGAAGTGTTATACCACCACTCAGCTTGTGATAACCAATTCATCCAACCTTTAGGCTCCTGAAAGATCATACTCCTCATATAAGATTCCAAACATTGATTCACTCTCTCAGTTTAACCATCAGATTGTGGGTGATAAGTTGTACTAAATCTCAGTAACACTTGCAAAGTTTTGAAAAATTCCTGTAAGAATCTACTAGTGCAGATCCTATCTGTCACTTACTATTGTTGTTGGCATTCCATGCAACTTGTATATGTTATCCATAAAAACGTAGACAACCTCCTGGACAGTATAAGGATGACTTAAAGGTATGAAATGGACATACTTGGTCAATCTATCAACCACTACCAGGATAACCTCCTTCCCTTTTGATCTGGGCAATGCTTCAATAAAATCCATGCTTATGTATGTCCATGCCATATCTGGAATTTCCAAAGGATCTAGTAACCCAGGAATGTAAACATGCTTAGCCTTGGTAACTTGACACACTGGACATTCAACTATCATTGCTTCCACATCTTTCCTCATTCTTGGCCAATAGAACAAAAGTTTAAGCCTATGGTAAGTAGCCCTTACCCCTGAATGACCTCCAACAACTGAAGAATGGCATGCTTCTAAGATTTTCTGCCTCACATTAGTTGACCCTCCAACACATATTTTCCCCTTATATCTGATAACACGCCCAACAATAGTATATTGATTGTCTGAGCTGGTGTTAGTCTGCATTTCCTGCATCGATGTCCCCATGCTATTGTCGTTGACATAACTTGCCTTGGTATCTTCAATCCACTCTAGAGTTACTGTGGTCATAGCCATACAAGTGAGTTCACAATTCTCTTCAACATCTCTTCTAGGTAAAGCATCAGTAGCCAGTAGCCTTGTTCTCCTTTCCTTTCTTGTATTCAATTGTGTAATCAAATTCCAGAAGCTTAAGCAGTAACTTGTGTTACATACCTTCTACCAATCTTTGAGAGGTCATATATTTAAGACTTTTCTGGTCGGTCCTAATCACTAGTTAGTTTCCCAAGAAGTAGTGTCTCCACCTCTTTAGTGCCCCTTTTCATATATTGATTGCTCACACCTAAAGCCTTGCTAAAATAAGCGGAGGATGATAGCTACAATTCCTATACCACAAGCATCAGTCTCTATTATAAATGGTTGATTGAAGTCTGGGAGGGCTAACACTGTGCAAGAAGTCATAGTTTTCTTTAGGAGATCAAATGATGTTTGATGGTCCTTTCCCCACTGGAAACCCCCTTTCTTGAGTGCATCATGTAGAAGTCTACAAATCTAGACATAATCCTTCACAAACTGTCTATAGTAACCAGTTAACCCTAGAAACCCTCTGAGCTTGGTTACACTGCTAGGAATGGGCCAATTTAATACATCTTCAATCTTCTTGGGATCAGTGGCTACTCCAGCACCTGTAATGTGTCCCAAATACTCCACATTATCAGTGGCAAAGATGCACTTGGTGTGTTTAGCAAATAGTTTGTGCCTTCTCAATATCATCAGCACCTCACACAAATGCTCTATGTGTTCATTCAAGGTCTTGTTGTATACTAGTATGTCATCAAAGAATACTAGCACTGATTTCCCGTGCTGTTCAGCAAATATCTCATTCATGAGTGCCTGGAAGGTGACATGGGCATTAGTGAGGCCAAATGGCATCACTGAATACTCATAATAACTCGTATGTGTCTTGAAAGCGCTTTGGGGATTTGATGTGATCTCAAGTCTAGCTTTTAAAAGAACATTAGCACCATTCAGCTCATCCAAAAGATCTTCAACCACTAGCATTGGAAATATAATATATCTATAGCTATCTTGAGCTGCAGGGATGCATATGGACTCATGTTGTGCTTAATCTCCTTAGTTTCTAACATCTTGTTTATGATATCCTCCATTGCTGTCTTCCGGTGATGTGGTACTCTGTATGGCCTCGGGTTAGGGGGTTCAACTCCTTGCTTCAAATGAATTGTATGATCACAACTTCTTCTAAGAGGCAGCCCTTCAGGCTCTTGAAAAATGTCCTTGAAATTGCTCAGTAATGCTTCTATTTCCCTTGGATAGACAATGTCTCTTCCTGATTCTTCTAATGTCAAATTCTAATCTAACTAATACAGCCCATCACCCCTTTCTTAACCATCTTCCTCAACTTTTGAGCCTTGATGATGCATCCTTTTCCTGGAATGGTATGATCCAAGAGTACAACTTGCTCTCCCTTCCTGGTAATGGATAGTGTTCTCCTCCTCAAGTTCAATCCAATAGGGTTGTGGTCATGAATCCAATCAGCTCCTAATATGATGTCATAGCTATTGAGCTTAAGCAGTTTGAGTTACAAAACCTAGTGTCTTGAATTATATACTAGAAGTTTTGGATCATGGTATCTAAGATCAGCTTTCCGCCTCCTGCTACTTTCACTTTTTTCACAACTAGTTGCCTTCAATGTACAACTGATTCCAAGAGCAAAATCATAATCCATAAAAGTGTCAGCACTTCCACTGTCAACGTCATTGCCTTTCTTCCTCCTATATGTGTAATCAGGGAGAATGTTGCTGGGCCAATGTTCCCCTCACTGCAAGTTCTGAGATCTGCATGAGCTGTCCCTGGGTATCCTCTTGCTCAGGGCTGTCAGGTGTCGTTCTATATCCAGATTCTCTCGTGTCATCTTTCTCTTGTTCTTCTAGTAGATTGTATTCATCTTCTACTTCTTTGCAGAAATTAGGTAAGATTACATAGACTACGGCAGAGGTTAGTGCGAACAAGTCATTGGTCTCACACACCTAACTGCCACTATACACACTAACTTGGCCAACAGAGTTACTAGAAGCCATTTCAACATTGCAGACGTTGAATGGGGAGCACAATCAGTTACTCATTCTGGCAAATTTCTCCAGCCTTTGTCTCAAGAAAGAAAATATCGGATGCACACACGATGCCGGTCTCACCCTGCTGTTCAAGCAAAGGCAGTAGCAAACGAGCTCAAGTCTTTCGATTAAGAAAGAGCATATACATATAGTGTTCTTCTGCCTTGTATTCTCAAATCAGCCTTGGGCTTGCAGGCTCCAGTAGTACCTGCCCACAACATTGCGTTCGGTGCAGCACTCCATGCAGTACACTGCACTGTATTATTTGTCGGTTCCGGATTCTGTAAATACAAATCCTATGTGAAACTGTGTTATTCCCTTAAGTAGATAGCACTCAGAGGTATATTATTGGATTATTTCATACATTGCATGAACTAAACCATTCAAATCTATTATAAACATCAGAGTGACATAGAACATGTTGGGTCGACTTTTACAGGAAAGGCCGAACATACCAAATTGATTACATTACATGAAAGCAATGCAAACTACAACAGAAGCAAAAGGATAGAGTTCATCTCTTCACAGGCAAACGACTGGGGTAGCCTGTGTACGACTGATATTAACCAAGGGTTTGGATAATATCAGTTGTACGCAAGTACCGAATGAGTCCACTAAACTAAGGCGAGACCTAGACTACTCTTCATCGTTTCCTTGTCTGTCGGCTTCTGGGTCCTCGTAATACGCATAATCTCCTTTGTCCACATTATCTGAAGGGTTTAGGGAGAGTGAAAATGAGCACAACTTCCGTGCTCACGAGCCAACACACAAGATGTAATAATATATATGCATGGCTTAGCAATGGTGGTTTATGTTCTTTTATTTGCTAAAGCAATATTTTCAATTATCATAATTAAAAATTTCTATCATTTAGCATTTTAACCAAATTGTATTTTATTAAAGAGAGTAATTGTATAATATTAAATAACAGCGGAAGTCCCCTCCATCGGAATCTCTACCTTATGCTTCTTTTGATTAGAGCTACCTCCAATTATTAACAACACCACTGAGCTCGACGGCTCAGGAAAAATCAAATCTTAGGGCTAGGTGAGTCCGACCTGATTTTCATACCTCCCACAAAGGTTTTTGAAACAGAACTAACTCTAGTAAGTTCTCATGTTCGCCTTTGATCGTAGGTACGACTGTTTAAATAGTTTAGACTCTGCAGAGGTTGTACACTATACCCATAAGAGACAATCATACTCGTTGCCCCACATGATTCCTTAGTCATGTAGTTGAGCAACCATCACAGTAACCTTTCGAAATATTTTGACTCCTTCGTCATCTCACCCATATGGGGTTACGCCCATACGTTGTGCAGGATGTCTACCTCAACGACTAGCGTAGTTGGACTACACCATGGCGACGGCAACTTCACCTTGCGTCAATGTCCCATTCAAGCCGGACGTATCACGCGCTTGCATGTTCCCTTTATCCATCCAGCGAGATGACATTCAGAGTTTAATAAATTTACTAAGCCAAGTTGCACTTTACAGACTTGTGGTTGTGCTTGTTTTACACGGGAGGTCATGACAGGATTAAGTCCTTAATCTATCTGGGATGTTCATACCACCTACCAACCACTCTCGTGCACGACGGCACCCACCACTATTCCATTCGCCCAGATATGGTAATAGCAAGTTGTTAGGGTTTTGAGTAAAATTAATTTATCTCAATTACTTCAGTCATGTATCCCCAATGACTGCCCAAAACCATTTCATGTTAAAGAGATGATGATTAGGGCATTTTAATGCCCGATACTTAAGCAAGACTAGCATGTCGCTTAAGTACAACTCAAACTAGTATTTACTATATAGCTACTAGGGTGACATATAATAATATATTCAATTATCAAAAGAAGACTTAATAATTAATTAATCATCAAATGGGTATTTAACTACATTAAGCTTTAACATGCATTTGATTAAAGAATTAAAGTATGCAATTTTGGTAATTTAAATAAATAAAATTTACATAAAATGTAGGCTCAAAATGATCAAAGTGTCAACTCGCCTTGGTTATAGGTAAGAGAGTCTTGATAGTCTTATGCTTGATCTCCCGCTTCTTCGAACCCTAATCGGACGAATGTACCGAAAAAAGGAACAACAAGCAAAGAGAGCAAATAAATACTAAAGACATAATAAATGAACTCCAAATTAAACAAGACCAGTGTCACTAGCAAGATCTTGAATTTACAACATTTTAGAAATAAATTTCATAATTTTTGGATTTATAATGGAGGAGAACGGAGCTTCCGAAGTTTGAATTTGAAATAAATCCAGAAAAAAGAAAAGAGGAGAGAGACAATGTCTCACTGACAGCCGGGACCCACTGTACAGTATTTGGTCCACATGTATAGTGCATGGACCGGTAGGTCAACATGCACTGTGCACCGGTCCACGGTGCACCGAGTGCATACTATACATGGGGCCCACCTGTCGGTCACAAAGGTGAAAACAAACCAGCCTTCACTATTCACATGGGTCCACCGGTCAACGAGTCAAGGGGGTTTTAAGCCGACGGTTAACTAGTTAATTAACCGGCTAATGACTGCTTAGCCTTAATCACCGACAGTAATCCCGGGGGTTAAGCGCGCACAGAGCCAGCCGGCGTTCCGACCGAACAAGGGAGGCGGAGCTCTGCTCGTCGCCGGCGCAGGCGACCTTGACGGTGGCGGCCAAGCACCAAAACGGAAAGCTCTCGGCGAGGCGAAGCCGATGATGGTGGTGTCATGGCCGGAGGATCGCCGAAGCGACAGTGCGACGGAGGTGAGCGCCGGCGGAGGCACGACCATGGCGGCTCGGGCGGCCCGGTGGTGTTTTGAGCCGGGGGAGAGGAGCATGAGCATCCTGGAGGTCCATGGAGCTCACCGAAAGCAAAGGTGGAGCCCGGGGATGCATGAGGCGATGGCCGTGGTGGCGGCGACGCGGGCGACGTGGAGGGCTCGCCAGAGAGGGAAATGGAGCTCGGCGGCGCTTGGGGTGCCTTCTGGGTGTCGGTGCGGTGCTCTCGGTGCCGGCGATTTGACTGAGGTGGCGAAGAGCTCAAATGCCGTCAAAAAGGGAACTTGGCCGAAGAGGAAGAAGAACGCCGGATTCGGGTGATGTGGTGGAGCAAGCTTCAATCCAGCCGGGGAAGAGCTTCCTTGCCTTCGGGGGCGCACAGTGACAGGGGTGGCACCGAAGCGACTAGACGCCGGCGGAGGCGGTTCGGCCAAAATGGAGCACGGGCGGTTCTTTGGAGAATTCTTACCGGAGAGAGGAGTGGGGAGGGGGCAAGAGGAGCACAGGGGAACTCTTATAGCCGGGCAAGGAGCTAGGAGCCGTTGGAGCTCTGACGGCCGCGTGTGGTGCTCGCGCGGTCCCGAGACGGCCACGGCATAGGCGGGCTCTGCGCAAGGAGGCAACATGGCGGGAGCGGGGAGCTCAAGTGATGTCACAGTGGCGACTTCACGGGCCAAGGCGAATGTTGACGGCTCGGACAGACGCGGGGATGGGACCAACACAGGCGTGCACAGCGAGTGGTCGGGATGGGAGACAGAGCTACACCGGGTCAGATAGGTGAGGAGCACGAGTGGTGGCGCAGACGGAGCACGAGGGTGACGCTGGCTGCGAAGACCGGGGGGTTGGGGCGGAACGCTGACGGCAGCAGCACTTGGGTGATGAGATAGGGCAAGGGAGAGGGCGCTGGAGTCGCGAGCAGCAGAGGGAGCAAGCAGCGAAGCATGGGGTGGCATGGAGTGGCGTGCGCAGGCGAAGCCAGGGAAGCAGCGCAGGCGGCGCACGGGAGCGGCAAAGCGCACAGGAGCGGCTCGGTGGATGTGTGCGCTCCTCAGCCGGGGAAGAAGAGGCAGGGGGAAGGGAGCAGGCCGAACGGGCCGAATGGAGGAGGGGAGTTGGCCGGCCCAAGAAGGAATGGGCTGAACCAAAAGGGAAAGTGGAGCCAAAATTTGAGAAGAGGCCCAAATTTTGAAAAGATGAATTCAAATTCGAATTTTGAATTCGGGAATTGCAAAGGATTTGAAACACAAATTTGAACTTAGCCAGAAGCTAGAGAATTTTGAGAATATACGATAATTTGAATTACAGTTTGAAAACCGAAAATCAAATAGTAAACACAATTCACATCCGAAAACGGGGACGTTACATACTATGGTTGCTTCGGCCGCTTGACAGTGGTAGACTGATATCCTAGTTTAGATGGAAGAACTCAAAGTCCAACACCAGCCTTACATTTCAAGTCCAGCTACCGAACAGTTCACAAGTGCGGTTGGTACCTGGCAAGATGTCAACCACCACAAGGCACCACCAGTTGACGAAAAATCTGACGGCTGCACCAATGCCAACGGCCACAAATTACTGCAGTTGGCCACACGCTCTGAATTCTGAAACCTTCGTGAGCTCAACCCCCGCACAAGTCGTTCTCAAGCGAAACAAGAAAACCGGCAAGGAGCCGGCAATTGCCATCCAATCAAAGGCGCACGAGCGGCTTGCCAAGTTTAGGCACTTTCCCAACTCCCTCCGTGTGAGCTCATTCAATGGTCCCGTGCAAAGTCAAGGCCACGCTGCCTTCACCATATAAATCAGTCAGGGAAGGACTCCTACATTGAATGGAAATATGCATCCTCTTGTGACCTGCGAGTTGCTCAACATAGGGAGGAAATATTGTCCTCTCGATTCCTGATATTTGGAACCCCATGCATCACCTGCGGCAAGTAGAATAAATATCAGCCCATGAGAAGTAGAATTGCCTGTAAGGTAGGCCAAGCTTGGGAAAAGCACTGCTGTATTGTGCTTGTAAAGTTGTAAAAGGAAGCGAGACAACCAAATAGGAATACCTCTGAACAAAACTAGAGTTACAGATGGTTGCTATGAAGAAATTAGGGATAACTTCATATAATGCTTCAATCAGGAGAAGATAATTGCCAGCTAGAGTTCTTGGATGTACCAAACTGATATGCATTGCAAGCGTATACTTTGAATCAAACTAGGCTGTCTGCCCTTCAATCTAAGGAAAAGAAAACGTCAGAATGACCTAGGGAGGAAAAGAAGCTAAGAATAAATAGCATTGGTAAGAATAACAGCATATTTGACAACCCATTTCTATATCATGAAGAAAACAGACCGTAGGTAGGACCGTAGGATCAACATAGATAATTTCCAGAAAAAATATGTCTACAAAATTAGCTAGTCTGAATTACTTGTGAAAAACCTAACCTAGTATAACTGATTGTTCAGATCTTAATGGTAAGCACAGGGCACACAGCGTATTTGATTATTCTTTGCAAAATTGTTAGCTATAACCATTTACCAGAAGATCATTATACAAGCTACAAAATAGTATCCCCACCTTCACCCCGTCTCAAACTCCAAAACCAAAACAGAATCGCAGTAATCAATTGATAATTTTCGGACATAGGGTCAGATCATCCAAGTATCCAATTGTACTAAAATGTTATTGCAAGATGTGAAAGCAGTAAATTGGTTTATTCTTTATAGAATTCACAAAGATATATTAAAAAGAATTCGTAAAGATATAATAGCAAGCTGGGAAATTCATTTGCTATCACGTGCAAAGAACCAACTATCACTTTAAGGGCATACACGATAGCAAGACCCCAGAAAGCACATGACCTGCTTTTTGCAACATCGTTGAATTAACAAAGCTTAGCCCAGACCTTATATAAACCTCATGTGGGGAGGAGCGTCACTTACTTTGGGTATTTGGTACATCTCGTTTTGTATTGGCATCTTCTAAGGAACCAGAGCACCCGTCTTGAGCTTCATGCAGCACCATGGCTTGTGCTCTAGATTCCAGCAATAACAAGAGCAGTTTGCTGATGCTTACGGAGAAAGTGAAGAAAATCAGCAGTACTCCTGCTTCATGGGGAGCACATGCATGGAGTATTGGAAGAGAAGATCCAAGGAGAGCCATTCATGCTCTCAAGGTTGGGACGGCTCTCACACTTGTCTCGCTCTTGTATATACTAGAACCATTGTTCAAAGGAGTGGGAAAGAATGCAATGTGGGCTGTCATGACTGTTGCTGTTGTGCTCGAATTTACTGCAGGTAACCTGCATCATCCATTAGCCTAAAGTTGATAATAATTTATATTTTTTTCAGATGTGGTTCTCTTGTTTCTTATATGTGATTACTGATCAACAGGTGCAACCCTATGCAAAGGGCTGAATAGAGGATTAGGAACAGTCTTGGCGGGATCTCTAGCATTTATCATTGAACTTGTAGCAATAAGATCTGGAAAAAAATTCCGGGCTTTATTTGTCGGATCTTCAGTCTTTCTAATAGGTACACACCTCATAAACTGAAAAATCAGGACTATACTACTTGATCATATCTTATGTTGTTGCTTTTTCCTGACAGGTTTTGCTGCAACATACTTGAGATTCTTTCCATCCATTAAGAAGAATTATGATTACGGGGTGGTGATTTTTCTGCTAACCTTCAACCTGATAACGGTCTCAAGCTTCCGCCAAGAGGATGTGCTGCCTTTAGCACGAGATCGCTTAAGTATGATTGTCATAGGGTGTGCCATATGTCTCTTCATGAGCCTGTTTGTATTGCCAAACTGGTCTGGAGAAGACCTCCACAATTGTACTGTGCGCAAATTTGAAGGATTAGCAAGATCAATTGAAGGTGGGTATCACATAACAGTAAGCTAGTAAGTACTAACCATTATTGTACTATAGCTTAAGTCCCAATAAAATCTTACCAAAGAAAAATTGCAGCTTAAGTCTCAATAAAATCTTAACAAAGAAAAATTGCAGCTTGTGTCGATGAGTATTTCCGAGATCAAGACAAGGGTGATAACATTCTTGATAAGCAGGCGTCAAGAGCTTCCATTCACACCAGTTACAGAGCAGTCCTAGACTCAAAATCAAGTGATGAGACTCAAGTAAGCATTTCGCCATTTGATGTTGAAATCTCTCTCTCTCTCTCTCTCTCTCTCCAGATTGATGCTATGCAGATCTCTTATTTGGTAAATGACATACATAATGATGGTTCGAATGTTGATACCAAATTGACCAGGCACACTATGCAAGCTGGGAGCCAAGACACTCGATGCACTGTTACAGTTACCCATGGCAAAAGTATGTGAAGCTCGGATCTGTTCTTAGGCACTTTGCATATACAGTTGCTGCACTTCATGGATGTCTGGAATCTGAGATTCAGGTAACTGCAAAAGCCCAACTTTTCTGGTACCTTACCCCTGTTCCAGATTAGTGTGGTATATAAATTCATTTCTCTCTGAATGAACTGCGCTGACATGGTCGTCTTTATTGATGTTGAAGACTCCACCATCCGTCAGGTCACTATTCCGAAACCCATGCACTAGAGTTTCACGAGAAGTGACCAAGGTTCTACAAGAGCTTGCAATAAGCATAAGAGATCACCATCGGAGTGCCCCTGATGTGCTGTCCGATCATCTTCATGAAGCACTGCAGGATCTAAACTCAGCTATAAGATCACAGCCACGGCTCTTTCTCGGCTCCAAACATGCATGTGCCAATAGCCGTGTGCTAATGGAGTTAAATTCTGGCAAGCATATGTCGTCAAGAACTACTCTGCCTTCATTCAAGACTGATACCACATCACTATTAAGAAGGAAGAACACAAAATCAGATCAACCATCAGAGTGCAACGAGCGGAGCACATTACGGCCGACGCTAAGTAAGATAGCCATGACAAGTCTTGAGTTCTCCGAAGCACTTCCATTCGCTGCTTTTGCTTCATTATTGGTAGAAATGGTAGTGCGACTGGAGCTGGTCATCGAGGAAGTGAAGGAACTGGAGAGAGCAGCAAATTTTAAAGAGTTCACTGGGCGTGATCATCTGACCATTGATCTCACTTGCAAGGAGAAGATGATAAACACAAATGGTGCACCATTAGACAGCCACACAGTTTCTACTGCAGCTGAGTAAATACTCACTAATAGATCAAAGCACCAGGGTATCATCATTGTGAAAAAAGATATGTATTTATTTTTGGGTTAGGGAAACATGAACTGTGGACCCCAATAACTGTTGTTAGAACACTTACAGCATAATTCAATATTCTCCACGTACCACTGAATTGTGCACGGACGTCCCATTTATCGGAGTTGGGTGATGTTAAATCTGTCATGTGAATAGTATTTCGCCTTTTGTATTCCATAGGTAGGTCTTTTTATCTAATTATATCCTTCTCTGACATGCACTACACGTTGCATGATTATTAGGCAACTTATGCCTAATATCTGGATTCTGGAACATGGTCCAGGGTATAATGGCCAAGCCTTCCGGTCCAATAGAGATTGAGTAATTTCATAGCAACACATTTACGCATATCCTTGCTTGATTCAGCAGAAACCCTGAAAGCCTCCTGCAAGGATATAAACTGGCATTCTATCAATCTTCATAATTCATCCCCCTTAAAAGATGACATAGTCCCGAAAAGGACTTCACGAACAGCCTTAACAATAAAATCCTGCACAAATACAACACAATAGTTACTGTTGCATCCGTGTGATACTAAAAAGTTAGATGATCTTAAAATGATAGTTACACATTGCATGAGATTGATATTAGGCTGAAATTATGGCAATCCTTGCCACACTTACCTGGGTATGATCTGAAGCATATTGCCTTTTTATTATGGTGACTCCTGGAGGGCATTGCATCGCCATAACAAGAATTATCTCTCAGTTGATTCAAGTTCTTCCGCTCCTTATATTCCTCCCTTGAGTTCAAAATTGCAAGAAGGAATTGGGCAATCTCATACTCCTGTAACAAGGAATCCTTGATTGCTCCTGTAATGGAGTGCATATGCATCAGATAACAATATATAATCACAAGAGAAGCCATAAACTTCATAGTAATTGGCACTTGGTACCTGTCAAAGCTAGTGGGGAACCAGATTCATCATCGGTGAATGTAGGAGATAGAACACCAGGAGTGTCTAGTAGACTAGTACATATATATTTGGATGACTAGCAACCTGTAGAACAGTAGGTATAGTCTTATTAAGATTTAAATGGCACTTTACACTCAGATAGGCAGTCACTGAGCGAATACATGGTGATGACAGTGGCTTCTAGTGTACGATGGAAGATGCAAAAGACAGACACTGGATCTATTTCTACAATCAAAACTCTTGAGTTTTATTGCCCCCTATAAACTTCAGTCAATGCGAACAAAACAAACTTACATGCTGCATGCAATGTGCTCCATTGTTGAATTTAGAGTTCTCCAAATGATTCAGCTAGTTAATTTCCGTTACAAATACATAAGGTATAGACCATCCAAAAAAATAGAAGTTATATGCCATTATGAGGTATTTCAAATTTGAGGGTGTTAGTGGTGGCGATCTGAATGCCCTTGGTTTCTTAGTGGTAGCCTGGTAGCCTGATCTTTCTCTTTCTTTCTTTTTTTCTTTTGTTGTTACATTTGTTTTAGGTGCTATACATAATACAAACTCTTGAATATTGCAATTATTTTATATTACAAATTTGAGGGTGTTAGTTGTGGCGATCTGAATGCCCTTGGTTTCTTAGCGGTAGCCTGATCTTTCTCTTTCTTTCTTTTTTATCTTTTGTTGTTACATTTGTTTTAGGTGCTATACATAATACATGTATACATGAACAAAGATGAAGCCATGTCATGGTACTTATGTTATTATTGTGGGCCGCGGTTTAGTTGATAACTTGGTATTATGGTCATGTACTCATGTGGTTTGATTCAACATATATTACTCTATGTATTTGTGCACCATCTGTCTATTTTTATCTATTTCCAACCCAAATCCATCGTGTATCCGTCTCGACATTGCCCGTGCGCCAACGTGCCACAAGGTTTGGAACCACATTCATTTTCCATCCTGAATAACCCGAATTCGCATTGGTACATACATAATTGAGGAACCGTCTTGGATACAAGAAACTACATAAACTCGTGTATGTCCACTACAACTGAGGCTCCGCTTGCAAGAGCATGATACTAGAAATGAAGATAGGGATGTAGATCCTTTTGGCGATCTAATCAATGCCACTCAGACGACAGAGAGAACCCAATCCACGAGTGGCTTGATAGCTCCATGATACAATCGAGAGCCCTACTAGACGAGGAAGGTGAGCCCCCATGCCATCTGATTGTAGTTGATGCTATCCCCGAAAGGAATTGAATAAAGCACTAGATGATATCCGATCCACTCGGACTTATGGACGCCGAGATGTCAATCTATTGCCTTCGGAGATGATTCTCATTTGTCTGACGTCTCTTCCGATCCTAGTTTCCATTACGGCTTGTGTCCTTCAATACCAATGCGAACGCTACTTTACGGTGGGTCGAACCCACATATTACCAACAACTTTACAATCATTGGTTACAATATGCACACGAAACACACACTTGGGATCAATACAAGGCTCACCTAGCACAATTTGAAGGACTTATACTCTATGATAACAACGACTACATTGCACTTATCCGGCTCCAAATCCGAGAAAACAATATGGGTCAAGATACCGGGAGAGAAATATCCGCCATTCGATTGGTAAACCTACTTACTTACAAACAAGCTACACTAGCAACAAACATTAACACGGTTCTAACTACCTCCTCGATGCTTTCCCTGCTGTGCGAATTAACCGCGACGCTCGAGCAGCTCCTTTGCTTCATGTACGCCACCCATTTCTGGAGAGCAGCAACACCGATAATCCGATATAAACACAAAACACTTGCGTACATCAGAACTAACTGACCATGTATGCATGCCGTGCGGATAAAGCTGCTCTATGTGCAGCGCAGCGCAGATATCGGATTTGATTACCTCTGTTTCGGATGGATCTGCCAGGTCGGCCTTGTTGAGGACGACGAGCAGGCGCCTGTCGGGTTCCAGGGGGCGCGGACGCCGAGGCGGCGGGTACCTGCGGGGGCAGAGTTCACAAGGCCAGGAATTTTAGTCGAATTCTGTCTCGTTGGACAGTGGGTGGGGGGCACCGTACGCGGGCGTCGAGGACCAGGCGCCGGAGAGGCCGCGCCCAGGCGGCGCGGGAAGGCCTCCGCCGCCGCAGCCATTGCAGTCGCCGAGGCGGGAGTGCGGGATACTAGTGGATGGCCATGGCCGGCCGCGAGAGTTGGGCGAGACCCAGAAAAATCTCATTTCATGGACCGGACCTTTTCTTCTTGGGCCGGACGGTCACTGGTACGACGTCCGGCTCATCTGTGAGTTTGGATTCCTCTCAGAAGAAGAAGAAGAACAAGAGAGAGAGAGAGAGAGAGATTTTTCTCTCTGATGGCCCAGGAAAGGACAAAAGATATCATACGGGCTCGTGGGAAAAGGTGCGCGAGAAAGGCAAACGCGCTTCATAGGCGAATAAAACCCTCGTCAAAAAATAGCTGACGGCAGCGCGCCGTCCTCTCCTTTTCTCTCCAGAGATTGACGATTCTCGGAATGACGGTGACCATTTTTCTTCTACTCCAGCATGGCATATATGCTTCCTGTTTTGACGATGCATTTGCTCTTTTACCTCCCTTTCTTCTTCCTTAGTGTTACTTGTTATACTAAGACACCTTTTCTTCTTCCAATCGGATTAGATTTTGTAAGATATGGTATAAGCGTGCACGGTGTCGAGAACGAAGTAGATGGATCTCAGAGAGAGCCGAAATAATGACGACGAAGCAACCACGACAAAAGAGATTTGACAAAGTCGGTGTAAATTCATTAAACACAATCTCAAAAGAGTATTAAGAACTATCGCTCTTTCATAACCCTTTCGAACTTTTTAGGACTATTAAATTCTTGACCACAAAAAAAACTAGTGCTAAATAATAACATAACATCTAATCATCTCGTGTGTCATGTACTTTGGATGAGCACCTCTTGCTCAGCTTGACACGCAAAAGCTTTGCGTGCCATTCATTAAAAAGAAAGAATGACCCAAGAAAGGGTCTACAACAACGATGTGGTGCAGGCTTCTCCAAATTTGTGTATAAACTAGAGATTTTACCAAATATTCGAGCAACTTTTTCACTATTTCAAACTCAGCCAAAGAAGGGGTGATCAACATCATTACATCATCTGTATAACTTGGGTTCCCATGGACACCCTTCATAGGTTTATATAGTCCTCCTAGTGCCTCTTCAAAAAGAAATAGGAGTCATAATCCTGTTAGGACCCTTCTAGTTTTGCCCTTAACACGCCTCTCTAAGTACCAGTAGATTAGGATATAAATCATCGTGCTAACACGGTCGGTATCAGGCTAACAGCCAAACAACAGAATATACGGCAAGGACAGCTGCAATAGTGGTCAAGCACGTACAAGCATGAAAGGCAGCATCTTTGCAACACACATGCGCATAGGCATGGCCGGAGAGATCTTGTACACATAGCAAATGGGAATTTATAACACATCCAGGAATACAACGCACTAGAAACGGAACAAGTACATTACAGTACTCACCATAGGACAAGGAGACGACACTAGTACACGAACACGACCCAACCTTGTTACAGAGAAGACATTACTAAAAGAGGCCATCACTCTGTATGCACACTACACCTAAAGGCAGGCAGGCATATATACGCTACGCCCCATACCATGGCTAAAAATATATCGCCATTTCTGAGAGCATGTTACTGAAATTATTTCTTCAGTTACGGATGTATATATGATCTTGCGTAGGTAACAAATCGGGCGACATGTGATCTTCGTGCCCTTCAGATCAGAACACAACCATGTTTTCGTCCGGCGAGAACCACGCCGTCAGATCATCCCCGTCGCTCGCCTGCCTGCAGAGCAACGGAGTGGCGTTCGCCGGATTCCAAAGCTCGGCGCCTGCAAAATGTTTAGGATTCAGACCGTCGCGTCGCAATCGAAACAAGAAACAAACGACAGGACAGAGAGTATATCTGTCGAAGAATCGGGTTATAGAAGAAGAGCGAGCACGATACCGGTAGCGGAGAAGGTGCTTTCGCAGGTCAGGTTGTCCCATTTGAGCTCGTGCTCAGAGATGCTGCCCATGTCGCCGAAGAAAGGCATGTGCGAGTGCGGCTCGCTCGGAGGGAAGCCGCCGCCGCCGCCGCCGCCGCCGTCGATGAAAAATGCGTCCTGCGGCGTGCACATTGACAGGCAGAGAGGGGAGTGCATCGAACTCGGCATCACATTGCCATTGGTGGGCGTCGCCGTCACGTCGCACACCTCCCCTCCATACGGAAAAGAATTCTGCAGAAACAACTGATACCTTCAGACAATGACAGGAAGATGACGCAAGAGAGAGAGAGAGATGCTTGTATATTGAACCTGGAAAGCGTTGCAAGCCTCAGTGCTGCTGGTATCTAGAGGTGGGCTGGAATTGGTGGGTGTGAATGGCGCGTTGCTCCTGCTGAGCTGATGATCGGTGGTGACGAGAGACGAGCTGCTCGACACTTTGCTCATCTGCCCTCTTGCGCAGAGCTGATGGCTGCTGCTGATCCCTTTCGCCTTCGCCGGCTCGCCCTGCAGCCCGGCCTCGTGCCTCTTGATCACACGGCACAATGCATAAGCTCCCTGCAGCAACAGAGCAGTTCGTTAAACTGCGATAAAATCCAGGCTTCAACACAAGAGTGTGAAATTGTTGGTGTCTTACGATGAAGTTTGAGGAACCGTGGACGAGGTCCTGGCAGAGGCGGTACTCGTGCATGACCCAGTCGGTGCGCTCGCCGCCGGGCGCCCTGCCCTTGTAGAAGACGAGCGTCTTCCTCAGCCCGTACACGCTGCCCCCCTCGCACGCGATCTTGCGGTCCTTGCCGGTCGCCTTCCAGTACCCCGTGGTCGTCGCGCGGTTTGTCCGCGATCCGTTCGGGTACTTACGGTCGCGCGGGCAGAAGAAGAACCACTCCAGGTCCCTCTTCGGCAAGAAGGACTTCTCTGAAGAAACAATGTCATTTTACACATTGTTCAGTACTACACGACTTCAGTTTCAACCAGAAACAAACTGGAGTAACTACTAGTACAGTTCAATAATTGCATCACAAAAGAGTACGCCAAAGTTAAGTTAATTGTGCACTAATCAATTACTTGTGGAGAATATACCACAAGTTTCGCCTTGAGGTTGCAGATGGAATGAAATGATGGTATCTCTCTCTCTTCTGGAGAACAATTTTTTTTTAAAAAAAGGGTGACAAAAAGGACCTATCTGCAACCGGCCTAGGGAGAAAAAGGGCAGATGCCCGGGAGAAAAGGCCCTTATTAGCAAGCAATGAAATTGCAAAATCTACCGAGCATGTTCCTTTTCCGGTTTCCACTACTACATTTCTTTTCTCTTTCGGGGAAAAAAGGCTAGCGAGTGAAAGGGATCGCCTATTTATCACTCAGGAAGAAAGTTCACCACGCTGACATTGCTAAAATTCAGCTCTGAAGCAACCAAAAATGGTGGCATGTTCATGCATATACCTGGTAACTCCCATGGCTCGAACTTGTACAGATCAATGACAGGGATGACCTCAAGCTCCATCTTGAGGTTGTCCACTTTCCTCTTCAGGTAGTACCCGACCAACTCATCGTCGGTGGGGTGGAACCGGAACCCGGGTGGCAGAGTCATAGTTCCCATTATCTTACTTTGTCTATAAATGTACACTTGCAACCTAATCAAATATGTTTGGCAAGCGCAAACCTAGAGATAGCCAGGGAAAAGAAGAAGCAGAGACTATGACTAGTTATAACGTCAGCTGCCAAGTAAATATTTCAGGCAGATTGACCTATATCACATATATAGGCAGTGCAGAGGCAGTAACTATTGAAGATTTGGAAGATCCAGAAGTAGAAGCTCTTGAGCTTCTCGAAATCCAGCCGGCAGCCGCTGACGAATACGATGTACCAGCTGCCGGAGTTCAAGATCATTATCCTGTGATCAGAACCTAAAAGAAATAAGGCTACAAGAGCTTCAGAATTCAGACTAGAAATCAGCCTAGAAGAATTCCATTGAGATTAATCGGAAGAGTAATTGTGCTCTACTGATGATTGGTTTGCTCTGGCTAGCTAGGGAAGGGATAGAAAAAGGAAGAAGTGGGAGTGGTGTGTGTTCTCTGAATTGTGGAGGAGAGAAGGTGCTTCTTTATATAGAATTGGCAAGCAGACAGAGTCAGGAAAGCTAGGTGCGGTCGTAGGAGCGAAGCAATTCGAAGCGTCCGTTTGGAGTTGTCGCGCCTCCAAGTAGCCGCACAAAACACTTCACACTTCACAGCTCTAAACTAGGACAAACCCACCCTTAAACAAAAAAACCGCCCGCTGCTTCCTAATCCCGCCCGAGAATGGGTTAGCTATGTTATGAATATTGTATGTATATTAAAGAGTTTTAATGGGTAATATATATAGAAGTACAAAAAGTGTATATCATATACAGATAAGGTAATACAAAAGAATCTCTATTCTAACTCTTATTCTAACACCTCTCAAATGCAAGGCGTATACAGTAGCATTGCATTTAAAAAGAGTTGACATTAAAATATGAAAAATTCGAAGTCCAAGTCTTGATAATATCGTCGTAGTATACAGCTCTTGGAAAATATGTCGAATATCAAAAAATCCCCTCCCATCCGGGGTCGTGCAACAACCCATAAAGCACAAGGTGCAGGAGCTGAAAAAGTCGACTGCGGCAACACGACGAAGAAAATGATGAAACCGACATGAATAGAGAGAGCTGTCAAATCAAACAGAATAGGAATAGGTGTAAGCATGACAGCGCAGATCGAAGCCCAAGATGGCGACGACTAAGAAAGCGGTAGCATCATAACGACCTCTATGATCTGCAGGCAGCTCAGAAAGAAGAGCGGGAGCGGTGGCTGCTGCTATGCATAAGGCAATTCCTATGTTTCTATGACTGGCAATAAATTTATGGACTTGCATGGCTTTGACGAACTCAAAGATTGAGTGATACAGACTTAGATGGAAGGAACGGAAGAAAAAACACGACACAAAGAAATAAAAGACTAATTAGCAATAGCAGAATAGCTCATGGCAGCCGAGGCAAGACTAGTTATGAGGCTAGTGACGAGTAATCCGATATACTTTTTCTCTTCATCATAGCCCAAGACCATAGCAACTACTCCAAGGGTCTCATGTATGCATGTTGCGTGTGTATTTGTGTTATGTCTGCTTACCGAGCCCACCCTACAGTGATATTTTCAGGATCGTCGTCCCGAAGTCCCAAACGACAAATCGTCCTCCTCTAGATTGTTCCCCACCAAACTCGGCGTCGTCTGCCAGAAGAAGCGGCACGGTGGAGGACGAAGCGGCTTGGGAGGCCAGCGGGCGGGTCTCGGCGGTGCGAGCCACGCGAGCAAAGGAGCTGGATGGTGCTCGGCAGAGGATGCACACAGCAGCCGAGGCAGAGCCGAGGGTAGGCGGGGCGGCAACTGAGCCCGGGCGGCTTAGCGGCGCGTGAGGCTCGGGAGGCGTGAGGTGACGATCCCTGAGCGATGCTTCAAGTGGAGGAGGAGGTCGAGGGTGCTTTGCGTCATGAGTCGAAGCGGCGGCAGCCTGATCCAGGGCTGCATGAGCATCCGGGAGCAGCCGGCCTCTCCCTCGGGTTCCTTCTCCCCTGTGCTCCTTGGCGAGCGCCTTGAGGAGCGCGGTGGCGTCTGTGTCCGCCTGTCGGTCGGCCATCACCAGCACGCTCGGGTCCTCCGCGTAGCTGTACTCGACACCCACCTAGTTGTCCACGAGGCGCGCCTCCACTTCGACCGCCTCGCCGACAAGTTTCGGGTGGAGATGGAGCACAGGGCAGTGGGAGGCTCGGGGGCGCAAGCAGATCTGGCGAGGATAAGGCCGGCGACGATGATTTGCGTTGGATTCGTCGAGGACGAACATAAGAGGCGCCGGATCCAGGCGGGAGTCACAAGCTCGGGCGCCACTCGACGGCACACCACCTCGAATCGGGGCCGAGGAGGCTTGAGGCGGCCCGATCTAGGGCAGGAGCTTCGAGCAGCGGATCCGCTCGATCTGTGGCAGCGGCAGGCGACGTCAGGCAGAGACGACACCGAGCAACGAGAGGCCGCCCCCGGGAGCGGAGATTACTCCTCCCGGGGCAGCGGTGACGGTGGCGGCCGGAGGCTAGGATGTAGCGACGACGGTAAGAAACCCTAACCTTCGCTCTGATACCATGTTATAAATATCGTGTGTATATTGAAGAGCCTCAATCGGCAATATATGTAGGAGTACAAGAGGTGTATATCATATATCAGATGAGGTAATACAAAAGATAGATAAAAAATACAAAAGAGTCTCTATTCTAACTCTATTCTAACAAGCCAAACATAAACCAGCCTGTAGCCCAACTCGGTAACCAAGAAGCTAATCTTAATCGACTAAGAGATAATGGCTTCCCGGCTCTTCTCGTGGATAGGCTAAGATTTTGAACTAAAATACCAGTCGATTCATCACGGGGGAATTTGAGCTTCCCAAACAAGGGAAGACCTAAAAGAAGAAGACATGTGTACACGCATCTGTGATCTGGGGTATTCTTCTTCTCGGAATCTTGTATTGTCATTTGGCGTCTTGCTATTCAGGGAAAGGCTCTCATGTCTCTCACAGTGCAGCCGCCGCTGGTATTCTTCTTCTATGAATTCATTGTGCATCACGTTGATCCGTGCCTAGCCCGTTGGTTTAGTTGATTCAGTGGCCGCGTGGTGGTTTAGATAAGTTTTGCGCCCAAATTTACTTTGTTTTACAGCCCACGTTCCTACTTACGTTACACATATGACAGATTAATTTTCAGCCGAATTATACATTCTACACTAGACCAGATGGGCTCCATCTGAGTGTATTCAAATATGTTTGATAAACGCGGCTCTTCTCTAGCTTCTATATGACCCCAAATGTGCAGCACGAGTGTTGACGCAATAACGTAAGTCGCTTTAAAAACGATTTTTGTTTGTTTGTACTGAAGTATCTGAAAGTTCATAAAGGAACAAGTTGTGAGTGCAAACCGCATCAGGACAACCGACCTACTATCATCAAGAATTGGTTCTTACTTTGGAATTTGGATCAAAACGGAATTCAGAACCTCTTGTTTATTCAGACAGCTCCATGCTGTCTGAAATGCTGCTTCTGCTATGATGTTTACTTCCATTGATTCTTACGGCGATGGTTGGGTACGGATCCAAGGATCAAGGGTAAGACATTCGCCCTTATTTAACCGTTAACAGGGCTCTTCCCTATCGAGATAGCGAAACTCTGGGGCCTGATTAGCCAGAGAGGCGTGGGATTGCACTCCAAGCTCGGACGGGACTCTTCCCGACGAACAAGGAGGCTCTAATCTTTAACCAACCGGTTAGGGATTAACTTTATCTATTCTTTGTTTGATTGATAATGGATAAATGTTATCTCTTTTATAAGGACTACCCGATTTGACCCCTAAGAAATAATTTATAAGAAAACTTATCTCTAACAATCCAATCTAATAATAACTTTCATAACTAATAGATAATACCAAACACCTAATAGATAGATTCCTAAATAACAAATAATGTCTAATATTTACGCTGCTACAGTAATGCATGATGCTACTGTACTCGCGCTACAAATACTCGCCAGGATATTTGAGCATACCATTACCCCTCTCATGGCGAGGCAACTCATCCTCGAGCCGCGGTGGTGGCCACGGTTGAAGTTTTTGGTGGCCCCATGTTGATGAGAGGGTACAATAATGACGTCGCATCACGTGAACAAGGATCAACGAAGCTCCAATGGACAGCAATTATGTTGTAAAGTAAGACATTCTACTCTTCGCTACGAAGCTCCAATGGACAACAATTATGTTGTCGAGTAAGACATTCTACAATTCGCTGTTAGCCTTCAACTTCTTCAAGAGAGAGATGCGGCACCGGAACCAAATATTGTGGTCGTTGATTGGATGCGCAGCAGGACTCTTCTCTGACGAGGCAGCGAGGCTCTTAGACCTAATTAGCCAGGGAGGCGAGGGATCGCCCTCCAAGCTCGAACGTAACTCTTCTCGATGAACAAGGTGGATCTGATCTTTAGCCAACCAGTTAGCAACTAAGTTTGTTTTATTTCTTTGCCCGATTGATAATGGATACGCGCTATCCTTTTATAGATACGACCTGACTTGATCTCTAAAAAATAGTCTATAAGAAACTTATCTTTAACAATCCAATCTAATAATAACTTGTCTAACCAATAGACAATACTAAATACGTAATAGTTAGATTTCTAAATAACAAATCCTAACTAATATTTGCGACGCTACGTCAACACGCCATGCTATTTGACCGTGCCATTCTGCGGCGCGCGCACACACGAACTCACAAAGTATCTCTTTTTTTTTCCATGGGAATTCACGAAGTATCGAAGAACAGAGGTAGGTACAGTGACATTCCAGTAATACAGTTGCCCTTGACTTGATAATAATGCACCTTAATTTTGGAGTGGGGAAATAAAAATGACAATACAGTCGTCATACATGACAAGCAGTTGCGCTTACCAGGATGAAAAATACATGTGAATCCTAGTCAGACAGATGATATAATTCTGAAACCAGTTGCCTTCTAAACTATGCTTACAAGTCCACCGGAAGTATATAATAAGTTGAGATTGTATATGCACAGTAGATATGATGCAGTTGCAGCCATATATATCACCTTTCAAACAGCTTTGAGGCGTATAAAGCTACTTCAGTCCTGTTCCTTAATTATGATGACCTGAAGGTCGAAACTTGTTCTTCTGCCGACAGCCTTCCTGAACTCACAAATAACACAACAGTGCGTACACAAGATGAGAATTTCGGGTTTTTCACTAAATATTCTTCACATCCACCGACTTATACGCATGTTTTCCGAAAAGTTTAAATAGAATGATTTGAGCCGTCACAATTCGGCTTTCAGAGGCGTTGCTGCTTATTTCAACAGTGTATCTTTCTTCCTAGCTAGCTTGCACTTTAAGAGCACATTTTTTCCTTGTCATTGGCTCACAGCATGAGCACCTCTGCCCCACAATGGGGACAAATGTACTTGCCAGCTGCCACTCCCCACCAAACAGCAAATCTCCCAAGGACTTAGTGCTCCATTCAAAACAGTCTCCATCTTATCACTACTTTGTCACTCAGGACAGGAGGAGTTGGTGCTCAACTACTTACCACTTTTCCTTGACCAAATGCGAGTGCTTAGCTTCAGTTGGAGGTTCAAACAGGAATTAAAAAGGGAAAAAAAAATCAGCCTTCATGGTTAGTCTATGACTATAGATTTAAGCACACTGCACTACAAACCATAGTATTCCAAGTAACTGTCTTGTGTACTGCTAACTGAATTGTGTAGCTTGCCAACAGAGCAAACTAAGCTCTTGGTAAGTCCAGTTAGCTCCCAGTCAGATGTTCCTAACTATATACCCAAAGAGACAAACACGTCATGCACAAAGAAACAATCGTTGCCTTTTGCACTGAATGACACGCTCATAAGTAAAGGAATGGGCTTTGATTAGCTTTTGGTCATTAGTTTAATATCTAGGACTAGGATACTACTAGCTGCACTGTCAAGGCCAGAAATGGTTCAAGGACAGATGACGCAAGCGAGCTCGCTAGCTCTAACCTGGCCATTTTCAGATATGAACGCAGGTCAGTGTCACCCGAAGACTAGAATTGCTTTACACATAGTAGGGGCCTAGCTAGTTATGAACTGCTTGACCTGAGCATGCTCGATTGCATGACCAAGGATCACTTTCAGAGGCTGGGGCCAGTCATCTGCACCATCAGAGCTGCATCAGCATGGCACTAAGGTTGGCCCCTTTTGATCTCCAGGAACCCCCCCACTTCTGTCCTCTCCTGACGATCTTAATTATCCAGCCATTGTTAATTCGGTTTAAAGCTGGTTAGCACTTAGCAGCTATGATCTGACAGAACATCAGCATTGGAATTCCAAGTTTGTCTGTCAAGTATGAAACCCCACTTTTCTTTTCTTATCATGGTTTGCCCAGCTTATGTTCTGTTAATTCAGTTTAAACTTAAAAGCGGCTGGAATTATCGGGCAGAACATCAGCGTTGGAATTCCAAGTGCTACTAGCACTAACTAAAGGTGCCTAGTACAAGCAAGATAGTACCGACGACTGAGGTGGCGTTCATGCATGATTAGATGTCAAGAAATAGATGACACATGCATCATCTTATCTTGACTGCAATGCCTTAAAAGTGTTGCACCCAAGAATCTTCTGTTTGCATCCAATGGCGGTCTAAGTACGGTAGGGTCGTAGGCTGTATGCTCAGCTTCACCTTCTGGGGTGTAACCATGCAACACAACCGGTACTGAGTCGAATCAGTATCTTCTCATGCATCCATGTAACCAGGAGCGTTCTCGATCCCCGAGTAAATTATGATGATGTAGTTATAGATATATCCATGCATAGAGACTAATCAGTACCATGGAAAACTCTATCGCATAATTTCGCCGGTAACAGGCAGTATGGAGTCTAATAAAATTTCGTACAGGAAAAAAAATAGATTTATCTTATTTTTATCCAAATTCAAATTTTAATTCAAAATTTAGATAGATTTCATCTTTACAACTGAAAATTCAAAAATTTTGTCTAAAATATCCGGTAACCGCCCGTTATCGGTTCTATCAGTGGGGCCCGATAAAATTTCCGAAACCATATAGTTTCCCCTGAATAGTACTAGCCTTAATTAATGCCAGAATAATTCGATCCTGTTGCTAATCAAGTATACAAAGAGAGTACGTAGATTGTTCTAGTCTGAGGACTGCACAGTGAAGCACTTTAGAGTATCTACAATAGTCCATGTCACTTGTTACTAAAGGGTTGCTATATTAGCATTTTGGTGATGTAGAGGAGAAAATGTGAGTTTGTTTCTAGATGAAAAAACAAACAAGTTGTTGATAACAAAACATAAGAAACAACAAAATAGCTATTGGAGACTTGCTTGTTACTTAAAAACCAGTTTTGTGTATAGCAATTAAAGTAAGAATTAAAGTCATAGATACAAGCTCAAGAAATAATCCATTGAAATGCTTGTTTCTTTTTGTTAGATTGAGTACTCTCTTTTCTCTTAGTAACAAGCTAAAAAAACAAACTATTGTGATGCTCTTAAGTGGCTAGCTTCCACCTCAAGTGTTGCTTGGATAATACATTAATACATGTTTTCTCTGAGGTAGCAGCTCTTCATTCCTGCAGCTGGGATAAGTAAGTGCCATACAATTATTAAGAAATAAAGCTTTCACTGGCAAAAAGCCACCAGTTAATGTAACAGAAGAATAATATAGCTAGGGCTAGAACAATTTAGATGTTTGGCGGGCTAAATAATGTAATATAATTAGGAAAGCAAGCACAACAGAGAAAGAGATGCCAACGATCAATTAGAGCATCTACAATAATCTATATCGCTTGTTGCTAAAGGATGAACACATCAGTATGTAGGTGATGTGAAAGAGAGATGGTGAGGAAAGAAGGTAAGCTTATTTTTAAATGAATAAATAAGCAAGTTGTTGATACTAAGACACAAGAAATAACAAAATAGTTATCGGGGATTTGCTTGTTACTTAAAAACTTATTTTGTGAGTAGCAATTAAAGTAGCAACTAAAGCCTTAGATACAAGCTCAAGGAATAATCTATTGGAAGGTTTATTTATTTTTTATTAGATTGAGTATCCTCTCTCCTCAACTATTATAGATACTCTTAGCAAAAACAAACTAATTATATAAAAAATAATGGCCATAATGGAGTGCAGCATCCCAAAACATGTACGAGATGTACCTTTCCTGTCCGACGTGGAATCCCCAAGAAAGTGTATAAAAAAATACAAAAGAAATGTCTGTGCGCATAGCATAACTAGGCACCGATCGATTTGCTTCTCGCCCAAGATACCGATTGAAAGGAGACTCGAAGCTTCACGAGGGCCACTAAGGAAAGGAATCGCCAATAACTTTTGGTCGTTCGCTTGCTTGCCAATAATTTTACTAGGCGACAAAACTCGGAAGAAAATATGACGGGGAGGGTCTACCTCATTCAGAGAGGAATCAACGGTTGATAGATAGGAGGAGTCTCACATGAGCCCTCTCCTACCAGATTTTCTTCCACAAAACTAGGCTGTCATTCGTTCGTTGGTTACAATGCAATTATGCAAAATTCAGAGAAACCGATCACCTGAAGAAATGATTAGAGAAGGAATTAACGAGATCCACTATACAGACTCGTGCTTAACCTCGATCGAACGACGCATATGTAGAATAGATCAAGCAGGCCTAGTGAAAATCAAATGAACTCTGCTTTCTGACAGACGCATATCATGCGTATACAAGCAGTGCAGGTGCGGCTGACGATCTACAATACAGTACACGGAGATGGATGGCCACCGTTTCTGGATTGTTAGAGATGGTCGGAACGAGATAAGAGAGTAGCGGCGGCTAGTGGTGAAGTCGCGGCGGATGGTGATCGAGGTGAATGGGATGCCTACCTTAGCTTGTCACCGTTCAGTTCAATGTTTTCCTGTAGGCTCTGCTGTCATCCTCGCCGGTTACCACTGGAAGTACTTGCAAACTAAGGAAACAATCTACCAGCAAGTAGTGTGGTGGGTTCAGGATTTTCAAAATAGGGGTATTAGGAGTTAACAAAATGCCCATACAGGGAAAACGTCAAGGTTCGCAGTGACAAAAATCAAAGTATAAATTATTCCTAAAAATGATCATCTGAAAAATAATTTACAAAATAATTTTAAAAGATACAATTTTAACTCCACAGCTCTTCATGCGATTTTAGGGTAGTCATTTAATTACTACAGAAAAGCTCATCACAGACGGTTCTAAACCATCATCACAGACGGTTTTTGAACCGTCTGAATTTTTGTGTCTGTGATGACACGATGTCATCACAGACGGTTTTTTAACCGTCTGTGAAAAAGGATATCACAGACGGTAATATTCACGAACCGTCTGTGATAGCGACTGTTCGTGAATAGAGCCGTCTGTGATAGTCTGTTTTCACAGACGGTTCGTGAATAGAACCGTCTGTGATAGTTTTTTCTATGGTAAAAAAAACGAAAACGGATTTTCACTTCGTCTGGAGCCTCCCGAGCCTCGCGAATGAATCTGATATTGATTTTCGGATTTCGCTAGCTTTCTCACAATAGCCATAGCATCATAGTAGCATCAACCCAATCCATTCACAGAGCACTAAAAACAACACGGCATGCATTACCCACGTCACAGTAGCATCAACTCAATCCATTCACATAACACTAACACATCACAGAGCAAAAGGGGGGAGTAGAGAGAGTCAGGTTGTCGACGATCAAATCGCTGATCTTATGAATATATAAATGAAAAGAGGAAAAGTGTGCGTGACTTCAGGGAATTGATCTGACTTGCTCTTTATTGCTATGAACTCACAATTACAAACACAGGGAGTATCTAAAAACACAACACTTTGCTATATCTTGCTTGATGTCTTCTGCTTGTGCTGTCTATGCTGTACCCCCTGTCCTCTGTGTTTCTCCGTCCTTCCATGACCCTTCTTAAATAGTTGATGAAGCGATGGCAGTTATCCCATGAAGAGACATCCGTTGGGGAGCGGCGCTACTGTCGGGAAGAGACGCATTTGGCGGTTCCACTAGCGTAAAGGCGGTTGGTGAAAACGCGTCAATCGCTCGCTGTTAATGACTTAGGAGACGTTAAATCATTAGCCGTAATAGTGTTGTATTATGTGGAATATGAAACACGTGATTCATTCATCACATAGTGAGTGGCGTGGTCGGAGACTCGACCCAGATGCCTATTCATAGCTTCACGAGCACCTACCTGGTCGTGGACTATGTTGGAGACTTTGTCCGACCAGGGTATTTATTATATAACTTCCGTAATACCTACGACCAGTTAGGTTGGTAGTCTTAGAAGTTACGACCATGAAGACGTATGGTCTTTATTGGGATAACATATGAATATTTTAATCCTCAACAGAGGTCGTGGGAGGCTGGGGTGACGAGATCATGGGGAGCCGGCGACGATGAGGCTGGGGCAAGGTGGAGGAGGCCGCAGGCGACGAACTCAAGGGAGGACGGGGCGACGAAGTAGAGGAGGTCGGCGACGACGAGGTCGTGGGAGGCCGGCGACGACGAGGCTGGGGCGAGGTGGAGGAGGCCGCGGGCGATGACGAGGCTGGGGCGAGGTGGAGGAGGCCGCGGGCGACGAGCTTGGGGGAAGCCAGAGGAGAAATGGCAGAGAAGGAGATGGAGATGGCAAAGGAGGAGATGGAGATGGCAAAGGGGGAGATGAATGACTCTGTTAATATAGAGAGATTTTTGAGAGCCTGCCATTAAGTGCAAATTTTTATTTTCCCGCCTAACGAAACAAAAGTATCACAGACGGTCCGTATCATGAACCGTCTGTGATAAGCTTCTCATCACAGACGGTTTGTGTATAAAACCCTAAAATCACATACGGTTTTATACACGAACCGTCTGTGATGAGATAGTTAGACCCGTCTGTGATATGTAGATATCACAGACGGTTCGTCTTGGAGCCGTCTGTGACGAACCGTCTGTGATTATTTTATCACAGACGGTTCTTGAGGCGTCTTCTATGATCTGTTTTGTAGTAGTGTTTGGTTCTTCCTTATAACCATCTTGCTGCTAACTTTTTTGAAAATTTTTTGCTAGTCAACTTAAAAGTTTTAAAAAAATTCCTTTATCATGTGAGTCTTCCTAGCTCTATCCCACAAATATTTCGAATCTATAGACTTCTTCATTTTTGAATGTACTACTATCCACATTTCACGAAGACAATCATCCAATCAACTACTTAATTGGGATTTGTCGATTTCGTAATTAGGAGGAAGAATGGAAGACCAAGTGCAACTTATTGGGAATAAGACCTCGCCACAACACCGCCTGCTCACCCTACTCGCTGCGGCACCTCCCTGCTCGCCCACGCTACCCCACGCCCTCGCTTCACTCCCCACGACCGTCTACTTGCTCGCATATCCGCCCCACTCGCTGTGGCCAGATGACGGCCGTCGAGTGTGTTGCTTGCATATCCGCCCCCACTCGATGCGGCCACATGACAGCCGCCGCCACACTCGATGCACCTTGCGCTCGCCGCTTGAACCGAGGGGAGAGAGAGAGAGAATTAGTTAGGTTAGGCTTAGGTCAGCAAGCCACTTGGGGTGTTGCTTGGGCGCATTATAGGGGTGATTTGGGGAGAGAGATAGAGAGAGGGTGTGAGAGAGATGGGCATTGAGCCCCGTTATTAGTATATATAACTAATATACCTATTATATACTAGGTTTTTCGCACCCAGAAAGAAAGTACGCACGCATACCGGGGAAACGTTGAACACACGTGGATGATGCGTCCTTGCAGCTCAAATTGATGGACAAGGATGTCGACGGCGACGGCGATCCCTCGGCCGGGAGGCGGAGACCAGACAAGTTGCAGCTAGCAGCTTGGTGAGGAGCGACCGTCGGCGTCAACACGGGCGTGAAGGCAGCTGATAGGCGGCTAAAGCGAATATATTTCACATCGGTAGCACCTACCCGACTGGGGCGTCCCCGTTGTCGATCGGCTGTGTTCCATGCCATGCCGAAGAATCAAACGAGCTGAACTCCGGCTGTAATTAAGCTCCACCTCTCTCTGGTTAATCAGAGGACCACAGGGCTGCTAGCTTCAGAATCTGCACCACTTCTGTTCTGAAAGTTTCTGCACATCAAACTCAATTCAGACTTATATATGTACGATTTCCGGAGGAAGTGCATCGATTCTGCAAAATCCTCGTAAGCAACTGTCCGACATTCCAAGTAAGCCACCAGTTCAAAACTTGAAATGATCACCACATTGCAAATTATTAAGTTATTACAGCCGATCTATCAGATACGAGTCTTGGATCCCCTCCACAATGGTCGGTGCATAAGGCTGGTAAAAGGTCGTTTATATATCCTTGGAATATAGACAGACCATCTGAGATAAGCAGCCAAAATGATAAAAAGAGTCTTGAATCCTCCCCCACAGTCGGTCGCTTTCTGGCTGCACTTTCGGCAGAACAGCCTGTTCTGAATTGTATTCTTTGAAACTTGGATAAAAGTTCACTTAACCCCTTAACTAACCAAGTATTTAACCTCAAAACCAAGTCATCAAAATCGCCTTACGGTGTAAACTGAATCAGTTTTGTAAGTTTGATGGTGTTAAATAACCGATTTTGTAGCTGAGGGTGTTAAATGAACCTTTTTTTTGTTGCAAAGTTCAGAGGTAAAATGGACTTAATTACTCCCACTAAATATAGGTCACTGTATGATTCATACCATTGTGTGTGTTTTTTTGTGATCATGTTACTTTTTGTGATCTGTTTATGTATACAAGTCTGAGTTGTTTTGTACCTCTTATACGTACCCTTTGTAGACACATGGGATTGTAAATTTCCTTGTCTTGTAACTGTCCTCGTATAGTTAATCATTGTCGGTTGTGAGTCCGTGGTTTTTTCCGGTGCCCAACATCCCTTGTGGGGATCATCTTTTATAGGAGACTTCGCGCAGTTAAGGTTTTTGCATGTTAAATACGTGTCTCTTGTTCTTTGATCGTCTTCGTTATTTGTTGTGCCTTTTGCGAACAGCTAACAAACATTTGAGCGTTTGACCAAAAATATATGTGAGCATATTGGCGGTCACGAGAAAATAATATCGTTAGATCTATCTTGAAAAATAGTTTTATAATATATCACTTTGATTGACTTTACTAGTATATTATTATAAGAACAGACCTCAGTAATGTCTTGCATTGAAAATCACCATAAATCTAAAACATTTTACATTTAGTGATGGAGGGGTACCAAACAAAACACACATCTAGACGGAGTTCTCTTTTTCTACGCACTTTTATCGTTATCTTGTGACTTTCTGCTGTTACGAGTCCCAAATTCAGCCAGTGTATTGCAGGATTCAGTGTTCGCCGGACCATCACCCCACGCATCTCACTTTATTTTTTCTGACTCAACTTTTGTTCTTTTCCTGGGCTGGTGAGGACAAATTGTAGTTTTTCTGCGAGGGGGTTTGTCTCCTCCTCTCTAAAAGAAATGGTGTATTTTTTTTTTTGGGAGGGAATGTCTGTACTTTAGGTGACTAAAGTTTTTTCATCTATTAATCATTTTTTTCTTATAGTTGAATCAACATTCTATGGATCATATTATCTCTTTCTAAAATAGATAAAACTAAATATAGACGAACCTTACAAATACAAAAACAAAAACAAATAGAATTAAAAGTTACAGTAAAATTACGCTAAAATTGCACATCACTTGGTATTGTAATTTTAGACTTAGTACTGTGCAATTGTAGGTGACTGATTGATAAGAAAATTTCAGACCATGGAAAATTAGCAAATCCGTTTTTTAAAATTGTATTGGTGTTCCCTATTATTTCAAAACTTGTCTTTTGAGAAGTTGTAGAGTTCAAATTTTGGGAAATCTTTGCCACAAACGATTGTGAAATTTTGGGAAGAACTAGTTTTTCGTTGTCCGCTTTCGAGTTCTTGAGAGGTAACTAGCAAAAAAAAAAAAAATCTACAGGTCCATACATGCAAGTTCCTATGCAAATTGGCGCTTGGATGCCACGTCAAATAGTTCATCCACACATGCTGTGAAATCGGGTTGATGAAGGCTAGTTCACCAAGAAAACAGACTGGATCGGTTTGACCGTCGAAGAAACAAGGACGGTAGAATTGAATGGAATTCAGATGGGTCCCCCTTGTTTATTCTCCCTAGCAAATCACAAGGAACCGGCCTTTCTTTACACTATCACGTACCCGGGGCCCAAAGATTCCAATGGAAACGAAAAAGAAAAAAGGAAAGCGATAGGGAGAATAACCTAAGGGAGAAGAATAGGGATAAATAAGGTTTTTGCTGTCGAAACTTTTCAGTTTTAGAAATGCTGAATGAATTATCACTCGTTGAGATTCCTAGATCGTCCGGGGTCAGTCGACGTCTCTTATTTATGTGTGCATCATCATTTGGCAATAGAGAATCCATCGCCCACGATTTTACCAACTTACCTTCCGCTGTAGAAAAGCCAACCTTTTCCTCACACAACCTAGGTAAAAGAAAAGCAAAGCCAAAGAAGAGAGTCGGGGTAGAGAAGCACCAAAGTAGCACCCACCAGGGAAGCACCAGAGAAACACCCTCCAGAGAGCAAAGACACGGCCACCACAAGCATCGTCGTCGCCACTTCCCACTTCTAAACCGACAAACTAAGTAGGTTACACCATCCCTCCATTTTTATCCATCACAGTCGCACCACACTATCATGCGTAAAGTGCAGGGGGTAAGAGAAGACCATCCCGGGGTAGAGCTCGTAGGAGGCAGCGGTGCCGGGCGTAGGGGAGCGCCTGAGTGCGGGGAGATCGGCGATTGCGCCACGGCATCGACAGGCGCGCTAGAGGAAGCACGGTGGCGCCGAGCGCCTTGTTGCACGGGCGTAGGAGTAGAGGCCAGGAGCCAGAGCAGCACCGGTGGCGAGGTGGCGCGCTAGAGCGGCGCACTAGGCGCGGCCGGAGGGAGGTGGCGGTTCAGCTGGAGGGGAGGTAGAGGAGCCGGCGGTGTCATTGGAGCAAGAGAGAGAGAGAGAGAGAGAGAGTGGAGAGGGAGGTGAAGAGATAAGGCCAAGCCAAGGGATGACTGCGACCAAGGGAAAAGAAAAAGAGGAAAGAAGGAAAAAGAAAAGAAAAGGGAGGAAAAAAACGAAAAGGGGAAAGAAATTAGGAGCACACGGATAAATTTTTATTCGCAAGGTTAGATGACGCGATCCCTAATTCATTGTTATTTGTGCATCGATTTAGCATAATAGTACCCGGTGAGAGGGGTTTGTTTGTGTTGTATTGTGCGTAGGAGCAATGCCTTCCGTATGTGTGCATGTAGTGCTACAATGTATTGAGTTTGGTTGAATGCCTGTTCAGGTGGAGGTTCTGGAACGACGCCATCCGCACGTTGCTCCGCTCCGTTTGGTTAACAGACAAGTGCATGATAGACCGATAGCCTGTAAATGTTATGAAATATGTGATGTTTTCATGATATGATAATGCTTATATGATGATGGTAATAATGATGGAACTGGGTGAGCAATAAAACTACCCTGTTAATAATGACAATGATGAAACATGTTAATGACAATGGATATATACATCTACATCATGTGCACTCATATGATGAGAAAGAAATATCAGCTGTGGATGGATATGTAAGAGCTACCTCGATAGGCCTCGACAGGAGTGGAGAGATCCACATGCCGATGAGGACAGGCTCACGATCTAGGTGAACATCAACGGATGTTCACTCAACTATACTAGTATAGGCAATGTAATTAAATGAGCATGTAGAATAATGATACATTGCACTAATAGAAAGTTAACGATGGAAATGATGATATGATTATGTTTATGTTTGTGTTAAAATAGGTGGAAAATAACATGACTAGGGTATGATTTGAACACATGACAGTGTTTATCGTTTCTATTATATGCTTCTGAGTCTTCCAACTCACCCTTATTTATTTATTGGTTTAGATGAACGAGTGGTGGCCTTGTGGTGAAGTAGTAGCATTGTGGCCCAGAGGATGGGCCGGGGTGTTACAAATTGTTACAAGGCATCCCCTTAATTACAATCATCTTCTCTCCAGAAGAGGAGCACTGCAACGCAATGATCAAAATAAGCTCACATATTCATCCTGCTGCCATCGCTCGCGAAACAAAGTGCAGCTCAGAGAATACGCGTATTCCTCTCTGCTTTTATCTCCCAGATCACCACAAGGCCACCACTCGTTACCGACACTTGGGCGGAATTTAGACGGCACGATAAAACAGTGCATTTGAATCCCACTCGTGGTAGTGCAGCAGACCGTCCCGGTGAACACTGGACGTATATCATCGTCGTACCTTTCTCTGTTAAAAGGCAACAGTTTGGGGAAGCCGCGGCTTGTTCCCTAACCACGCCAGCTGTTTTGCTTCTTGGCCTCGAAAGTGGCTCCATCGTTGAGCATGTCCTGTGCGTCGGTTTCCATGCCGAGCTTTGAGAGAGCAAGGGCTTGGAGGTAGAAGGCGGTTGGCCACTCGGGCATGCAGACCTGGGCCTGCATTGCGTCCCGGAGAGCAAGCTCCGACTGCCCATTCATCATGTAGGAAAAACTCCGCCTGGCGAAAACCGTAGCCGAGGGCACCGACATCATTCCAACTAGCTGCACCACGGGAAATGAGCTTGTCATGTTAAGAGGGCAGGAGGCACAGATTCAGCATGCACACTGTAAATCATGGACACAATGAATGCTTTGGCAATATTGTGCACAAGTAAGGAAGTACAATTCATATGAATGGCTAGGCAGTAGGGTAGGGACCCTAGAGGCAGCTCAACAGGCTGAGGGCCAAACTACTTAGGAACATTGAACTGTTTTGTTGGTTAGCCAATTACACAAGATGGTCCTTCCCTATAATAAAGTTCCAAAACAACTTGCGGTACTAGGATAGCCTAGTTAAAAATAAACGAAGAGAGTACAAGTGATGATACCTTGGAGTAGTAGTCGATTGCAGTCTTGAAATCCTTTTCTCTAAATGCAACATCACCAAACTTCTTTGTGTTCAGCATCTCTTGCACTTGCTGAGTCCATTCTTGAAAGGATAACTTCAGTTTTTACAGCAGCATAAACATGCACCAAATGAAACTAGCTTATTTTAACAAAGCAAATGAATGAGACTTCCTAACTTCTGAATATTTGAGCAAGTGGGAATACAAAGAAAAGAGGCAAAAGTGCATATCATATTCTGCACACAGAATAAAAAGGCCTCTAATGGGCAATACAGCCTCCTAAATTAAACACTGATAAAATGCTTGGTCATCCAGTGCAAAAAAGGTTGCTTTTTTAAACTATAAACAAGTAAGACTGCAGCGAACTTCTTTCCATAGACAAGAGAAGACATCTTAGATACAAAATTCACACTGTAAATGCTAATGCCTTTAAAGCTTATCATATGTAAACTATCAGAGGAAGGAACAGGAAACTATACGACAAGAAAAATATTCAGGTATGTGGCCTTCAGGAACAAGTCAGCAGTAAGGCCGAGAGGGGACAACAAACAAGCCATGTGGGTCACAGGTTCATGACTGAGGAAACTTCATCACACAATTGATGATGTACCGACAGAAGCATTATAAATGAGGGGGAAAACAATTGTAAGTTACCTCGTTTTCAGCACCTTCATCATCTTTGTAACCCGTTTTGAGCAATATATCATGTACCGCTGTAAGGTCCATACCGGCACAGGCCTTCCCAAGTGGCGAAAGAATGGTTGGCAACACTGACGTGGCTTTTGTAATGCCCATTAGCACATGTGATGCCACCTAAATTAGGATTGATAAAAGAAATGAACAGTGTTAATAGAGGCGCTGAATAATAATAATAATAATAATAATAATAAAGAATGTCCGAAAAAGGCTCAAATTATTTACCTCCTTTTGCTTCTGAAGAGGCCCAACGGAAGACAAGAGATACTTTATATTGGGTCTGTCCCTAGCTTCAAACTGCAAACATTTCGATGCAAGATCAACTAATTTTGAAGCATCCTCATTGGCATATTGCCCTTCTAAGGAGGAATCCATCAGCAACAGTATATTCTTTCCTCTTATCAAATCAAGTGCCTGGAATGCCAAACAAATGAAGTGAGAAATTCACTGGCATAGCAACATTGATAAATGGCAATACAACAGCCTAGCATAAGTTCACTATCATGCTGCTATGTTCTATGAGTTGCACTTGGCTTTGGATAAAAGAAAAATATTCAAGACAAGATGGTGCAGCGCTCATTATCTATTATCGAAATTTAGTGCATGTCAGTACTGTAAGTTCTTGGTTCAAAGCTTATAGCAGTCCATGGTTGCAAACTTTTTATCAGCTGTCAATGTGATTACTAAACATTGTTGTAGTATCACCCAGGATGCAAGGGAACTGATAACAAAAACTAGTGATAGATGTCTTCTTGAGAAAAAGCAATGATTCGATTATTCAAATGAAGCATACATGACTAGGAGGAATGTGCTTCCCGCTCAAAAGATCCAACAGAACTGTTCCATAGCTATATATCACACTCTCGGGGATGACTCTGCCTGTCATACAAGAATCGAGCACAAATTATTCATGTGCAGTCCAAATAACATACGCTAAGTAGTAGTTTGGGGGTAAAAAAGAAAAACTGCGAAGAGTTTACCATGATCCACAAGGGTATGTATTGACCGATACTCAGAATACTCAGGAAACAAGAAATTTTACAAGTATATTATTGAGAAACAAAATTCACTAGAGGCTCAAGACTTAATTTTGTAGACAGTGGGTACCATAAGTCAACTAATCTATATCTTGTAAGCTTAAAATAAGCTAACATATTCATTTGCACTGTAAAACACTAACAGTATCAGCTAATCATGATCCATGAATGTGCTAGAAAGGATCATCTGGTAGTTCTTACCGGTTCGTAGAAACTCTGGTGGGGTGTAAGCCAGGTTGGTGCTATAACTTTTTCCATCACGGCTGTTCTTCATTAGTCCAAAACTTGACAGGCGGGGATCACCTTCCTGATGGAATTAGAAATTCAAATTATTCATGAGTCGTGGCAAGTGACAATTCCCTCAGTAGCTACAGAGGCCAGTCAAATTTCATAAAGTAAAACCTTTCTAAGAAAAATATCATGTTCGCAGAGGGGGCAACAGCAGGAAAAATTAGGTAGACTACAAGCCAGCAAAGCCGTGTGTACCTCATCAAAAAGTACTCTATACGCATTCAAGTCATGATAGATTTTCCGGCTCTCTGCATTGCAGTGATCGAGTGCTTGTGCAATGTAATATGCAACCCTCAAACGCATTTCCCATGGCAATGGTTGCTTATCCCCTACAAAAAAGGCAGGCCACCCCAGTCAAAAACAAGAATGAGAAAGAATGCAGACACACCAACATAGTCCGGACAAACCACATCTATTTTGCATGAGCCACACACAAGTCAAATGACAGTAATAGTAGAGATGCACTAAGCTCTTCAATTAATGCAGAGGAGATCCATGTTTTGATCCACCCTCTACGGATCATCAAATACGTCACCAAGCCCGTACGTCACCAAGCCCGTAACAACAACTACTACTAACTGAATATGGATACGGATATGGGTACGAATAGCAAGAGGAGAGGCGTGGCTGTGGCACATACAGTGGAAGAGATGCTTGGACAAGGTGTCATTGGGCATGTACTCCGCGACGAGCAGCCTCTCGTCACCCTCGGCGCAGCAGCCAATGAGGTTGACGAGCCGCTTGTGCCGCACCTTCCCCACGCCCGCCGCCTCCGCCTGCGGCAGCAAGCAAGCAAACAAACAAGAAACAAGGACGCGTGAGGGGAGCCTCGCATTGCGAGATCTGGAAGGGGATCCTGAGCCACACAAACAGACGCATTTGCATGTGCATTTGCAGGAGCGAGCGCATACGAGGAACTGCTGCGGGTCGGGCCAGGAGAGGCGCGAGAAGCGCTTGACGGCGATTAGGCGGCCGCCATCGAGGCGGCCGCGGTAGACGACGTTGGGCGCCTTCTCGCCGCTCTCGGAGACGATGAGGTCGGCGCTGAAGCCCTTGGTGGCGGCCCGCAGCTCGGCGAGGCCGAACTCCCTGAAGACCGGCACCGCCCTCTTGGCGGTGTCCTTGTCGTCGCCGTCGGCCCCCGCGTCGACGCCATTCGCCGCGTCTACGATCGGTTCGGAAACGCAAACGCAAACCCAAACACAAACCCAAAGCCAAATGATTAGATTAGATTTGTCATGTGCAGCAAGCGGAACTGACGAGGTTGGGGGTTAGGGTTTAAGAAGCAGCAGCAGCAGCAATGGCGGTGGCTTGCTTACCGGGATCTGCGGGGTTCTCGGCGGGGAGGTCGGCGGCGTCGTTGGGCGGCAGGGGCCCCGCCGGCTTCGACTGGAAGCAGCCCATTGGAGATGGAGATCTAATCTGGAAATGCAAATGCGAACGCGAGTGGAGGTGGAGGTGGGGTGGGTGGGCGAGAGTATGAATTCGTTCACTGCGAACTAGCTAGTGAGGCAGGCAGGCAGGTGGAGGTGAGGTGGGAGGCGAGAGAAGCGCGGCATACTGATACAGATTACAGAGTGGCCCTGGTGGGGGATCCCAATTTCTTCCTCTTTTATATTCTTTTCTGCCCTACTCTAGCTCACTATAATCAAATTTGTAATGATACCTTTCATCTCCCTTCCCTTCTTTTTCTTTTAATAGTTTAAACTCGCTGCTCTGCTGGGATTAAAAAAATTATAATCTTATCACGTTGGTTTGTCGGTTTGTCAATCCGGTACATCGTTCGATCCAACGGACGTTCAAAAAAAGAAAAGAGCACAGACAACTACCGACTCTAATTTTTAAATAGTAGATATTTTCCTTGCTCCCATCGTTCAATTGACCGATCAACTGACTGACCTCGTTTGCAAAGGGAAGATGATATTACACTCATAGCTTGTAGACGGCTTTTTTCCCCTTTTGCCGAGTACTATCCGGTCTCATTTCAAATTTCAAACAAAACTGTCCAATTTCTACACGAATCGGGACAAAAGATTCCCGCGTTCCAAGTTGTGCCCGTACTGAGTATATGGTGTTTGCAATCAACAATCATACCCACCAACCATTGTAGAGGCTGGAGTTCTCAGGTCAAACATTTTATCTGATCTGATGAAGGTCAAAAAGTACACAATCTAAACCCAACCTAACCTTTTAGGTGTGATTCAACTAAACACGACATCAGGTCATCCTCACTCACTCACTCACTCCGCTTGCTTCAACCGGAGAGGAGTTCATGTATATGGACGGACATACATGTTGCCCATTTGACACTGCTGACTTGGTACTGAATCCACTTGATTGGAGTTTACAAATCAGATGAATACTAGTAGTAGTAGTAGTAGAAATACTAACAAGAAAAGATTTGTCAAGTGTTTGCAGGTTGGTTGTGTATACAGTCAGTCAGTCGCAAAGGCTGCAGTGCAGGGGCAGAGCCGCAGAGGCAGCAGCAGCATCAGCATGCGGCCGGAATAGCCTGTCGGGTCCATGACCGGCTGCGTCCGGGTTCGATGGCATGGCACGGGCCACGCAAAAGTTGCTGCCGCAGGCTCGACACGTTGGCTTGCTTGCCGGTGTTTGCTGTTCGGCCACCCCCCGCATCTCCCTGACATGCTATCCGGGCCCACCCGTCAGGCGATGTGACACCACCGAACCGGGACCCACGCTGCCGCTGCCGCTGCCGCAGATAAGTCAACTTGATGTCCATACTACACTAGCACTAAGCATTCACTGGCTGCATAAATAATTACATCTTCTTTCTTCGGCCAGTACTACCTTCCCTCTTTTTAAATTTTACACTACACGTCTTTTTATGATGCATGCATGCAGTTAACCTTTTAAAATTTTAATAGTTAATATACATGAAAGTTTTTGAAGTCGTCGTGTGGAAACGATCCACTGGATTGATCATAAAAAATATGTTCATATCGTTATATTTTTTATAATTGTTCATAACATATAATTAGAAGAAAAAAAATAAGAGCCAAACATATGTATTTGACATCGTGTTGATGTAAAAATGCAGTAAAACTACTTGCTTTGCATAATTGCACGACTAGTCTGGACCCTTTTGATCGAGCTGGTCCCGTCCCTGCTCTCTACTTTGCTAGGTGATTCCGGGCCATTGGGCACTAGATACCGTTATTACGTAGGCCTACAGGGTCCAATTAGCCACTCTTTCGCTCGGTTCACGAATATTCGATATTTTGGAAAACGTGTAGTTAAAATTTGGTAACTTTAACAATTAATATGCAAAAAAGCTATTTTTATTGGGCATCTGATAATAATATCATTAAATTAGTTATAATATAATAATTTTTATATTATTTTATAAATATATTCATATAAAAAAGTAATTATTAAAGTTAAATGTTAAGGATCATACCAATATCTAAAATATCGTATATTCTTGAACACACTAAGGGAGAGAGAGAGAGTGTGTAGTATATATCGTTATGTACGACTTTACCTTGGTTTAGTTCGACTACTACTAATTCTATCTCTGATGTTCTTTTAAAAAAAAACTTATATCTAATGTACTAGGTTGAAAGCGCACTACGCCGCATCAGCGACTACAGCGTGATTCAATAATCGTTCTTCTAACATACATTAAACCATGGTGGAACAAAAAAAACGTAACAACGCCTAGAACAGCAGGAGTTGATCAATATACTGGTAACGTAAATTAGTTTCTATCCATACTTTCGTATGGGTGAGACTGTCGTAGACAATTATCGACGAATAGAAGGCTAGATGGGAGAGATTCAGCGATCTCTGGTACGAACATGTGTATTCATATTTATACAATCTTTTGAACCTACAAAGAATAGGAACTAACTATAAGTTAGGATCATTGTTTTCACCACCCTACGTGTGTGTGTGTGTGTGTAATGTATGGCAATGAACGGGAAACAAATGATTAATAGGTCAAATAAATACTGCAGAGCACAGCAATAAGGGTAAGTTTTATCATAAAATATCTCATGTTATTCCTCTACTGTGAAGCCATGCTACAACTATTGTTAATCGTAATTACGTATCAAAGGCCTCAACCATATTCCATCTAGCTAAATAAAGCTGAGTTGATTTTTCAAACTATACCTAGGACTCGGTAAAATAATACATTTGTCTGTTGCTAAACCAGATCTAGTACAGATAGTCAGTTGTATTTATCACGTACAACATAATCATCCATGATACAGTATGTCATCAACGAAATCTGAAAAATAAGGGGAGTAACAAAATGACGATAGTGATATTATGTTTAAAAAAGGCCCAGTTGACGTGTGCTGTAACTTATTAATGCTAGAAATTCCTAGAGAAATGTGAGAAATATTTATATCTTTGCAATGCGGCGCGAGCGAAGGGACAGAGTTCTAGTTCATTTTAACTAACATGTAATTACGTAAATAAATTATCACTAACCTAGGTCGAAAGGGCCTCGCTAATTGGAATATCACCGACTAATCATCCAACTAAATGGACTGTAATTAATAATATAATTGCATGACTTTGTGTCAACAAATAATAACTAACCAACCTAAATGTGGGTTGTATTGCCAGTGGTTCATTCACATGACACCACTGCTAGTTGGTTGCTTACAGGTGGGCCCACATCCCAGTCACAGAGAGATAGCAACACAGAGGGAGAGTATGAAGCCAAGCAAGGAACAGAGGAGGCGCACATGCGGCTCAGGCAAGGCTTGACGTCGGCAAAGGCGTCAACGACGGTGGACGAGGATTGGAAAAATGGATTGTCGGGAGGGGGAGGGGGTGACACTGTGGTCTGGGCGACGCTGGTCCGAGCTGGCGGCGTGGCGTGGCGGTTGGGCGTGGGTGAGGAGGAGTGGCGACGACGTTGGAGGGGGAGAGGGGGAATAATAGGGGAAGCATGGCTACGAGGAAGGTGCAAGGAGATCACCGGTGTAGTTGGTGGCGACGGAGAGCGACCAAGGTGGGCCTACCACAGGAGCCGCGACCGGCAGGGCCTAGTTCCCGGGCGACAGCGCCTCGAGACGTAGACTCCAAATCGGGGATTGGGCAAGAGAGAAGGAGGTATGAAGATGCTATCCACATAAAGAATTGGAACGAGTCTCACCAAATAGGAGGTCGGTGTTCAAGGCAGCGTAGGTAAGTGGCGGCAGGAAGGATTCAGGGAGGGGGAGACGCTGCCTCGGGCGCTTCCAAAGGAGAGCAACCGGGCACGACGCCTTACTGGATGGTCCACTGCACGAAGAAAAAGGGAGGAGACGCTACGCTCAGCTCTCCAAGCCGATCGAACGGCTGACCGGAGGCTGACGCAGGCAAAGAAATTCTAGGCACACGCGTGCGCACGCGATTGGCAGAAAATGCCCGTGAAACCGGGGAGGGCAGGGATTCCTTATGCTATAACGAGAGGGCTATGCAGGGGATGCTGTATTCCGGTGTGGTACTTGGGGCTTAGCTATGATGGCTCAGACTTGAGAGATTTGTTCCTACAGAAGGTGGGCCCAATCAGCTGGGACCCCGCGTACACATGTGCTACCGGCTTGCGATGAGGCCATGACCACGATGTGCATCGAAGGCCTGCAACAATGATGCTACAATGAGCGCCTGCTTCAGTGAAAGAGACTTCACATGAACCTTGAACTGGTCCCTTGCAGCAAATAGGTTCACATTTCCCAGGAATAAAAGAACTCTTACTACCGTCTTGGTAATCCATATTAGCTTATTTCCAATTCCTAAGGCAAGAAAGTAGAGCAGCATTGACAAAAACATCGTGTTCAATCATGGCAAGATAAAAAGAATATCGTATTCAATTTCATAGTCTACAAGTAAATTCAACATAAACTAGATTGAGCAATGCTCTCGATAAAAAGTTACTCGTAACGCGACATGAAACAAGGCGCCATCAAGATTTCTCACTTGTGACGGGATTGACTAATAAATAGGTGAGCGCATCAGTCCTGAACTTTCCTCACTTGAATATGGTGAGTAGATTCCTCTCTCCAGATTGACTTCACTCCACTCTGGACTAGGGTCACATAGTCCCCTTTCTCCACGTGGTGCGCGCTCTGTTGAACATCCAAACCCATGAATCAAAAAAGAAAATAGAAAAAAAGGGGATAACCTTCGTATACAAATTGAAATGTTTATTATCGATACCATTAAAATATCAACAGTGTGAGTGAAGCACATGATCTTACCAGCAGGCTGCTAATTGCTCTCGAGAAAGTTTCTTCTGCGTCATCAGAGAACTGCATGTAAATAGGAACCACGCCCTGATAGAGTGCCAGCCGTTGCTTCACTCGTTCTCTGCAAGAACAGTTTCCTGTAATTGTCGGTATTCCAGAGCATCTTTCTCCTTTTGAACATTTATTTGACTGAATGCTAGGTATTACACATAAATGCACAGCATAATGCCAAAGTTGATTTCATAAAAGGAAAGCACTGTATGAAAATTTGGCATTGCATAGATAAAAATCACAAAACAACTTACTCATTTGTAAATGCAAATATTGTAGACGAGGGACGGTAGTGGCTCAGAAGGACAGCCATGGAGCCCGTACGTGTAAATACAATAATCGGTGTACAAAGTGTGTTCGCCATCATCGTTGCATGGGATCCAAACATTTTACTTAGTTGGCTCTGGGAAAATTCATCGTTGAGTGGAGCCTACCAAAAGAATCATGAGAAAACAAGCGATTAAAATAAAGGCTATAAGGCAGTTGGTGTCTGAACAGTGAATAATGCAGAAGCCACCATATAGTGAATTTGAAGGTGTGGAGACTGGAAAAAAGGGGCCATACCTGCGGAGATGCAACAAGACTGGAAGATGTAGTTGGGTTATAAAGGCTGGATTCTGTTCTAAGTGCCACAGTGTGCATCACCTTGACTGCCTTCAGTGGGAACCTAAACAGAGGAAGATGCACACTTCAAGGTAAGCCAAATTGTGACTTAGATCACGACCAAGCTATTGGAACAACATCACAACATGCAAAATTGTATGTACCCTACAGAACAGCTTAAAGAAATGAATTGCTTGGAGTTGGAGGCCATATGGAACAACAGAAATAAAAGGGCACTTAAACCTATCATAGGTTGAAACCTTACTTTCCATGAGCAGTTTCACCAGACAGCATGATGGCATCAGAACCTTCCCGAACTGCAATTGCTATATCAGAAACTTCTGCCCTTGTTGGAGTCGGATGATCTATCATGCTTTCTAACATATTTGTGGCAACAATAACTGGTTTCTGCATGCTTCGGCATGTTCTGACAATCTCCTCCTGAAAAAAGTGAAATAGTTGTGACTTAAATGTCATCGGTGCCTGCTTGCATTGATTTTTTTTTAAGAGAGGGGGGGGGGTGCAAAATGATAAGAATGTTTTCTTGTCCTCCTAAAATTATATATAGATTTAACCTCACCTGTAGCAAAGGAACTTCCTCAATAGGAAGTTCAGCACCAAGATCACCACGCGCCACCATTGCCTATAAGCATTTAAAGAAGTTCACTGTCTAGCACTAATAAAGAAGTTCATCAAGGTGGCGAATATTTTTTCATTTATCAGACATAGAACAAGACTTGCACGCAGGTACATACAGGATAGATGCAGCCAGAAACAGAACAGTAGAATTAAGACAGGAAAAGAATGATGTGTTCCAACTTCCACCAAAGCTCCTCAACACACATTGCTTGGTCCATTTGTCATGACAACTATCTAAAGGGCATTAACATATTGAAATGAGTTGTCACTTGCAAGCATCTTTTTAATATGAGATCTAAAGGGCATTAACATATTGAAAGGAGTTGTCACTTGCAAGCATCTTTTTAATATGAGAGAATTGACACAGCCGATGCCCATGGTCTTACCCCATCTGATGCGGCAATAATAGACTGGAGATTTGGTATTGAATCTGCACTCTCAATTTTTGGAATGACATGTATATCTGCATTAGCACCTGGATATGAAAAACAGCAAAGAAAACATTAATTAAGTTCCCGATATAGATATCCAAGAGTCTCATATATGACACAGAGAACATTACTTTTAAGGTAGTCCTTCAGTTCATGAATAACTTTGGCATCCTTCACAAAGGAAACAGCATAGAAATCAACACCGTTTTCAACACCAAACTTTATGTCTTCCCAATCCTTCTCTGTTGGAACAGAAGCATGTCAGGGTTTTGTGCACAACTATGTGACAGTTGAATATGTTAGGGGATAAACCAACCAACCTGTTATAGATGGCAGATTTGCACTCTTTCCACGGACATTTAGGTGGCGCCTTGATTTCAATTCCCCACCATCAACTACTTCACATTTGACTGTATCAGCTGTTTTAGACTTCACGGCAAGAGACATCATTCCTCCTGTAGCACAAAAGATATACAAAGGGCTAGTAAATGTGATATTCTATACTGTATACCTGCAAGCAAGTGAATTCACAAACACAACCAAAGTTGTAATACAAGACCAACAAAATATCAGTACTGAAGGAATAAGAAACAGTACATCGCACTAAAAGCATTATAACCAGGAACAGTTGTAGAGATCATTTGAGTACATGCCAACTACGATGGCATGAACAAGCACCTGCTTCAACAAGGAATTAATCATGCACAGTCCAAATAGAATCTGAAGTTTGATAGATCAGTCCTCACCATCCACTAAAAGTATGTCGCCAACTTCAACATCGTTTATGAAGTCATCATAATTCACGCTGACAGTGTCTACGGTGCTCACCCCTCTTTTAATCGTGAAATTGAACCCTTGACCTTCCGTAAGCATGATTGGTTGTGGAACATCCCCACTTCTCACTTCTGGACCCTGCGTCGCTGAACCTCAATCAACATAATTCATTTGACTGCGCCATACGAATTTAATGTATTCAACCGTTGTATACCTTGGTGTCCAGCATGATAGCAATAACATTGCCATCAGTGTTCTGTGCATTGTACTCCTTCACCAAATCAATCACCTTCTGGTGTGACTGGTGGTCACCATGGGACATATTTAGCCGTGCAACATTCATTCCAGTCTCTGCAAGCTTCCAAATCATCTCACGAGTGTTGGTCGAGGGTCCTATGGTGCAGACTATCTTTGTCTTCCTCCAGGAATTTGCCCCAACCGCTTGTGAGGTGCCATCAGCAGTAACCTCACCATTGCTCTGCATGCAAAAGAGATAAATCCGTCACCATGGTAAACTGTTTGGCTAGAAGTACGGTTATCAATTGGTACTCGTAGAAAACTAACCGCTTCAAACCGCTAAGTCTTTTATTCCGTTTACCATACTGGAAAACAACTGAATATATATATATATATATAACAAAACTAGACACGTTTTTAGCACAGTAGTGTAAATATTGACCAAAAACTACAAAAGAGTTAGGAATTGCGTCGAAGTACAAAATGTTCATACTATTTTCACTCAGATCAGGGTAAAAGGAATACGCAGTTTTCTAAATAAAATGCGATGGAAATGAGCATGTTTTTCCCCTAGCGAGAGCTTCCACCTTTGCATCTCTAAAACCTCTGTACATCTATTATCGCAGCAGCACTTGAGTCTTCGAAGGAGAGGACCAATGGCCTATACGACGAGACTACAACAAGCTGGAGCAGATCACATCGGAGCCCCAAACGCGGTGCTCGGGATGGGACGATCGATCGCTTACAAGTGCGCAACGACGACTCCACTCCACTACAAGGTCAATCAAGTAAATGCAAGTAAAAAAAACGCGAAGCAACGAACCCTAGCGCTTGGGATCCAATCGCTGAACACGGCACAAGCGTGCAGTGACGAATCCGCTGCACGCTGGAACGGACCGCAACAAAACCTGAGACTAATCTCTCGGATTGATTCAACCAAATAACCAAACGAATAGGAAGTATTAGTACTGGCAAGCGTGCAGGGAGAAAGGCGCCACTCACCGGAGCAGATGGGGAGCCGTTGGTCCCGACGGCGAGATTCGCCACCTTCTCCGAGGTCGAGGTCCGCAGGGACCGCGCCGCCACCGCCCTCCTCGGCTGCAGGGGCGCCGTCACTGCCACGGGCGCGGGGGGAGACGGCCTGAGCGCCGGCGCCGCCATCCGCGCCGCCACGAACCCCCCGATCTCAGCCGCCGCCGCTACCATTGAATGCCCCGTGGTATGCCCTAAAGATAGTATATACTGCTGGTGGAGGGGGGAGGGAGGCTGCGGCCGCCGCGGGGTCGAGGGGATGCGACCGCGACGTCGAGGGTTTTCTTTCTTTTCGTGGTGGCCGCCGTGCTCGTCCCCTGGCCGGATCTTTATACGCCGGGAGCAGTGCTACGTCTGGAGGTGGTCCCGGTACCAGGTGTACAGGCGCGGTCCACTCGACGCGACGCGTGTCTCTAGCCTCGGTTCCAACGCCCAGCCGAAGACGAGGGCTAGGCTGTCGAGAACCGGCTACAGGTGGAACCCGTCGTGCTTAAGGGTACGTACGACGATGGTACATATTTTATATATAGTATTTATCTGTATCGTCTCTAGATAGTATTAAATAAAAATTTATACGTTTTTATAAATAGTTCCTTTGTACATTTTTTTTTTGGTACAGTCAACTTCTACATCTTTATAGATAGCTTAATTATCTATACTCTTTCTTCCTGTCACAAACAACGGACACCATATAATTATACATGCTGTAACATCCACGTGTCAGTCAGTGGCTGTGTGGGCCCAGGAGTCGTTGGTAATGGGAGGAATATGCCACGAGGGAGACGAGATACTGCCACGGGGAGTTGGGAGTTGAACAGTTGGAGACTCGTGGCCGTGGAGCGGAGATGGCAATGCAGACAGAGATGGCTAGAGGCGAATCTCAGCTCGAGCTGCGTCACGTGTCGTAATGTAAGCGAATCTCAGCTCGAGCTGCGTCACGTGTCGTAATGTAAGGTCGCCTACAGTTAGATAGATGCTAATGAGCCGAATCATCCAAACTACCGTACGGGCAGGACCCGACCGATTCGATTTCGAGTCGACGAGATGCAGCGCCAAATCCAAAGTACATCAAGCCCATGTCCAGTATGTCCGTGCCGTTCGGACGGAATTGCAGCGGCGGCGAGACAACAAATCATCTCAGCAGCAGGACACGTGGATTACCCAGAGAACCATAAGACAAGTAGCAATGTGCCGGTGGATCTTGTTAGTTCCGTAGCTACAATGTAATCCTCGCTTAAATTTTAGTTTTTTGGTAAAATAGTCTAATACTAACCGCTTGTGCACTTACTTAGCTTCTGCTACCTCAACAACTCACTTATGCCTCGCTTATTTTTTATTTATATTTTTTTTGACCTTGGTCTGCTCCTGTACAAAACCAAGGTGGTCGTCTTTCCTAGGCATATAATGGAGAGGGAAGCAGCACTAGCTTGTCGATATACGATGTTGCAGAATTCCGGCGTTCATACAAGAGAAACGCTTCATTTAGGCTCATTCCGTTATCGACTTCGAAGGAGAAGAGACCTGCTCTACTATCCAGCTCACTGTCGCAAATGTGATAATATTTGAACAAGTGACTCCATATGGAAGAACTGCGGCCACAACTGGTCTCAGCTCGAGTTCGTCACAGGAAGAGAACAGCACATGCTGGATGAGGAACACGTAGGTGAATCATGGCAGTGCCAGGAAGACCGAAGACTAGAGACAATGCAAGCAGGCTTGCACATGGCTGGTGAATTCCAATACCAACATGACCAAAAAAAGGCCAAACCCGAATGGTACAAAAGACCATCAAGTTCAGTAGTTAACCCTCCTTGTTCTGATGCACACAAGGCATGTCTTGTTAGTCCGTGATTACAACTTACAAGAGATAAACTACACAAGCAAGGTGCTCTTTCCTAGGAAAAAAAATAAGAGGACAGCAACGATTGTCGATGTTACAGATTTTCAACGGCGAAACAGTAGAAACGTTTCATTTGGGCTCATTCTGTCAACTGCTCAATGGCGCACACAGGGTATAATGTTTCAAGTGACTCCATATGGAAGAACTGCAGCCGCAACTAGTCTGCCCTCTTCATTCAGAATGTTATATGTTGAAGTCGCGTTCCTCTGCCAAATAAATAGAAGCATCAGTTTCTGTTAGAAATTTAAGTTTTCAAGAAAGGAGACAATGTTGCACATTAAAGGAGAAAAGTTCCATTTGATCTTTACCGAATCAATGGCTTCCAATTTCATCCCAGTTGACCAAATGAACTTGCGGAGCTCAGGACTAATAGGTTGGATGTGTCTTCCGCAACCAAGAATTAGAATCTCTGGAGAAGAATGGCACATTGGATGATATGAGCCCAACAACATTCATTTCGATTTAGCAATGTGAAGAATAAAACTATCCACCCCCTGTGCCCAGGGAAGGATGCTAATTTTAAAATGCAGGATAAGAAACCAGACTGGGAGCAACATGCTGAGCCCCATCATGAGAAAATATTTTGTGAACAACAACATCGTGAACAACTAAAGAACATTTTGACTTCAAAACATGGCCGTTTGAGACATGGATGATGACATTAGCGCGAGAAAAATCACCAAAGACCAGTCATGAGAAAATCATGAACAACTACAGAGCAAAATTACCTGGGATAGGGTGCACAGCTTTGAAGATTGATAAACTGCATTATTGAAGCAAGATTAATTGTCATTAGATAAAAATACATACAAATATATTCCCCGGCACAAATGTAAACAAATAGACCCACATAGTGTAATGATTTTAAGTCGTGGCTCAAGACACAAGAAGATTCATATATACAACAGAGAATACAGTAGCCTCTGAGCTTCAAGTGTGAATCCTACCTTTCAGCAGTTATCTCTGCGAATGTTTTGGGTGTCCAGGTCATTATCTTGTTTTCTACTATCAGCAAGCTGCCTTCATACTTTACATTGTTAATCTTGAATCCAGTGTCATCATAACTACAAAGTACAAACAGAAGGAAATTTGAGCCACTTGAAATTTTCTTTGGAAGAAAGTCACAAAACCAAAAAGCATAACATCAGAACTCTAAAGCCTCCAGGACATGGCAAAATTCAAGCTTGTCCCAAGTCGCCAGCTTTTGCCATTTGGGTTACTCTTGCCTATTGCATATAACTATATAAGCGAGACTGAAAGGACGATTCTCAGGGAAGGACACGTGACAACTTGGTATCAAAGACATCCGCTGCTCAGATCACGATGTCCGAAGGTGATAGCTCGGATACGGTTAGCAAGAAGCTCGGCGCTCTGTTGCAGCAGATGGAGGCCGACCGGCTTAAGCTACACGACAAGATCGATAGCCTGGCCGGTACCGTCCGCAACATCGATCATCAGCAACGGGGGCATCACCTGGATATCACACGTCTGGAACAAGGACGCCATCAACCTCCCGCGACCTCAACCAAGACACAATCACCGATGCACAACTCCGGGCAGCCGAAGGTCTGCTACCTAGCCCGCGTCGGATCCCGCATGGCTTGCCGACCGCCTCCGTCGTCGATGTGCGCACGGGCGACTAGGACGGATTCCATGCTCCCCGACCGATGGTAGATGGCCACCACGCCGGACGTGGTAGCGTTCCTCGCTATCACAAACTCAACTTTTCGACGTTCAAGATGATCCACTGCCATGGCTTAATCGGTGTGAACAATTTTTCTGGGGCCAACACACAATGGAGGACGATCAGGTTTGGCTAGCCACCTTCCACATGACTAGCTCGGCGCAATTGCGGTACCATCACTTGGAGCGTGACACCGGGACACCATCATGGCGCTGCTCGTGGAGTTGGTCAATACACGTTTCAGTCCGCCCTTGCGTAGCAATTCCTTGGGTGAGCTCATACATGAATTTTCGGATCAATTCTTGGCCCTCTTACGTCGCGCAGATCTGTTGACCGCGCCAGCAAATTCAGCTATTTACAGCCGGCCTGGGTCAACCGCTTCAAACCGATGTGGAGTTGCAAGCGCCGCAATCCTTAGAGTCCGCGATGAGTTTGGCGCGCGCCTACGAACGTCGCTCTCGGTCGCTCCCAGGTGGTGGATCTACAGATTTGCAGAGATTTTGAAGAATCCATTTTTGCTGTTGAACAACCAAAACTGAAATAGATGAAACGAAATGATGTAAAAGGAGGTTACGATTGGAAGCGGAGCTGGTCTTCGGGGACGCTGTCGATGAGGTTGATCTGGTCGTACATCGAGAAGGTCCTCCTGACCAAATTCACACGGAGATCCCAATCAAATCAAGTATCCACCAACACCTTATGCTTGTTCATTTAAACAGGAGACGAGAGGCAGCCGATGCCTACCTGAGAGACGGGAGGTGCCTGAGCCTGGGCGCGTTGAAGATGGGCTCAGCACGCAGCGACCTCACCATCCGCGGCAGCGTCGCCAGCGCCTTCTGCCCCTGCGCCGCCATCTCCTCCTCCTCGCCGCCGGTCGGTCGGTGGGAAGCGGGGACGTGCCGTGTTCTAGGCTTCTAGCTAGGGGAACTCGGCAATTTTGTATCTAGCACCTTCGAAAAAAAGTTGCAAATTGCGAACGACTTCCTCCCTCCGTTGGGACTATTACCTTGTATCTCCCACACGTGCTGGCGCAAAGAGCATACCTACACGCAAAGTTGTTAAAATCATGATTCTAAATCAGGCCGGTGACACTCACAGAAGACCGTATTTTAGTATCGAATCTTAGAATTTAAAATCCAATCTAATTCTGCCAAAAATACATTTTCTCTCTATATATGTCGTGTATTCAAAGAGTGATATAAGTGTTTATTTGATTATTTTGGCATTTTGATTGATGATAAATATCTAAATCGTTGTTTACATTCTATGTCATTCAAAGTTATAGTTAAAATATTGATATTAACAACATTGCCATTATATATATATATATATAATTTTTATTATTCCAAACCTTCTAATTTTAATGCCTGAAGCCTACTTTGGTACTTACTATGCAACTTGAATTAAAGGATAATACATAACTAAATACTTAAATCTTTTATATATAAGATGATGCGTGATTATATAAGATTCTACTATTAGAAGCACGAATTCTACCCGGTCGATACTGTTAAGAATATTGTATATTCTACATTTCTCTCTTTCTCTCTCTTGGCCCATGTGGCCCTTGTAGCCCATGAGGCCCATGTATCTTCTTCTATATATATCTCCTTCATTAATGAATAAGATGCATAGTTGTGAATAGCAAACCCTAGTCTTCATTATCTTAACATGGTATCAGAGCTCTGTTTATTCAAACCCTAACCCTAATTCTATCATCGTGTTACGCCGCCGCCGCCTCTCCACTTCATCCAGATGTGGTAGTGTTGGCCGCCGCCTCTCCACTCCATCCACGTGGTAGTGTTCGGCCGCCGCCGCCTCTCCACTACATCCAGAAGTAGTGTTCGGCCGCCGCCGCCTCTTCACTACATCTCCAGAAGACGCGTGAAGGAAGACGCGTGAAGGATGCATACGCGCCGCCGGTCGAAGACGACGTCGCCGCCTCCTCCTCTCCGTCGCCGCTAGCGCCGCCGGTCGGAGACGACGCCGCCGCCTCCTCCTCTCCGTCGCCGCGAGCGTCGCCGTGTCATCTTCACCAGTCTTCGTCGTCCTCACCACCTGGAGGAGATCCAGCAACGCCAGCACCGCCTGGAGATCTCCATCGTCCGCGCCTGGAGGTCGCCTGGTAGAGACGACGCCGTCTCGTCTTCACCACGCCGTCTCGTCCGCGCCTGGAGGTCGCCTGGTAGAGACGACGCCGTCTCGTCTTCACCACGCCGTCTCGTCTTCACCAATCTTCACCGCCCGGAGGGGAGATCCAGCACCGGACGACGCCGCCTCGTCTTCACCAGTCTGCGCCGTCTCCATGCCGCTAGCGCCTGGAGACCGCCCGCGCCTGGAGATTAGTACTGCTTCTTCCTATTGGGGATACTTCTGAAACATCGAGTCATCGTTTACTGGCGACATCGCTATCGCCGCCTTCTTGATTACTACCGCTCATCGCCTCTCTTGATTATCGCCACCGCCTTAGTACTGTATCGCCTCGCTATCGCATCGCTTTAGTATCGCTTCGTGATTGGGGTATTGTTGTGTGGTATGGCTAAATCCGACTCGATGTTTGGGGGCAGTTCATCTCTAGTGTTTACAGATATCAAGCTCGATGGGTTGAATTACCGAGCATGGGCTTTCTCAGTCAAGACTACTCTTAGGGGTTATGGTTTGGCCTCTCATTTGACTGATGATCCTCCTGATCCGAAGACCGTTGATGCTGAGTGTTTAAAGACTTGGCATAAAGAAGATGATCGTGTCATGACCGGAATTGTGCTGAGTGTTGATGTTTCTCTGCGGATGAGTCTTGAGTATCATACTTCAGCCAAGCAAATGTGGACATACTTTGAGAAGAGATATGTTCAGTCCAGTGGTGCTCTTCGCTTCACATTGCTCAAGAACATTCATAGTCTTCAGCAGGCAGCCTGATCAGTCGTTGGAGGAATATTACAGTGCTTTCACTCACATCACCGGTCCTCTAGAGTCTATGACAGAAAAGGTCTTGTTACTGTCGGTCTTGTGTCGCTAAAGATGAGTATGCTCGCAGACGCCATGTATCGATTTGTGATGGGGCTTCGACGGAGTTTGAGCTGCTCAGTACTCAATTGCTCAACTATCCCACTCCACCGACTTTGATTGCGCGCTCTCTAGTTTGATTGCGTAAGAGACGCGTCTTCATTCTCTTATGCCTGCCTCAGATCCTCACCACATCGCTCGAGTCTCTCACAGTGGTCTGGATCTACCAGAGCGACACCCACAGGAGTGTTGGTTTGTTCCCATTGCAAGAGGACTGGTCATCATGTTGACAAATGTTTCAAGTTACATCCAGATCAGCTTATTGCCTATCGTGCTAGACAGCCATTTGACCGTCGTCGTGGAGCACCTACTGGGCCTTCCAGAGCACTCACTGGAGCAGTCACTGCTGACACATCCACATCTACTGTGACTTCTGGATCAGTGTCTGCTATGACATCAGTTGCACCTTCTGCTTCTAGTGCTGCTCATCCTTGGATTCTGGATTCAGGTGCTTCGTTTCATGTCACATCTGACAGTTCTCAGCTTGTTGCTCGTAGGCCCTTGACTGATGCATCCTATGTTCACACTGCTGATGGTACACCTTGCCCTATTACCCATCAGGGCATTCTCTCTACATCTTGCTTCTCTTCTCGATGTGTCTTTTGTTCCTCGCCTATCTATGAATCTTCTTTCGTTGGTCAACTAACCGATATGAACTGTTTCATTGGATTTGATGATTCTTCTTGTTTCATTCGGGATCGCCGAGCGTAAGAGTGATTGGTTCGGCCATCGCCGTAGAGGCTCTCCCGATCTCTATGTCTTGGACATCTTACATCTTCCTTCCACCAAGACGTCAAGGCCTTGGTGTCTTCGCTATGTCTTCATCTCACCTCGATGGGTCTTCCTTGAGAAGTGGCATCATCGACTTGGTCATCTTTGTGGAGCTCGCCTCACCACTTTAGTTCACCAGGTTCCTTAGGTCATGTCACCGTTGAGTCTAGTTTTCATTGTAATGGTTGTAAGTTGGGAAAACAACTACAACTTCCATATCCCAAAGAGTACCTCTCGGTCTTCCGATCTTTTGATTTGGTGCATTGGATGTATGGGGTCCATCTCCTTTTGCTTCAAGGGTGGTCATAGTTATTATGTCATATTTGTTGATGATCACTCTCGATATACTTGGATCTATTTTATGAAACATCGTTCTCGCTTGATTTCCATTTATCGGTCTTTTGCTAAGATGGTTCATACACGCTTTCTTCTTCCATTCGTGTTTTCCGCTCGACTGGAGGCGAGTATCTTTCCTCACCTTTCGTCGTTTCTTTCTTCGAGGGTACTCTTCCTCGGCTCGTGTCCGTGCTCATGCTCGAATGGTGTTCTTGGCGCAAGCACCGCCACATCATCGAGACCGCCGCACTCTTCTCATTTCCTCCTTTGTCCCTCTCACTCACTGGGGAAGCGGTCTCTCAAAGATCTATCTTATTAACCGTCACCTCTTCTAAGCTTCAGGCAAGTGTCCCGTGAGGTCCTGTCTGAGCACCCGCCACTATTCTCATCTTCGCTTTTGGTTGTGTACGCTATGTCCTTCTAGCACCTCGTGAGCGCACAAAGTCGAGCCTCGGTCGCTTGAGTGTGTTTTTACGGTTCTGATCCCGAGCATAAGGGTTATCGTTGCTATGATCCCTCAGCACGTCGCATTCGCATCTCTCGTGATGTGACTTTTGATGAGGGACGTCCTTTCTTTCATCATTCTTCTCCACATCCCACTTCTTCTTCCACAGATTCCACTTCCTTTTTGTGTCTACCTCCCATTCATTCTCCAGATACACCTTCTCCAGATACACCTTCTCCACCAGTTTCACCTTCTCATGTACCTTCTCCACCAGCTCCACCAGTTTCACCTTCTCGTGTACCTTCTCCACCAGCTCCACCAGTTTCTAACACTTCCACTCTTCCCTTCCACTATAGTCGTCGACAGAGAGTTCCTTCTGATACTCTGTCCTCCTCTCCTCCGCCTGATCCTCCGGCCAGTACCATCGACTCTGACGATCGTTCTACTACATCACGATATGCCCTACGTGATCGTTCTTCTATTCAGGCACCAGAGAGATGGGGTTTTTCTCGTGCAGGTGCAGTAGCTGAGCCGAGTACCTATCAGGAGGCTGTCAGTGTACCTGAGTGGCAGTTGGCTATGACAGAGGAGCTCACAGCATTAGAGTGCACGGGCACTTGGGATCTTGTTCCGCTACCGTCTGGAGCTGTTCCTATCACTTGCAAGTGGGTGTACAAAATAAAGAACAAATCAGATGGGTCAGTAGAGCGATACAAGGCTCGTCTTGTTGCAAGAGGTTTTCAGCAGGCTTATGGTCGAGATTATGATGAGACTTTTGCTCCAGTTGCTCATATGACCACAAATTGCATTTTTATTGCGATTGCAAAGAATACGCACATGGACTATATCTCGATGGATGTCAAGAATGCTTTTCTTCACGGTGATCTACATGAGGAGGTCTATATGCACCACCCCAGGAGTTGAGGCTCCCTACAGGCTATGTTTGTCACCTTAGGCGTGCTCTATATGGTCTCAGCGGGCTCCTCGTGCTTGGTTCGGCGTTTGATTCGTGATTCGATTCTTGGTTTCACTTCTGAGTGAGCATGACCTCGCCCTATTTGTTCACACTTCTCGGAGGTCGTACTTTGCTTCTTCGTATGTAGATGATATGTTGATCACGGAGATGACATGGATCACGTGGTTTTGTCAAGAAGAAATTGAGTGAACAATTTATGATGTCCGATTTGGGAAAATTGAGCTATTTTCTAGGAATTGAGGTTCATTCGATGGTGATGGCTACTATCTCTGTCAAGATCGCTATGTTCGGGATCTACTTGCTCGATCCGGGATGATCGATACTCGTCATCGCCGCCACACCCATGGAGCTTCACTTGCGGCTTCGACCTACGACGGTGTATTTCGACAGATTCTTCTCGCTATCGTCGACTTGTTGGGAGCCTTGTCTATCTCACCGTAACTGTGCCGGACATTGCTCATCTTTGCTCATGTGCTCACCGGTTTGTCGCTGCTCCCACCTCGATTCACTATAGTCATGTTCTTCGTGTCGAGATACTTGAGAGGAACTGCGCCCGGACGTCTGTTTCTATGCCGATTCGAGTCACCCGGCTCCACGCTTACTCGACTCTACTTGGGCGAGTGATCCCGCCGATCGCCGATCACATCGCGCTATTGTATCTCTCTTGGTACTTCGCTTATAGCTTGGAAGTCCAAGAAGCGATCATGTGTCACGCTCTAGTGCAGAGGCGAGCTCGAGCACTTGCCGCTACAACATCGAGATCATTTGGCTTCGATGGCTCTTGGTCGATCTTGGTGTCCTTTGTGACAATCCTACCCTCTCTTTGTGACAATACAAGTGCCATTCAAATTGCCAATGATCCGGTCAAGCATGAGTCGACAAAACACATTGGTGTTGATGCATCCTTCACGCGATTTCATTGTCGTAGCTGACCATCACCTCAAGTATATTCCTCGAGCTCCAAGTTGCGATTTCTTCACTAAAGCTCAGACTAGAGAACATCATCGACTTCATCTACTCAAACTCAGTGCATCAGATCCTCCTGATCCACCTTGAGTTTGAAGGGGGGTGTTAAGAATATTGTATATTCTACATTTCTCTCTTTCTCTCTCTTGGCCCATGTGGCCCTTGTAGCCCATGAGGCCCATGTATCTTCTTCTATATATATCTCCTTCATTAATGAATAAGATGCATAGTTGTGAATAGCAAACCCTAGTCTTCATTATCTTAACAGATACAAGGCGCGATTTGGATCGTTTGTTTGTCGGATCTTAGAACCCTACGATTTTGCCAGTAGAATCGCGGTTTTTAACAACCTTGCCCACACGATTCGCTAACGAAGGAAGTTCACTTAAATTTTTCATAAGCCGGACGTCCGTCGGTACTGTTGAGTAACCGTCGCTGGCGAGTCCAGTCCGAACGGGTACCTCGTATACAATGATCAGAATCGTAAGAACGATGAAGAACACAAGAACACAACAATAGAATGAACACGAGATATGCGGGACTTGTGGTTCGCTTTATTCCTTCTGAACAATCGTGGTTACAATGAGAGGGGTGACCTCTATTTATAGACTATGGGATGAGGAGTTCAACTGGGCCAGACTCTCGGGGTCTCGGGGCCGATCGGGCCAGACTCTCGCAGTCCCGGGCCTTTCTTAACACTCCCTTGAACACTCATCCAACATGTTCATGTCTCGTCAAAACTCCATAAAACCCAATGGGAAAAATTTGGAGAAAGAGTACATGTCATGCGTTCATTGTGTTGCACGAATTGCCTCATCAAAACCTTAGCCGAGAAACTTGAGGAAAACTCGTAAGGGAAAAAGAGTACAATCCACCCAATTTCATTTTATCTCCGGATTTATTCTTTGGGTACTGATCTTCATGATCAAGATTCAATAATGAGTTCGTGAAGATTCTCCCCGAATTCGCACTTCTTTAAGTCTTATCATTCCAATTCTCGTGTGCACCTTTCAAAGCTAGATGTTGGAAGTGATTTTAGTGAATAAATCTGCAAGATTCTCACATGACTTAGTATGCAAGATGCTTTAATTTCGTCCATCTTTTGCAATTCATGAGCATATAATAACTTGGGGTTGATATACTTTATGGGGACTCTTCACATAACTCATTTGCACTTTCGCAATACAAGTCGCATTATCTTCATAGATAATTGTGGGGGTTTGCGCGGTATTCAATCCAAATGACTGCTGGATGTGGTGAATCTTCCGCCGAAGCCAAACACATTCCTGTGAGGCCTCGTACAGTGCTACAATTTGCGAGTGGTTCGTCAAAGTCGATACAAGACTTTGCTTAGACGATTTTCATGGAATTGCAGTTCCACCACATAGGAATACATAGTATGTTTGCGACTTGGCCGGTATGCGGGTTCACAGGAACCCGACATCTGCATAGTCATTCATACACAAGTCTTGGTTCTTTCTGTAGAATAGACCAAGTTCTTTGCTTTCTTGGAGGTAACGGAAGATGTCCATTATTTCCTGCCAATGCCTTTGGTAGGTTCTGTATTACACCTTGCTAATAGGTTTACGGCAAATGCAATGCCTGATCTAGTACAGTTTGCTAAATACATGAGTGCTCCATCGCACTCAGTGCACGGAATTCGGTCCCGTGACTTCCTCCCTTCTTCTTTAGGTCTCAGACGGTCCTTGTCTTGTCTGCAAGGATCTCCCACCATCGACACTTTCAAGGATATGCCTTTTCAAAGCCGAACTTTTTCAACACTTTACGAGTGTAGGTTGGCTGATGTACTAGAATCTCTTCCGGGGTATGCTCAAGCTGCAAGCCTAGGCAGTATTTGGTTTGATCCAAATCTTTTATTTCGAACTCTGACTCCAGGTAAGAGCTTGATTTCTTAATACCTTCTAAGGTTCCAATGATATTCAGATCATCTTCATACACCGAGATTTATAAAAATCCATCCCGGATCGTCGTATAAATACACAGGATAATTCTCATTGTTCGTGTAGCCTTTCTTGCATAGAAAGTCGCTCGAGCGATTATACCACATTCTCTTTGATCGCTTGATCCATACGGTGACTTTCTCGAGTTGCACATCGTATAGATTTCTATTTGCTCTATCTTGGTTGGGACAGGATACATTCTGTATCTTCATATAAATGTCCGAATTCAAATTTTCATAAAAGTATGCAGTTACCACATCCATCAATTTCACTTCTAACTTCCAAGTTTGCTGCCATTAAGATAAATATCTAAAGGTAATTCCGCCCATGATCGGGGAATAGGTTTCTTCATAACAATCTCTCGGACGTTGAGTGAAACCTTGTGCAACGAGCCTTGCTTCTTTCATTTCTCTTCGAACAAATACCCACTTATGCCCTACAGGTGCACATGGGGAGGTGTGCGACTACTGAGCCCAAACACCTCTCTTTTATTCAAAGAGAATGATTCAGTTTCTATTGCCTTCTTCCAATCTTCTCAATCTGACCTTTTCTTATATTCAACGAGCGATGCAGGCTCTGGATCAAGATTGATGATTGTGATAATTTTCTTTGCAACATTGGTCGTTGGCTTATTCATAGATTCTCCCAAGATCATAAAGTTTATAGCTATGTCTTCAAGGGCGATATTTCTAATGCTTCTATTTGCTTACCGCTACTTTCAATTCGGGGCAAGTCCTTTAGTTTTTTCAATTCGATGTGTGCGCACACATCCATGCCGATGTCTCCTTCATGGGGATGTTCAATTGTAGTATGCCTTTTCGAAGGTTCCATACCAGGTGCCAGTCTCAACGGCTCCCTTCCAGTTTCGAGTACTTTGGTGATCGGTGTGTCAAGTCCTTCTCATCCTTTTTCACCAAAGCGCCCCGGTTTTCGGATTCGAGGTCGGAGTTCTCGCCCTTTCAGAGGCCTTAGGACGGGATTAGGGATACCTTCATCGGTATTTCAACCCTCTCCGGTGCATTGCGTGCAGTGCATATGCGACTTGGTCACGCTCTTCAAATCACTAAAGTGGTTAGGCGCTTGATTCGCTAATGCTTGCAAATCAATTATCTTTTGACCGCAATTGTCTTCTAGACTTCAATTGTCTTCTAAACTTCTATTTGCTTCACTAGTGCGCGGGTCATATGCATGGATTTCAAATATCTTCTAGACTTCAATTGTCTTCGGACTTTCTATTTCTCGACATTTTACATCAAGGGTTGATTTCTCCCCTAATGACGAAATAATTCTCATCTAATATGCTATCGTGGCTGGTCGCATGCAAATCTCTAGTCGTGGAGTCCAAATACCGATTATGGATGTTGTCTCATAACCAACGATATCCCGGACTTTTAGAGAGTGCCCATTTCGGTTCTTTGTGGTGGTGGTATAGGTACATAAACCTTGCAACCAAACCTTCAAAGATGAGAAATTTTCGATGTTGACCCTTGCGCTAGTTGCATAGGTGAATGGATGTTATATGTCGGTGGTCTAAAATTGATGAGAGTTATGCGTGCAGATGCGTGTCCCCAACATGTAGTTGGTAAATAACAATTCGCTAGTCCATTCGGGTGTGGACATGCGACGGATGCTCAATTTTAATTCTCATTTTCACACAATAATCATCATATGCCCTTGAAGTAAATTCTCCGCGTTGTCCATTCCGTGGACTTCACATGATGATAAGGGAAATTATTCTTAATGTTAATTATCTACGAGATTAGCTTTGCGAAGCGGGGTTCTCGAGACATTAAACAAACGTACGACCGCTTCGAGGAAGCATCGATAAGCACCATAAAATACCTAAATGACCCTTACAGGGTGTTTAGGACCGCAAATGTCTCCCGGATACGGTCCAGAATGCAGGATTTCGTCCTTTACTTTCGAGTAGAGGGTCTAGTAGTCGGCTTCCGATGGTACATGCAGGCACACAAAATCTTCAAGATTCGGGAAGTTCTTTAAATTGACACTATGTCCCTGTGAATTGTTAATTATATTTCTCATTATCCTAAGACCTAAGTGACATAATCTATCATGCCAGAGATAGAAGAGGTTTAGAGCTTCTAAATATAGTTTTCGTATAAAGATAGGTTGCAGATGCCTTAATATTAGTGTAGTATAGCCCATTTTCAAATGAAAAAAATCGTTCTAATACCATTATTCTACTATTTTCGTCACGCTTTGTAATGAGCAGGTATTCCTTACCATGCTCTTCTTCAGTCTCTACGTGGAAACCATTAGCGCGAATATCCTTGAGAGTTCTAGTCGATTATGGGCACAACATGGCTTCTTTAATGACCAAAGTTATGTCCGTAGGGAGTATAATTGTGGCCCTTCCTGAGCCTATTATACATGTATCGCTGCCTGCGATTGTCGTAAGGCTACGAGTATTCTTACTGATCGACTGAAAATTCCATCTCTCTCAAGGTGGTATTCATTGTGCCGCTACCTGCTAAGCACACTTCCTCCATAGGGCGCTACATGCATTCTAATATAATGTACTTTATTAATATGTAGCAGAAATCCAGCAACACATAAAATAAAATACTTCAGATATTAGAACACAACTTGCTATCATAAATACGGGAATTATAAGTCTTGCAGGACTCATCATAAAAATTTAATGCTTTGCTCTTCTAGAGCCTACAACCATTATTCAAAGTTTCATCATAATCACAAAATGCAAGTGACTGTAAAAGGATCTAAGTGCAATGCGTGCACTAGATCGAATCAGCGAAGTATTCAGAAACTTCTGCCTCAATCTGCTACATGGCGATCTTCTCCTCTTGGGCAATTACGGCTGTGGCCGCTGCTATGTCTAAAGGAGGCATGATGGGGGCTGCTACTAGGCTGTCCACATCCATAAGTGCAACTAATGGGTGTGGATCTTCCGTGCCTGCAATGGTGAGGTGTGCCTCATGCTATCATTTGCCCCCTTTCTTAGACTGTAAAACACCAATTACGTGCGACTCACGACCTTACCCTTCTTGCCCTTCTCCTTCGTGAGAGGCTTCATCACCTTGTAGCTGCTAGTATTGGCTTCATGACCAATATTGCTACTAGGTGGCTGTGAGATGTAGTTCTTCCTTAGAACATCATCTTGAGCTTCCGCGATTTTCATGATGTCAATCACTGCGGCATACTACTTGTAGCCATTTTGACAATAACTGCGTGCGGATTGCACCACATTCGGGTAAAGGTAGAGATGGTCTTTTCAATCTTCTGCTCATTCGTGATTACATTATCACATAATTGGAGATTGTATAATTTTTGGCCATGCCGGGTCAGTTCTTCTAACTCCTGGTTCGTGATGCCAGTCATTTTTCATATTCATGCAAAAGGTTCATAAGATTACTGCTGGTAATTTCCATAAAATGATTGCAAAATTCTTATAATGCTCTTCGAACTCCTAGTTCGTGATTCTCGTATTTTTCCATGCATTTTCATGATTTACTGCTATTTTCAGTGATTAAAAGAAAAATAATAATCACAAATAACCAAAACAGTAAATACAATAAGTAAATTGCATAGAAATAATAATAACAAGGTAAAAAAAATGATTCAAATGCAAAAACCGATTCAAAATTTGAATTCCCGAGGCCCTTTTCTGTTGGAATATGAATTTTCGGCGAATTCTGCGATTTCCAGGGGCTAAAATGCGAAAATTTCAGTTCTGAGAAGTTGTTCGCGTAATTTTTAGATAATATGAGGGGTTTTCTGCAAACTGTTCTTATCTGAAAAACTACATTGTAATTTTCAGCAATCCGGGGGCCCTTTTGCAAAAAATAGGATTTTATTCATTCATTTTTTTTTCGAATTTCATTAGACCGGGACAAGCGGGCCGACCTTCATGGGTCGGCTTTGGCCCGACCACCGCTTAGCAAAGGGGCGCGGGGTAGGGTTTCCCTACCCCAACAAGATCGCGGTGGCGGCTCCCAAGACGGGAGCCGTCGGGCGATGACGGCCGGCGGCGAACGGCGCGATTGCCGGTTCCGGTGTTATGAGCCGGGCGGCGGCCGCAGAGGCGTCGAGGCGATGGAGGCGGCGCTTCGTCATGGAGCGCGCGGAGTCCGGCGGTAAGGCGCGGCGGCGGCCGCAAGCAGCGATGCCAGAGCGCGGCGGCGCGCGAGGCGGCCGGCCTTATGGGCGAGCCACCCGCTGCGCGGCATGGTGCGCATAACCGTGCGCGGGCGCGGCTGGCCGGCTTCATGCGATCGCGGCGAGGCGGCGAGGCGGCCGCGCTACGGATGCGAGGACGGCCGGTGGTGGCGACGCCGAGGCGCGCGTGTCGTCTCGCGGAGGCGGCCGGCGATGGAGGGTGGCTTCAGCCGGCCGAGCGGATGGGGTGGCGGTGTCGGATGACCGTCGCGGGTTCTGGCGCGGAGGTGCGGCGGCCGGCCGGCCGCTTGGCCGTCAGCTTGGCGGCCACCGCTATGGCCCTTCCTTTTTTTTTTTTCCTCATCGCTTATATGCACACGTGATTACCGCTCATCACAGAGTAGATTTTTGTTCGTATAATTACCGATTGGCGACTTCGAGTCGACTCGTGGTAGATTGGAACGAATTTACAATTTCAATCTACGGTATAATCGTCATCCGATCTTTCATGCAATCTCCCGATCGACATTGTGTTTTCGCGACTTCAAGTCACCGCGGTAGATTAGAAACAGATTTGCAACCGTAGAAAAGCAATCTAGAAAGCAAATTTGCGTAATTGAAAGCAATCTAGAAAATACGATTCAATCTACGAGTGTCGTTCTTCGACGGTTACCTTCGATGCGAGGAGAGTCGATCGTCGGCCGATAACGTGTTGAGTAACCGTCATTTGGCGAGTCCAAATCAACGGGTACCTCGTATACAATGATCAGAATCGTAAGAACGATGAAGAACACAAGAACACAACAATAAAATGAACACAGAGATATGCGAAACTTCAGGGTCTGCTTTATTCCTTCGGAACAATCAGGGTTACAATGAAAGGGGGGTGACCCTCTATTTATAGACTATGGGATGAGGAGTTCAATGGGCCAGACTCTCCGGGTCCGGGTTCAGATCGGGCCGTGACTCTCCGCAGTCCCGACCCGGCTTAACAGTACGACGTCCGGAACGTTATCACGTCCAGAGCTTCGTGGGCCGGATTCTCACGGGTATCACGTCCCTTTTCCTTTCTTTTTTTCTTTCCATAATTAACGGAGCCCAGCCCATTACAGGCCCATGCAGCTGTTAATTGGGTCTGTTTGGCCCAATGGGCATTTGGAAGCTGAGTGATATACCATACCAGGATCACTACTTCGCTAGGGTTTCCATGGTTTCTCTCTATAAAACGAAGGGCGCAGAGGCGTCTCCCTTCCGCAGCCGTCCGGCAGCAAGGCGCACCGCGTTCGCGTCTCTTCTTCCATTGCTGCCGAGTCTTGAGCTCTTGATGCCCACTTGTTTTCCTTTTTTTTTTCCTTTATCGTCTCGTCCTATCGCTTGCACTCTTGATAATCGGATGGATGGTTGTGGTCGAGATGGGCGGCGATGAGGAAAGAAAACCTTGTGCCGGAGGCGGATGAGTCCGCCGGTGTCGGTAGCACAAATCCTCTAAGAAGTTCTGAGCCCCCCCATCCTCGCATCCCATCAGGTCTCTCTTATTTCTGTCACTGGATATTTGGATTCATTCAGAATAGGGTGTCCCTTTGGTGGTTTTTTTTTATTGAGAGGTTTCTGATCTGTCGTCTTCGATTTCTTCGCCGTTTTTCGTTCATGGTTGATGCGAGATGATGATGCTATGTATGAAAAGTCTGTCAATCCCCTGATGCTACAAAGTGATGACCCATCGTACATCCCGACAGGCTCTGATCGCATCTGCTCCCCGATTCCACTTGGTATCCTGGTCTTTTTCCCCCTCTTCTCCTTCGCTTATGTTTTGGATTTAGATTTCTACGCCCTTAGTGAGTTTCAGTCCAAATATTGAAAAATACGGTTGCCTCCAAATTACATGACGGTTGCAGTGAGGATAACTACAGATGCGAGCCTTTATGAGGAAGAAACGGAGCAGGGCAAACTCACAAAGTTACTTCCATGGATGGCTGCTACGCCGGCGATGATAGCGTGTGTCGCCTCTCCGGCGAGGCCATGTAGCTGTGACTGTCTCGCAGTGATGTGACAGCTGACAAGATCGGCCACCAAGAAGTTGATGATGCTCGATGACAAGTAGCGTAACAAATAGAGTGAAGCGAATAAAACGATGAACGGAGCCGTCGCTCTCTCTCCCTGCATCGATCATTCATGCGCGCATGGCTTAATCCATGGATATGGATAATCTAAGCATACGAGCAAATCGAAGGGTTAATTGGAGTCTTCTGCTGCTGCTTGCAAAAGCGATATAAATATTCTACACTAACCAAGACAAATTTTCAATGTAATGGTTTATTTATCCAATAAACTAGTTACAATATATCTCATTTGCAAAAAAGTAGGGGCGGAGAGGATGAATTGAGTTCTATCCAGATTCGGTCTATGGAATTGACAACAGGGGAGGGGTAGAGGCGTGCGGAGTAAAGCAGAAGAGCATTTAATGCCCTGAAAATCCAAGGTTTTCTCCGCAAGTTTTGTCCATGGAGGGTGAGTTCGGGCCTAAGATCAGGCCGAAAGGCATAGTCGTTGGACAACAGGTCAATATTCTGTACTACCCTTTGTAGGGACGGAGGAGGTTAGATTAGCCGAAAGATGGCTATAGGTTTAAAGTCATAAGGTGACTCTGCTTTTTCAGGGTAAGAAGGGGTTGGTGTTGCACACGATGTTTAGGAGAGGAGTAAGGATAACAGATAATTATCAATTTTAATTTTTAAGCGGCAGAGATACACTAAGTGCGAATAGCACAGGTGACCACCACCGGGGCCATCACGAGCAGCTGATTCCTCTGCCGTCTTCTTCCACTTCCTCTGGTCTCCTCGCTCGATCACTCTGCTAGCTTCCTACGCCTGCTCGATCTGCTTCCTGCACAATTCTCTCCGGGATGTACAGATCCAGTACATGTATGATCGCCGTAGACAAAATCTAGTATGACGTGAGTGTCCAAACTTGAGTAAATTCCACTGCACTCACCATACACACGTTTGTGTATAATGTCAGTGTCGATGCGGAAATTCCGCTGCATTACTGCAGTACTGCATAGTGCACTGCCAAAGTCCATTTGTACGAATCTCAGCACAGATTACTGAGTAAACTCTGACAATGAAGAGTAGATTGTATCATCTGGTACTAACCTTTGCCTACAAAAGTATTGGCAGGTCTCCAACGTTGCCGTTAATGCCCCGGTACTATATACATGCACAACCAAGTTCCAGGACATCAAAATAGTGTTTGCCTATGGCACCTCGACTGCGATTTGGTGAGGTCTGTACCTATGAACAAAATCTACTAATCGATACAACAGCATGATGTTGGGAACAAGAATACCCATGGTCGTGTATCTATTCTACGAACTATTTTCTTCCTCGCTGCCAACCCAGTACTCTTTTACCGCGATCAAAATCTTTTCAGGCACATGGGGGCCATCTTCGTGATCAAGTAGCTTGGACTTCCACCGCATCCCCATCACTGTCCCCCTAACCTTGTTCAGCACCTCAACATTGTCCCGCAGTATGACTGCGCCCTCAGGCCGTAGAATCCTATCCATCTCCAGAAGAATGTCTTCCACGTCACACCTACCAAGTTTGACAAGCTCATATTAAGAGAGGACACAATTTGCCTTCGTCTTACCAAGTGGGGAGAAAGAACAGAGATCACCTACTTATTCTGATATAAACTGAAGACGCCACTGGCATGTATCAAGTCATATGTCCTAGGGTACGTAGAGAAGGCTTCGCACCTGACAACAACACAAAGTCACAATAATGCAGCAACAGTTTGAACACGTCAACATTTCATTCAGTCATTTGACAATAAATACCAGAACAGAGAGCTTCAAGACTCACCAATCATGGTATATGCCAATAAGCCCTCGCTCATAGATGATACCGAGTGTGTTCCTCTCTGATATCGTCGGCACAACATTCATTACCCAGGACCCGTAAGAATCAAGCACTGCAGCAAAACTTCCAAGGCCTGCATTCATGTCCATAATATTCCTATACCTTGAAGATCCCATCAACTTGTTCATCCTCTTGTAAGCATGGACATGCTTCTTCCACAACTTATTATCCTCCTCATAGACTTCTTCTGTAACACCTGGGGTACGACCTCCTAGAATTCTGGGAGGGACGGTAAACAGTCTCTCTGGAAACTTCTTTAGCTGTGCTCCCTCCGGGAAATGTGTTATACAAGCTTCCATTTTCTTATACCTATAGTAATAAACCACCCAGAAAACGCAATAAAAAACTGATATAATGAAATGACAGAAAATTTAGCAGATTGTCAGCTAAAAGTGATTCCCAGAAAAGCAAATCATCTTGCTTCCACTGTGAAGAGAACATGTGCATATATAAGTCGATTCTAATCCTATGATCTCTTGGTGTCTTGAAATGCTAACTGTCATACTTATTAATTTTATTACAAAGATTTTGGGATTATGTGTGGTTATGGCTCAGTTGAGTTGGCATGACATGTTGGTAGTTGACACTTGACAGCATGCATATAAAGCTACTACCAGATGGCTTAATGACTCTGTATACATAGAGAACATACCAGACGTCTTCAGCATCTTGAACTTTGCACATCTTGCTAGCACGATCATTCTTGTTACGGCATGCATTTGAATTTGCCTTTTTCTGCCAAATAACAGTATCTTCCTTCTCATAGATTTTATCCCAGCAAAGCATTTTGGCAATGTTTTCAATTCTATTTTGTTCTTCCTCTGAATCATGTTTGGATATTTTCCATGTTTGGTAATTTTTCTTCCAATTGATTGGGGGACCAGATAATATCCAATAACCACCAGGCCTCAGAACCCGATCCACTTCCATCATGTACATCCCATCTGCAGGAAGCAAAATACTATAGCTCATGAGAAAAATTTACTTGACACAAGTATTATAATTTCTATGCATAGTTGACACTCACCATTTGACTTCCAGGGGATTAAGCAGCGTGAGCAATGTGCCATATCAAAAGATCTAGATGGGTATGGGAGCTTTATAGTTCCAAGCACTCCAATTACTGCAGGAACACCTCGCTCCAAAGCAAATTGAACCTGAGCTTCATGTGAGTCTCGAGGTGCAAATGACATGGTTAATATATTTCTATCAATTAGGTAAGCACCCCAGCTTGCAACCTACACATGGTCAGAAATGTTACTCCAACTACAAAAGATGGAGACCAAGAAAGCACTAACCTAAGGTAAATGAGAAAATGGCCTAATCATAAATGTGAAAATGACGAGAAGTTGGACTAAGAAGAGTAGAAGACACTAACATTTGACGACCTAGTACTATGAAGTAGAGCATAAACTAAGCAAAGATGCAACTAGGAAGGCACAGAGAGATTATCAGTAGCAGACAAACAGCTAAGTGCTAACGCATCTTCAAGGGATGAAATGATGTGCTTAGTGGACATACCCCACATCCAGTATCAAGTGCGGTCCTAACAGTACCATTAGCAAGTGGAACAACGGATGAAAGTTCATCAATGTAAGCTTTTGCTCCATTGGGAAACATTGTGCCTCCTCCTGGAAATTTAAACACATCTCCCTGATATTGGATCCAGTTCTGAACAGCTTTCTCAACTGTCAGACTCTTGTACGGAGCATTCGCATATGGAACATACTCACGGCTCTTGGGCCAAGGGAAAGGGGTGACATAGCCTTTTGGTGCTGGGATTAGACAGTGCAGTTTCTCATTATCTTCAGGGCAATGCCTCTCTCGGTAGGTCATATTTTCTCTAGGAAAGGTCATTGCTCGGTTCTGATCTTGACAAGGAGTATAGTCACTGTATCGAATATGGCATGGCTCAAACACTTTATTGTTCATGACCAATGGATTAACACCACCTCTGCTATGATGGGTCTCAAAGTGAAAATTTGGCAAGATTGTACAGTCGGTTTCTTTTGTCACCCTCAATGCTATACTATCACCCCTTCCTGTCCCGCTTTTCTGCCAGCGCCTAGTATATAACAGAAGCAGCACAAGCCCATCACAATTACTATCGACATTGTCCTCCGTGTTCTACGGCCACCTGGATTCATTCTCGAGCTCCTCATGAACCTGAAATTATTGCAGGAAATCATAAGGATTCACTCAAAATGAATTGGACCATTTGCAATGTATATCCTATGGATAAGATATACAAATCATAAATGAGATGTCAAAACCACAAACCTAAGATGCACCAAATCAAACCAAATAGTACTAGCCATCGCTTGGGGACATTAGTGGAGTGACCAGTTGACATGTGTAAACATAAACACGAATTGAAACATGAATGACGGTTATCTGAAACTAAATATCGACAGTTAGCTAGTAGTGTTGAATTTTCAGGTGGCAAATGATTCCTTGACTATGATTTTGTTCCTAAAGAGTGGGGCAAACTATAAATTAGTAAAATTCATTATCCTAATGGCAATTGCATCAGGTGATGACTAGAGTTGGTAACAGTAACAGAAATGATTTTTGGGCAGTGACTTTAAATTCACATGTAATGAACCTGTTTCTAGGTGTTAGGAGCTGTTTAAGATGAAAATGGCATGTTTTACAAACCTGGCCTCGTATACATTTTAGTTGGAAGAGAGAAGATCCCTGGCTTAGATTTAAGCATCAGGTTTTGTTGCTTTGCCATGTGCGTTCGCATCAATCATGTAACAGTGCCTAACCATGTTAGATGCCCGTTTAATTTCAGAAGGTGGATACTTAAGTCATGAAGCAACCCACCGATAGAAGGACTAGTTCATATAGTACATCAGGATTGAAATTCAAGTCCGTCTTGCGATCACAGGAGCTGGCGATTTACTGGCTAGAGGTCACCATTTTTTTTAGCTAAACAAACAATAGCCATCTAGATGCTTCTAGCGAAGCATCAACTAATCTAGCAAAAATATAGCAATCACCGATGCTTGTTGAGTTCGTGATCCTAATACAACCAACCCTGATTCGAATCAGGCTATGCGGTCCTCCACAACCAAGAGTAGGGCACTTGGGAATTCTGATCCCACCACCACGGCACAGATCATAGCGGCAGAATAAATCAAAGCAACAAAGGGGGATGGAATCCGTAAAACCAAGACGTCCAAGTTAGAACCCCAATCGGCGAGCTAACCGAAGATTAAATTGTACCAGCAGGATCAAGCAAGCCGAATCAGAGGTTCCGCAAGCGTGGAGATATAATTGAAACAGCAGTTTGGAGGAGCAAAGCAAACCTCTCTCTACCTCTGCAGGGGGTGGGAACAGCCAGCGCAGCGGGGTAACTCGCGGCGGCGGCGGAGGTATGAAGCGGCTAAGGCCGGGGTCGCCGCCGGGAAGGGAGGTGGTTAAGGAGGGAGGGGGGATTGGTGGTGGTGCGGCTCTGGCTTGGTCGCTCCGCTGCGGCTGCTTTGACTTTGTCGCTCGCAGTCGCAGGCAGCAGCGTCATGGACACAACCGAGGGAGGCCAAGGCGGACGAAAATGCAACGGGGGAGGTCCTCGCCCGTTGATTTGGTTGATCGGGAGAGAATCAACGGCTAATGGAGCCCAGCAAATTTCCTTCCGGACAAGGGGGAGGGGAAGAGGGAGAGGGACAGGAGGAGGAGCCGGCCATCGCCCGGAAATTGGACGGTTTCGCTTACACGATCTGTTTAATCTCTTTGATCCTGGAAAGGTGCAATAATACTATACAATAATCAACTCTATTTTCGATTTGATGCTACATTGGCAACACCAGATTTACACATCTTGGTCAAACAAATCACGTAAAGGCTACAGATCGATCGAGAATCGTCATGTTCTTTGTACGGCGAACCACGTGAGGTGAGACGTGGAACAGTCCAAATTTGTATATATATATATATATATATATATATATATATATATATATATGAAAATGATATGGTACTCTTGGGATTTCTACTCCTGAGAATAGTTTCTCCTTATTCCGTAGCTCACAACGTAGAGAGTATTTTGTGCAACCGAGAGTATGTATGTGTAGTATACAAATATATAATACCATCTAATATGCTAAAAACTATGGACTCCCTTACAAATTTTTGTATGATTCGTATTGAAGTATCTTATAATTAGTATATGAGTATGCCCAAAGTGGTAAAGGAGTATGTTAAATTCTTTTAGGTGGTATATCAAAGGTGAGAGTAACTATACCCGGGAGTAGGGATTGAAATCTAGATCGAGAAATCCTACGATGGTAAATTTCAGAACCTGATTACACGTAAATTCAAAAAAATGGTCCAATTCAATTTCAAAATTTGAATCTGATTTTCTCCGATCTAGCATTCACGCAGAACCTAAAAATCAATAAAAAGGAAAACCGAAAAATGGAGAAAATGGTAATTAGCAAATTTAAATTTGGAATAATGCAAATATTAATGAGAATGTGTTTCAAGTTGTACATAAAAAGCTTGATTTTCCAAGGATAGCTTTCTAGTTACATGACTCCACCTCCTAAAAAGGTAGCTTTCTAGTTACATGAGCCCCTTAGGAGCTAGTATTTTTAGCGGAAATATGAAAGTTGGACTTGGTCACCATCTGCCAAACAAATGCTAGTATATTGATACTAGTAATCATACATATGAAACCTGTGTCGCTGAACAAACTATTAGCAAATACTTTTTCGTATCTCTTATTAATCATATCGCGTCACTAAATGATTTGAAAGTATATGATTAAATAATCAATCAAATCCTAAGCAAATAATGATGCAATCCAATTCTCTCATGGTTGTATGCAATCCAATTAATGAGAAAGTGTTTATTTAATCAGCGACACAGGTTGTACATAAAAAGTCCTTATTTATGTTTTAATAGTGCTAAATATACTAAAAACTAATATTTTAATACATAATCTAGCATAAGAATGCCTAAACCAACTAGGGAAGGACATTATGGAGTCAAAAATTCAAATTCAAAATTTAAAAATTTCGACCGGTATTTTTTTACTGGCCCGACCTAGAAACCTAGTTCGGCACGGTTTTTATCCCCGCCAGGGAGTAGAAAGTATTAATCACACACACACACACACACACACACACACACACATATATATATATATATATATATATATATATATATATATTGCATGATTTTCAAAATATCCAAAAGCATATTTTTAAACAATTTTATTGTGTTAAGATTTCGACTTTTTTAAAAAAATCTAAGAGTTTAATTGTGTACAAAACCGTTTAAATTGAATTCAAAATAAAATCATATTTTGAATCGAAAATAAAATTTTCAAAACTTTCTTTTCCATATCTTCCCTGCCAAAACCTGCTGCACTGCCTACTCAAGGCCACACCCTCACTTCCTTTCCTCCCTCTTGACATGCCAGTAGACCCACAAGCAACCGCCCCAAATTGCCTCCTCCTTTTTCCTCCTTCCTCAGCAGACCCAAAGAATACCGCAACAACTCTCTCCCTCTTTCTCGCATGCTCACTGTCGCATGGGCCCCGTCCCACCTGCCAGCCAAACCTCTGTTCATCTTCTCCCAAGCTCCAACTCTCTCTGTCATGCTCTCTCTCTCTCTTTCTCCGGCCGAATGGAGAGGGGGGAAATGGTGGAGGACGCTCGGGAACGCGATATGACACACATGACTTGGCAAAATCCTCACTAGGGTTGGACATAAATAGTTTTGAGTGGAGGGTGCGAGCAAACCCTATAGTCCGAATATAAATAGAGTTGGACATCACAGACGATTCTACTTTAGAACCGTCTGTGATAAATAATATCACAAACGGTTCTAATAAATAACTGTATGTGATAAATTGTATATCACAAATGGTTTGTAGATGAAACCATCTATGATATCTGATGTATCACAGACGATTTATCTTAAGAAACCGTCTGTGATAACTTATGTATCACATGCAGCTTGTAGATGAAACCGTCTATAATAGATTATCACAGACGATTTGTGGATGAAACCGTCTGTGATATTCTTTTGTATTAGTAAATCTAGTTCTGTTTATTGGTTAGCTTTAGGAAATACTAGTCATGGCCTCTGAAACAAGCAGAAACACAACAAGTACATGTATATATCCAATTCACATTCATTTTAGAAACAAACACATCTATTTCACAGTACAAATCAATTAACTCAAATGAACTAAAATTAATCATTCAGTACATATACACACATGTGCTATTAAGTTCAATCTTATCCCAATCAAGTTCAATATATATTGTGGAACTCCCTATATGACACATTCTCGACCCTTATGCAATACACACATTGTTCAATCTTTAAAAATTAGCCCTTCATGATTATCGATGTGTATGTAGCTAGTTTTCGAAAGGAGGCAACTCGTCAAATTGATTGTATTCTTCCTCATCCACTACATTCTCAACTCGATAATCCTCCTTTTGCCATGAAGAACTATGTGACGCTTCTTATTTGTTTGGTCAGTTACATAGAAAACTTGAACAACTTGGTTACAAATAGTTCGTCTTTGTATCCGACACGTTCGAGGTCCACGGTAGTGACACCGTACTTGTTGACCTTAACCTGTGGGAGATGGACCCAACGGCACCGGCGGGGATCTTGAAAAGCACATAGTCGAGCTCTCAAATCTTCTCTATGAACCCATAGTAGGAGCTCCTCGACCCATCGGTACTGAACTCATCTATACGGACACTGCTATTCTGGTTAGTGTTAATTATATCATGTGCATGCGTATAGAATGTGTACACATCTATGTCGTATTCTCGTGATCCAAACATCTGACCGCTCCAGATTCTGTTGCTAAAGCACGTCCTTGAGCTAGTCGATATACGTGGACACTTCAGTCATGTGTTGCAAAACTGTGAAATGGGTTTGAGCATATGCATCCATATTTGGAGTGATTGCTTTCCTTCCGATGGCCCTGATACCCTCGAGCCTCCCCTCATGGCGAGATCGAGGCACGCCTATTGGTTCGAACTGAGCCATGTAATCGACGTAGAACTCAATGACCTCTTCGGTTGCATAACCTTCGACGATGTTGCCCTCCGGCCGAGATCGATTCTGTACATAGGATTTGAGAATTCCCATGAACCTCTCGAACGGATAAGAAGGAACACGGGCCCGTACATCTTTATCTCCCTCACAATGTGAACAATGATATGGACCATGATATCGAAAACGACGGAGGGAAATACATCTCAATATCATATAGAGTCGTCACTACCTCATCCTGCAGAGCATCTGGTCCTTCGGGATCGATGATCTTCTGAGCAATTGTATTAAAGAAATAACTCAGCCTCATGATTGTCTCTCGGACTTTGATTGGTAAAATATTTATAATTGCAACAGGGAGCATCTGTGTCATCAGCACATGACAATCATGAGATTTTATGCCAATTAACTTCAAATCTTCCATCGAAACAAGTTTCTTCATGTTGGCGGAGTAACCGGACGGAACTTTCACACCATGAAAGGACTGGCACAATTCAGTTCTCTCGACCTTAGACAAGGTGTAACAAGTAGGGGAAGGTACATTCGTCTTTTATTGGTCTTTGCCGGTGCTAACTCAGGTCTGGTGTCCATATCAACCAAGTCAAGCCATGCGTTGACACCATCCTTTGTTTCATCACGAGTGTTCAGTAAGAGACCAATCAAGTTGTCACATACATTCTTCTCTACGCGCATGAGTCAATGTAGTGGCGAACTTCTAGGTGATCCCAATAAGGTAAGTATCAAAATATTGATCTTTTCTTCCAAATGTTCTTCTCACGGATCCTCGATTTACGTCCCTTTATGAGCACAACATTTAAATTCTTAACCATACCATAGACCTCTTTATCGCTTAAATGCGTTGGAGCTGAACTGTCCTCCTCTCAGTCGAATTATTTCTTCATCTCGCGGTATGGGTGAGCCCTCCAAGGAATGTACGGTGACATATGTACACGGTTTTACGTGAGTGCTTCAGCCACTCACTCTCGGTATCATCTAAGCAGTGAGTACATACATTGACCCCTTTTGTACTATGAACCGACAGGTTAGCAAGGGCAGGATAATCATTTATGGTGCAGAACAACAAGGAGCGTAAAGTGAAATTCTCTCATTTGCACGCATCCCATACCTGTACCCCTTCAATCCACAATATTTTTGTATCGCCCATCAATGGTGCTAGGTACACATCAATATCATTTCCAGGTTGCTTCGGCCATTGGATAAGTATTGACAGCAAAATGTACTTCCCCTTCATACACAACCAAGGAGGAATGTTGTAGATACAGAGAGTCACGGGCAAGTGCTATGTCGGTTGCTCATGTTACCGAAAGGATGCATTCCATCAATACTCAATTAAACCTTGAATTCGTCTGTTTCGCACTGAAATCTGCAAACCTCCTATCGATGTTTTTCCACTGGGCGTAATTAGCAGGGTGTCTTAGCTTTTCGTTATTCTTACGCTCATCCGAGTGGCAATGCAGCAGTTTGTATCATTTGGGCTCGCAAAAAATCGCTTCAAACGGAGAATTACAGGAAGATACTACACCACCTTAGCAGGAGACCATTTCTTCACCTCGATTCCCTCGTCATATCTGGTTGATTCTTATGCTTGATTGGGATTCGTTGCACACTCGACATACATGCATGTTTGCATACTCGTTACGGTAGACGATACAGTCGTTCGGACATGCATGTATTCTTTATACTTCCACTCCCAATGGACAAAGAACCTTCTTGGCTTTGTAGATAGTTTTGGGCAACTCGTTTCCCTCCGGAAGTATGTCCGCTAAGAGACCTAATAACGCCGTGAAACTCTTGTCGGACTAATCGTTGCTTGCCTTCAATTTCAGCAGTTCAAGTACGGATGACAACCTTGTGTATTCTGGCTTGCAGACCGGGAACAAAGGTTTGTCCGAGTTCTCCATCAAGCCCAAATTTTAACATACCCCCTCTCATCACAGTTTCCTTCTGCACCGCGAAGCATTTAATCCAGATTGTCATCGTGCAGCCTATCTGATTTGGAACCACAATCGATATCATCCGACGACATATCATTGACTTCGTCGGTGATGTCATTATTGCTACCTTCATGTATAATCTGCTCTTCACCGCGACTGGTCCAACGTATACCCCTTTTGAAACTCATTCAAATCAAGTGTACTTTGATCTGCGCTCGAATCTTAAACATCTTCAGATTCTCGTAGTCAATGCATGTACAATACATATATTCTACCCTATTATTCAACATATCCTCCTCGGCTCTTGTAAAAGCAGACACGCCATTAATGTACTGTTTACTCACACAGTTGCCAACGTACATCCAGTTTTAGCCAATCTACATGATGCATATAACAATTTAGTGTTAAATATTGAATTAATTAATTAGTATACTATAGATGCAACTTTTGATATGTCATTTGAAATATGTATTTCTAATGAACTGAAAAAACAACAATGCATTACAATAGGAGTACAGTGATATATGTGTGACCAATGACAACGACACCAATAAAATCCAAACTTCGGCCAGCTCCCTAGGGTCTAGTTGTTCATCACAAACACATTATAGGCATCCCACCCAACTTCAGATGGAAAGAAGCCAACATTTGCAAAACAATACAAATAGTTAGATCTAAACCATCTTCAGTTCTCTCTTTACTAAGCTAGATTTAGAATATAATACAAGAAACAAATTACTAACCATCAATAGTCAAGAATAAATTACCAAGCTAGATCTACAATCACTCACTTCCCAAATCCGCGGTCTCCTTTCACCAAATCGCCTCAAAGCCCTACCTCCAACAGCAGCAGTGAGAATATAGCTTGAATTTAAGACAAATTTGTGAGAGTCGGGTCTGTAAGAAATGAGATATGCATGTTAGTATCTGTGGATGTGAGTCACAATGTATTATATTGATATTCTTGATTAGTGCTGATGACAAAACAGAGTTCAGGTTGCATGAAACCAAACAGAGCCCAGGCACCAGCATCTGAGTTTCCGACAAGAGAACAGAACAATCCCAACAAATATATTACTACAGAACACCAAGAACAATACAAATGTCTAACATAATTGGCTTCACCATAATCGGCTGACAATACAAATGTCTACAGAATACCAAGAACTAACAACAGAGCCGTCCTCTCTGAGTGCTTCACCATAATCGGCTGATTAATCCAATCACCACAGAATAACACACCTCCATCACACAAGAAAGGCTAACTCGGTAACTATATTGTAGTTCAGGTTTCCTCTAGCAAAAACAATGAAGTTCCCGCTTCTGAATATGGAGATCTATACATTCACTCGACCTCAGTGCTTAATCACTTCCCTCCCACCAAGAACACTGACCACCACAGATACAATACAGATATACACAGAAGCATGCAAAAAAAATCACAAATTCACAGAAGAATGAAACCAAACAAACATTCACAAATTCACAGATCTCTTCAAGTACATCAGCCGACTTTACCTCTCACATTGCTTCATGGGCAACAACATTTTAGTGACTCAGAAAGTACCCTGATGCTATAGAAACAATGGGACGTGCAAGCATCTGCAATTTGCATCTCAAGTTCTCAATCAACTAAAATACATGTGGATTTCTGGGCCACAAACTTTACGTCACACTTTACATCTCAACCAACAGCATCGTTCCTTCAAACAAGAAATGAAAGGGAGGAAACCAGACATACAAAGAAAATGTACAGAGCCAATGTGGATCTGAATCTAGGAGGACAAGGGAGGAGTAGGGACGGCAAGGGGGACAGCCGCATAGAGACCTTACCTTCAAAGGAACCGGCTGGTAGTGCTCGAGAAACGGCGGCGGCGAAGAAGGTCGGGAACGACGCCCTCTAGGGTTTCCGGTGTCGGCGGCACACTTATGGGACAGTGGTGGCACAGTGGAGGACCGGCGGGGGTGCACACGGGGGCCAGAGGCAGCGCACCAGGTGCTGGCGGCGGTGCAGTGGAGGACCGAAGGCGGTGCAGCGGAAATCGCTCGTCGCGAGAGGAAGATGACAACGCGACGGAAATGCGAACCAGTTCGCTCGGGGGGTGTCGTGCGGTGGGATTGAGACGGGGTAGTTCGATGGCATTTTGCAGGTAATAACTATGAACTTCAAAGGATATTTTCTTTTCTGTAAGGTTGGATTCTTACGAAAATATGCGGAAAGACTGTTTCTCTTTGCTAGTTTATTTTCGAGACGGCTCCTCGCGAGAAGCAGAATCTGGTGGTTCTAAGAAGCTAGGTGTTTGGTACTACTCCACAATATCCAAAGGAGAAGCTAGGAGTAAGAGTTGTACCAAACAGGATACGTCTACTTCCCCAACAGTGGTTTCCTCGGACTTAAGAACTTAATGTTATTCTAACGCCCGGGGATCGAACCCATTGGATGGTGTAGTATTATTACGATCTTCTTAGTCGCGCATCTACGGAAGTGTGTCGGTTGGACATCAAAAGTTGATTATATCTTGTGGGTAAAACTGTATAATCTCTGCAGAGTGTGTAATCTATTCGAATAATCGTATACAAGACAGATGATGTAATGTTGTGTACAAGATGCTGAATGGTGCAGTGACGGAAAGATGCTCTGACATTTACTTGAACTGAAACGGTACAGTTCCTGCGGTGCCCGAGGCCACCATCGCTGCCGACTCGTGCGTTCCAAACGGTTCTGTGAGTTGCCCAGGAGCACCAGTTCCTCTCGCCGGTCGCCATCTTCTCCCGTCTTGGTTTGTTGGTCTAACTCTTCCATCCTGTTGCCTTGCTACCACACCGTTGTCGGTGAGATCTCCTTGTCAGAAACTTGTGAAAATGCCCGGGAGCGCGCCGCACCTACTACTACTGCAACGGGAGCAGAGAAACCCATCGAGCCCATCTCAGATGTTGGCATTGACCGGATAAACCATCTCATGTTTGGCAATCCATGATCAATTGGTACCAGTTCAGAGCATAACCGCTTCATTCACTCCACAGAGAATTGACTCAGCTAATGAACATAAATCCGTTAGAAGATTTTTTTTCTTTTCTTTACATGAAGCTTTAGTACTCCAAGCTTCATTACTGAAGAGATGCTTGCATGCTTTACAAATTACAGTACAACTGGTCACTTCTACACTTACTGCATAATAACAAGTCGACGATGCGCGAGGAAGAGAGGTGCTGCATGCCAAACATCATCTCATAAGTCATAACACACAGCACCGCAATTCGACAGATGCCTTGATTTTTTTTCAAACTAAATAAAGAGCATGTAATGTACAACACAAATAGCGTAAATGACCGCATTCACAAACAGCTCGCAAATTGCAGCCTAAGCCTAGTCTTCTCACACCCCCCTCCCTTGACTTGCCGGTGCACGGTGGAACAACATGCTCTTACTTCTCCTCGAACTCCACATCAATTACATCAGGTCCTGAGCTTCTTGAACCGCCAGCCCCTCCAGAGGACCGACTGTTTGGCTGCCATACTATGTTCTGGCAATTCATGCATTGAATGACTTGGTTGCGATAGCCCACAAACCGCCTTTTACATGCTGGGCATGTTCCCTGGAAATGAAACATACTAAATCAGTAACTGCTAGTATAGCTGACTATTACCACACCGTGAAATTGATTTAAAGTGGAAGCGTGAGGATCAACATACGAAAGCACTATGCTGCATATATATCAAGCGACCATGCAAGTCTTTTAGTAGTAGTACATTTGCATTTAGGTTAAACAACTCTCTTACAATGCAATGGGGCCCTCATACAAATATACATATTCAGATGTAGGATAAAACTCTCCAAGCCCCCAAGTATAAACTGAGGAAATGTTAGATAGTACAAACAAACACTCAAGGGATCGAAAAAAAAGTCCTAGCTTTTAACAATTCTTCGATAAACACATAAAGCAAGAGTAGAGACACACATGGCTTTTTACCTCAATGGCAACCCTATTAGCAAAGGTCCCAAGGAGAAGAGGGGCGGCAAAAGGCAGCACGAATGTACCAAAAATGAAAATTCTGAATAGCCACCCTGACAGTGCAAACCAAATGAAAAAGAGTGTCTGCATAAAAAATGATAGTTAACTCATGAGATCTTGAAAAGTATATATTGTTGTTTTTTTTAACAAGAAAATAACCCAGCTTTTATAGAAAGCTAATAGCAGTATATATTATTGTTTGCAGCAGATAATACTGAGGTAGCCAGAAACTAGAGATGAGGAGGTCCTCAAAGTTAGTACTGTTATACATAATATTTGGATCTTTAACAATATATAAATGTACGCATCACTCAGTTTACATGGTTTCCTGGACATGACAGCTGAAGGAAAAAGGTGTATGCCCAGAAGAACTAGTAGATACTCCGTATTAGGATAGATTTCTCACATATTTTCCTCAATACTAGAAATCTAGAAAGATAGATGAATTTCTAATGCACAAGTGATTGTCTCCCTCCTTTCCTGATGTCTTTGTTCTTACTTTTTAGGAAGCATAAAGAAATGATTTCAACAGCAGCAATCAAAGTGGCTGTTTTGCAGATGTCACCTTCACACTCCTAACCACTAAGGGTTCTTATGATCAAGCTATGGTTAAGTTAGGCGTGTAATTTTGGTAAGGAATCTAAGCTCACCCAAAAAAAGAGTAGTACCACACAAGAAGCATCAGGCATTCAGGCTTGAGAAAATCAATCCACTGTTGGGAATCCATTTTCAGTAATAACAGGGAGTTTAAACCAAAGCCATCGCAACCCTCAATCAGACTAACCAATGCAATAGGTGTGCGTTGTAATTGCCATTAGCTGAGTCAATTCTCTGTGAAGCTGTGACGATCTTTGTGAACGAGTATGAAGCACTTGAACTACAACTAATTTAGCAAGTAAATCTGAGTGAATTGAAGCTTCTAGTGAACTCACAGCTAAAGCTCTTCCGATAGGAGTCGCCATGAAGTCATTCAGCTCCCTCCGATACTGCACAGCAAAAGACAATTTAGCCACAAATTAAGCCAACAAATGAGCGCTAATAGACAACTGCATAGAGAGGGGGTCGGAACCCTGGGCCAGTTGCGGGAGAAGTCGACGGAGAAGGAGCGCCACCGCCGGCCGATGCCAAGCTCGGCATCGATCTCCACGGCGCGGGCTCGGGCGGCGCGGACGGCCTCGGACAGGCGCCGGGATATCGCGAACCGGCCATCGAGGCGCTGCGCTGCCTGGCGCGCCTCGAAGGCGAGCCGCTCGGCGCCGGCGTTGGCGCGCCGCACGAAGCCGTTGAAGTCGGCGCGGCCAAACGCGCGGGGGGAGACCGTCGCGGCCCGGCGCCTGCAGCGAGCGGAGGTGGCGGGGGTTGGGTGGAGGAGGAGGCGTCGCCGGCGAGTACCAGCCGCGGCCGCGGCTGGTGGATGCAACTGCACGAGCGTCGCCATGCGGGCGCGTGCGAGTGCGAGATCGCGTCGCGTCGTGAGATTTTTACTTGTGCGGATGTGGTTGCATGGTTCGTGGGCCTCGTGATTCACTCAGTTCGTTGGGCCTCTCTCCCTCTCGTCCTCGCTTTTATTCTTCCGTGCTTGTGCTGGGCCTTTCAACCTAGGCCTCCAAATAATTTGGGTCCGCGTATTTTGCTTTTATTCTTTTTTTAGATGGTACTTTTATTCTTTCTACTCTTTCTAGGGAGAGGTTTTCTTTTCGGTGTTATAATTGGCATATTTTATGGAGTACAGCTACCACTAACACATCTTATCCTTCTTCTTCTTTTCCCCTTTTTGAGTGTATGTTTGGAACACATAAATTTCACACAAAAACAAGATAAAAACAAGAGGGAACGCGTCATTCCATTTATAATCCTCTCCCTCTCCTCTCTCCTCTCTCTCTCTCTCTCTCTTCCATTACTCATTCTAAACGTGCTGTAAATAGGCCAGGCATTCGATTGCTTGGAAGCGATGACAATTCGATCTGCTTGCGTCTCCTCCTCCCAATAGCCTGGGGAGGCTATATATGCAGTTCGGCAGCACAACAAATAGCAGCAGCCAGGAGCAACTGCACCCGCTTCAGCAGAAAGAAGACGAACCACAGCAGCGCATTTCTTGGAGGAGCAAAGCTGACCCGGCAGACATGTCCCACGACAGGTGAGCTTGCTTCAGAGCTTGTCATCTCTTTCTTGGACAGAGTTAAAGAACCACTTTGTTCCAGGAATGAGGGGTGTGGTAATTAATGCTTCAGTTCATGTGTACTTCATGCTGCGAGTTTGCTTGGAAAGTATTCTGTAATATTTTGATAGAAACTAAACTTGATTTCCAACCCATGCCGAGCGACTCTCTCTCTCTCTCAAAAATGGAAGTCAACCTCAATGTGTTTCGTTCTCATATGGAATACTGAATTAGCTTAAAGATATGTAGCACCCAAGTTATCACACCACATGACTGGAGGTCGTGGCTGATATATCCCAAGTTCAGAGAGAAGTGACTGTATCGAGATCAGTTCTACTGCCGCATTTGCAAGCGCCATGTATTCAGGCTCGTTGCTTGATCTTGAGACTGTGGCTTGCTTCCTGGAGATCCAAGAAATCAAATTATATCCAAAGAAGATAGTGAATCCTCCCGTAGACCTGCGATCATCCACACACCTAGCCCCAATTAGCATCAGGGAAAGCACTGAGAAGCAACTAGCTCAATCTTTGAATTCCTAATCCCATGTTTCCAGATAACTTCAGATAGCGCAAGATACGTTTGACTACTACCCAATGACAATCAGTCGGCATGTGTAGATATTGACACACCTTGTTGACAGCAAACGAGATGTCAAGCATGGTGACTGTCAAATACTGCAAAACACCTACTATACTTGTGTATTTGGTAGCTTCGGTAGCTGACAGAACTTTGCCAACTTCTTTGGACAATTTCTCTGAAGTTGACATACGAGTTGACACAGGTCTGCACTTGTTCATATTAGCACGCTGGAGGAGTTCAGTAATACACTTTTTCTATGTTAGCAAAATGCCCTTCTTGTTATTAACAACTTCAATGCCAAGAAAATAATGCAGAGGACCTAGATCCTTGATTGCAAACTCAGCCTTGAGCTCCTGCGTAACTTATATGATGCTTGAGCTAACGAGCCAACTATGACTAGACCGTCTACATATATGAGTACAAACATCACTACTCTGATCTCTAAGAATGAACAAAGAGATATCTGACTTTGATAGAACAAATCCAAGCTCCTGCAGCTTTGTGCTCAACTTGGAATATCATGCCTGTGGCGCCTGTTTCGGGCCATAAATGGTCTTTTCCAACTTGCAAATATGTCGAGGAAACTTTGAATCTTCATACCCTGGGGTTGACTCATGTACACTTCTTGCAATTCTCCATGCAAAAAATGTGTTTTTCACATCTGCTTGCCTGAGTGTCCAACCACAAGAGACTGCAATCGATAAAACCAACTGAATGGTAGTTGATTTCACCATAGAACTAAATGTACCTTCATAGTCAACATCATACCTCTGTTTGAACCCCTTAGCTACCAGTCGTGCCTTGTGCCTTTCAACTATACCATCTACCTTTTTCTTCAATCTATACACCCACTTACAATCGATGAGATTTATTCCAGGCCGCGACCCAACAAGTCTCCATGTTCCATTTTGCTGAAGTGCTGCAAATTCATCATCCATGGCTGCTTTCCACACTGGTTGTGCAAGGGCTTCCTCATGCGATGCTGGTTCAACATCAGTGGGCAGTACTCCATTTGCAAGTTCATCAATAGTGATAGGCATGGCACACCTTGTATTGATGTAAGGCATTGCCCCATCTGTACGCATTTTGGGCATCCGAATATTATTATGAAGCCTAGTGCGCGTGTCCTGTGTCTGTTGTGGAGCCTACATATCTATAATTTCTATGGATAGAATATTGTCAGTAGAACCAGGTTCAGATGCATCATATGAAACAGAAGAATGACTATCTCCTTGTTGGCCAACTCCAGAAGTAATGGGTGATGAATTGGAAGGAAAAGGAAGTAACAAGAGAGGTATGGAAGTACTGAGTGATATATCACTAGTTTGTGATATTTCTGAGGAAGAAAATAATTTAGTCGAATAGGCTTCTCGCAGGAGCAAGTGACAAAGGATTGAGAAAACCTTTGGTAAAGACTATTGTATACCTCATGGATGATGTGCCAAACACTCTTTCAGAGTCTTATGCATTAACTGATGTTGAGTATTGGAAAGAGGCTGTCCATAGCGAGATGGATTCCATTATGGCTAACGGGACTTGGGAGATCACTGATCGTCCTATCGGTGCAAACCTGTTGATGTAAGTGGATCTTGAAAAAGAAAATGACGTCTGACGGTACTATTTATAAGAACAGTGTAAGACTTATGGCCAAGGATTATACCCAGAAAGAAGGTGGAGATTATTTTGATACTTACTCTCCTGTTACCAGATTGACCACCATTCGAGTGCTTATTGCATTAGCTGCTTGCCATAGTCTACACATCTATCAAATGGATGTAAAGACATCTTTTATTAATGGAGAGTTGAAGAAATAAATCTATATGGAGCAACTGGATGGTTTTGTGATTTCTGGATATGAAAATAAGGTGTACAAATTAATCAAATCATGTATGGCCTAAAGCAAGCACCTGAACAATGGCACAAGAAGTTTGATAAAACTTTAACATCTGTTGGTTTTGCTGTGAATGAGGTAGATAAATGTGTGTATTATCATTATGGTTGGGGTCAAGGAGTGATTTTGTGTTTGTATGTCGATGACATACTTATATTTGGGACAAACATTGTCGTTATTGACGAGGTCAAATCTTTCTTATCTAGATACTTTAATGTGAAAGACCTAGAAGAGGCATATGTTATTCTAAATATTAAATTGATAAAATATGAGGATGGGATCACATTGAACCAATCTCATTATGCTGAGAAATATTGAGTCTGTTAGGCTTTGAGAAATGCAAGATTTCCCCAACTCCTTATGATGCTAGTGTTAAGCTTCAAAAGAATCAGGGATTTGGCAAAGATCAATTGAGAAAATTCACATATTATTGATTCCTTTATGTATCTATCTGGTGCCACAAGACCTGACATATCATTTACTATGAGCAAATTAAGTCGGTTTACTTCTAACCCAGGAGATGATCACTGGGAGTCACTTGAGAGAGTGTTGCGCTACTTGAGAGGCACAACCTCATATGGAATTAACTATACTTGGTATCCATCTATATTGGAAGGGTATAGTGATTCAAATTAGATCTCAGATGCAGATGAGATCAAAGCTGCAAGTGGTTATGTCTTTACCCTAGGAGGGGTTGCAGTCTTATGGAGGTCGTGTAAACATACCATATTGACGAGGTTAACCATGGAAACAGTAACTTATAGCACTAGACACAACCACTATTGAGGCTGAATGGCTTAGAGAGCTTCTGTTGGATTTACCACTAGTTGAGAAACCAATACCAGTAATCCTAATGTATTGTGATAACCAAACAGTGTTGATTAAGGTTACAAGTACGAAGGATAACATGAAGTCCTCCAAACACGTGAAGAGTAGGCTTAATCCTATCATAAAACTGAGGAACTCTGGAGTGATTATTGTGAATTATATACGCACTGAGAAAAATCAGGCAGACCCTTTCGCAAAGGGGCTAGCACGGAAGACGATTTTTGTTGCATCTATGGACATAGGAATGAGGCCCATTGGAGTTACAACTCAACAGTAACCCATACCTTTTTATCAGAGATCCCGTGACTTAGGCAATGGGGAAAACAAGTTGATGTTTGAACAAAATAGTACATTTTAATAAAATATATACACATGTCCTAATAGAAAAAATACTCTTAACTGTATAGAAGAATGGCTTAAAGCCTTAATGTATTCTAATGTCCAATGAGGGAAAATGTATTAGCCTACATGATACCTAAAATAAATACACCTACTTGAGTTTAATTGTGAGGTTGCAGTTCACGAGAATAGGGCGTTCTTTAGAAATCTCATGAGCAGATAAGGGGGTATGATCGAATAATGCTCTGTTTAGGCGTGGTTCTTTGACAGCCTAGTATCAGTTGAGATTTCAAGTCAAATCTAATTACGAAAAGCTATTAATTCAAGGCATAGACCATTCATCAGCTGTGAGAAGATGAATCTTATTATTCTACATGCAAGTTCAACCCGTATGGGACTTATACTGAAAGACTGGTATATTAACAACTCTCCAGCACAATAATCTTTATCATTCTTTTTTATGCTTGCTTTGGAATTAGTGGGGGTTGTTAGAATTGGTTTCATATGTGTAAAGACTCATTCATTCCTGAAATTCCAAAGCATGCATGGTTAGTCCCATATTGCCTTGCCAAGTGATGTGAGAGCAATTTATAAGATGGAGTCCTAGCCATCCTTTGAATTGTGCAACCCATAACATAGGATGACATGAGAATGACTATAGCTAAAGTCACACACACACGTACGCACACGCGCACGTATATTCGTGTGGCAAATGCATGACTTGTGACTTGCGACGCGCGACCGTGAACGTGTCGTGAACCCAATTCACTTTTCTTTTGCTGACCACACATTTCTCTCTTTGTGGTCGAAGGCATAGACCAGTGTGGTCGAAACAATGTGATGGAAGCCACATGCTAGTGTGTTCGTAACACTGTGGTCGAAGGCATAGACCAGTACGGTCAAAACATTGTGATCGAAACACAGTGGTCAAAAATTACTAGTCAGATCCATAGACCAAGGTGTCGGAATACACTGGTCGAACCTATAGACCAGTGTGTAATCAAGATTTGATAAACGCTGCTTAAATATCATTAATTGATTTTGAATTAGCAGTTACTAGTGGTTTAATTTGCAGTTACTATAGAGTAATTGCCTCAGCCTTAAAAAGATCTGAAGACGTTCAGATCAAAGACTGGTCGAAAACAATTTCATTTTTCTTCTTCCTCCTCTCTGCTCTCTGGTGCTGAAGTGTTGTGTTGTTTGAACCATTCCATCCCTTCTTCTCGGCATGCACCAGCAAGGAGGGTGAGCGGTTATCTTCGAACCATTGTCACAGAGTTCACCTGCACGAGGCGATAATAAGGTTTCTGGGTAGCGCATCTGCGCGACCGCTCACTGCATTGCTTCCTATTCTTCATCATGTCCAACTGTAAGTTGATCGTACGACCAGACTATTCTGTTGTAAATATTTTATTGTGTATATTTAGAAGTGTAATGAGTAGCATGTTGTTAGTATCGATGTATGCATCACTAGTTTTGTGTGATCTTTGCCTCATAATAAAATATGGAATTAAATTAATGTCTACATTTCTAACAAAATGTCCCTCAAGGGGCCTAGAGCCTGTACTCAATGCTCAGTGAGAAGCTTCCAAAACTTGTTTTGTTTCCTCAAAGGCAGATACCTCTCTATTCATCTTCCATAAAGCACATGTAACAATCTATATGCTTGTGTGCGTGGATGATATCATTATTGCTAGCTCCTATTTTGTAGCCACAAACAACCTCATTAAACAATTGACAGTGGAACCGTTTTATCAACAGATCTGTGGAATTCGTTTGCAATTCCCCAGACGGTCTGTTCAGGAAAGTTAGGTTAGTTTTGTCACCTCCAAGCAAAATCACTTTCTTGACCAAGTCTTTCTGGCCGAAGGAAGTATCGATCGGAAGGGTTTTTTCTCCGATCGCCTTACTACGACCACTACACAATTGTAGGGGTTTTTATGACTTTCTGATAGTCGTAAGCAACCTTTCTGACCAAGCAAACTCCTGGTCAAAGTAATACTCAAGTGTCGAAGAGTTTTTCCTTCGACTATGGTTCTACGACATTTTTCATAGTCGCAAGTCCATTTGCGAATCCTTCACCAAGTAAGTTACTTTCACTTGAAGCTGGGGGGCTAGATGACGAGGATCTAATAATCCTCATTTTATCTATTATCTATAATTCTTATTATGGGTAAATACGATGTCACATAGTCTCCAGAAGTACCCCTTATTTTTATAAGGGAGAGGCCTACCAAGTGATTGTAAGATCTTCTACAATCACCCCCCATAGTCGTAAGTCTTGCTACGACTACTACCTGATCGTAAGTCTTTCTACGACCATTACATGGTCGTAAGTCTTTCTACGATCACTACATAGTCGTAAGACCTTTTACGACTACTACCTGGTCGTAAGTTCTCCTACGACCAGGCAAACCGCGACCACCTTATAATCAAACCTACAGGCAAGTGGGTCCAATTGATTAAGGAATCCGAACGGTATGCACGCACTACTATTCCGCGTAGTAATAGTACTTAAATACCCCATTATCTTTGAATGATAATTGCCAGACGGCGTGGAGAAGCCAATGCGCCGTAATTATCGCCATCATGCCCATTATCGCTCAATTAAGGCGCCTCTTTCGCAGGACAAAACGACTACTCCTTCACGACTATATAAGGGCATCAGGGAGACAGAGAGACAAAAGGAGAGATACAAGTTCTATTCTCTGTAATAGTCTTAGCTTCTTACTTGATCATCAAGAATACCACACCACACAGGATTAGGGTTATTATTCTCTCCGGAGAAGGCCTGAACCTGTCTAAACATCCCGTGTCAACCACTCTGCGTGATTTCATCTCTAGAGACCCCGAATCAAATAATCTTTACGTAAGATCGGTTGTAATACACCGGCGCTGGCGCCGACCGTGGGGATCTTCCGTAATCTCTTGTCAACATACTCTTTTTCCAATCTCATGCAATCATGGCGGGAGAATGGAACGAGGAGAACTGGTTTGACTTGGCGACACGCAGACGCCGACATGGATGCGGTTTCGACTACGAGCCGAGTGATGCATCCGCCGATGGTGATGTTGCCTCCGGAGATTATTCTCCAGAAACCATCCCATTAATGGAGTTGAGGAGGGATCCTTATCCCCACAACGATACGCCCAACAGAGGAGCCAATTCCTCAAAGGACAAGGGTCAATCCGACCGAACCGCACCTGTGAGGACTCACAACACAACGAGTTTTTCCTCCAAGTGTTCAAGTCCCCTTAAGGCGGTCCGACTTGGTGAGTCAAGTTCGGGAGCCACCATTCCAGACTCCACCAAAGATCTAGTGATCCTCTCTCGTGGTAACTCAGAGAGGGTGGGATCAAACATGCTTTTCCCGCAAATTGACCGCCTCCCGCAGATCTCATTTGCGAACGGAGATGCTTATAACCCGGAGTTCCCCTACCGAGAGGATTACTCCAAGTCGCAGATGGTGTCTCTCGAGCACTCCTCAAGCGGGAGGCCTCGAGCGCAAGTGAGAATCATCAACGGAGGTCTTCGCCCTTCCTCAATCGTGGTCACCTCATGGAGGCCGAGATAAGAACACTCCCGAAGATCACACACCGCCCCTCGTGGTAATGGCAAGGGCACCACCGGTGGCAGAGAGAACCAACACTGATGAACGCGAGGAAATCCTCGACATTCTCGCACTCCACCGAGAAGGCCTCAAAGACTCGATGAGGAGGATTTTGATGTCGTCCCAAGAAAGAAAATTGCGCCCGTAAGAACTCGCTCGCGATTCAACATCACGGAGGAGGTACAAGAACTCCAGACATCAACGACTTGCTCGAGAATCCCACCAAGAGCTTGCTCGAACGCTGTGGTACGATCTCTTTGTCAAGAGATTACGCAAAGACTTCGAATCGTGATGACAAGATCGGAGGTACTCGTCGACAACATTCGTGTAGTCGTAGCAATGCGACTTCCTCACTACCACCAATCGAATATTTCTCCACGAGGAATCGACACGCCATAAGTCGAATCGATCCCTATTCGAGAAATACATTTCGATCGGCCGATGATCAAGAAGCCCCTGAGAGGTGATCATTCACCACTCGACAAAGAAATTCACAACGGTGGAGTACGAGTAGTATTCCCTCGAGAATCGAGACCAACTACGTAGCAGTCAACTCGCACGGTATCGTCGATACGATCACCGGTGACATTAACCCTTCTTTCCTACAAAGAAGGTGTCAAGAAGTGATTACCGGATGCCGCATTTTCGCCGACCTTCGAAAGGTTCACGCCACCTCATTTTCGCCGGTGAACATGGAGAAATTTGATGGATCTCAAAATCCCATCGAATTTCTTCAGATCTATACAACAACCGTCCGAGCAAAGAAGAGGAGGAGAGCATGTAATGGCGAATTACCTTCCGATCAGGCTCGAAGGATCTACTCGATCGTGGTTATTAAACCAACCACTCGAGTCGATCTACTCTTGGCAACACCTCGCGATCTTCTACAGCGAATTTTCAAGGCACATACAACCGCCCGAAAGGAAGACGACTTGCACCGGATAAAAAGAACAACAACGAGACTTTGCGCCAATTCATCAAACGCTTTAGTCGTTCAGAACTCAATTCCGAAATTTCGATTCCTCCGTGATCGTGGCTTTTAAGCAAGGAGTCCGTAGTAGAAGGATAACGGAGGACATTGCTTTGAATCCTCCCAACATCATTGCCGAGCTCTTCGAGATGGCCGATCGATATGCAATCGCTTCGAGGCAATGAGTGGAACAACACTATCGATCGAGAAATGTACACACTCGAGAGCCGTGAAGTGGTAAGGATAAAAAGCAAAAAGTCCAAGAAGAAAATAAAAGTCAAAACCACAAACCGGTGGTTCCAAGGAGGTTTTGGCCGTAAAGATAGAGAGCCCCAAACCACCAAGTCGCACTCGATCAAGGCAAAGGTAAGCGCCCTGATCGTAGGAACGACAAACCAAGGTGGTGTCCTTTCCATAAAAAGGAAGGACATGACCTCCAGAATCGCCGAAGTTTTCCAAAGAAAGCTCGAGGACTACTACAACAAGAAGCACCACTCCCTACTCTCGAAAGCGTGTAGGACATACGAGTGGTCAAAAGTCGTCGGATGATGAGGAGATGCCGTCCAAGATCCGCAACATACCGTTGAGCACATCTACGGAGGATCATCCAGATACGACTCCAAACGACAACTTAAAGTCACGGACGAGAGGTAAATTCCATACATACTCCTCTCACAATAAATTACCAAGTAGTCGGAAGTTACCATCTCTTTTGAGAAGGATGACCGCCCAATCACTACGAGTCGATCAGTCGATATCCGATTGTGGTCGAACCCACTATCAACAACCGTCGGGTCAATCGAGTGTTGGTTGATGGTGGCGCTTCTTTGAACATATTATTTACTAATGCCCCGGACGAGATGCAAGTACCAGGACAAAGGTAAGGCGATGACGATACTCCTTTCATGGAATCGACGGGTCTTCGCCAAACCTATTGGCCAAGTTTCTCTTCCTTTAACATTTGGCTCACCAAGTAATTTCGTGACGTAGAAAGTCTCCTTTGATGTGGTCGATTTCGATCGGCATATAACGCCATACTCTGACGACCAACTTTGGCAAAATTCTTAATGGCTACTCATTATGGGTATCAATGTCTTAAGATGCCAGTCCCAAAGGAGTGATCACCATTCAATGTGACAAAAGATAGCGATAGTCTGCGATCGTCGATCCTCGAGATGGTTGGTCAAATACCAACTCGAGATGAAAGTCACCTTCGACTAGCAAGTCGAAGCCTCAAAGTCGCACCAAAGCCGAACGACCAAGTCAAAGAGGTTCCTCCGACGAGAAGAGCCCTCAAGATCTGCTCGCACGGGAGACTTCCGACCCCAAATAGGAAGACGCCTCATTACCTTCCTCCGAGCTAACGCAGATGTCTTTGCGTGGCAAGCATCCGACATGCCCGAGTCCCTGTGGAGGTGATCGAGCACGTGCTAGCTTTACGGCCGATAAAGTACCGTGAAACAAAAATTACGGAGATTTGCCCCTGATCGACGAGATGCTATTAAATCAGAGTTGGATAAGCTACTTAAAGCAGGCTTTATAAGAGAAGTCAACCACCCAGAGTGGTTGGCTAACCCTGTAATGGTCAAAAAGTCAAACGGCAAAGGGCGATGTGCGTGGACTTTATCGATCTTAATAAAGCTTGTCCAAAAGATGATTTCCTTTACCTCGACGATCACCGTTGATTCTACCGCAGTTGTGAGATATTAAGTTTTTAGATGCATATTCTGGATACCACCAGATCAATATGTGTTTAAACGATGAAGAAAAGACCGGATTCATTACTCCATTTGGTACCTTTTGCTATGTCAAAATGCCATTTGGTCTAAAGAATGCCGGTGCTTCTTTTCAACGCCTAATGCAATCGACTTTTTCATCTCAATTAGGCCGGAATTTGGAAGCCTATGTTGATGCAGAGGGAAAGCTCCAGTTGAGGACGACATTGAGGACGCTTCTATGGAAGAAGTGGAGGAATCAAGTTCGGATAACAACGGCAGCGACAATGACTTTGATGAGAACGCTGGAAATGATGTTGAGGAGAATGAAGATGATAATGAGGACGCTCCAGATGAGTCTCAATTCTTTGGTCTTGATGTCTCAAGGTTAAGAAGTGAAGAATATGCAATATTGAGACATGTTGATCAAGATGTCGTTCTCGAGACCGCAACGATGGGTATGTTCCACACCAAGTTTCAAAGAAGATGTATTCAAGATTATCTATGCGAAGAAAAATTTGCTAATCACAGATATGTCAAATGGAACTACTCGCACGTAATCCAACCTACAATGGACTTTCTGGACTTTTCAAATATGTAGGTTTGGATACCTTGGTTTCTCCGAATCGCAGCTTTCATTCAAAAGTCATCGACAGCTTTATGCAACGATTTTGTGTCTCGGATTACGACAAGCTAGTTTGGATGATGGGCATAGAAAATTAAAGGCTACAAGAAAGCGGTTCATGGATGCCTTAGGTTTGAAGGAGTCAAGGGTGTAAGGATCCATTTGCAGAACCCCTAAACCTTGCTCAAATAGATGAGTTCTATGATCAGAATAATCCTCATTCTTGCGGTAAGGTGACAGGACTCCTTCCCCTCCCTAGTATTATTAACAGGATCATGAGATCATCATTCTTCCCTAGGAGTGGGAATAATGATGAATTCCATGGGAGTGCATGGAATGCGATTCAGTACATTATGGAGGGCACTCGCTTCGATGTCATAGATCTTATTTTCAGAGAGATTGACACCTCCAAGGGAGACAAGACTAAGAGTATTTATTATGCTCCCTACATAATGAGGCTTATCAAGAGCATAATTGAATTCAATACTCCCTGTGACATAGAACATAAAGAATACAGACCCAGGGACGCTCCTCCTCCTCCTGCTCCTCCTGCTCCTCCTGCTCCAGTGGCTCCTCCTCCACCTCCTCAGTATCAGGGACAGGGCTCCTCCTCTCAGGATCCCCAAGCTCAAGACCATGTCCTAGCAGCGATGCTTAATCTTCAGCTGAGTGTGGATCAGATTCGCGCATCTCAGGAGGCTTTTCAGGCAGCTGCATTTTCTCGATTGGATGAGTTTGAGGCTGCTACCACATCCAGTTTGATGCTTTATCGTCTTTCGGATGACGGATTCTGCGAGCGATTTCATCGCCTTCCAAAGCAGAAGCAGCGCCTCTTTATTATCAACGATCTGGACGTGGACCTCACCTACCCTCCTTCTTTTGGCGAGGAGATCAGCCTTCATCCTCTCAAGACCCTCCTGCTGAGCAGTAGCCGTTTGTTTTATTTAGGTCATTAGACCTTGTATGCACAAAAATTGTAATATCTTTTATAACTACTTGGTTGTATGACTCTCATTGTGGCTATGCTATCTTTTGCTACTCTGTGTGAGAATGTGATTTTTATGTCATGATTTATGTTTGCATGAGATGTGGATGAGATGTGATTATGAATGAATATATTTGTGGTTGATTATATCTTCTTGTCTCCTGTCGTGGATGTCCTCTTTACAAGAGAAATTTCACAAATTTTTATAAAAATCTCTCTCAAGCATTGTTCTTTATGTTCTCTCAACATAGTTTGTGAAAATTGTTAAAAAGAGAGGTTATCTATATTTCTTTTCAAAAGGGGAGGTTAGTTGAATATGTTTCAACTATCATTTCAAGTGGTTCTCAATGTTTTGATTTAAAATGGGAGAATGTTATGATCAATAGGTTTGTAACCTATCTTTGTTTCTCCTCTCACATCTTGAGAACAAAATTCCACCTTGGTCATATAAGTTCAATTCATACTTTTTGTGACCAACCTCATTTTTTTGCAAGTGGTATCGTTTTGCAAATACTCCTTTTGGCTAAGCTTTATCTTGTGCTTTTGGGTGATTTATGCCAAAAGGGGGAGAATGTTTTTATCAATATTCTTCATTTGGATGTTTGATTTGTTTAGACATGCCAAAAGAGGGAAAAGGAATGCATTAGCTGTGTAAGGGGGAGAATGTTTTCATATGCATTTTTGTTTAATGCTTTATATTTCACCTCATATGATGCATAGACATAGTTCATTAGTTTAAATTCTTATCTTATGTCTATGAATATCCAAATGTTGTTATTGATAATGGATTTGTCATCAATCACCAAAAAGGGGGAGATTGAAAGATCTAGACCCGCCATTATGAGTTAATGGATTGTTTTGGTGATTAATGACAAATCCAAATATGAGACTAACTCTTTTATCAAGTATTATCTTTGTGTAGTCTCATTTGGATATAAAGGTGAAATACAACGAGGTATGCAATCGACATCTCAATCGATATATTGTTGCATTTCTGATCCAAAATATAGGATTGAACTCAACCTTAAGTTAAACTTGAATATGTGCATATGACCTTATTACACATTTGTGTATGCACACATTTAGGGGGAGTTTTATCCTATACTTTGTGGTTTCATTAGTATTGATCCATATTCCATTTTCCACATATACTAAGGATCTTTACGTTGAAACAAAACCTTTGAGTATACAAAACTTGTATAGTTCAGATATACTCATGTTATGAGTATATAGAACTTGTGTAGTTCTTGTATACTCATGTTAGAGTATATATAACTTGTGTAGTTTATATACTCAATTGTTCTCTCATTTATCATCATTAAATTTATGAAAATTTATGGTTATCATCAATTACCAAAGAGGAAAGATTGAGGTATCTTGTCCCACCATTATGAGTTAATGGTATGGTGTGGTAATTAATGATGATCACATTGTGGAACTAACATTTTCCATGAGTTGAATATACAAAGTTATGTTCCAGATGATGAAGACTTGGGATGATCATGAGTTGATCATCAAGTCAAGAGCTTGGTGTAAATGATGCATCATGAGTTGATGCTTATCAAGAAGAGATGATCATGAGTTGATCATCAAGACAAGAGAAGACCCATCATGTGTTGATGGAGGTCAAGTGAAGGATTGCATCATGTGTTGATGCATATGAAGACTCGGGATGGAGAAATCATCATGTGTTGATGATGTTCAAGACAAGATCCCGAAGTGAAGAAATCATCATGAGTTGATGATTGTCAAAGTCAAGGACCCGACTTGAAGTGTTGATGTGCGCCATCAATCTTCAAGAAGATGCAAGGCAAAGGTATGACTAGCTAGGGCTAAGGATGTGTTCCTAGTCTTTACCGGTCTCGGTGTTTGGTTGATAGACCGGATTGCTAGTATAGGTTTGCCGTACTATTAAGAGGGATCTTAACTAGTAGTTTGAGTTAGTCATGTGTTGATAGCTCATTATATTTGCTCTAGCTCATCTAGGCATGATGCTATTTATTTGCGAATGTGTTTTGCAAATAATCGAGGCTCATGCATAACCCTTGTAGCATGTGACTTAAGTTTGCAAATGCGTTTTGCAAATGGTGTAAGTCCATGTACCTTATTCCTTGTGATGAGTATTCTAAGGGTTAGCAAATGTGTTTTGTAACCTACTGAGAATATCATCTTTGAAACCTTGTCGAAGATTGCATTCAAATGAGCTAATGTGTTTTGCCATTTGAAGTAGAGCAATTGAGTTGGATTCGTGAATCGGTCGGCCGGCGGAAGGGTCACCGATCGGACCGGTGGCAAATCGTCCGACCGGTGTGCTCTGGCGCGTCGACCGATTATACTTGAACCGATTTCCTTGTGCGGAAGTTCATTGTTGTAAAAATCGGAACTTCCGCGGTGAGGAAGTTCCGAGTTCGAGCGAACGGTTTTTCCGAGCTCCCTTTTGGGACTTAGCCAATTTCGCGACGGTCATCGGATCGCCAAGACGGGCGATCGGACCGATATCTGGCGGTCCGACCGCCATGCATGGCGATCGATCGCCAAGGCCCAACGGCTACTTTTCTAGCCGTTGGCACATGAAGCGATCCGACCGCCATTGGTTGGCGTCGACCGCCCGGGCTGCTTTTGATGGAATCTTCTCCCAACGGCTAGTTTTTGTATGTGGGCTATATATAGACACCTTGGCCGGTTGGGAGAGGTTGTTTGTGCTATTGTTAAGTGATACACTCTTTCTTTGAGCTAAGAGCAAGCCTCTATTCTCTTTTGTGCATGTGTTGCACTTGGTGAGATTAGAGAGTAAACCCTAAGTGCATGTGTTGCCTTAGGTAGTGGATTGTGTATCCACGTGAGCGTTGACACTTGATTAGTTCAAGTGAAAGTTCGGATTTGTTACTCTTGGTGTTTGCCGACACCTAGACGGCGTGAGGCGTCGTGCTCGGTGACCTTCTCAAGAAGCTTGTGAGAAGGCCCGACGGTTATGAGTGGTTTGGTGCTCGCCATCTCCGGAGTGGAGGAAGAGCAACCATAGTTGAGCGAGGTGTTGGTTGGTTTGGAACCGGTCCTAGTGTTGGACTTACCTCTGAGGTGTGTGCTCATTTGAGGAGCCGGTCCAACGGGTTGGGCTTACCTCAACGTGGATTAGGGGAGACCGGCAAGTCTCCGAACACCACGGTAAAACATAAGCGTGTCATCTTGTGTATACTTGTGCTTTACTTTGAGCAATTTACATTCTTGCTTTAATTGCTTATATATCTTGTATGATTGCTCACTTTGTATTGTGTTCATATTGTCGGTGCACTTAGTTGAGCCTAGTTGATTTAGGTTTTAATTGAGCAAAACCAATTCGCTATTAGCTTAGTATTTATATATTGGTTTAGCCCGATAAAGTTTTTAAACCGCCTATTCACCCCCTCTAGTCGGCCACCTCGATCTTACAAAGAGTTAAAGACGACCACCATCGAGCAACGGGAGAAACACCATTTTTCTAGTGTTCTGAGTCGAAGCCATGCTTCCTCCGAGCTAAAATTGCGATCGACACGAGTTGAAACTTTCAACAACTCGGATCAGAACAACTTCGAGCAGATGACATTAACCTACTCGAAGAAAGGAGAAACCTAGCCTTAATCCGTTCGGGAGTCTACCAACAAGCCCTGCGCAGATACTATGATCGTAAGGTCCAACCTCGCAGCCTTTTTCAGAGGTGACTTGGTATTGAGGCTCGCCAATCCAAGTCTAATCGAATAAACTTTCCCCAAATGGGAAGGTCCTTACGATGGTCGAAGTAACCCGCCAGTGGTCGGTGCACGACTAGCGATGGAAGATGGGCGAGTTCTCTCAAACTCTTGGAACATCGACCGATTCGCAAATTCGATGTGTGACCAATTTCTCGAGCAATAAAAGTCCGTGTTCTTTCTACTTCTCTTGCCTTATTTTTGAGTAGTGCTTTTTAATCTTTCGACTATAATACAAAAACACACGATTTTCTTTACACCGGTCTAAAAGCGAGTAACGCCATCTAGTCGAAACTTCTCCTCTCGCATGTGGTTCTCGCCACTAGAAGGAATTTCCTAACATCGACTCGTTACTCATTTTTGCCGCCAATACAAAGAACTCGGTTTTATCCAATGAAATGTTCTCAAAGCCAACTCTCTCAATCTTAGTTTATTTTTTGTGATTTCCAAAAATATTCTAAGTAGAGTGCACTTGATATATTTATTCGACCACCTTTGATGTACTCGCTTCGTTTTGACCGGTGAAGGAAGAGACACACCTAGTCGAAGTTTTTCCTCTCTCGCATGTGGTCCCGCCCACTAGAAGGAACTTCCTAGCGCCGCTCGCCTCCTACTTTTGCTATCGAAAAGACTTATCGAGTCCATCGTAAAAGGGTGAACGAATTATTAAAGTCCTCTAGACGCTTGCTTAACTCAAGTTGTTGTTCTTGGTTTGATTAAACCGGTGGAGATGGTAACATCACCTAGTCGAAGCCTTTCCTCTCTGACGTGGTCCCGCCCACTAGAAGGAACTTCCTAGTGTCGAGTCGTTTCTACTCTTTCGATCAAGTGCTTGACAACCATAACAAAACTATAAGTTAAACAAACCTCTCTTTGTTTTCGTAAACCTCATTTCAAACACTATTTACTTAGGTTGTCTAAACAATCTAAGCAAATAGTCGGAGCTAGGATAAAGTTATTAATTTGACTTCAATTCTTAGTCTTTCATTCGCTTATTATCTTTTGAGTTACTAACTACTCGACAAGATGATTTTCGAAAACAAGATGGCCTAGGATAAAGTTATCAATTTGACTTCAATTCTTAGTCTTTCATTCGCTTATTATCTTATGAGTTACTAACTACTCGACAAGATAATTTTCGTGAAATAAGATGGATCATATATCACTCATCAATGATATTGTCCGCCTTACAAGGTAGTTACAAGATTACTCAAGGGGAGTGCCTAGTCAGATTTCCTCCGCCACCTTTTTGCCAACCGATTGCATTTCCTCAATCGACGATTTGCCTCGATTGAGCAATCGAACTAGGCTTCAATTGGTTGCACATTAAGGCGGGGATCTTGAGCTTTAAGTTTCGCCAAAGCGTAACTTACTCCCGCCGATCGCCTCCTTATTGATTCACTTGATTAGCCTTGAGTGGTCACCATTTCTTGCAATTTTCCAACTTGTTCCCCAATGGTACTTGTGTGAGCGGCTATAGTATCTTCTTGAGGAGTTTTTCCTCGTAATGTAGCTCACTAGCACATTGTTCAGAGAATGATGTTGCCCTCAAGACTAGTCTTCATCGACTCCATTTCTGTTGGGTACAAGTCGAAGCCTCATGAAGTTTCTTGTTTTCGACCACTTGTTCAAAAGAATAAAATCGGTCAAACAAAAATAAACTTCTTGAGGAAGATAACACAAAGATAATTGTAGGTAAAAGCATTTCTTACCTACTAATTGAGAATCCAGCTTAACCTCTTCTCGATGGGAAGCAATGGTTTCAAAGTGCTTTTTCTCCCATGCTCGATGTCCTCTGCATTCATCTTAGCGATGCGGACGGACTCATTGTAGATCAAGGTTTTCTCTTGGATTTCAAAGATTAAGGCTTCTCAATTGGGCGCAATTTTCGAACAAGAAATTGACATTAGAAAAGGAAAATACTCAAAAGGACAACGGTAAAGAATTACTTACTGTTATTTGAGTTCTAAGACCTCGAGTTCTTGATCCTTATTCGTGGTAATACGGAAAACTCTGAATGACCAAAGCTTTTCTTGAACTTGTCCGGAGCTTCCGTGATCTCATTTTCTTTATCGGAGAAGAAATGAGAGTCGGGTAAAGGTTAAAGATCAAAAGCGGTCTTAAGTTCAAGACTTATCGTTTATTTTTTCCTGCAATCTTTTAGATGCAGAGCAGTCTCTCAAGTCTATCCGAGAGGACTAATGCTTCGTTCCTTAGCCTCCTCGACTCTTCTTTTTCATAGTCGAAGCGAGTCACTAAGGTCTTCGTATCACTTTATTTAACCTACAAAGAACGAAGCGAAGATAAACATCGGTAGAATGGTTGTAAGTACTTCTACAACCACCGACCTAGTCGTAAGTTTTTCACGACTACGATATGGTTGTAAGTCTTTCTACGACCACTACTGGTCGTAAGTAGTCGTAAGCTTTTTACGACTAGTACTTTGTCCTGAGTTTCTTCCATGACTATTCTCGTAAAACATTATACGAGTATTTAAGTCTAAAACAATTATGAATGATAAGTGACTTACCATCTCTCTGCCTCTCGCTTGCAGTAGTTCTTTCTCTGTCTTAGCTCTAAAAGTTGTCGATGATACTCACCGACAACAACGACAATTTGCTCGAGCTTTCTCGCAAAAGAAAACAGTGAGAAGAGAAGGAAAGTCACATATATAAGTATTTTGAAGATACTTACATTCATAGTCGTCCTAGCAAACATCGAATATACAAGGTCCGGGTTCTGCAGCTTATCTATCCTCGCGACTTTGTCCCACCACACCTTCTCGAGGCGCTCGTTATCAAAAGTATTCTCCGTATTTGGGATGGGGGACTCGGTCACGAGATTTGTAAGCAGAAGACCCTACGACGGAGGCAGGCCCAAAGAAGTCACCACAGAAGTTGAAATTTTCTCCTTCCGGTTCTCAGAACTTCTCTCGGGTAGGGAAGGAACGCCTCCTACAATTTCCTTCCCAGAGCGGTGCACAAGCTGGTCACCGCCTTGACCAGAGGCTTCCACAGCTGCCCCTGTTGTTTCTACGACCTCAGTAGTCGTAGCGGCCACCTCAACAGTAACAGCCGCTACTTCAAGGGTCGTAGCTACGACTTCAGCAGATGTGGGAGTCACTCTGGGAGTCTCGACTTCATCGGCCACCTGGGCCAAGGGTGATGCTTCGACCACCTCCATTGCTACCTCCTCAGTAGCTGAAGGGATGGCAATGGACTTCTCAACGGAAGCATTCCCGGGGGCTGAAGAAGTCAGACTGAAATAAAGAAAAGCAAATCAAGTTGTGAAAAAGAAAAAGGTAAATGTCGTTCTTACACTTTAGTAAATTTCACATACCTCTGCACCCTGGTCTTAACCAGGAATTTTGGAGCAATCCTCCCAACGGAGGACCTCTTCTTCTCCACGACCACACGCCCGTCGAGGTTCAACAATCGGCTCAGCTACGACCACGTCTGGTCGTAGAGTTTGGACAGGAACCAGAGCTCGGTTTCCTGATTCTCTGGATGGCCGAGATCAGTCTCGACCATTCCAAGAGCAACACCGCCTCGATTGCGAGTTGTGCCGATCAAAGATCGTCCTTCATAAAGACACAAAATCTTTCCAATTCTCCTTTTCCAGTTGCCTAACAAAACTAGGAGTGGCAGAAACTGCGAAAGATTCTTTGTCATAACAGAAGGGTACCTTAGCCTTGCGAGGTTTACGCTTAAGAGATTCAGCTGCCTCAACCTCCTCGGCTTCGATGGCTGCGGCCTCGGCTTAAGATACAGCTACAGCTGCCGCAGGCCTTGTAGAGGGTCTGGTTGAAAGACCAGAGCTTGAGCTTGCTCCCCCCTTGTCGGCAGATTTTACAAGTCGACGTCTCTTAGAGGGAGGAGCCGAGCCTTTGTCTTTCGACAACCCAGCGCCAATAGTCATCAGTACGACTTCTTCGTCGTCCTAACGATTTTCCATGCCTACTTTCTGTAAAACAAAACAGAAAAAGAAGAATCACTAATTAGTCGTAAGTTTTTCTACGACTAGTGCCAAGTCGTAAGTTTTTCTACGACTCTTTCTTGATCGTAAGATATTCTACTATCACCATTAGTCGTAAATATCTTCTACGACTATAAAGTCCTAAAGAAAGAATCAACTTTTTGATTACCTTTAGGCGCTCTATCCTTTCATCTGCGGACAAAGCCGCAATGACTTGAGGAACGCCCCTGAGTGGCGGAGACTTCATGAGATGAGTCGACTCTAGAGTCAACCTCGGCTGTGAAAGATCTGTGTAAACAGATAAGAATATTAGACAAGGTTGAGAAAGACCAAACCGAGAGCTAAGTCGACAATTACTTACCCTCCTCGTAGTCTCTGGTTGTGTCTCCTCTTCCCGAGTATCTCCACATAGGAGATGCTCGTTTCTTGAAGGACTAATTGGCGTGTGATGAAATCCTTCACCACATGCCATCCGGTCACCCTTCTTCCTTCAAGTCCTTAATGGCTTGAATATAAGGGCTAATCCGTGAATATCTTCAGGGTCGAATTCCATGAAGATTTCTTTTGTGACCTTCCCCATGAAAGAAAGGTGTCTTGAGGTGACCTTCAAAGAGAACCACCTCTTTCTCGGCCGACCACGAAGACGGGTGAAACTCTGAATATACTCCTTCGACTTGAGTCGTGGAGTTTGCACCACGACTTCGGCGATTCGGTTTGTCGAGCCATCCCATAATAATATTGGAGCAGCTCGAGATCCGCGGATCCCAGTGCCGCCGCACAGATACACGAACACACTCAACATGGTAATGGAATTGGGACCTAAGTTCACGGTTCCACCCCAAAGTGTTCGAGTACTACTTTAAGAAAGTGGTGGGCGAGCAATCGAAGGTCGCGACTCAATACGCTTGGAAAACGGGATTTGCCCATTTTCCCCGATGGCGATCTTGCCCGATAGCGGAATCCACTTTACGAGCCTTCTCGGAATCTTCCGACATCGACCAAGATCTTGATCTTAGCGCATCCATCTCCGATTCTTCCCATTCAAAAACTCTCTTGGCCATTTCGCCGTAAGCAAGAAGTTTTTGATTGGGTTGGCGTGAGAAGATGAAACCTAGTCGAGGACGGAGAAAGCAAGAGCTCGAAGAACAATGGAGTGATTTGAGGAAAAGGTAAAACCCAAGTCTACCTCTGGTAAGTTTTATAATCGCATGATCTCCGCCGCCGAAACCGTCTCGGCTATAGGTCTATGGGAGTTGGTTGTACCGCCGGAACCGCTTCATCGGACAAGTGTGAGAGCCGGTTGCAATTCCCCAGATGGTCCGTTCGAGAAAAATTAGGTGCGTATTGTCACCCCCAAGCAAAATTACTTTCTTGACCAAAGTCTTTCTGGTCGAAGGAAGTATCAATCGGAAGGGTTTTTTCTCCGATTCCCCTACTACGACCATCAGACGGTCGTAGGGGTTTTTACGACTTTTAATAGTCGTAAGCAATCTTCACGATTGCAATCGCCGAACCGCTTTATCAACAGATCTGTGGAATTCGTTTGCAATTCCCCAGACGGTCTGTTCAGGAAAGTTAGGTTAGTTTTGTCACCTCCAAGCAAAATCACTTTCTTGACCAAGTCTTTCTGGCCGAAGGAAGTATCGATCGGAAGGGTTTTTTCTCCGATCGCCTTACTACGACCACTACACAATTGTAGGGGTTTTTATGACTTTCTGATAGTCGTAAGCAACCTTTCTGACCAAGCAAACTCCTGGTCAAAGTAATACTCAAGTGTCGAAGAGTTTTCCTTCGACTATGGTTCTACGACATTTTTCATAGTCGCAAGTCCATTTGCGAATCCTTCACCAAGTAAGTTACTTTCACTTGAAGCTAGGGGGCTAGATGACGAGGATCTAATAATCCTCATTTTATCTATTATCTATAATTCTTATTATGGGTAAATACGATGTCACATAGTCTCCGTAAGTACCCTTATTTTTATAAGGAGAGGCCTACCAAGTGATTGTAAGATCTTCTACAATCACCCCCATAGTCGTAAGTCTTGCACGACTACTACCGATCGTAAGTCTTTCTCGACCATTACATGGTCGTAAGTCTTTCTACGATCACTACATAGTCGTAAGACCTTTACGACTACTACCGGTCGTAAGTTCTCCTACGACCAGGCAAACCGCGACCACCTTATAATCAAACCTACAAGGCAAGTGGGTCCAATTGATTAAGGAATCCGAAACGGTATGCACGCACTACTATTCCGCGTAGTAATAGTACTTAAATACCCCATTATCTTTGAATGATAATTGCCAGACGGCGTGGAGAAGCCAATGCGCCGGTAATTACTGCCATCATGCGCCCATTACTGGCTCAATTAAGGCGCCTCTTTCGCAGGACAAAACGACTACTCCTTCACGACTATATAAGGGCATCAGGGAGACAGAGAGACAAAAGGAGAGATACAAGTTCTATTCTCTGTAATAGTCTTAGCTTCTTACTTGATCATCAAGAATACCACACCACACAGGATTAGGGTTATTATTCTCTCCGGAGAAGGCCTGAACCTGTCTAAACATCCCGTGTCAACCACTCTGCGTGATTTCATCTCTAGGAGACCCCCCGAATCAAATAATCTTTATGTAAGATCGGTTCTAATACACCAACAAGTGTCTTGGAGCTGAATATAAAGCACTGGCTAATGCAACGACTGAGGTTATCTAGGTTCAATTCTTACTGAAAGAGCTGCAGGTTATACAATCTAGAGCACCAATTCTCTGGTGCGATAATCTTGGTGCCACACACTTGACTGCAAATCCTGTTATCATGCTAGAACAAAGCACATTGAAGTCAACTTCCACTTTGTCAGAGAAAGAGTTGCGCTAGGAGCTCTGGAAGTTCGCTTTCTTCCTTCATAAGATCATGTTGCAGATATCTTTACAAAGTCGTTGCCAACACAGTCGTTGGATCGTCTTCATTACAATCTCAACTTGGTGTCCACCAGTTGTTGTGATCAGGGAGGCTGTTAAAATAGCACACTCATTGTTATCTGTGTCGCCAAACGTTCTATTGGCAGAATTGGTTGTGCCAAATACTGTAACGTATCCAGCAAGTAGGCTTCTTTCGGTTACTCTGTATTCTGTTATACAGTTATGATACGATTGTAATCATACGTAATTTTCTGTTGTAATCGCTACATGAGTATATAATACGTAGCAAGCCGTTCATGATCTGAAACTTTTTATGCCTGTGAATGATGGCCGGGGTCTAATTTTACACGTTGTAAAGAGGGATTATATTTGAGTTTGTCTGGTACCCTGCGTCTTAAACTGAACATAAAGTCGCCTTCCTAGAAATCTATACTCGAATAGTAGCGTCTCCATAATTTTACTTGTTTACATTATCAAGTGTACGCTATGTACTCCTCCTGTGCAGAAGGTGCTCAATCTCGATGCAATGCAGCATTGCCAACAAGACAACATGCAGCCAATTGTTCAGACTTGAAAGCCATAATAATATCCTTGTATCACACACACCATGGAAATTCGCAAAACTAGTCATTGTGAAATAAAGTAGGCCGGACCGGTCAGCCACGGCCGTGTGGGGCCACTGTCAGTGGGCCCCTGTTCCTGATTCTCTCTGAAACGGCCACACGATCGCGTGCCCTGAATTCAACAAACGCAGGAAGTCAATATCGTTGTACGAGAAAATGTTTATAATGAATCTCTTGCTTTTTTTTCTATAGACTATAAAGATATATTTTTAGTGATACAAGAAAAACTTTGTATGAAAGTTTTTAGTTAAAAGTAGGAAACGAAGTTCGTATCCCACGCAAACTCAACAAAATATATCGGCTCTGCTCGCAATGAAACACCGGACAGTTCGAGAGTAGTAATCTGCTGATCTCTGCGAGATGCGCAACGTACCTGCGACACGTGTCACGTCGATTAGCGGGCAAGAGCATGTGATTCAGCCCTAATCGCCAGGATAACTAGTCCCTGATCCATATATTCTGCTCCTACTATGCCATCTGATCACCTTGTTAGCTCAAGTGGTCATGTGCCAATGTGCTCACGCACTAGGAAGAAGATTTATCTCATCTCCTCGGTTTGGGTAGTCATGTGCCGATGTGCAAGCATCACTAGTACTACGCGCTTAATTAAGCTAACAAGAATCAGCATTGCATAGGTCCTTTCAAAATGACACCACATTTTTTACTTGGGGAAATCATAGATTGTCCACGTAGAACGCTGGAAAGCACTGGCAAGTTGCGTTCTGCTAAAGCTTTCGTTATGGATGTCCGGTCCCTCTAATTCATCTTTTGGCTACACACTCATTTCCAATCAGTACCAATTCTCTCTTTGTTTGGCATTCCAATCAGTACTAATTCTCTCTTTGTTTGGCATTACAATCATTCTCCCTGTCTAGATAATTATCTTGGTCAGGTTATTGTATAAGAGTAAGTAACAGATTACCATCTATTGTAACACCCATACACTAACGCAGGGAAAGCTATACTGAACGTCTCATCATAGACGGTTCCCTAAAACCCGTCAGTGTTGTAATTATCACAAACGATTTTACAAACGTGACCATTCTATGTTACTAGCGATGGCTAAAACCGTCTGTGATACATAATTATCACGGATGGTTTTAATAAGAACCGTCTGTGATAATTTCAGACATCACATACGGTTTTAAGCTCGAGCCGCTCGGTGAGCCTTTTGGCTTGATCAGCACGAAGGCCCAGTTGGGCCATCGGTCAATCCCGCGTTGTGTGGCCCGCATCCTTTCGGCCTTGGCCTCATCCCACTCGAGTGACTCACATCACTCACTCCCGTCTAACCCTAAGTCTGGCTTCCTCGGTGGCTCAGTTCTCCTGATCCCATTCCTCTCCCTGTCCACCCGGCGCCGCCGCTGCCGCCCGTTATCCTCAGTCGCTCAGCCGCCCCCTACAACTGCACCTTCCGCCACGCCATCAACCCTGCCCCCCTCCACCCGGCACCGTCGCCACCGCCCGTCCACCCGACGCCGCGGTCCTCGCCCCGTGCTCCCCCCATTATCCTCAGTCGCCTGGCCGCCCCTGCAGTTTGCACCCTTCGCCACGCCGTCAACCCGCCCCCTCTCCACCCCGTCTCGTGCGCCCGTGCCCCATCCGTCGGCCTCTCCATCCGACGTGTCGCCCAGTCCTCCTCAGTCGTCCCCTGCTCCATCCGCTGGCCTCTCCATCCACCGCGCCATCCTAGTCCAACCGACTCATGGATCACCAACGGAGCTTGGAGTCTCGTGCGCTAGGGAAGAAATCGGCCGACGTTGGGGCCTCCACCTCAGCACTAGCGGGCGAGCATGGAACCAGTAGTCACCTCCTCAGCTCCTAGCCGCCTCCTGACATAGCCTAATCGGCATCCTCGGTGAGTAGCCTGGACTGTTAATCTGGATGATGGATGGGTGGACTGTTATGTATGTTGGATGGATGATGGACTGTTAAATATGGATGATGGATGGATGTACTGTTATGTATGTTGGATGGATGATGGATGGATTGTTAATCTATTATGTATCAAGTGTTAGTCTTTCACCCTTCTTAAGTTCTTATTGATTGAATTGATTATGTTCAATGATTTAAGTGTAAACTTGTGATTTTTTTTCATGCATTTCTTTAAGAAAATGAGCTCTTTGGCTACAATCCTGCTGCCTAATTTTATGACTCTTTGAGTCTGTGGCTAAACCTTGTCAGATGAGTTAGCTTACTTGAAAGAACAGTTCTACAATCTGCACCCCCAAGTGCATTTTTTCCTTGTCTGCCAATACTATTCAATAGTAAACCTTGTCTATCAGTAGTGTACCTTGTCAGTCTTTTGAGAGATATTCAGTAGCATGCAAAATATAAGCAGGAGAAAGTCACCTATATTGCTGGAAACAAGCTGAGCTGCGAGCCGCCCGAACACCGCCTGTGTCTGGCTCACGAGGGCTTGCGAGCCGGCTAGAGCCGCTACACGAGCCGAGCTGAGCCGCCCTCCTAGCTCGCAGCCAAAACGAGCCGAGCCTGCTGTCCAAACGAGCTTGGGTAAGCCTGGCTCGGCTCAGCTCGTTTCCAGCCCTAGTCATATGTACCCGTTCGAGAGGTACATGGGAATTTTCAAGTCCTATGTACAGAATCGATCTCGGCCGAAGGGCGGCATCATCGAAGGTTATACAACTGAAGAGGTCATTAAGTTCTGTGTCGACTACATGGCTCAGGTGGAATTGATAGGTGTGTCTATCTCATCATGAGGGGAGGCTGAAGGGTATCGAGACCATCGGAAGGAAAGCAATCACTCCTGATCTGGATACGTACGCTCAAGCCTATTTCACGGTCTTACACACATGACTGAAGTGTCCCCGTACATCGACGAGAACAAAGACATGGTACGCCAACAGAATCCAGACCGGTCGGGGTTTGGATCACGAGATAGCATAACCATCGGTTCAATGAATGGTTAAAGGTGTGATTCACTGGGAGGTCATCAAGTGATGATATGCTGCGATGGTTGGCAAAAGGATCAAAATTTACAATTGTGAGATGGCAAGGATACAACATAAATGAGTACGTGTTTTGAACGATAACTCAGGATAAGAAGAGCAAAATCCAGAACAGCGGTGTCTGTATAGATGTGTTTCACGAGCAGTTCAATACCGCTGGGCCAAACATAATAAAACGTGGGTTGATCTCCTACTATGGGTTCATAGAGGATATTTGGGAACTCAGCTACGTACTTTTCAAGGTCCCCCCGTTTCGGTGTCATTGGGTCAAACTTCCACAGGGTGTGAAGGTCGACAAGTACGACATCACTACTGTAAACCTCGAATGTGTCGCATACAAGAACAAACCATTCGTACTCGCTAAGTAAGTTGTCCAAGGCCGAGCACGAGGAACGGTTGAAAGAGGAGATTCGTGTAGAATTTTGAGGACAGATTGAATTATTGGAGGAAAAACTGAATCAACTCCTCAACCAGACACAAGCCGCCCCGTTATTTTAGGAGCCAGTCCCCCGAACGTCGGAGTAGTTGTGCGTCCACACCACTTTCTGAACATAGCAATGTCCAATTACCTATCGACGACATACAAGTAATGTACATATCTGGAATGCTACATAGATAGACCTATTGGACGCCTTAGCTAATCGTGTATCATTATGTAGGAGCCCGCGTTGTGCAACCTCAGAGTGAGGCTTGTTGGCTCCATTCCCGTTGAGTTTGGGCGGGGGATGGTGCATCCATGCCCGCCAGGGACGCATGTGCACGGTGCCCAGCTAGGGACCGGTTTCGTGAAGGTCCAGGTGGACATGGTACATGATGTTTTCAGGGTTGTCTCACTGGAGAAGCCCTCAAACGACAAGATCATGACAATAGGGGATGTCGTCCACACATTCATCCAGTGGCCCAAGAGGGACATCGCCCTAGACCCTTCCGTGACGGCATCTACCCAACATAAATATCTGGCCTCTTCACACGACCATCTATAGCCTGCGGCCTCTCCGACCCCCTTCGATGACCCCACGTGCACCTGATCCGCGTCGGCAGGCCGCCATATCGGCTCCCATGAAGACCACACCGAGTATATACGAACAGTGTGCTCATTCATCTCCCGTGAAGAACACATACCAACATGTTAGTAAGACCAAATCGAAGAAAATCAAGGCACCTCAAAAGCGTTGGACATTCTCGCTAGGAAAGCAGTTGGTCCCGGATATGCTCTTAGTCAGCCTTGGAATAGGTGCCGCTTGTTTGCATGTGTGGTACATAGGAAAGACTAACGAGATGAGGACACAATGCCCTACGAGTTTCACCATCAAGTACACGGCAGGGCATTTTCTCCACGAGCTCGGCTTCTTCGTGGTGGGCTTCGACGCCCTCAACGTCTCACTTTTAAGATGTTGTACACTTTAAGTGTGTACATTACGGTCTACATTCATGTAATACTGATAAATACCATAACTCCTTGCTTGTATATAGATACACGATCCTAGAAGCTAAACGAAGAAAAGAATCTGTCAGTTTTCTCGACTCGCACTTGATCTCTGAGCAATGTATCAACCACAATGCATCCTACGTCGAGGATTACGTAACAATAGGACTGCATGCTCACGATGACAAGGAGTATATACTTCTACCCTACAACCAGGGGTAAGTGCTTCACTCATTGCTATACTCATTGATTTGTACTTCATATGCAACACGAACTTAGTTTTAAGGACTATGACGGCATACATGTGTAGGTGGCACTTGATTCTAATTGTCATTGTACCAAAGTGGAACAATGTAATGTACCTTGATTCCCTAATCAAGAGCCAGCACAACTTTGCAACAATTAATCGATATGTAAACTCATTTCATCTATAAATAACTCTATGTACCATTCATTTGCAATGGCTCAGGCTAACTTTTTCGAATCACGTTGGTCTTTCATCATGTACATTGCCAATAGAGGGAGACACATGGAAGGGAACACCACACTACGACATGTGACGTAATTTTCGGTACCCGCTAGTACACAATAATCCTATATCACATTTCGTAACGATGCCTCTTAAGTTGAACAAATATATGTGTGTAATTCTATTTTTGCAGTGCCACCAGCATCTACAGGGCAACATATGTGGATTCTATGTTTGTCGTCATATGCAAGACATCATGGGTGGTAGACCCAAGGATCCAGAGGTTTGTCAATCTCACAATAACTATTTCCTACTTATCAATTAATATATATAAGTGCTTACGACTTTACTCTTCCTAGCGACAGGGCATTAACATCCGTTGAAGTACAGACTAAATTAATGAACTCTCCGAAATTCGAGGACGACTCGCCACCTTCTTAATGACGGAGGTCATTGAAAGGAGAGTTTCACACGGCCGAGACTGAATAAAATTTTTAGTGACAAAAAATATTTTGTTATTGTATCTGTAAACATGTAAAAATATTATGACAATTCATCTATAATCAATCTGTAAATTTGCTTATCTTCGATATATCTATGTATTTGTGTATTTGTTTGTATCTGTTATCTGCATATTGTTTTCAGAGGGCATGGCTAGCATTTCCTTAGGCTAGCCGAAAAACAGAATAAAAAAATTTATATAGAGCGAACTATCACAGACGATTTTGTGGTATAAACCGTCTGTGAACGCCTACTATCACAGATGACTCTGTACACCAACCGTCTGTGATATGTAGCCCGTCACAGACGGTTGGTAAACACACAAAACCGTCTGTGATACGTCGGCCATCACAGACGGTTATTTATACGAATCATCTATGTTGTGACACAATACAGACAATTTTTTAGCAATAAATCAGACAGTTCAGAAACCGTATGTGATGAGGGTTTAGAATCGTCTGTGGTGACCATCTGTATGGTAGGGATACCCGTAAGCTTCTTTTTTTACGAAACATGCTGACGGCACTGCATGTTTTCCATTCTGATATACTATAAGTGGTAATCATAAACCATAATTGGCATTAGTAGGACCATCTCCTCGACCTCATCCACATCAATTTAGGCCTAGTCGGTTAGTTTTCAGAAGATCCATTCCGGAAGAAGCATTATGCATCTCTTCCTTTTCACAGTCTACTACTCTACTCGAGCAGCAGAGATACTGGAAGAGGAAAGACTAGTCTAAATGGGTATTAAAACGATAGCCATTTGGGAGTATAATATAGAGAAGAAGGATTTGCGTGGGGACGACAATTATAATACTGAACCCGTCTGACTGCCAATGCATTGTAATCGCCGTGCTTTTTTTGGGTATATGCTCGTGATATAAATACCTGAACCAGTGCAGGTGTCACAATACCAGTGCATCCAGAGCTTCCTACTAAGGTAAGGTCTTCTCTGGAGTGCTTATCTTCAGGCTAGCTTCGTGTGCTTACTACTAGTACTTCTTTCTGTCCTTGTTTTCTTTCCATTTTTGGTTTGCTTCTTTCTTGTAAAATTAGTCAAGCTACTCTTATACTGTTGTTTACAGTATATCCTGTTTGTACTTATTGTAGACTTGGCCAGTTTCAGTGATAAGGCACTGCACATGAAAATGTTGGAAGTATTAATTAGAGTCCCATGTAGATTCTCCCTACATTTTAACACGGGAAAACAGATTGTCTCGCCTGAAACTTAGTTCTCTAATCATTCTGTGTGTACACTAAATTAGGCGATGCTTTTAATTCAATAATTGATAGCTGCTGTTATCTAGTGGCTGTTTTCTAGTGAATTGTCCATAGTACGAACGACGAATCGTGAAACAGTGGAGGAGTTATACGCTCATACTGTAGGTGGGCTTTTGATATCACATTTTGTGGACGACAAGAACTTGTCCCTGACTATAAATAGGCAGTATCAGGATGATCTTTTCTCATCACTCCGTGCTCACCGATCTGATTCTGTCATATATCTCCGCGCAGCCTGATTTGAGCAGCAAGAAATGGAGCATTTCAGGAGAGGAATGGAGTTTGGGAAGGCCTCCTTCCAAATATGCCATTCGATGTCTTGTCAAACGGTGACGCTGCTTAGTTCATATCCTTTTCATCACAAGATAGTTTTATTCTAGCTTTATACAAAGTATTTTAGCTTTTATACAAAGTAAAACATCCATAGATGTCAGCTTAGTCTATTATAATATGAATCAGTTAAAGTTTTAGCACTAATTATATATGGAAATTGCTATAGAGTACTCGAATTTTCCATCCCTCCAATTTGCTTCAAGATTCGCGCCTCTGGTGATGTCTCTAGCGACCGCGACGAAACTCTGGTGACGAACTCTGGCGAGCTAGGTTTAGGATTTACCAGGGTTAGGGTTAGGTTCACCGAATTCCCGGATATAGAGGGAGGAGGCGGATCGGCGATGAGCGGCGGCAGCGGTGGGACGGCGCGGTGGTGGTGGCTCCGCCGATGCTGAGGGTAGGAGGAGGGCGCCGAGGACGGCAACGGGCGCGGTGGAGGGAGGTGGCACGCGCAGTGGGGTTGGGAGTAGGGGTCGGGGGGGTGCTCATGGCGTGGGGAGGGAAAGGCAGAGAAAGCGACAGGGCTCACCGTCGTCAGTCGTCAGAGATGACGCTGGCGAGGCGGCGGGGGACCGGAAAGTAGGGTGGCGGCGGGGTAGGGTTTGGGGGTTGAGGTGAGGGGAAAGGAGAGATTTATATAATTGAGGGGATAGATGAGATACATTGGATCTAGATCTAAGGGCTCAAATTTTGAGTACTTCTAAACAAAAAAAAAGGCACTCGAGTTTAGTTTTGCCTAGACACCTCCTTTATATATTTGGCAACTGCACCTTATGACAAATTCAGATAATGGATCAACTGGTTTTGTAGCCAGTATGGTGCCTTGCATCTCTCGTAGCTTGTTTTGGTTTCCTAGCTAGTGCCTGACCATACGATCATTTGCTGAATGTTCAAACAGGCAGAAAGCACGCGGATAGATGCGCAGATGGCTGGCATCCGTTTAAAAGAGAAATCACGGCGCCCCAAATGCAGCCATCCTGCAGAGATGCCGGTCATTCCTGAACAGGCAATGGAGTTCCTCTCTCGGACATGGAGCCCCTCCTCCTCGGATCTCTTCCATATACTCTCTCCCAGTGTATGTTTATGCACATGGACTCATGGACCACACCTTCCATTCCATTTACCCACAAAGTGCATCGACTTCTAAGTCACCCCATTATTTTACAACTCACAGACAGACAGTGCTTCAATTCCATACTAGTTCATGCTTTAGGTGCAGTCTTAAGTACGAAGTGATCGCACATCTTTCATAGATGGATAGTATATTAGTATGTGCATCTTTTTGCAGTGTAAAGAATGTTCTAATTACTTCCAACTAGTACTTTTTTTGCTCGACACAGAGCCTGGGAACATCACCGGCAGACCGTCAGGCAGACGAGACGACAGGAGAAGAAGACGAAGAGAAACATCTCGACACGGTTCGTTTGGCTGGAGGCAATGGCCAATTGTTCAACCAGACATGGGTCAGTCAGTGACTACATACAGTAGTATAACTTGTTATGGCAAAACATCTTCTGATATTCCTATGAATGATCGATTTTTTGCTTTGCCTGACAGCGAGTTCTAGCCAGTGCGAAGCCTAGCTGCGCGCAGCGCAAGCATAAGCTAATGCAACTTAACTGGGTAAGGACTAAGGACACAACACAAGGAATGTGACTAACACAAGCTTGGCACAGAGTAGCAATTAAGCAAACAGTATAGTACATGCATGGTAACTGCAGTAATAGTACAGTAGTACAGACTGTGCAGTCAGTGTCTTGTCGGATTTGACACAGCGAATGTGCTTTCGTTTCCAATGGCGGCAGCTACTGAACATTGGGCACATGGGGGCAATCCTCTTGAACAGCGTCTCGGCCACCGGAAGCCGGAGGAGGAGGAGGCGGGACGAGCTCCGGCTGCACTCGGCGCAGGCCCACGCGGCCGTGTCGGTCGCCCAGCTCGCCGCCGCGATCGCGGGCATCGTGTCTGCGTGCGAGGTGAGGCCGGCCGGCCCGAGGAGCATTGAGGCCGCCGCAGGCGACAAGAAGCTGAGCACGGTGCTTGCCTCCGCCGCCGCGCTGGTGGCCACCGTCTGCGCGGAGGCTGCGGAGACCGGCGGTGCCAACAGGTCCCGCGTCACGTCCGCCGTCGAAACCGGCCTCGAGAGCCGCTCCTCGGCCGAGCTGCTCACCCTCACCGCCACTGCTGCAACATGTAATATTCGTGCACATGACAAGTAAACCAAATTAAGCAAGGGAAATAACTTCAACTTTGGAATTCACTGGTGTGTTTCACTCTCTCTGCAGGCTTGAGGGGAGCCGCTGCACTGAAGCTGAGGGCAGACGTCAGGGGGATCAGCAGCAACAGCTCCATGAGCATCAGCACTAGCATTCAGAAAGGCGCAATTCTCAGGGTTTGCCTGCCTTGTGGTGAGAGATCAAATCATTGATACGATACCGCATGCATTGCTACCCGTGCAAAATAACTGCAAAAAATGACAAGTACTAAGATAGTAAGATCTAGCATCGAGCAGAGTGCAGAGATGATGATTGGCGATTGATTTGTTTGGGTGGTACGTACGCAGGGAGGGTGAGACTGAGGACGGTCGCCATCTTCCCGCAGCGCGACACGGTGGCGTTGAGATTGGGGAAGAAGCGCCTGCGCGGCGCCTTCACGACCTTCGAGGATCGTAAGAATTACTTCCAACTTGTTTTGCAGAATAGTACGTATTAGCCGTCTATTCCTCGAACCGAAGTCGTTTTATAATACATATACGGTCAAGTTTTGAAACGTCGACCATTTAGATTCATCGCATTATTTAAAATGATATCAGTAGATTTGTTATCGAAAGTACTTGGACGTGATTATATACTCCAGACAATGATCAAGCGTGGTCCTTGTATATAGTACATTATACAATCCTCGCCACCAAACACTAATCGGATTGCTTGCTTCACCTGCGCGCTGTTTGTCGTGTCCTGCTGGCGACAAGGAGTACGGTCACTGACTGCGTCACCTGAAGAACTGTTTGCCTCGATAGGCTTGTCTCTAACCATAGTTATACGCTGTTAGGGATATGGATATATTTGCTATATGATATCCACCATGCCATGCCATGCATATATGGTCCAGTCCCGGCCATCACATTCCTACCACTGTATGCACACTGGAACGATCAATTGGCTCTACCTGGCTGTACTGATCCTGGCTAGGTTTGTGTCGGCCGTTTTGTCATGATTCAGATGAGGTCTTGGCGGTCTTGGGGGATGGCCGCGGCGGCGAGGCGGTGGTGGACGGCCGGGGGTTCTTCCCGGTGGCGCTGAGCACGTCGGCGGGGACGATGCAGCTGCTGTTGGAGGACCAGACGCACTGCAAGGTTTGGAAGGCCTCCATCGAGGGCATGCTGTCCGGTCAAAAACTCGAGCACGCGAAATAACCGACTGGCCCCGTCGGGCAAATATAAATATCTGCGGCGATTGTTCTGCTTAATGGAGTCTAGTGCAGTATGTTTTTGTTTTTCCTTTTCATCTTGCAGTATGCGAGTAAACTACAAGTAAAAATAAATAAATAAATAAAGAGTATATAGAATAGAACACATGGTTTTTATGACTTGTCACTACTGCAACCCATAGCATCAAGCATCTGAATAATACAGCAAAAAGGAGCTTGTCCATCCAAACGTCTAAACTAATTTGGAAGGGATTTGTCATGTTGTCATGCGATACATGTGGACGCCAAAACTGAGATTTCGGCTAGTGCCACAACAAAAAACAGGCAGGTAGCTCTTCAAACAAAACAAGCGACCAGCCCAAGGCTTCTTGTAAGAGTAAACTCCAATCAACGCATCAGCAATGCAGCCTACTGGATTGCTTGTAATCCAGCATGGTTGTCCATTCTTTTAAGGCATCATCAATAGTCAGCCGGCGTGATAACATCATCGATCTTGAGAATCATCTTCACCACCTGCGTTGCCAGCAAGATTTGCTGCTGCTTGCCGATCAGTGTTTCAAAAACGTTCTGTTCTTTCATGTCGTTGGTCCCGACGTCATTGCAGTCAATGCCACAATGGGGATTGCTCTCCTGCAAAGGTGGATCGAAATCTCATGTTACTTCAAATGCAAAACATGATATACAGCAATAGTACTATATAGCACTACAACGAGCTTAAAATCACCATATAAAATGTACTGCATTGACCACATAAGTAGAAGTAGGACTGTACAAGCAGATGCACTTGTTGGGTTGCCCTAAGTGACATATGAAGCCAATTTTATCACAAGCCCAATACACACTAGGAGTTAGGCACACCGATCCAACTAACAAGGGTCCAGAGGCCAGACTCCAGAGTCCAGACGTTACATTGCATCAACAAGAACTAAGATAAGATATAGTGAATAACTCGCAACTGGTATTAAAACAACAGAATGAAGGTAAAGGAAATACAAAAAACACATTACCTTAACTTGTTGAGATTTTACCGCGGTCAACGTATCAATAGGTGGCAAACCACTGTTTTCAGCTAAGGATAGTGGAATTCCATCCAACGCATCAGCAAACGACCTGATAGCATACTACAAGTACAAAGAAACACACTCAGAAGATAAATATTGCATCTTATTGCACGTTAATGTCCAAATTCAGCAAATACCTGCTCAACACCAGGATGTCGATCTGCAGCAGCTTCGACAGCAATTGAGCAAGATATCTCAGCTGAACCACCACCATAAACAATAGAGTTATTGCGGATCAGATTCCTTGCCACACAAAGAGCGTCATGAAGACTTCGCTTGGTCTCCTCAATCATCATTTTGTTGCCTGGAAAGCAGCAGTTAGTCTTATATAGTGGGATGTATGAATTAAGATTTGAAAACCGACGCTACACATGACCATCCATCATGTCCATAGTGCCTTGTTGCTTTTCATTGTTTGTAGCTAGTAGCTGGGGTTGCTGGTGCTTAGGTAGTTAAAATTGCAGTATGAGGTCTTAGAATCTTACAATTCTAGAAGTAAATGCAAGTTTGCAACACACAACTAAATAGTATACCACATGATTGTGATGTTATGATACCATACTTTGTACCAATTCTAAAACCTCACTTGTTAAGCAGTGTACCAAGTACTCTCAAATTATGAATCTGATTAAGAACCAACCTAACAATGGAACCAAATACTATCGAATTATGATCTGATTAAGAATCAACACTAACTGTTCAGTTTCTTGTTCTGAAAGTTATAGGGCCTGTTTGTTTAGGCTTTTTCTTTGGCTTATAAGCAAAAAAGCCTAAGCCTAAACAAAGGGGTGGCTTTTTTATTCAGCTTATAAAAAGCTTAAGCCTATTTAAGCCTAAAAGCCATAAGCCGTGGGAGAGGTGCTTTTTTTGGCTTTTGTGGAATGGAATAACAGTCTGCCACTGAAGTTCGTTGAAATTACCCACCAAATGCCATTGTATATAAATCAAAATCGTTTGATTTTTGTTGTTCCGTCGCCTCAGGCGCCGCGCTTGCCCGCCTTCCCTTGATTCCCCCTGACGCCTCCTCCCCCCCCGCGCGATATCCTCCCATCCTCGACAGGCGCCCCTCCCCAACATCTAAATCGAATGTACTTACGAAATTTTGTGATTGAAATATTGCACTTTATTTTATGCTATGATTTAGACTATTTTATGCTATTTTAGAAATCCTATGCAAAAATAAGTTTAAATACATGCTTAAACAGATCATTTAACCCTTAAAGGGCAATTCAGACTTTTAATCCTTCACACACAACTCAATAAGCCAACATCCCATAAAAAGCCAGATTACCAAACACCAAACCTTGGCTTAAAAGCTGAGGGGCTTATAAGCTGATTAAGCCAAAAAGCTGGCTTTAAACTATAAGCCAAAAAGCCTAAGCCTAAACAAACAGGGCCATAATATTGTATTCTCATCTATTTCATTGCACAATTGGTATGATCTAATGTGGATTACACATGCCCAATTACTATCTACAATTATGCAAGTTGGTATTTGATTCGAAAATTCAATGCAAAATGGTAAAACCACCACATAGCTGAATACTGCCAACACTTATACAATCACTTCCACTTTATGCAGTGCGAAGTGTCTCTAACTCAGATTCGCCATTATTGGGTTGAAAGTAAAAAACATAAAGGATATGAAGACATGTATATGCAAACATGAAGTAAGAGACATATACATCAGAACATACCACCACGAATGAAGATAGTTACAGCTCTCGAATTTGCACACTGCTCAATGTAAAGCATTCGATCTTTTGTTGTTCCAAATGACTTCTCTCTAACTAATCCAGCCTGTTTAAGCAGAGCATGCAAATAAACATGACATGCGAGCTACTAGTTAGTAGTTACACAATAAAATTGATTCCACACATAGCCAACCATTTAAACAATGCATATTTTACAGTTCAAAAATGTGAAGTGATCGCATGGTGTGTTGAAGACAACATATTTTCTTTAGAGGTGATGAACACAACATGACTACGCCAGTGAGAAAAAGTGCCGCCCTAATAAGCTGCCAAGAATAGAGAGAGAAAAGGGTTCAATGTTCAGTTTATTGTCCAATGGTCAATCAAGTCACCCTCACAAACCCACATGCGGCCAGTTGGAGTAAGAGAAAATCCAATAAACAAGTATTTCTTGTCCGTTTACTAATAATTTTGCTTGACACACTTACTGTTAGAAACAATTACCAAGTATATATGCACAAAAAAATATCATATCAAGGTAATCCCTGGTCTCCAAATATGCGCTCTTTGTCTCAACCATTTTCAATTCACATACTCAGGGCAATAAAATTGGACAACTGAACACCAGTCTCCACCAACGCATGCATATCCCTCATGACCGTGAAAAAAATACAGAACAGTTATACCTTCCCAAGCTTTTCAGGACTCAACTCCTGGAATCTTGGAACAATTCGCCCTCCTGCAGTAAGCTTTCAAATGTTAGGTACTGCCTTTGCAAGCCATTCAGAGTCACATTGACAAGTATTAACATGGACCTGTAGCTATGGCAATCAATTCCAATTCAACACCACCAACCCATCTGACAGCGGGCAGATTTCTATGCATCAGCAAATGATTGGCTTCATCATCAAAACCCCATTGGCAAATAACTAGGGTTGCACCAACATCCTACAAAAAATATATATGCAGACTTAATTACTGAGCAAATAAAAAGCACGCAGAGTGATGGAGCAAAGTGAATACACTTCATACACCCATAACACATACATTGATAGATGTAGGAAGTCTTTCAACATTTATTGTGGCCCTTAGGAGTAAGAGAAGCCCAAGGGAAATAAGTGAAAATTAATCCAATATTTCAATAACATCATAAAGTATTCTAGCGATCACTTGCATCCAGGTCAATTTCATAAATAGGTAGGATGAAACATTACCACCAACGCATAAAGAATACTGCTTTACCCTAGTATAAAAAACAGTTTGTCTTATGCAGGCTTTTACCTTGCATTTCTGAACCATTTCATCAAAGTATTTCTGCTCTTGCTCGTGCAGTGTCTGGAATTTCTCCACAGTGTCGATGTCGACCTTATGTTTTGTCTTAGGCTTCGGGGGCTCAAATGGGCAGGTCAGAATGGCAATCTTAGCATCCTCAATTCTCTTCGGCATTTGTGGGTGGCTCATATCTTTATCAACAACAATTCCGTATATTAGCTCAGTGTCCTCTAGCTTCCCACCAACCTTGCCTTCTACTTTAATCAAGTCCAAGTTTACATCCTTCCTTTCCAAATCTGCAACTGCAAGGACCGCCTTGACAGCAATCTCAGCCAGCATCCGCTTACAACGGTTAACACTGCAGAATAAGAAAATTGGATCCAATCAGACAAGAGATTAAACAACTAAATATAATCTGCCCATAAAAGAAATGCCTTTAAGGCTGTAAAAAATATATTTCCTGGTAAATCAAAACATTGTCTGCAAACAAGTTTCATGCTAGACGTGGAATTTTAGAATTAATATTATTGTAAAAGGAAGATAAGTTACTGTTCCATTAGAAACCAAAATAAGTTTATGGGAAGCAAAATAAGAGACCAACATCCCAGCCACATAGACCTTGAGGTTGAAAGGTTATTATACATATGAATCAAGGAATCATAACATGTGAGAATCAATGGAATCTTCAACTATTATTCTGTTAGGTCAGCTCAGCTTAAAGGGGACACAACACTGAAAAGTTGCATGGCAAATCGCCCTTACCTGACAAAAGAGACAAAAGACAGGTCATGCAAGACACAAATTGCATAATCTAAACTTCAGAAAACTGCCAAATGCCAGGGATTATGAACCAAAACGACATCATAACTTGTTCCCAACAAAAAACCAAGTGAAAATTGTCCTTATGTTCCTCTGAGAGCCTATTCGTGATGGATACGAAATCCAGTTCTAACCAACACAAAGATCTGAAACTAATACAGGGCTTGTATAAAAAAAAGTTGATAAATTAAAAAGAAGAGGAAATTGCACTTAGCCCCAGGTACATCGTTAGTTTCATAAAACCAAAGGTTTAGCCAAAACTTTCATTTAACCATAGGTTCTTTGACTCATTGGTGCGCTTTGCCCCAACCTGTTGGCATGGCTCGAGTCTGAGGTTCTTACTGATCGAGTTTATCCGGATGCGTCAGGAGTTAGGGAGCAGCTGAACTCGCACATCCTGCATTACAAAATATTGCTTATGTACTAGAAATTGATACTTGTCGTCCCCATCCGGGTAAATTCGATCAGTAAGAACCTCAGACTCGAGCCATGCCAACAGGTTGGAACAAAGCGCACCAATGAGTCAAAGAACCTGTGGTTAAGTGAAAGTTTTGGCTAAACCTGTGGTTTTATGAAACTAACGACAATGTGCCTGGGGCTAAGTGCAAATTCCTCTAAAAAGAATATATTATGACTTACATCTTTGAGGACAAAGTTGTCATGCAGGTCTGCACCAAGGGCTCTATATTTGTAGAACTGAACTCGAACTTTTTGGAGATGCGTTCAAGGTGATCAAAAGCTATCCTTGAGGCCATCTCATAACCTTCGGCAATCCTTATTGGGTGAACACCACGTTCTAGCAATTTCTCAGCTTGTTCTAGGAGCGACCCAGCCATGACGACCACCCCGGTGGTACCATCCCCAATTTCATAGTCTTGACTGCGGGATAGCTCCACCATCAGCTTCGCAATCTGGTTGTCAACATCCATTTGTTCCAGGATCGTTGCCCCATCATTTGCTGACAATTCATAAGGTAATGAGCTCATTCAGTAAACAAAACAACAGAGGGGTCAAGAAGAAATGCTCTGACATAATTTACACACGTGGCCGCAAAATCAACTATTAAAAGCACGAGTCCAGATTCCGAATCCGCACAGCATGTCCACAGCGGTCCATTTCACAGATGCTAAACTATAGGGGGCACCTTGTTTCACCGTTGCAGCAGTAAAATGCTCGCTTCCAATGGAAATCACTAGTTCCCCACAGTAACTATTATAACCAATGCCAAAACGTAACGAAACCAATAACCACTACACAGTGAAGTAAATGCTTGCTATGATGTCAGTACACTGGCGAGAAAAATGTCTCCTTTCCTTCTCTAGGCAATCAAATCAAAGCCTTTTCCAATATATGCAACAACCCCACAGCCACAGACATCTATATCTCAAGACAGACCCCCTGCATACTACCCACCCAAAAACCCTAATCCTCAAAGCAAACGATGCGAGGGCCAGATCCCATGGAAGCAACCCACCCACAAAGTAAACTACATCAGGAAGCGAAGCGAAGAGAGAGGGGAGTGTGGGAGTTGGCGTGTGGTTACTGATGGTGACATCGCCGTCAGGGGACTGGAGCATCTTGTCCATGCCCTTGGGTCCGAGGGAGGTGCGGAGGATGCGCGCGACGGCCTTGCCGGCGGCGACGTTGGCCTTCTGCGCGTCGAGTCCCCGAAGGCGCGCCTTCTTCTCCTGCTCCCTGAGGATGATGAACGGCCGGCCGAACTCGTCGAAGGCCAGCGCCATGGCCGCCCCCTCGTACTAGGCGCAGCGCGCTCTGCTCGGAAGATTATAGAAGGGTCGGATCGGAGTGGGTCGGGATCGGGATCGGGGAGGTGGCGGCGCGAAGAGAGTGAGCGTTGTGGCGATTTCTGGAGGCCAAAACCCTTTCACGATCCCTCCAAAAAAAAGAAGAAAAAACTTCACCAACTATGGGCTGGGCTCGATAGATGGGCCGAAATGGGCTAGCCTCAAACATGCAGCCCATATCCCCACGCAACGCCTCAACTCGGGTCCCGCCGCCGACGAGTTGGCTCCCCAATCGGCGGCGGCGCACCATTTGCTAGGTCGCTCACGCATCCACCAATTGCCCCTTCGCCTATGAATGAACGGCCGGCGATCGTGCAGGTTCGCCTGAGCCTCACCGGCGCCGCCATGGCACGCCTTGTTACTGCGGCCCGCGCGGGCGTCCACCAACACGGCGACGGCGGCTTCAACGTGTGCTGCGACGCGACTGGGTCAGTTGGTACTGTTTCCTTCTAGTTTCAACTAGCACAAGTGCAGGAGTTTTTTTTTCTTCTAAATAGCATTGTTAGTGTTGTTATTACTAAAAGTGATCATTGACGTGTCGTAATGGCATTTTTTGCACTACATACGTCCCAATGTGCGACACGCGTACACATTCGTGCCTCCCGTCTCGGTGTGCGACACGTGTTCACATCTGTGTCTCCCGCTCTCGGATCCCACCTCCTCGTCCCACCCATCAACTCCATTATCTCGTTGCCTCCGTCCGCATGCATGCTTAATCACACCGCACGACACGCGGGATTCTCTCCCATTGACTTGCGGTCGGCGTGAAACGCCTCTGCGCTCCTATAAAAACGGTGTCGCTCTCACTCTCATTCTTGATTTCATTCTCGTTCTAGCGCTCGCCGCTAGTAACACAGAGAATTGAACCAAAACTTTTTTATTACAATTCGGATTATCGCGGTGTTTAGAACAATGCTTAGGACCCTATAAGTACAATGAGGTCGACATTTAGGGAAGGTAAAAAATTTGGTATGGATTAGCTGTAATTATTTCAAATGTAGTTACTTAGTCATAATTGAATTAGTCGTAATTAAGTAGTCGAAAGTAATACGTGGTAATTAAGTATTAATTAATTAGTTATGATTAATAAATCATAATTAATTTAGTAATACATAGATAATGGTAATTAAGTGGTCATAATTATGTAGTCATAATTAATTTATTGGTAAGTAATGACTCGTACGATTAATTAATGATGCGTAGTTAATCAGTGATAATTAATTTAATTAATTATGATTAATTAATGATGTGTAGTTGATTAGTGGCAATTAGTTAGATATAATGAATTACTTGTAAGTAATTTATTATTAATTAATAAATTTATTGCTAATTAAGTAATCATTCATATTTAATTGTTAATTACTTGTATTTAACATGTCATAATTATTTATGTCATAGTTAATTAGTGACAAATAAATTAGTTGTAATTAATTAGTGTTAATTATTTTAGTCCTATTTAATTAGCTGTAATTAATGAAATCATTATATTTAAATAATCTTGTGTAGTAAATTAATTGAAATATAGACTATGTAGTGCGCCCTGTTTGTTATATTGTGTACCATAAATCGGGTTGTTGTGACTTTATGTAATTTTGAACATGCACGAGTTGCTAGTGTTTTATGGTGACAGTCTGGTACAGGGCAGACTAGATGGGTTGGACCTGTCGAGATGCAAGTACAAGGTGGTTTGGGCGGAGGGGCTCGATGCGATGAATATCCACGAGCTTAGGAGCTGCATCCAAAGAGAGTTCGACAAGGAGTCAACGACGCAGAAACTTGTCATCGAGGAGGTCACCTGCGCGAATAGGGGAGGGTAGGGCGTGTAGGAGCTAGTCAAAGTGAATGAGAGTGTAGCATGGGGGCCAGTACGTGCAATTGCTTCCCAGCCTGAGGCGACGATATACTGGAAGATGATGATCTACGTGAATTTCGTATGCAGGGCATCGGGAAACCTTGACGATGTTGGTGCCTCGAGAAGCAAGCAACCGCAGACGGTAGCACGGAATGTGCTATTTTTGAGAGAAGGTTTGTGCATAATTTTGTGAAAAATAAGGGGATGTGACTATGGTGATCGGCCCGCATTGATTGCCATAGGTATCTAGTAGATCACCCTTTCGGGTTGGAGTCTGACGAGAACGTCGACCCAACCTCGGATGGTAGCGAGGAGGATGCACCCCAGGGTGGTGGCCTGACCGATGGAATTGTGTCATCAGAGATGCCCTACGTGGCACTAAGACTTGATGATATCGCAGTGTTGCCGCTCGTACTGCCACAAGAAGAAGGTTCCCATTGGGGGTTTGATGCTGACATCATCTTAATTGGACAACACTTTCCTAGCAAGGCAGACGTGCAGCAAGTTATAGAACGATGCTCCTTGTCCATCAGTTGTGTGGTACCGGGTGCACCGGTCCACCCCAGGATATTATGAAGTGAAGTGCCTAGTGGAAGGCTGCCCTGGCAAGGTCAGATCTCCCCGAACAAAGTTCTTAGGTCTGGTCTTCATGGTCAAGGCAGTGATCGACCACACTTGCGAGCTTAACGAGCCGCTGCGGAGCATCGGAATGTGACTTCCACATGTGTGGCAAGCCTCATCGGACACCTAGTAGCGGAAGACGTGTTCGTCTCCCCCAAGATGTTGTCAGAAGTTGTCAAGTTGGTTGGTTATCCAATCAGGTATAGCAAAATCCAAAGAGCGAAGCAGAAGGTTATCGAGACCACGTACAGGGCATACGAGGGGGCGTACAACCTTGTCCCGAGAATGCTTCGCCAGATTACCGAAGTAAACCCCAGCACATACATAAATAAGGTTGAAAGTAAGATCCTAATGGAGGCCCTAACTGCTTCATACTAGACTGTGTGTTCTGGGTTTTCACCCAAGTCATAGAGGGCTTCAAGTTCTATCATCCAGTGCTCACGATGGATGATATGTTCCTCACCGGGAGGTACAAGAGCATCATTCTCACTGCGGTGGTGGTTGACGCGAATGACTAGCTTCTCCCGGTTGCTTTTGCCATCGTAGAGAATGATAACATATCCAGTTGGTTGTAGTTCCTGGTGAATGTGAAGTGGGTGGTTATGGAGGACATGCCCAACGTATGCATTATCACATACTGCAATGTTGGGTTGTTGTCGGCTCTGGACACCATGAAGAATGGGATGGACCCCCCTTACCAGTGGAACGATATGAAAAATCGGTGAAGCATGAGGCATCTTGCATCAAACTTCTTCACGCGGTTCGCGGAAAGGAACTAATGAAGACGTATAAGGCGTCGTGCATGCATAATCAGAGGTGAAAGTTTGAGTCCATATGGATAGACCTCGAATATTGGACTACAAGATATACAAGAGAGTCCCCTCCGGAGGCACAGGAGGGACAGCAGGCCGCGAGCGGGCAATCCAGGAGCACCATAAGTTTCACGTAATGGATTAATCTCCACGCTCCTGGGTTAGAGAAATGGTCTCTGCTTTATGATACAGACGGTGCGAGGTACAAAATTATTACGACCAACATGTCCGAGATGTACAACAGTGTGTTGAAATATGTGCGGTGTCTCCCTATCACCGCATCATTAAGGAGACATGGACACGAGCGGTCAGTTACTTCGTCAATAAAGCCACCATAGCGAGGTGACAGCTGGAAGAAGGGAAGTAGTGGTCCGAGAACATACAGAGGTATATGGACCAGAAGATGCAGAAGGCTAGTATGCATGGCATCCGGATGATCGATGGCCTCGGGAGGAAGTACGAGATCAGGCTGAGGCAAAAATATGTCAACACTGGTGCCAAGGGGGAAAGAAAACATGCATGCACCCTGAGTGACGTGGCTACATGAACCTGCAATAAAGCCAAAGCTCATGCACTAGTCATGCTCGCATGTGTACAAGGCGTGTGCACAAGTCAGGCAGATGTCTACGCCGTATATCTCCGAGTACTACGACATGTAGCATCTTTTCGGTACATATAGTGCATAGTTTCACTCATATGTCGTGGTTATAAACTATAAAGATCTTTGGGTGGACATGGTAAAATGGGGTCCAATCAAGGCCTCAAAGTCAACCGGGAAGGGACGATGATAGATGCGGCGCTTCCGTAACGGCATGGATAACAACTAACGTGAGGGCCTGAAGCGCGCGATGAAGTGCAGGATATGCATGACCTTTGGGCACTCCCTGAATGATTGCCACAACAGATCAAACTCGTCTACTCGTCATTCTGTGTCATAATTAATTATATTGTTTGCATTATGGGGACCGTCATTTAACGTAAACGGGTAGTCTTATCATATTTATTTATTTTTGTATGTCATTATTTCTTAACACATAGGTATTTCGCCATTCTATTTGTTCGGAATTGACTTACCCTTGTTCTGCAAGCTAGAGCAAAATATTAGGTCGGCCTTGGAGATGTCGCACTCGTCGTCGAACTTCTATGCGAAGATACTTCAAAAGCGCAAGTGCCTTGTTGAGAGGGCTAAACCCTATCCAGATTTTTCTATAAAGGGTGTGTCGGTACCACCAGAGTTTCCACACCTGCAATGTGTGCGCGAACAACCGCGAAGATCATTCCATCCACACACCCCGCTACTGTCATCCGAGCATACCACACGTGCGGGGACATCCTCGTAAAAGAATCTTACGCACACATCGATTTTTCACACCTTACATTGCATTTCAAATATTTCTAACTTCATCCGTTCATAATGGGAGTCCAAGATGCGTTGCAAATTATTCCAATGGATCGACGGTCCAGAGATGTATGATTGGGCATTCATACAGCAAAAGTTCATGTTGAACTACGGGATACGAGTCGAGGCCTTCCAACGATGAAAACCTTACGTACATGACCCTATTGAAGAAGCACCCATCAACAAGGGGAAGACTCCTGCTAGTGAGACCGGCAACCGTCCTAGAGCTCCCCGTCGCCCTGGCACACTCCGGATCGATGAGGCAAGTGATGCTCAAGTCGTATCCTGATTATCAATTTTGTATTTCATTCTGCTAATATCATGCAATCGTTCAACCCGTCTTGCAAAACATGGATGACTTTGACACTCGCCGCCACTGTTGGCAGTCTCAAGACAAGGCGAAGGGGCCGATGCATCGCTAAGACTAATTTTGATCCTTATTTTTTTCGATTCCAAAAATGTCGCACATGTATCTTAGGTGTTTTCGGTTTTTTTATTCTTGCATGCTGTCGTTTGTAATGCATGTAGCAAAACCATGTGCGGTATGTAATTCAAAAATTACATTATTTATTCTGAAATTTCGGCAATTTTATATTTCAAATTTTAATTTGTGTTGGACCGAAAAGGCGACTAGAGGGGGTGAATAGGAGCACGCTCATTTTTTCACAAATAATTGATTCAATAAGATTTTACTCCAATAGCTATGGAAGCTATGAAGATCAATATACCAGTACAACGAAACACTAGTATTGAATCCAATTTAACCCCCTAAGCAATACAACGAAAATCAACACAAACTAAAGCAAAGCAGTGCACTGGCGGTCTGACCTCTGGGTCCTGGCGGTCTGACCGGTGGCCTTGGGCGGTCTGATGACGAAGTTGCAAATAGATGAAACTATTGATCTACAACTCCAAACTCGATGAAACTGGGAACACACCTTCTCTATGATGTCAGGAACCTATTCCAATCGAATATTGTGACAATTCTTGGAAGAATTATGATCCTTTTCCGTTTGATTGAAGAAGAGTTCAAAACCGAGTCAAAATAAAAACTAGATACAAAATCTTGCTCGTGGGTGATTGATGATCAAGATAGTCCTAGATATGTTCCCACATGTCACAACAAGCTAGATCACGTGGAGAATTCAAGCAAAAACTAATGGATCAAAGAAAAACTCAAAATCATCAAATAAAGAGAAAGAACACAAAGAGACAATACATTGATCAAACTTTCCTTTGATTGATTTGATATGATTTGGACTTACAGCCACTCCATCAATGGAGGACAATGCTCAATCCAAGAGCATGAAAATCACATCAAAATCTATAGAACTCTAGCCTCCATAAAAACTCTCCCTAAGTAAATTAGGGTTTCAAATAACAAAAGTGGCGAAGCAGAGGTGCAGCCACCTCCCTCCCCTATTTATAGTGGAGGCTTAGACCTTCTAGAAGTTTGACTTAATTGGGCTCCGTTAAAGTCCAAAATAAATGGGTCATACATGCACGTATTTTAATATGCTGTCTTTATCTCCTCTTGACCTAATTAACTACACATTGTGCCATCTTGCGCCGCGGAGTAGCCAATAGGTCACTCTTGTCCATCTTGCACCACGCTTGAGTTCATTGACCTCACCCGGCATCGTCGATCGTTCTGGACCTCAGCTCTCTAAGTCTAGTCCCGATCATCCTCACCGTTGACCGTCGTTGACCACCAAGCAACCTGCAGAGCAATAAACAAGTAAACCGAATCCGGGAACAAGTTCTTCACAACTTGACCCATATTAGTCAAAACATGCATCATGCAATACATATGCACTGAAACTCATGACTTTGACCTAACAACCGAACATCGCCGCCACGAAGGCCGACGATCCAAGTGAAAACCGGTCAGACCGCCCGCTGATTTGACCGTCAGTTGGGACTTAGCCGATTTCAACCCCTGAAATTCTGAAACCTACTGGAATTTTTAATCCAATAGAACTTTTGACTGGAGACTCCAAAAATTATGGGACCAGGTGCAATAGAAACCCCTCTCTTGCCTACACCCTCTATTTTTGACCCAGCTCGAAACCTCACTTTCAGAAGTTGGCCGGTCCGACCGCTGCTATGGCCGGTCGGACCGCCCTTAGGCCGGTCAGACCGCTTGAAGCCTGACAGCCCTGCAACTTTGCCGAAAACACGTGAAACGATAAACCGTTAACACCATTGCCTATTGTCACATCATCCTAAGATCTGGAGCATATCCCCATGATATCCACAATTTGCAACTCCACGTAAAATGACAACGGACGACGAACACGCATACGCTCAGGAATCCCGGCCAGGGGGAGTGGAGGGGCCACGTCGTGGCACTTGTGTAGGCAAGGGGGGTCGACAGAGTGGTGTTGTGGCCTGGGGGCTTGGACATGCCTTGTCTGGGCGCCAGGGGTGCGATAGAGGCGGCGTGGCATCTGCGGGGGAGCGCCCCCCAACGGTAGAGATGGGATCCGGGCGTGGGAGGATGTAAGATCGAGGAAGTCAACTAGAGTGGGGTGAATAGGCGGTTTTTTTAAAAAAAAAATTGGGATAAAACCGATTTCTAATGCGGAAGAGTAAGTCAAATCGGTTTTGCACAATCAAAACCTAAAACAACTAGTCTCACTAAGTGTACCGAGAATATAAGACTTTGTCAATGATAGCAAATATACAAAGACATGTAAGAAATTTAATTATAGGAATGTAAATTGCACAAAGTAAATCACTATAGAACAAACCACAAAGACACAATGATGTTTTACCGGGGTGCTCAGAGACTTGACGGTTTCCCCTAATCCAAGTTGAGGTAAGCCCAACTACGTTGGACCGGCTCCATAAATTAAGCCAACACATCCGAGGTAAGCCCAACCACTTGGACCGACTCCAACACAAACCAACACCTCGATCCACTTGGGCTTGCTCTTCCTCCACTCTGGAGATGGCAAGCACCAAACCACTCACAACCGCCCGAGTCTTCTCACCGGCGCAACACCTCCAAGCCATCTAGGTGTTGCCAAAAACCAAGAGTAATATGCCAAGCTCCTTGCTTGACTCTCACCACGTGCAACGAATGCACAAATTCAAATGGATACGAAATCCAACTCTAGATTCAACACGTGCAACTAGAGATATCTCTCCTTACTCATAAGGTGCAACACATGCACAATTGAGAGGAGAAGCTCACACTAGCTCAATAGAATGAAATAGAGTGCCAAAGGTTAGTTCACAACCGCCCAAAGGGGTATTTATAGCCCCCACCACAAAAACTAGCCGCATAAACAAACACCCTGAAAAAACAGGATTCCCGGTAATACCACCGTTCAGGACCGGTACTACCGTGGTCGAGAATCAACGGTCGACTCATGTGTATTTAAAGCGTCTGATATAGTTGTTACAAAAAGTAGTGATACTACCGCCAACTACAAATCAGTATTATCACAGTGCGGTAATACCGCTCGGCTATATCGGTATTACCGATTTCCAGAGGATCAAACAAACACAAGAAAAATACCCTCTCTAGAAAAGTCGTACCGTCAAGTAAAACTCGATATTACTGACTTGCGGTAATACCGCTCAAGAGCTGCGGTCATATCGTTTTCCAGGGCAGATCAAAACTCCCAAAAATATGTTCTTTGTAATTTACATACCACCATCTATATTTCGGTGCTACCGACTTGGGGTAGTACCGTCGTTCAAATGCGGTCGTACCGATTGTCAAGTTTCAAGAAAAACTCCCAAAGATATCCTCTTTGTTAAAAATATATCACTAACTAGATTTCGGTACTACCAACTTGCCATAATACCGCTCATCAAATGTGGTCGTACCAATTTTGGAATTTCAAGAAAACTTCCAAGAAAACTTCCTCTTTGGAAACTTCATACCGCCATGTAAACTTCGGCATTACCGACCTGCGGTAATACTACGCAATACTTGCAGTCATACCGGATTTTCTGAACATTTTCCCCGAGGCAAGAACAAACGCAATGCATGACTCCTAACAATTAACAAAACACATTTGCAAACTTAGATCATGCTAGAATGAGTAGGTATATGGACTTCAACTATTTGCAAAACACATTTACAAACTATAGTCACATGCTACAAGGATTAGATGCATGAGCCTTAACTATTTGCAAAATATATTTGCAAATAATAGTATCATACCATAGTGAGCTAGAGCAATCGAGATTGAGCTATCAACACATGATAAGACTCAAGCTACTAGACAATACACCTCTTAATAGTACAACAACCTATATTAGCAATCCGATCTCCAACCAAACACCAAGACCTATAAAATACTATGAACACATCCTTAGTATAGTTAGTCATACCTTTGCCTTGCATACTCACTTGAAACTTGATAACACAAATCTTCACTTCAAGTCCGGGTCCTTGACTTGATATGCATCAACCTAAGATGCATCCTTCACTTGATTTTCATCAACACATGATGATTTTCATTACTCCAAGTTCCTGATTTGGATATGCATCAACTCATGATGCATTCTTCACAAAGCTTCCATCAACACACAATGGATTCATTCACTTCGAGATCTTGTCTTGATGCTTATCAACACATGATAACACCCTTCATCCCGAATATTGACTTGAATATCATCAACACATGATGATCTTGTTCACTCGACTTGATGATCGACTCATGATCATCTCCTTTTCGTGATCTTGATATGCATCAACACCTGATGCATTGTCTTCTTGAACTTTGACTTGATGACAATCAACTCATGATGTCATCAAAGTCTCTATAATCATGGAACTCAACATATTTCACGAACTCATTGAAAATGTTAGTTTCACAATGTGATTGTCATTAATACCAGAATGTATCATTAACTCATAATGGCGGGTCAAGATACTTCAATATTTTCCTCTAAGGTAATTGATGACAACCATCACAATTACAAATATTTGAATATTAAGCAATGTGAGTATATATGAACTACACAAGTTTTATATACTCAAGGTGTGGATATCATGGGGATATTCTCCAGATCTTAGGATGATGTGACAATTGGCAATGGTGTTAACGGATTGTCGTTTCACAAGTTTTCGACAAAGTTCAGGCTTTCTGGACAGGGGCGGTCCGACCGGCCATGGCATGGCGGTCCGACCGGTCCCAAATCGGTCGGACCGGCCATGTGCGGTGGTCGGACCGGCCGTGACCAAAATTGGTCAGAACAGACTGGGCTAAAAATAGAGAGTGTAGGCAAGTGAGGGGATTCCAATGCACTTGGTCTCATGATTTTTGGAGTCTCCAGTAAAAAGTTATTCGATATATAAAATTCCGGAGGGTCAGGATTTGAGGGCCAAAATTTGGCTAAGTCCCATTAGGCGGTCGACCGACAGTGGTAGCGATCGATCGGCCGGCGAGGTGGCGATCGACCGCCCCGAGGGGCGGTCTGACCGGTTGTCACTTGAACGTCGGCCTTCGTGGCGGCGTTGTTCATTGGTTAGGTCAAAGTCATGAGTTTCAGTGCATATGTGTTGCATGATGCATGTTTTGACTAATGTGGGTCAAGTTGTGAAGAACTTGTTCCGGATTCGATTTGCTTGTCTATTGTTGTGCAAAGTTGCTTGGTGGTCACGGCGGTCAGCGGCGAGGATGATCGGACTAGGCTTGGAGAGTGAGGTCCGAACGATCGACGATGCCGGCGAGGTCAATGAACTCAAGTGTGGTGCATAATAGACAAGGATGACCGAAGACGATTCGGTCGATCGGTTTGATCGAGCGGCGCGGAGTCGGTGCAAGTGTCATGGTGGTTTCGGTGGGAGCCGGATGGGAGAGACTTGCCGACATGGAGAGAGCCGTTGATCAACCTACACGCATGAGCAGCGGCGAAGTGCTTGCGCAGATGGACTCGGTCTTGGAGAAGGATCGAGAAGGGGTATTTTGGTAATCTTACCAAATACCACCTTAGTGACCTTTTGCCAACCCGCGGCGCAAGACGACGCAAAGAGAAGCGGTTTAGGTCAAGAGATGTTGAAGACGGCGCTTTAAAATGCGTGCGTGTGTGACCCGTTTGTGTTGGGCCTTAACGGCAGCCCATTTAAGTTAAAACTTCTAGAAGGTCTAAGTCTCCACTATAAATAGAGGAGGGAGGTGGCTGCACCTCCTCCAACCCTTTCATTATTGTTGAAACCCTAGTTTGGTTTAGGGAGAGGATTAGTGGAGGTTAGGGTTCTAGAGAGTTTTGATTTGATTTCGTGCTCTTGGATTGAGCTTTGTCCTCCATTGATGGAGTGGCTGTAAACCCAAACCCTATCAAATCAATTCAATGAAAGTTTGCTCAAAGATGTGTCTCTTTGCCTTTCTTCTCTCTATTTGGTGATTTTGAGTCTTTCTTTGATTCACATATTTTTGATTGATTTCTTTACATGATCTAGCTTGGTGTGACATGTGGGAACACATCTAGGATCATCTTGATCATCAATCACCCACGAGCAAGTTTTTGGATCTAGTTTTCGTTTTGACTCGGTTTTGAACTATCCACCTCTCAAACTGAAAAAGGTCGTAACTTTTCCAAGGATCTTCACGATCTTCGATTGGAATAGGTTCCTGACATCCTAGAGAAGGTGTGTACCAAGTTTCATCAAGTTTGGAATTGTACATCAAAAGTTACATCTATTTGCAACCGTTTTTGTCCGATTTCATCGTTCATCAGTTGGAGGTCAGACCGCCATTAACATAGAGGTCAGACCGCCCATGGACCGGTCAGGCCGCCATTAACATAGAGGTCAGACCGCCCTTCACTTGGAAATCAAGTTTTGGTTGATTTTGGTTGTTTTGCTTCGGGGTTTAGATTGGATTCAATACTAGTTTTCCGTTGTACTGGTATATTGATCTTCATAGCTTCCATAGCTAATGGAGTGAAATTTGTATTGGATCTGATCTTGGTTGAAAAAGTGAGCGTGCTCCTATTCACCCCCCCCTCTAGTCGCCTTTTCGGTCCAACACAAGGGTATGTTTCAAAGTAGATATCTCAAATATATGTGGATAAAGAAATATGGATCAATACTTATGAAACAACAATACATAGAGTAAACCCCTCTAAATATGTGCATATACGAAAGTGTAATAAGAACATATGCACATATTTAAGTTAGACTTTTGGTGGAGTTCAACATCTTCATGTGAGCCAAACCTCCAATGCCTCTCCAAGTATTTATTAAGCATTTAAGCGCATTTTGGTACCCAATACTTGGTTGGGTCCACGAATGTTAGTCACAATTGATTTGGGCACCCAAATGACCCTTGGAATAAACTTTGGTGAACTAATCATTTTAGCAAACACATTGCCATATTTATCTTTCCTAAGCAAATAATGATCATTATAAATAATTGGCTCAGGAGAGATACCTTTGGGATATTGTTTACCAATATGTCCATTTTCCCGGCAATTGTAACAAGTTGGGCTTTTGCTTCCCCTGCTTATCTTCTTTTCTTGTTCATTGCCGACTTGCCTCTTTTTTGATGATATTTGCTTGTCATTCATCTTATTTGGGCACACCGAGACAAGTGACCCTTCTTGTTGTAAACAAGGCACTTGATATTCTTCGTGTGTCTTGCATTGTGCCTTGTCTTGCTATTCTTCCTTTTTTTAGGAGTGAAGCCAATACCACTCTTATCTTGCAAGCGCCTTTGCTTGCTCATTATATCGTCGAGAGTGGCCTTTCCCTTTAAGCTTCTTTCCAAGTCAACTTTTAATTTTGTGACTTGGTCCTTCAACTCTTTGTTTTCCTTTACAAGGTTAGTATCACAAGACATAGAGGAAATGTGAGCATCTAATTTGGAGCAACAAGTCATATCTAGTAAGTCATCACATGATGTGGATATACTAATCTTAGATGAAATGCAAGATCTAGGAGCTATACATGACACATCATCTAGTAAATTACATGTGATGCCTATATCCACTTTGGACTTATTGAGATCCTTGAGAAGGAGAGTCTCCATGAGCTTCTTTTAGCTCTGTATAAGAATGCTTGAGAGAAAGAAATTATTTCATCAAGACTTTGAATTTTGACTTCTCCTTGCCAAGGTATTCATTAAGCTCTTCTAGCATGTCCATCAACTCATCATATGAAGGTTCATTATTTTCATTTAACTCATTATTACCTTTAGCCATAAAGCAATGAGTTGATGTGGAGGGGTTTGTGGACTCATCATTGTCGGAGCTAGAAGTTGAGTATTCTTCTTCTGACGTCTATTCTTTTGTGCAATCATCACTTGTAGTGGTGGACATTTCATAATTGTATTGAATCTGTGTCCACATCTCATGAGCGCTCTCGAGATTGCACACTTCATTGAACACTTCTACACTCAAAGCACTAAATAAAACGTTAATTGCTTGAGCGTCGAGATGTAAGCATTTCTCTTCCTCAATAGTTGGAGCAAGATGATCCAATGGAGCAGAAAAGTCTACATCTACAATTCGCCATATTTTTAGGCTCATGGCCTTAAAATAATATAACATGTGGATTTTTCGATGAGTATAATTTGTATCATCAAATTGAGGTGCTTCACCTAGGTGCACTAAATCACTAGTCGCCATCCTTTACTCTCTAGACGGTTAAGTCTAATAAATGAGAGACCAAACTCTGATACCACATGTAAGATCGAGAAGGCCGACTAGAGGGGGGTGAATAGGCGGTTTTAAAAAACTTCTTTAGTTAAAACCAAATTATAATGCGGGAGCTAATAACACTTTGGTTTTGCACAATTAAAACCTAAATCAACTAGGCTTGACTAAGTACACCAACAATATGAATACAATTGAATAAAAGCAATCATACAAAGATATACAAGTAATTAAATCAAGTAATGTAAATTGCTCAAAGTAAAACACAAGAACAAACTACAATAAATACAATGATGTTTTACCATGGTGTTCGGAGACTTACCGGTCTTCCATAATCTACGTTGAGGTAAGCCCAAACGAATTGGACTGGCTCCACAAATTAAGCTAACACCTCCGAGATAAGTCCAACCACTTTGACCGGTTTCAACACGAACCAACACCTCGATCCACTCAGGTTGCTCTTCCTCCACTCCGGAGATGGTAAGCACCAAACCACTCACAACCACGCCGGGCCTTCTCACAAGCTTCTTGAGAAGATCACCGGTCCACGACGCCTCCACACCGTCTAAGTGTCGGCAAACACCAAGAGTAACAAGACTCAATTCTCACTTGAACTAATCAAGTGCCAAAGCTCAATCAATACACAATCCACTACCTAAGGCAACACATGCATTTAGGGTTTGCTCTCCAAGCTCACTAAGTGCAACACATGCACATAAGAGATGAGAAGACTTGCTCTTTGCTCAAGGAATGAATAATGACACCAATAACCACGCTCATGGCCAGCCAAGGTGGGTATTTATAGCCCACACAAAAACTAGCGGTTGAAAACAAGATGCTGAAAAAATCAGCACAAGGGGTACTATAGCCGTTCATAGGCCAGTACTATCACACCTACACGACAAGCACATTAATGGCTATATCAGACGAGAAACTAGCCATTAAGAATAAGCATTGCGGTGCTACCGCCATTCATCTCGCGGTAGCTCCGCACTCCGGTCCTTCCGTTCCTGAAGGGCGGTACTACCGCTTCCACTCAGGTTCAAAGATGGCACCTTCTGGAATATACGTACCGTCGTAGTCTTGAATTACCGATCATTCGTAGTTCCGTGCTCAACATGCCGGTACTACCGCACCTCCAAGAGAGCAAAACAAACTCGAAAAAAATGTCTCTCTGGAAAATACGTATCGACGGATTTTGGACCATCCGGGTTACGGTAGTTCCGCCACATGAACTCCGGTACTACCGCTGAGCGGTAGTTTCGCCGAGTTAACGCTGGTACTACCGATCTTCCTGAGAAAAACAGCAATGACTTTCACAACAACTTCAATTGCAAAACACTTTTGCCAAATTGATGAGCCATGCTAACAAGGATCAAAAGTAAGATTATTAACAAGTTGCAAAAATACATTTGCCAACTTTAGAATCATACCACAAGGAATAAGATATATGGACTTAAACCATTTGAAAAACACATTTGCACACTCAAGTCAGATGCTACAAGAATCATGCATAAGCATCAACTATTTGCAAAACAAATTCGCAAACAATAGCATCATGCCACAAGACAAAGGTGCATGGACTTCAACCATTTGCAAAACGCATTTGCAAATTATAGTCCCATGCTACACGGATTAAATGCATGAGTCTCGGCTATTTGCAAAATACATTCGCAAATAATAGCATTATGTATAGATGAGCTAGAGCAAGCACAATGAGCTATCAACACATGACTAACTCATGCTACTAGTCAAGACCCCTCCTAATAGTACGATAACCTATACTAGCAATCCGGTCTTCCAACCAAACACCAAGACCGATAAAAGACTAGGAACACATACTTAGCCCTAGCTAGTCATACCTTTGCCTTAAACAACTTCTTGAAGCTTGATAACGCACATCTTCACTTCAAGTGCGGGTCCTTAACTTTGATAATCATCAACACATGATAATCTCTCTTTTTTTACTTCGGGATCTTGACTCAATGCTCATCAACTCATGATGACATCCTTTATCCCGAGTCTTGATATGCGTCAACACATGATGCATCTTTCACTAGACCTTCATCAACACATAATGGATTTTCTCTTGACTTGATAATCAACTCATGATCATCTCCTCTTCTTGAATCATCATCGACACACGATGATTTCTTTTTCTTCAAACTCTTGATGTACATCAACACATGATGCATCATTTACTCCAAATCTTAATATGCATCAACACATGATGCATCCTTCATTAGACCTCCATCAATACATGATGTGTCTACTTCTTGAATATCATCGACACACGATGATTTCCTTTTTTCAAGCTCTTCATACGCATCAACACATGATGCATCTTCTTCTTAAACCTTGACTTGTTGACAATCAACTCATGATGTCATCCAAAGTCTTCATTATCCTGGAACATAACCTATTCATCCAATTCATAGAAAATTTTAGTTCCACAATATGATTATCAATAGTTACCACATCATACCATTAACTCATAATGGTGGGACAAGATACTTCAATCTTTCCCTCTTTGGTAATTGATGATAACCACTTCAATTGCACATAAATTGAAGGTAGATAAATGAGAGAACACAACATGAGTATATATGAACTACACAAGTTTTATATACTCAAATATATGTTTCAAAGTAGAGATCCCAAATATATATGAAGAACGAAATATGGATTAATACTAATGAAACCACAAAATATAGAGCGAGCTCCCCCTAAATGTGTGCATACACAAATGTATAATGAGCACATATGCACATATTCAAGTTATAGTTATGGTGGAGTTCAATCTATATTTTGGATCCGATGAATGCAACAATATATAAGAAATATGATGTCGAATGCATACCTCGTTGAATTTCACCTTTATATCCAAATGAGACTACACACTAGATATAACAATAGAAATATTAGTCTTATAAATAGATTTATCATTAATCAACAAAACACTCCATTAACTCATAATAACGGGTCTAAATCCTACTACTAGTTAATGGCAATCATAAACCATGCCAAGTTGCCATTAGTAGGACCATCCCAATTTAGGCCTAGTTAAGTTGGGTAGTTTTCGGAGTCGTCATTCCATAAAAAGCATTGTGCATTTACAGTTTACTACTATGCTTTAGGAGCACAAGTCCTGAAAGGGCAAAGACTACTCCAAAAGGATATCATTGATATCAAAATGACAACAATTTGGGAATATAATATAATACATAAAAGAAGGATTTTGTGGGGATGGGAAGTATGATACTAGATAGGGGTATTAAGACAGTAAGATCTAGCGTTGAGCAGAGTGAAGATTGCCGATCGATTGTTTGGGGGTGTTATGCAGGGAGGGTGAGACCGAGGATGGTCGCCATCTTCCCGCAGCGCGACACCGTGGCGCTGAGATTGGGGAAGAACCGCCTGCACGGGGCATTCACAATCACAACCTACAAGGACTGTAAGAACTAACAACTCGTATAGAGTCCCCCCTCCCTTTCTAGACAAAATGTACATGCACTGCATCACCTGAACTGTTCATGTACCTCGACAAGCTTGTCCCTCCAATGTCCAATCTCATACATGCTAAGGGTCCAGTAGTGCTACCACGCCAGTCATGACACTTAATCAATCGGCTCTACTTGGATGTACTGATCCTGGCCCTATTTCTGTCGGGCTTTTGTACTGATTCAGATGAGGTTTCGGCGGTTTCAGGAGACGGCGGCGTGAAGGCGGTGGACGGCCGGGGATTCTTCATTCGTCCCGGTGACACCGGGCACATGAGCGGGGCTGGTGCAGCTGCTGCCGGACAACCAGATGCATTGCAAAGTTTGGAAGGCTTCACGACGAAAGTCAAGAGTCATCGTCAAGCACATACATGTGTAGCCGATGGTTCTACTTGATGGAATAGCAGTGGGGTGAAGTGTAATTTTGTCTTTCCTTCTTTTTTATCTCAGGGAGCATCTATCTAGCGAATGTTCACCAGCTAATGCTATCTTGTGGCATCGCGGCTTTTACCACGTGTGTGTAGTGGACCAGTGGGTATAATATATGTGAGTGTAAGTTCATATACAAGATACAAGACTGCGAGTATAAATAAAAATAGGTAAATGCTTGGACAGGTATACCCGAACGAGCGGAACCGCTCCGGACGCTTTACTGAGTCACCTAGACCATGCCCCTTGTGAAGGGAAGAAAAAGCCCACGACTTGTGAAGGAAAGAAAAAACTTCGAAGGCATTTGCTCCTCTAGTGACTTCCTGTGGCCCATGTGGTTGACTTTTTGACTCTCACCGATTCTTTATAGCTTTTTCTCAACTCATCCCCATTCTGCTGCTTTCGCATGTCTGCACTGCACAACACCTCCTCCCATACTTTCCTCCTCCCCAAAATGTCTTATCAAGCATCATTCGCAAGAAGCCTCAGCCCGTAGCCGATCGAGCCGACACAGATTCGGTAGATCTAAGGCGGAGTCAGTTTGGTTGGCCATCTCGTCCGCCGTGAGCTCCCGCAACATCTCGAGCTCCACCGCCGGCGATGGCCTCCATGAGCAGCGCATGAGCTCCACCGTCGCGGGTTCCTTGTTGGTGCCGCAACAACACCCTACATGATGTGCTGTTGCTACTCATTGCCATCGGGTGCCTCATCCGGGTACATTTTGTTGCAGACGTTTGCTAAATTTGTTGCAACAGTTGTCTCGAAATATTGCATAAAGCATTTTTTATTATTTGCGTAGTTGTTGCATCAAATGTTGCAGCAGGATGTTTTTTTGTTACAACGGTGTTTTTGATTTGTTGCACAAGAGATTTAATTGTTGCAACAACTTTTCTCTATTATTTGCAGGAAGTGATTTGTTTTGTTGCAATTCTTCCGAAATTTTGTAGGAAAGTGATTTTGTTGCAATTATTATCGACGATTGTTGCACACATGAAATCAAAAATATTTCATAGGTAAGTTTTTAATGTAGCAAATTTCTTGATGTTACAACAATTATTTCTGGATATTTTCACTGTTATTTTCAAATGTTGCAGTGTTGTAATTTTGAAATTAGTTTTTTTGGAATATTTGAACCACTTTTTAAAAGCATAATCATGTTCTATACCCATGGTTTCATGTATTTTCGGTGAGAATTCGATATTTTTTTTTTCTTAGCATTGTATTTATCATTTGCGCATTTGTTACACACATATTTTTTTTGCAATCGTTGTGTTCAAATGTTGCGTCGAACCGCACGATTAAAAGCTTCTCATTGTACGTCCGAGCGGTAGTTCGTTCTATTCCTATAGGCCACACTCTCTTCTAATTAATCAAGTAACTAACTGAGGCGTGTGGGGCCACTAGTGAGGACATGAATTAAACATGATGGTCAGATAGGAGTCAATGGTTTTCATCACCTTTCGTTAGATTAATCCAAAGGTGGCCGAACCGTCCGATGAAAATCACGGTGTTGGACGTCCGATCCGTAAAAATATATCGACTAAATTATCGATTTTTATGACTTCCATCTCCTCCGGATCGAAATAATGCCTCCATTTAGCACACAAAATAAGTTAAACAGGATGGATTATCATGTGATGATAATAAGCGCAAGAAGAACCGGAAGACATCAAGGCATGCTGTACTGGCGCACTCGCGGGGATACGTATTTCAGCCTAGGCTTACAACTACTCGGCCTGGCTTCTGAACAGGCAGGCCTGCACGTGCTAGGCCCACTTCTCAGCGAGTGCAAATGACATACAGGTGTAGCATGGTAGGCCCACCGTCCCACTGAACCAGAGATATTTGAAATCCGGGCGACGAATTTTGAGAAAGCATTTGAACCGTCATCCATCATGGCCCACCGCCCTTATCCGTCTGGTTTATACCCAAACTACCCTTCACCTTTTTCAATGAGGAAAAGTTGTTATGCATACACAAATCTTTTTCTAAGATTACGCGCACACAATTTGAGTGGCAAATATGTGTGCATAATTTTTCCCCATCACTTTGCAATTGTATTTTTTTGCTCTGCTAACAAAATAGTATAGTACAAGTTGCTTGATAAAGAGATGACCACACTGTTGTCCAAGGGGAACCAGAAAACTTCGACAAACAAAAAAAAATGCTCAATTTGTTTGGAAGATCCAACAATCCAATGTTATACCATGCCATTTTGTTTTGGCAAGGACACGCTCTTTGGAAGAATAGAAAAATTATATCACTATTTTCCCCAGAAACCCAGAAAAAAATAAGGGTAAAACTTCAAACTTTAGAATTTCAATTGATCTTAAGACGAACATTTGAATTTCGAGTTTCGACTTAAAAAAAAAGCTGTTCCCGCCCGGCGACTTAGAAAATCGCAAGGGGCAAAACCGGACGAGGAATTCGGAAAAGGGTGGCAGTTACATACAAGCCCCAATCCGATACCGTCGCTGTCGCGACGCCTCGCTTGCTTCGTCCCCACCTCGCTCACACACAGCACAGCGCTCTCCCCCTCCCTCTCGCACCTTCCGCTTCCTTCTAGAACCTTCCGCTCCGCTCCGTTCGTGCACGAAGCTTCGTCCCCCCAACTCCCACCCTGAGTCCACCGAGATGGCGACCATGGGGAACGTCATCGTGCTCGTGAACCGCATCCAGCGCGCCTGCACCGTTCTCGGCGACCACGGCGGCGGCGACGGCGCCGCCTCCCTCCCCACCCTGTGGGAAGCGCTCCCTTCCGTCGCCGTCGTCGGCGGCCAGGTCCATCTCATCCTATCATCATTCACCTCTGCTCCCCACCTAGGGTTTCGTTTCGTAGCTGATGCTTAATTGCGTGGCGACGTACAGAGTTCGGGGAAGTCGTCGGTGCTGGAGAGCATCGTGGGGCGCGACTTCCTACCTCGCGGCTCAGGTATGATCGTGAATTTTGTGTTTGACTCCGAATTTTTCGAGTTTTTATGCTGCGATTTTAACGGCATCGGGCTTTGTGTTTTGCCTCGAAGGGATCGTGACGAGGAGGCCACTGGTTCTGCAGCTGCATAAGACGGAGGACGGGGTTCAGGATTACGCTGAGTTCCTACATATGCCCAAGCGCCGGTTCACTGATTTCTGTAAGTCTCTCTCTCTCTCTCTCCCGCGCGCTCACAAACTTCAGTGACTTGTAGTAGCTGTTGTGGGTTATTCTGGGGTTATGCTCTGAAATTGTTATACTCAGTAATAGTGCGTAGATTGCTATGATAGAAATAGAATGCCTGATTGCCCATGTTTACTATAATTAGCCGTGTTTTTGGCAGGTACAGTGAAATGATTATATCGCTCATTGATAAAGTTCAGTTGTAATATTCTACTCCACAAGGATAACACTTGCTAGATAAAGTTCCATGGTGATTACCGACTCCATGGGGGTAGCTCAGATTATATCGTGCAATTAATTAACTTGCTTAAATGATTAGTACATTGTCATTAGAGAATCAATGATTAGGTGTTGTTGCTGTGTTGGGACCATTTCTAGGTTTCTAGGAGGTTTTAAATGATTTTATTTGACCAATACTAGTGGTATTGATCAGTTCGGTCCCCATGTCATTCCCTTCAGTATTTTTAGTACATGGAAATGACTGAAGGTGACCAAATACTTATTAGTTATTACAGACATGCTGCTGATGTTTTTTTGTGCAGCTCTTGTGCGGAAGGAAATCCAAGATGAAACTGATAGGTTGACGGGGAAGACAAAGCAAATATCTCCAGTTCCAATTCATCTCAGCATATACTCACCACATGGTATTCAGAACCTGGGCATAACTTATTGCTGCTTTTATTTTTTTATTTTTGAAGGATATTATTGTTACTCTTTTTAGTTGTTAAATATAAATTTCCAGTTCCATCTTATATGAATAGTACAACAACTTTTCTGTTTGACAACAGTACCAGTGTATCTTTGATTACCTTTTCTTTTCATGTTCGTGTTTCGATATTTATATTGATGGTGCTGGTTGATAGAGCACTTGATTTATATATAGTACCATTCATGTAGGTCCTGAACCTTCTTGCTTCTTAATCTTCTTGATGGATCATTTACTCTATTCAATGGACTATTGCAGTGGTCAACTTAACATTGATTGATCTGCCGGGTCTAACTAAAGTTGCTGTAGGTATGTAATGTCTACCAATTTTTCTGCACATTCTCAAATTTATGCAATGTTTACCAGGGAAGTTTTACTCACCTGTTGTTTTTTTCAGAGGGACAGCCTGAAAGCATTGTCCAGGATATTGAAAATATGGTGCACTCATATGTTGACAAGGTACTTATATCACTTCCATTGATGCACACATTCATATATAAGAACTATGGCTTTGACATATTTCGTCTGATGTGTCTTCAAATAAATGATATATTATTTTCACTATCGATGTTTGGTGCTATGACTCTCCACTTATTATGTATTTGTTCTGGTGTGTCTTAAAATAAATGATAAACATACTTCAATTATCAATATTCAGTCCTATGGTTCTCAACTTATAAATGACGAAATACCTCCATCCCGGATTGTCAAAACTACACGTAACTCTTGCATGTTTAGGGAATATTTTATGTTTTACAGACTACAGTATTCTTCTGCCCCCTCTGATTTCCAAAGTTTCCTCAAAATCTAGTATGGGCTGTTTTATTATGTCGTTTCTCTGTTGCATTCAGTTCCTAGATCCGCCAGTGCATTGGCTTGCATATTGCATAAAGCTACAGTCTAAATTACAGCAACAAGGTAGCCTTTCTCTTGCATATTGTATAAGGCTATAGTATAAATGACAGCAACAAGGTAACGAGACCATGTTACCAAGTTTGCGTAAGACTAAGGAGTGCATATTGATGTTTACCTATGCAGTGACATTTTCCTATTTTCTTTTGTAGCCGAACTGTATTATACTTGCTATATCTCCTGCTAATCAAGATATAGCAACATCTGATGCCATTAAGCTTGCACGGGATGTTGATCCAACTGGTACGAACCAAAGTTTTACACTTATTTTACTGGGCTATGTTAATTCTAGTTGCTGATGATACCATGCTTCAATGTGATGTTGAATAATTGTGTATATACTTTTGTTGTATATGCCTAAGATAATCTTCGCTGGGTTCATTTGCTTGAAACATTTCCCATCATGGGTGCTCAACATGAAAAGTAGTAACAGTAATCTTTTAGGAGAAACCCCATGCATAATTCAGCATGTGCTGGGTAGAAAGTGAAGTTCATATGTGCTGAGCATTTCCCTAGGATGAAGAAAACTGTGCCTAAGGGTGGAAAAAAAACCCGAAACTCGCGAGCCAGCTTGGCTCGTTAAGAACTCGGCTCGAACTCGGTCCCTTAACGAGCCGAGCCGAGCCTAGGCAATTTAGCTCGTTTTCTTAACGAGCTGAGTTCGAGCTGGCTCGTGAGTTGCTCGTTTAATTCGTTAAGAAAACCAGGCCTAGCCCACTGTGTGCAGTGCTGAGTTAGCGAGCCTTAACGAGCCGAGTTAACGAGTTTAGCTTCAATTGTTAGTAATAGCCGAGTTAACGAGTTTGAACGAGCCAAGCCGAGTTCGTTTCCTTAACGAGCCGAGCCGAGCCAGCTCGTTATCCACCCCAAATTGTGCCCCAGCTATGCAAATATAATTATGTAAAGGGTTAGTACCTAGAAATTAATAGGGATATGGGGAGTTTATAATTTCAATTACTAGCTGATTTTAGACTACCCTGCTTCCTGTTATGAATACTAGTCCAATGCCCGTGCTTTGCTACGGATTAAAAAAAATCATATCTCGTCAACTGCCGTCGTGCTCAGCCTACAATGCAAGTGATCCGCCAGTAACCCGTTCTTGGAAAGATCGATGGAATCTTTGGGCTTCTTGCGCACCAGTTTGGGCAGTTGGGGTGTGGGGGGAATGGAGAGGAGGCTATGGGTGGCCAACTGTACGCACGGGAGGAACCGAGAAAGAACAAGATCCAACGGCTCACATTTCATGAAGAAAGATAGATCTAACGGCTCACATCGCATGAGGAAGGACGGACCGTCACCAATTCCTTCTTCTAAGTAGTAGAGATTGTGTGTATATTGAAGATGCCCAATGGACAATATATACAGGGTATAAATGGATATACCCTATACAAATTAGGAAATTCAAAAGACAGATCCTATCTCTAATATATCTCTAACACCCCCCCTCAAATGCAAAGCGTATGCAATAGCATTGCATTTGGAAAGCGGTTGACACTAAAATATGGAAAATCTAAAGTTCGAGTCTTGATAATGTCGTCGTAGCATATAGCTCTTGGAAAATATGTCGATAAAAGATCTCCCATCGAGGGTCGTGCGATAGCCTATAAAGCACAACGTGTGGGAGCAAAGTCGATTGCGGCAACACGACGAAGAAGATGATGAAACCAACTAAAAAGAGAGAAGGCTGTCAAGCCAAGCCGAATAGGAATAGGTGGAAGCATGACGTGCAGATCGAAGTCCAAGACGGTGGCGGTGCAGAAGAAGCGCAGTGGCCTTAGAAGCTTGGGGCGGCGACTAAAAGAGATGGCAGCATCATAATGACTTCTACGATTTGCACGTGTCTCAGAAAGAAGGCGGGAGCGGCGGCTGCTACCATGCATAAGGGAATTTCTATGCTTCTATGACTGACAATAAATTTGTGGACTCAAATGACTTAGACAAACTCAAAGATAGAGTGATACAAACTTGGATGGACGCAACAGAAGCAAAAAGACAAATAATAACTAGCAGTAGCAACAAGAATAGTGACTAGCAGTAGCAAAAGACTCGCTTTACCCTGTAGTTTCAGATAGCAAGAACAGCCGAGCCATCCCAAATCCCAATAGCCATCCTCGAGATGTAGAGCAACAGCCAAGCCAAGCACACACAGTATAGCTAGTAGCAAAACTAGCAGCAATCAAGGACTACTTATCCAACCGAAGACCCTCGCGCAACTACACACCAAGCCACTACGAATTTGCAATTGCACACGTGGAACGGCTTGCCGACGCACTAGCGGCCACAGTGGTGGCGAGCCCGAATTGCGACACCCATGTTTGTTCCGAGTCGACAATCGGTGGAGCCGCTCACAACAATGGAGTCGTCGCCGATGTACAAGAAGGCAACGGCTCACAGACACCACAACAAGCCAACCGGATCCGAGGCGGAGAAGCCCGTGGCGGCGACCGGGGCGGAGCCGAGGTTGACGACGCCGAAAAATATCGCCGCTTGCAATTGGATCGGCAGCGAGGCAAGGCCCCCGGAGCAAAGATCGGTCCTCCCGGGGGCAGTGGCAGCGGAGAATCGGGTGGAGGCTAGGAGGCGTCGGCGGTAAGAAACTCTAACCCTAACTTTGCTCTGATATCATGTTATGAATATTGTATGTATATTGAAGAGACCCAATGGACAATATATATAGGGTACAAAGGGATATACTCTATACAGATAAGGAAATACAAAAGACAGATCCTATCTCTAATATATCTCTAACACCTCCTGCCATTTTGTAAATAAATATTATCCTGTTTCCTACCATTTGTACACTATAAAAATGCCACTAACCTCATTAGCAACACATGCGTCGCCTTCATATCTATCTGTACAAGTATTCACAGCTTTGTCGTGCAGGCGACCCGAAGCTTGTTTACAATGGATACAGATGTAACACACTGACAGGACAGGGAGCATATCAGGTAGGAAACAACCTTGAAATAGGAGAATGATGACTCAAATCTCGGCCACTAGATCAACTTTGAATGGTGTACATCAAGTAGAATGCCAAGGTAGGGCTTTGGGAGGGCATAAGAGTGAAGTGGAATAATTCAGAGTGTCTTTTGGAAAGTGTCAAGGGCTTTTGGTGGTCAATGTGAGCCATGTAGATTCACTCCAATGTCTTAGATTGCTGGCTCTCATTCTCATATTTTAAGGCTAGTTCATATTTGATATGTTGTTACCCACACTGATACAATTCTATCCTTTTGATTCACCTAGCGTATTTCTTGCCTGAGGGATCATATTAAATTTGTTCAGGTGAAAGGACCTTTGGTGTGTTAACTAAGCTTGATTTGATGGACAAAGGAACAAATGCACTTGATGTATGTCTCTGTTTACTTTATTGTTCTGTCTGCATTTTGGGCTTAATATGGAATTTTTAATTACCGATATTCTTTCTTCACACAAAGGTTCTTGAAGGAAGATCTTACAGACTGCAGCATCCATGGGTTGGAATTGTTAACCGTTCACAAGCAGATATCAACAAGAACGTTGACATGATTATTGCTAGGCGAAAAGAACAGGAGTTCTTTGCTTCTAGTCCTGAATATTCTCATTTAGCCAACAGGATGGGTTCAGAATATCTTGCTAAACTTCTTTCACAGGTTCAAAGAAATCTTTCTAGTGTTTTCGTATTTAGTGTTTGTAAGTTTGCAATGGTGGGTCATGCAGTGCTTTTTCCATCTCTCAGCACCTAGAGGCAGTGATCAGGGCACGCATTCCAAGCATAACATCTTTGATAAACAAGACTATTGATGAGCTTGAATCTGAGATGGATCACCTTGGTAGACCTATTGCCTCTGATGCTGGGGTAATCTACTGAACTTTTGAGCTAAATTGCATGGAATCAAAGAAAGGAACATCATTTATGTGCTTGTACAGGCACAGTTGTACCTCATCTTGGAGCTTTGCCGCGCGTTTGAAAAAATATTTAAAGAACATCTTGATGGAGGGTAAATGTCAAATTGATATTTCATTTCTTTATTTTCTAAATCACACACATGCAATGTTATTGTGGAGATTTGTAATGTGGATGTAAAAATCCGCAGACGACCTGGCGGTGATCGAATTTACGGTGTCTTTGATAACCAACTCCCTTCTGCTCTGCGGAAGCTTCCATTCGACCGCTACCTCTCTTTGCAAAATGTTAAACGAGTTGTATCAGAAGCTGATGGTTATCAGCCTCATTTAATTGCTCCTGAGCAAGGTTATCGTCGACTGATCGAGTCTGCACTCAATTATTTTAGAGGGCCAGCTGAAGCTTCTGTAGATGCTGTAAGAATCTTCCTCCTGTGGTCACCTGCTTTGGTATGTTTCTTTCACTGAAGTCTCTTTTGCCATTACTGCAGGTGCATTATGTTTTGAAAGAGCTGGTAAGGAAATCAATTGGGGAGACTCAGGTTGGTTATTTGTCACTTACATACAAAATCATCACTTGTACCCTTTTCCCGAGTAATGTAATTGCTGAAATGATATTATATCATTAGGAATTGAAAAGATTTCCCACTCTTCAAGCGGAGCTTGCTGCTGCATGCTATCAGGCCCTGGAGAGATTCCGTGAAGATGGACGTAAAACTACTGTACGGTTGGTTGATATGGAGTCAACATATTTGACAGTGGAGTTCTTCCGCATGCTCCCACAGGAAGTGGACAAGACTGCAACTGGAAACCCTTCCACTCCTGTTGATCGTTACACTGATGCACACTTCAGGAGGATTGCTTCTAATGTGTCCTCGTACATTGGCATGGTATCTGATACACTGAAGAATACTATCCCCAAGGCTGTTGTTCACTGTCAAGTCCGGGAAGCTAATCGGTCCTTGCTTAATTATTTCTATACTCAAGTGGGCAGGAAAGATGTAAGTGACTTCGTTTGTTTTCTAACTATGTTCATTTCTCCTCCTTTCAGTCCTTTCAACGTTCAATTTCCTGTGTAGGCTAAGCAGCTCGCACAACTCCTTGATGAGGATCCCGCTCTTATGGAGCGTAGGCAGCAATGCTTTAAGAGGCTTGAGCTATACAAGTCTGCAAGGGATGAGATTGATGCATTGTCATGGGTGCGATGAAGGTAACATACTCAGTGCTTGTAACATATATATTTGCTTTCTTAGCTAAACACATTGTAATTTGGCAAATGCAGAATTAACAGTCAGCTATTCTGCACTTCTATTGTCCAGTCTTAGTTGACCGATCAGCTATCTGTACTGTATATTACTCCTAGCTATTAGTACGAATAGTCGTGTTATATATATATGTCTTGACTGCGGTTAGGAACTAATGGTCTTTCGTGATCCATATGCAGACTTCTAACTCTAAGCACAAGTAAGAACTAAGTTTTCTGATACCTTTTGATTCTGTAGGATGCATGTACTGATTCTCAAGCCTACTCTGTATACTGTAGAATTTAGGCTTTCGTGCCATTGCGCTTTTCTCTCTCCTGGTTTTCTAATGAAAATACTAGTCTATGCAACTTGCCGCTTAAATATGTAGTTCACAGCATTGACTTGCGTATTCCATCTTGAAGGACAGGATTAGTCGTGTTAACTGCTGGTACTACTATGTAGTTAGGCCAGGACGGTTATTCGGTGTTCTATTTGAGGGTTGCGAGACAACAATTAGATAAGAGCTGCCCGATAAATAATACTGGTATCGCGTTCGAATACTCTTCGCGTAACTCGACCTGCAAGATCCGTCTGCCGTCTGATAGTTTGTTATTGGTAGCATTTTCCATTGCTGAGACTTAAGATGGATGTGGCAGAACCATCCAAAAGAGGGGCCAATTTATTCAGTTCCCGGCTAATTGCACAAGCTTTGGTCAAATAATTGCTGGTTCTTTTGCCCTGCTTGATGGTTCAACAGTACACAAATCATACGTTTTTTTTTGTCATCTACTTACCTTTAGTAAACTTGACTCTGCATTACGCTGTGTGGAACTGACCTTTGGTTCCTTGGTTGATTCTTCACCTGGTACTAACAGATTTCACGCTTTCTAGAACTAATTCTTCTTTCCAGTTGATCTTTGATGAGCACCCTACGTAGAACATTTCTTCCAGAACCGAGCACAAAAAATCATGATGTATCTTGTCTTGATGATGGAAATCTTAAGGCAACTTCATCTGATTGGACATATTCACGCCAATAAAAGTATCGCTGATAACAATACCAGCGAGGTAGTCGAGTCGCAAGGGGTGATTTGTCGATTTGGTTGACTAGTCGCGATCAACCTGTAAGATTGAGGAGGTTGACTAAAGTATTTTTTAATAAACGGTTTAAATTTTATTTTATTTTTTTAAAAAAATGAGTTTTACATAAAATTGTAAATCAATTTGGTTTTGATTAATTAAAATTTAAATTAACTAGTCTTGGCTAAGTGTATCAACAAGTTGAGATTAAGACAATGATTGCAATTCTAAGAAAACAAACTAGTAATTTAACTTTATAAATGTAAATAACAAGAAAGTTAAACTCAAGAAAGCAAACTACCAGAGCACTTGAACCTTTTCCCGTGGTTATCGAAAACTTGGTCTTTTTAGCATGTCCTAGACAATTAATTGTACTAATGCTAAGGAATTTGGTATATAGACTTAAACCATTTACAAAATACATTCATAAATTAAAGTCATATACTATAAGGATTATGCATAAGTCGTAACTATTTGTAAAACACATTTACAAATATTGGTTACATGCTAAAGAGAGCTAGAGCAAGCACTGAGTTATCAACACATGATATACTCAAGCTATCAGTTAAGACATCTATTAATAGTACGATAATATATACTATCAATTCAGTCTCCACACCAAACACCGAGACCGGTAAAAGACTAGGAGCACATTTTTAGTCTATGATAATCATTCCTTTGCATTAATTATCCATCTTTGAGTGGTCACTTAATGATAAACATCTTTACTTCAAATCTGAGATCTTGACTTGAATGAAGAAACAAAGCACCTATGAGCAGAGCACAGAGTAAGAGTGGAAGGATAGGAGAGCATAGCAGAGTACTACTAATAGTGGGGGTAATTGGTTATGTTACGTGTCACAGTCACGACGGTAGTTGTTGGCCAATACTTATTACTGCTACAATTTACAACTCCTCGCGCATCGCATGTGTGATGTGATGGTTGGCCTAGTGAACAATGTCTAGTGAGTAGCACCGTAGTAGTAGCAGTAGTAGTTCGAATTCCTGACCTGTGCTGCTCGGCTTTGGTCGTGCGCTCGTCGCCTCTGCCGCTGCCGCTGCCGCTGCCGCTGCCTCCCGTATTTGCCGCACTTGCACGGACGCGGGCAAACCACTCCCTGAACCACCCTAAAATATAGCTGTTGCACATGTAATCCCATGATAGGAGTAGTACAATTAATACTCTTCTGCTCGCAAAAATATAGCGGGCTAAAAAGACGAGCAAGAGATGCGTGCTCTTCTGCTCGCCACATGCTGGGCACGAGCGACGGCCACACGCCAAGGAGGCGACGCCCCCTGCACAAGAGCAGATAGGCGTAGTAGGCCACTGGGAAAAGAAATCTGGAATGGAATCGGCATGTCGTCGCCTCGCCGGTGTGCAGGGACGATCTGTCGGCGTCTTCCGGTCATACGCTAATGCTAATGCTCCTCTTCTGTGGAGTAGTCTACTTACGGTCAGATCAGATGCTGTGTTTACATGGGATGTGCCAATTGGATGCGCGTCAGAAAGGAAGCTTCGGTATGCATTGTCGCCTCCACGCCCTTTTGCCCTTCTCCGACCGCGTCAGTGTAGCTTGATGGTACGTCACTGAAAAATCTTATTTGCCTGCGCGTTCTCGTTCTGTCCACAAGATATCTCTAATTCTGAACAATCGTGTGTAGTGTTGGCCACAGGAATTGTCGGAAGGCATAGGATTCTAGTACTAGTTCTGTAGCTGCTTTTCTGAAGAAACCTAGTGTGAGCCATAAATACGCACAGAGATGGAATTTCTTTTCACAGTGCGTAATTGCACAGGCAGCCGCCCTTCTTGCCTATGGGACGTACCACAGTTCTGAGCTTTGACTTTGGTCTATTCCACGGAACCTACCTCGAGGATAGCACCAGATGTCGCCACCCTACTCGTCCAGTACACAAATTTACTCCTAAAAACAAACCCGTGAAGGACGTCCAGGCAAAGAGACGGCCAAAGGATAAAAACCGGAGCCCCTTGTTTCCTTCTCAGCAAGTGCAGGTACTTTGACTCTGTACTTCGTGCAGAACGGACACATCTATGACTCGTTCTGAAATGTGGGAATTTCATGGATTTTTTTTTGTAAAAAATAGTTCAATTCCTACGCAAATTTTAAAAATAGAATATGAATCCAAATAGGGCCTAAAATCACATACACGTGCTTATTGTTGTCAAGACGCCGCTTAGTCATCGCCTAATCGGTGATTAATCATCCAGTCGACCAGGGATCACGATCAGAAACCAATGACATGACTAGTTTGTCTAGTCGAACGATTTGTCGACTATACGTTAACTAGCTCCGACTAGACATCGACTTGGGAGTTCAATTCTAGCACGCCCAGGAAGAAAAGAAGTAGATGGAGCACCGAGTCGAGGAGAAAGAGGGGCGGTGTGAGGGGTGGCGACGACTATTGTTCCAATCACTTGACTCAATGCCCTGAACTTTGCTTCTCCGCTCGGCGCCTTGTCCCTGCAAAATACGAGGCAAGGCGGAAGCCGTGATGACGCCACAGACGCCAAGATTTCATGGACGCCCGTCTAGATGGCCAAGGGGAGAACCGCCACAACGCCAAGGCGATGCCGTGGCAAACATGGGGTATATATTCTAGCAGGGTTGAGGCACAAAAGAGAGGGGCATCAATCACTTGACTCAACAAGCGAAATCGAGAGCGGGGCGGAAGAACCCTAGCCCACGGAGCCACAGCCGCTGCCGCCTTGTCCTTCTCCCGACTCATGTCGTCGTCTCCTCCTGCTCTGCTGATCACCGATTGTCGGACCAAATTTTTAACTTGGGACCTACTATGTATACTTGTGTCATTCCTGGATCAGTAGATAGCATACACAATTACATTGTTGGTTCAAATCTATATCATAAAAATGTAGAGTTATTATGTAATATTAAACAAAATGTAAATATACCTTTTGACTTTTGGTTTGCAGAATGGCCGGATAGGCTAAATACTTTCAAAAAATAGCAGCGGAAGAAGTATCAAGTATAACATGTGGAACCCTCACGATATGCCCACCGGCAATCGACTGGGCTCGCGACCTAGTGCTTGGCCTTCTTGATCTCCGTCTCAATCAATACTCATGATTGTCTTTGTACGCTTTACCCACAAGAGATAAATCAACTTATACTACCCCGACACACTTCCGTAGGTGTGTGGCTAATAGTTGATTATCACAAGGTCTTTACAATGCCCAACCTCTTTGCAACTTTGCACCGCTAAGTATCACCTCCTTAGGGCCTCCCCTCTCTCACCGAAGGTCTCCCTTTAGCGCCGTGTGGTTCCAGTGGTTTCGTTCTCTCCCGACTATCCACCTGCATCCACCAACGTCGAAGCCACGCCGAGGCGAACAAATTAGTTAGTCAGGTCGTATGTGTTACCGACTTGTGGTTCTACTGTTTTACATGAGAGGTTATCACTAGATTCGGTCCTTAATTGATTTGGGCGGTGCATCCACATACCCCACCGACGTGCATCACCAACACCAGCCACTCTTTCCATCCGCCCAAGTTGAGTAGATATTTTCAGGTTTCGGTTGGTTTTGAAAATAATCTTTAGTCCAATATACCAGCCAGGCTCCTCGCCTCGACTGCCCAAATTCAGCTTTTCATGTTTGGAAAGATGATGTCAGACACTTAAATGTCCGCATGACCACGTATCTAAGCAAGGCTAAGCATGACATTTAAATACAAACTTATTAACTAGTATGTAAATCATTAGTTCTAGGGTGACAAAGGTAGTGTCCAAATTCAAGGAGTGGAAGGTTATACTTAGTTATCATTAAGGCATTAACTATGAATTAGATCAAGATAGTTGTTTAAATTATAGCAATGCAATTTTTTTTAATTTGAAATAACATAATTTGCAAAGACTGGGTGTAATATGATCAAAGTATTGACTTGTCTTGCTCAACGTTCTGATAACCTCAGCCATGCTCTGTGCAATGCCCCGATAAGAATCACGCTCCATATGCTGATACTCATCATGTTCAATGCTCTAACAGTCTTGATCTGGATCTCGTTCTTGTTGGGGTTGTTGTTCCATTATGACTTTAGAGTCTAATTACACATAATATGATTGAACTCCAGAATAACTGAAATGGTCAAAAGAATTCCAATAAATCCCAAAACATTCAAACAAACAAAATACTTCGAATGAAAGCAACCATGTCTTATGACAACCTGAAAGAACAGACTACTTCATATGAGACTAAAATATACTCATCTGGAGTTAATGTGGGAAGTACTTTCGACGAAGTATAACTAAGAGAAGTTGATGAGTCCAACGGAGAGGGGGAGAATGTTCGAAGGAACATTCTTAAATGGTTACTTGGATGAGAGCTTACTAGGTTAGGTATAACTCTCAGATCTACTTTCGGATCACAAAGGGTTCTGTTGGAATTGAGCACCTATATGTAAAGGCCAATCCATTTCTAAAATTCTGAAGCATGCAAATTATTGGATCAGAAGTATTAGACTAGTGTGGTCGAAGATATGGACTAGTAGGGTTGAAGTAACCTGGTTTAAGCCATAGACCATGGTGGTCAAAGGCATACACCAGTATGGTCGAAATAATCTAGTCGAAACCATATGCCATTGTGGTCGAAGGCATAGACCTGTATGGTCGAGGTAATCTGGTTGAAACCATAGACCAATGTGGTCGAAGGACTAGACTAGTATGGTTGAAATAATCTGGTCAATGCCACGGACCATTGTGGTCGAATGTATAGACCAGTATGGTCGACGTAATCTGGTTGAAGCCATAGACCAATGTGGTCGAAGGACTAGACCAGTATGGTTGAAATAATCTGGTCAATACCACAGACCATTGTGGTCAAATGCATAGACCAGTATGGTCGAGGTAATATGGTTGAAGCTATAGACCAATATGGTCGAAGGCCTAGACTAGTACGGTTGAAACCATCTGGTCGAAACCGTAGACCATTGGGTTGAAACTGAGTGGTCAAACCACAGTGGTCGAAACTGCGTGGTTGAAACACAGTGGTCGAAAATGTGTGGTCAAAACTGTGTGGTCGAAACACAAAGATCGAAAGTGAGTGACCGAGACACAATGGTCGAAAATAAGTGATTGAAACTGCATGATCGAGAGAAAGTGGTCGAAAGTGAGTGATCAAAACTGTGTGATCAAGACACAGTGGTCGAAAATATGTGGTCGAAACACAATGATCGAAAATGAGTGATCGAAACTGTGTGATCGAGACAGTGGTCGAAAGTGAGTGATCGAAACTGTGTGGTCAAAAATGAGTGATCAGAACTGTGTGATCGAGACACAGTGGTTAGTCTGGATACAAGTTCTCGATCTTGAGTACTATTCATTGCTTCGACTACCCAGTCGAAGGAAGTTTTGATAAGCAGGTCGAAGGAGTTTTCGACTAACAGACCGAAGAAGTTTCGACAAGATGGTCGAAGAAGTGTTTCGACTAACTGATCGAGGAAGTCTTCGACATGCTGGTCGAAGGAGCGTTTCGACTACTGGTTAAAGAAGTTTCGACAAGCTGGTTGAAGAAGGGTTTTGACTAACTAGTTGAGGAAGTATCCGACGGGCTGGTCGGAGGAGAATTTCGACTAACTGGTCGTAGAAGAGTTTCAACAAGCTGGTCGAAGAAGAGTTTCGACTTCTGGCGACGAAGATCTGCGACAGCGGGAGAGGCTCCAGTGGCGGTGATGGCTGTCGAGGTCGATCCGACTACGATGGCTACTCTGGGCCGAGGGGAGGAAGAACGAGGTCGGTAGCTCCTGTGAATATAGAGTGGAAACAATGAGGGGAGCTCCCTCCGTGTTAGGAATAAGAGCAGAGACATTCAAGAAGAAGGGGGCTTCACTGAAGGTGTTAATGCTGTTGGCGACTACGTGGAGGCACCGGTCGAAGCGAGCGCTCGAGCCTTACCTGGAGATCGAGCTCTCCTGAAGAATGGAAGAATGAAAGAACTAGCTCTTGTGGCGTGGAACGGCAGCGGGAGGGCCTAGAGTTGCTATTTATAGGCGCAGGTGTTGGAGGTCGTTCGGGGCATTCGCTGCATCCGGCGATGTGTAGTTCCACAAAGTGATTTGCGATATCGACGGAGTCGTCAGCACAGTGCAACGGTGGGACGGATTGAGCGATGGCGCTTTAATGGCTGAGCGACAACGGCTACCAATGCACACACCATGTCGCATCGGGCGTCCGGGCTCGGCAGGTGTCGATGCCAGCAGGGGAGAGGCGTGCTTGCTCGGGCCCACATAGACGATTACGAGCAGGGGTGGTCTTTGGTCGCACCAGTTTGACTGGCATCTGACTTGGGTTGGTTTGGTCATCACGACTAGGGTGCGGTCTCGACTGCATCGGTTCGGCTGGCTACTGGTCGGAGGAACAATGCGTAGGGAAGGAGGTGTCTGCTATGACCAGCTGAAAAGGCTCTGTGGCTTATGGTTTTACATCGGCTCACAGTGGGGTAGCGGCTGCAGGTGGACCCGAGGCATAAGAAGGGACGCAGTGGCTGAGCTTGGCCCTGACCTGGTCCAGTTGCAACATGGGTGGCTCAAGGTGATTCAAGCTGATTGACCAGATGAATAATAGAAGGGAGGAAAGATCAAGAGGAAGACTGGGCTAATATGATATTTGTTAAACCATTCTAATCGCCTCTTATGTATTATTCTTAGTCTAGGATTTATACCTTATGTAATTCTTTAAAGGCAATACTCTTAATCTTCTATTAGTTTTGGTACTAAGGTTTATGTGTTATGATTTTGGATGCAGATTGATGAAGCTCATTTTATCTTAATTAACAGATGGCCCCGATCTCCTGGTACCCCTTCCATCGGACGGATCACGACTTGATGGGGGGGTTACTGTTGGTAGACTAGAACATAGAGTGATGGGGGAGGTGAAGGATCCTGGGGACCTCTGGAGCGCCGACGATGATGGGGTGATGCCACGACCGACAATCGAACTTGGTCTTACCATGTGCTTCGGACACAATCGTTAATGGAGAAGATGTATGATGGTCTGGTGTGGTGAAGAAAGGCAATTGGGAGGCTCGGGGTTGCTATACATAAGTAAGGGAACAGAGATGACTTAGGGCGACGATGCGCTCGGGCGAAGCCACCGCATGGTCTTAGGTTGGCATGGGTGAAGATTTGACGTGGTTTGGTGGCACAGTGCGACGGCTTGAGTGATGGCAAGTGATGGTCGTGGTGACATTAGGTGAGTACGGGCGCGAGGTCACATGCGTTGATGCTCGATGCTGCACTGGCTTGGTTGGAAAAGAAGGGAGAAAGGGACGTGCAGAGCTGGTCGAGCTAGACCAGAACTAGACCAATAATACTTAGCCAAAGGAAAGTCGGAAGAAAGAAAACGGCTAGAAAGATTTGGAAAAGGCGGAATAACATAATTATAGATTTACTGAAATTTTAATATTTGCTTTAAAGAATTCCAACGCGATGATAGACAAAATTGTGTTTAGCAAAAACACACTCAAATAACTCTCCAATAATGCAGTCAAACGGAACGATAATAAATAATACATAATTTTTTTTATATTTTTTACATTTAGATATTTTTAAGATGTTAGGCCGATCCTCGTCCTTCTAACGATGCACCACCTCCACCTCCCGACGTTGCCTCCCGATTCCGAAGCTGCTCTGCCAACTGGATGGTCGCCGTTGCCTTCACCTCAAGGTAGGTAGCACTTCCCCTCCCTCCCCCCATCGTCTCCTTTTGTAGAACTAGCAAGTAGTACTCGGTTTGTGCTTTGTTTCAGCAGCAGCAGCAGCAGCGTAGTAGAGTAGCTCAGCAGAGCAAGTATGTGTCCAATATAATCTAGTTAATCTAGTACCACAAACTAGTCGCGACTCAGGACTTGATAACAGTGCACGTGCTTGTTCGGAGTATTTGGTTGCCTAGAGGCTCGGTGGCGTTATCCTAATGTGGGTCAGAAATCACGGTGCGTCGATGCAACACGCAGTTGTTTGGCTAGTTGATAAGATGATACCGTTTAAGTTAGAGATATTATTTTTCTGAATACATAACCTTTACCTGTCCTGGGGGCTCCAGGCAGCTCAACACGGGAGAGTTGAGCCCCTCCCTTAGTATTGTGTGTGCTACATTATAGAACAGTAGTATACATAGAAAGGAAGTGTTGTAGAACAGTAATAGACAGTAGTCTGTACTACTTACTCTCTCCAGGAATTCCGGCTAAAGACCTCCGGAGCCCTGCCACACCGTTTCCCTCCCTCCCTCCCAAATAAATCCATCCGCCATTACGGCATCACCCAACCCGCCCAACCACTCCACTCCCCGAGAAAAAATCCAAGCTGCACGCCCGCACACCTCAGCTCCGTCCGAACCGAGGCCACGCCAAAAATCCAAACCAACCAACCAACCAACCGCTCACCTGTTGCAGAGTTTGCTTGCCTGCGATCGGTCTGTCGTCTCCAAGAATCCCACCGCCTCCATTCCACCTCTTGGCGCCGGCCGGCCGGCGGGCGAGAGACGGTATGCGCCGGAGATGAGGTGCAAGCTCCACCCCTACGCGAACGCCGTCGGCGTCTGCGCGCCCTGCCTCCGCGACCGCCTTCTCGCCCTCGCCGCCGAGCGCGACCAGGCTGAGGGCAGCGACCTCGATTGCAGCAGCTCCCCCCCGCGCGGCCACAGGGGCTTGTTCCCGCGCTCCGTCTCGCCCTACGCCGCGCACCGGCGCTCCGACGCCTGCGCGTACTCGTCCTCCTCCACCACCTCGTCCTCTCACCACCACCACCAGCCCAACCTCCTCTTCTTCCGCACGCCGCAGGTCGGCCCCGCCGCGCCCGCCCGCGCCGACGAGCCCGTCCACGACAGCAAGAAGGCCGCCCGGAGGCGGTCCTTCCTGTCGGCGATCTTCGGCGGCGGGCGCCACCGCCGAGAAGACAGCAAGAAGGACCTTCCTAGGCGGTCCACCTCGTGGCTCTCGGCCATAGTCCGCCGCAAGCGGAGGCCGGACGCGGCGGCGGCGTCCTTGCCGCCGCCGCTCGACGAGGGGCCCGAATCCCCAGGCGGTAGCAGCTGGTGGTTCCCCTCGCCCGCGCCAGCCAAGCAGCACCGGCGCAGGTCCGGGGGCTCGGGCGCCAGCGGCGACGGGATCTCGGGGTTCGCGGTGTGCCTGAGCCCGCTCGTCCGGCCCAGCTCCAGCGGCGGCCGCCGGCGATGCCAGCCGCTGGATCCGTCCTCCCTGGGGGAGAACCACCGGCGGCACCTGTCTGCCGGCGGCACCGCGTCATTCGGGCGCAACACCTCCCGGAAGCTCGCCGACATGGGTAGGTTCCGATGACGCTTGTCTTGCGCGTTCTGGCCGGCAAATCTCTCTTTTTGCCTGTCAATTTTATCTCTTTCTTCGTTTGTTTCCTTCAAGATTGACCTTTGGTTAATCTCGACGATGATGTTATGATGTTTGTCACTACCCCGAGAGGAAAATGGAAAAAAGAAGTTAGAATCGGTGGGAATTTGGAGGATCTGTTTTGATTTGCAAGTAGTTTTGGCAGTAGCATACGGTGGAACGGCTCCAAGCAAAAAAAAAAAAAAACTCTTAGGTGAATGGTAGTACTTGTTTGCAAGGAAGACGTCGATTACGACGACTTAGGCATCTCAGCTCAGCTGTGTGCTCTTACTTGTGTGACCTACGACTTCAATTTTGTTCATTGCTGGGCTTCTTCCCCCTTTGTTTTGGTTGCTTCCCCTGCTAGTATTTCTGCTTTGTTTGAATGGTTCAGACTCTTGAATCGACATGGCATCGTAGATCGATCGCTGTAGTGCAAGTGTACCACTGACTCTGCGTGTGACTGGGTTGAAAACGGGACTGATTATTTCAGTTCGATCCGATGTTGTATAATTTGACACTTTGTTGGTGAAGTTATATCTTTTGTTTTTTTATATGTAATTTGATATTTTATTGATAAAGTTATATATTTTCGTTTATGTGTACCCTGTACGTCACGTCCGTGATTATATTTAAAAAAAATTATATCCAACTATATTTCATTTATATGTACTATATAAGTAAGTTATCTATGATCGATTTAAATTCGGTCTGTTCGGACTATATTTTGAAAAAATCATATCCAACTCCGAATATGAGTAAAAATATAGATCAAAATATAGATTTTCAGCCCTACGTAAACAGTGAAAATTTCCCCAGATTTGCGAGCCCTGCAAGATTGGGAGGATACATTAGTAGATGAAAAACAAAAACGTGCATATTGTTATCAGCATTTCGAGGAGCAAGAATTGGGATGCAAGGAAGATGGAAGAACCATCCGGGCATGCATGGCTTGTGTCACTGTGGCGACGAGACGAGCAGCTGGTGCTGGGGGTTTTGCTTAGGCCATATACAATGTGGCTAGATTCGCCGTCTCAGTGTCACGTTACACATGTATTAGAACTAATTTTTTCAGGCCATATACATTATGGGTGATGCTAGATTTGTCATATCACCATCACATCACGTAGGTGCTAGAATTACTTTTTTTCCTCGATGTTTAGCAACTCCTCTTCTATTCAGTGGGACCCACCCTGTACTTAAAGTATATCTCTCTCCCGCCTCTCCCCTCTCCATCTCCGCCGTCAACGCATCTTCTTGCCACTGCCACTTGCTCCGACCATGCCGACGTAGCTCACTCCCTTCACCTCCATCGTCACCGCTCGCTCCTGCCACCGTTGGTGTTGCTCACTGTAGATCCACCCTCTCGCTATAGATCTGTCGCCGCTCGATCCAGATCCACCGTCGCCGTGGCGGTGAACGACGAAGAGCACCCGAGCAACGACGGATGTGGAGGCGGCAACCGACAACGAGCACCGACGCACGGCGACGAGATCTGACGACGAGACAGTGGCTTCATCCTGGTGAGAGTCTAATAATCATTAATTAATTATTTGTCTGTAATTCTCATTATAGACGATAATACCTTTATACTACTCGCAAAGTATACCTCTTACTATCGATAAGAGAGAAACTTAACCAAATGGTCGTAAATCTTGCTACGACCACTCCCTGGTCGTAAGTCTTTCTACGACTCGTCTCTAGTCATAAGTTTTTCTACGACCCATCTCTGGTTGTAAGCGTTCTCTACAAGCACCTTGTGGTCGTAGGTTTCTCCACAACTGTCCTATAATCGATGGAGCCTGCAGGCATCTGGCCCAGTCGATTAAGAAGTCCAGTACACCATGTTCAAGATCAAACACACATGTTAGTTAATATAAACGATTATTCTCTGGAATAACTGTACATATTATATCTTTGTCTCTGACAATAACCACCTGACGACGTAGGGGCATTATCTCTCTGACAATAACCTCCATCAACCAGTTCATCATTTAAAAGGTTAAGACGTCTCTTGATTTGGAGAAACTGTCACATCTTCATGCACTATATAAAGGATGAAGTCAGTAGACAGAGGGACACACACGATCTGGAGCAGAAGACGTTAGTTTTTAGTCTTCCTCTTGATTGTAACCAGCACATTCAATACAATAATACAGGAGTAAGGTTGTTATTCTTCCCAGAGAAGTTCGAACCTGTATAAAATCCCCGTGTCATTATCTGCATGGTTTTATTTCTAAGAGATCCCAAAATATTCATTTGTAAGATCGATAATAAAATATCAACGGCGTCCTCGCGAGCCACGCTGACAACTCGACCCACACGGATGTGGCAATGGTGCATGTTGGTGCTCCGGTGCTAGGAATCTTCACATTAGCTTTGCGCATGGCAACGGTTGGCATTAGAGCTACGTGCTCTCTCTCCTCTTCTAGCACTAATTTTTTTCCACATATTGTGCGTGGCCTTAGAGGCATTTTGGAGGGCTACCGGTAGTAATCCTCTCCTACATGATGTCGTGGCGTGTGCAGTGCAGCTCGCTCGGCTATACTGAATCGGTGGCCTCTATACCTAAGTTACTCATGAACTCGGCTCATACACTGTATCGTGTCGAGGACCCAGTTGCCCAATGCAGCAACGTTTTACGTTTACGATCCCGTATAGATATATAGATAAATAGGCCAGCAGTCGAGACGCTTGACACCGTGAAGAAGCTGAGGGAGAAGGAAGTTGCAGCTCTGGAGTAGACAGGGACAGAGGCTGGCTTCCCTAGTCGTAGGATCCAGCCAGCGATGGCTAAGTTATTACTGACATCTGGGGCAAACCAGGCCAATAGAATAGTTCATTTGGTCGTGAGCGCGCGGCCTTGCTATACGAAAGATGAACGGACACGAGTATGCTACGTTAATTGGTAATTAAAAATTTTACTATGTAAATCAGGATGCCAGACAAGTAAGAGATCATAGATCGTTAACACCAGACACACAATGCAGTAGAAGAAGAGTTGGAGCGGACTGGTCTAACGAAGAGCGCGTCGATGTAGCGGCCGTAGTCGATCGTTCGACGTAGTTGATCATTCAGCGTAGTCGATCGTCCAGTGTAGTCATCGCCGATCGTCTCCTCCAGCAACCGATCACTTTTCTTGCAATGTTGTAGATCGTCTTCGAGCGCAACAGCAACCGCAGTAGCGCCTCTATGGTATCCAAATGTCCAGAGCAGGATCACCGTACGCCGGCGTGCTAGCACCAAGTCGTATGAGAAGGTTCTCGCAAGAAGATGGCGGCTAGGGTTTGGAGCAACTCACGTCAACTTTTGTCGTGTGTCTCCTCTGTTACCTATATCTGTTCCGACAGCCTCAAGCATCTTCTTAAATAGTGCCTGTGACGGATCCTATCTGAACACGTTTGATGAATCGTTTCCGTACTGGTTTGTTCCAACCCGTTAAGCGTGTGACCCTGTAGGTTCATGCGTAATCGGTTGTGACTCGAAAACTCATTTCCGATCACGAATCGTCAGCGACACCTAGTTAGACATAACGATTTCCTAATACATATGAATTATATTGGATAAACTTTAATGCAATATGATCTACGACCAGGTCTTTATCACTATCGACCAGCTCGTATCTCTATACGACTAGATCGTATATAGTCTCGACCAGTTCGTAACACCTTACGTTCAGGTTTTGACCAGACTACGATCAGCTCATATCTCTATACGACCAGGTCATATTTGGTCTCAACCAGTTCGTAACTCCTTACGACTAGGTTTCGACTACTTAGTGATCATGTTCGACAAGCCTACGACCAGCCCATTTCTCCATACGACTAGTCCGTATCTGATCGAACTGAAAGACCTGCTCATGTATTCTCCCTTTGCCTCACGATATATAGTTGACCTCCAGGTGAGATGTTGTGTCATCTATGGACTGTTCAATACTTTCTCGATCAAGTGTTGGATAACTTAATGTGGTCGAACTCTTCGACCACCAGTGGCATGACCATGCACTTTCCTTATCCGACCACATCGAGTGGCCTAGAGATATCTCTCTTGTTATGTTAGGAATGACAAATTCCATATCCGACTAATCATATTTCTCCGCATATTTTATAGCATACTCGAAAGCTACATTTATGATTACCCAGTTACGGAGTAGCGTTTGGCAACCCAAGTGTACTATTACATATGTAGGAAACCATGCTTATATCAGATCTAAGGATTATACATCATCATTGCTTGAGATCAACTGATGACATATGAAAGCATAACAATCTCAGCCATGTCTCGAGGTGGGGTCAATCCAACATCATATTCTCCAACATGTGTTCACATTATTGATTCGATATCCCTATATCCATGACCGGTTGAAATATGTTCATCAATCAATACATTTAGAATGATATCATCATAAATTAAAAGAGCTTTACCAACAAGTCACATACTCATTAATCTTTTTAACTGATGATTCATTTAAGGAACAGAATAATACTTATTCAATAACACATGAATATAGACGTGATACAATTATCTTTATGATTATCTATGGGGCATATTACCAACAAAACCAGCTGCTAGTATCAGCCTAGCAATGTAGCACTCAGCGGCAAGGCTGCAGCAAAACATCGTAGAAACAGCAATAAAAGTATCTACTGTAGCAGAAACTAAGCTTAGTTGATTTGTCGTTTTCTTGATACCGACAACAACGAAGAGAACAATCTAACGCATGTCAGCCAGTATTGATAAATGATAATCTAAGAGCGGCGGACGCCGAGACATGAAAAGGAGGGGGGAGCGAGTGTGAGCAGTGGCGGAGTGCTCGATGCCGCCCGCCCAATACCCTCGGGAATGTACCATGCGCTGCGCTCGGGCCGGCGGAGCGATCATGACGACGCGCTGCGTGCCTCGCGCATGCGCGCCATCATTCTTCATCTCCTCCTCCTCGGCAACAAAAAGGCCTCGTGGAAAAAAGAAGAAGAAAAGGCACAAAGGGATACATACATGCAGTGCAGTGCAGTGCAGCATGAGGAGGGCCGGACTGTCAGAGTCAAGTTACAACGGGAGCCAACATCGTACTGCTCACACTCTGCTCCAGTGCGCGCGCACGCACTTGCATCCGCATGCCCCGCCAGTTGCCGTAGATTCACTCACTGAACATCGCCAATTTCGCTGCGCATTCTCTTTCACCTCGGTGCGACTGACTTGTACGCAGTGAGAGCCCCGGGCCGCAACCATTGCATTCTCCCGAGTCCCGACGTACTACGTTCTATGCTAGCTACGTCCAGCATAGGGCTCCGACACAGCCACCACGATCTCCTCAAAAAGAGAGGGGAAAAAGTACATCCTTTTCTAGTCTTTATATATATATATACAGCCACTGGTATCTTTTCTGCAGCACCTGTACCGAGCCGCGCTTTCTCACCCGAGGCTGAGACGACCGGAGCTTGCATGCACGGCACGGCGTGCTGCTACTTTTCGGTCAATCCGATTGCCCACTGCGAGCGCATGCATCCCCATCGCCTCCTCTTCCCATCCGTGTTGACGCCGAAACCCACCCTGGACACACACACACACACACACACACGGGACGAGAGAGTGAGAGCCGTAGTAATCCAACTCGGTATTGCTGCCCGTAGCGCACGCGGGAGTTTTTTCTTCTTCTCTTTTGGTCGGTTTTTAGGATGAAATAGCAAACCAGCATTCTATCAATAAAAATGATACTAGCAGACGACACATGTCCCTTGCAGTGCTTTCGAAGCACTTCAGAACTTATGGTAACAAGATAGAGTGCGCAACAGATGATCTATCACGGTCCCAATTCGCAACAGTTGACTTTCCATGACGATTTTGCAAAGCACTTTACATTCCGCTGTTGTTTTGCGTGATAGGGGTCCTATTTTTGTTCGTACGGATGCTATTTTTGCTATTTTATTTTTAAAAGTAAGGTGGGGAAAAAAACTATGCACGCGGTAGTCGATGGCAACGCAGCCGTAGGTCCAATAAAACCGGGCTAGGCTACTACTGCTTGCTCATCATAAAAGTACAGCTAGGCGGTAAGAAAGCACCTTGTGGCTAGCGAGACAGTCCCCACATCTCGGAGTAAAGCGGTACGCTTCCGTAAATCCAAGCAAACCATGATGTTGCATATTTCATTTTGCAGAACATTCACGTTCTAGTTGCCATCCTGTCCGCCATCCATGAATCGAGTAAAGGTGGTGCTTTCCTTCGCTGTACAAGATTGGTGGTGCCTTGGACGACGACAGCAACACCGCTACCCTTCCAGTTAACTCAATTGCACGGCCCCGTAATTTCTCATCTTCTCGGCCCCTCTCCCGTTCCTGGGACTTCGAAATACGGGGGGAAATGGTATCTGAAAGCACAAGAATGACCCGGTCATATTTGTGTTTTCTCACAGGAGAATGCAAGTCAGATTTAAAAGCAAATGTGTAATGTACATCGTGTCTTTTCAATACCTTGTCCATGGAACATCGTGTAAAGAAATGGATGGGAAATGCCCTGCAACTTGCTCTTGTTGTTTCTCTCTCCCCAGAGTGCTGTAGGGTAGAGGTCAACTAGGCAAGTGCTCAGCTTTTGGGCGCTGAAAGAAAACTTCGGTCGAGCAGAAGAGGGCCTATTGTGAACAGCTGCTGGTGGTAGGTGCTCCATGGCAAGCTGGAAAATGGGGGTGGGTGGCTCCTCCTCCATGCAACATCTACTTGGCCCCTTCTACCTGCTACAAAACATGAAAGCATGCATGCAAACCAGAAACACTATGAAACGAAAAAAAATTCAGACCGAGACGACTGATGGATGAGTGGGAGCGTCTTGTCAAAGGGAATATTAGTAGTTGGTTGCCATCTTTCCACATAAGTAACCACCCTTCCTTCTCACGCGAAAGTGCCAGGCCAAAAGCCAGATTTCCTAGTTGGTGTTGGTCAGATATCATACTATAGGGAGCTAAGATAATCTATCAGTGGCTGTCTGACTCTGACGACACTAGATGGATCAAGCAAGCGGATTGCCAGGTGTTGAACGCTCTACCCAGAATCATAGTTTAGTTAGTCAAAGTGGTACAGCATCTTGATGTCGTCACCTACCCCTTTGTTAGGTTGCAAATTTGATTCCAAAAATTTATAGAGAATCAATCTATGGGGGCCTACCTCTAGCTCTCTAGACTCAAATTTCTTCTTGAAATCATAAAATATACTAAGGGGTAAGCCTGTCTCTCTCTCTCTCTCTCTCTTAAGCTGACACCTAAAATGCACCTGAACCCAAAAGTAGTTGGATGAAACACAATCTAGATCCATGGGCTAACTCATGAGCAACAGCCAACGGGTTTCAGCTTGTGCTGCTGTTCAGAGTTTACTTCAATGCATCAAGAAAATGATAACCATGAACAGCATAGCACTGCTGTGTCATATCTGAAAACCTGGTCCAGGCTCCTAGACCTGAACAAAAACAATGCGAAAAGGCATGATAGGCGGTCTCTCAATTGGGGCATCTCTAAAGGCGTTGAGCCTGTGGGTCACGACTCACAAGTGCTTCTCATCGGCCTATAGTGGGAAACAAAATCATCCCAACTGTTGAGAGCCTTCATGTCTACCATATCCATTGGCACAGAAGAGGGCTAGTGGAGCTAAATGATTGGCATACACCTCAATGAACTCAATGGGACCCAAGTTTCACGTCGAGATCCATACTTCCATTTAGATCTGAAAGGCAATGATGGGATCAATGTTAGGCAGATTTTCATACAGCACTTGGATAGTTTGGTACAACGGGAACAATAAAAACAACTGGAAGCGGCAGAAGGGAATGATAAACAACTAAACAAGGCCTATTTTCGATGGAAAAAACAGCATCACAATTTTTAATTCCAGGAGACCTTATGACCGAAAAGGTCAAACCTGGATGCTGCACTTACTCTTAAACTCATGTAGCAATGCCTAGAAACAACAAATATCAAATAAGGAAAAGTCTAAAGTCCATGGTTCACTTATTAGTTCCTTGGAGTAGCACATTCCCTGCTCTAGTGTTTCACATTCCCTTAGCTGACACTAAAGGCTGATATTTGCAGAAACTTGGAGCTGGAGAGTAAGAACTATTATGTCATATAGACACCTGAGCGCACTACCAGCAACATGCTTTACCCACCACATATCCATGATCACAACATACTAGCAGCTATTTTTTTATGTGACTAAGAACATGTAATAGAACTGCTGAAGATGTATAGTCCCAAACTGTTTGTGGAATTCAACATAGGAAGAACATTACGTTGTTTATGGAGGTCACTGTTTGTTCAGTAATCAGTATAACACTATAAGTTCATACATGCCAAGAAATTTCCCAATGCTACATGTCTTACTTACTCTTATGTAACATATCCAGTAATCAGCATAATACTATAAGTTCATACATGCCAAGAAATTTCCCGATGCTACATGTCTTACTTACTCTTTATGTAACATATCCTTCGTGCTATGCATGTTAATAAATGTAATAGGATTACTTGACCAGTGAGATCTGCATCTCTCTTACTATTATGTAGCATATCCTTCGTACTATGCATGTTAATAAATGTAATCGGAAGTCTTGACCAGTGAGATCTGCATATGTCTAAACATTGATCAACAGCCTGCAGGTACCTGTTCTTCAATACAGTTGGGCAGAAACAAAGCCATGGCTTTGTTGCCATTATACTGGTGTAATCATACAATCCTAAACAAAGAGCCAGGCAATAGAGGTGGAATGAGAACAAGGTTCATGGATCTGGATGAAGAGCATCGATGGTGGGAAATAACAATATACCAATGTTAGACATACCTTATATTGCAAAGGCAGCTTTAACATTACTTGTACAAGATCACGTGCTTTGACTTGCACTTCTATTGATCTATCTCTTGCTCTCTTCTAACTATATTATAGAACATGGTCGAAACCAAGGGCCATTTTAGTACCTGACTGCAAAAGCTATTAACACTAACACAACCTTTGCCATCAAAACCAAGGGAAAACATGGAAGAATGGGTAACCGAAGGGATTAGAACGACAATATAAGAAAAGACTACTTTAAAGAATATGTTGTTTGCAGTTATTTCCAGCGCTACAACTACAAATAGCAGCTCCATCTACACTCCAATGGAAAACAGTGCCTTCTAATGATATATAATAGCAGCAAGCCTTTGCGCATGATAACAGTGATGAAAAAATTAGGAAAAGTAGTATATAGTCTGCACGATAATAGATTGCTTGCAACAGGATCATTTACACAGCCCAACAAATGTTGGATACAAAAGGCACAAGAAACCGATGTCAAAATCTATGTCAGACAGTCAGAGGCCTGTGCATTGTTTTTCTAAGGTAAATGATGCCTCATCTGTAAATTTTACTTACTAAATTGACAGTGGTTTCTTGTCCTAAAATGGAAGCTATTTTCTCTGTTTGAAGATCATGCGCCGCATACTAGAAGTGTCCAATGGAAAACAAATATAAAACACAATCAACAAACTGAAACAGACATATTCCAGGACATAAATCAGTCGCAAAATAAATATGGTTGTGGACAGGCATAACCTTTGAAACAATGTTCTTTACTGAATCATTCAGGAAGCACTATGCTTGAGTAAAGAAATTAACAGATAAATTACAAACAGCTTACTGTTGGGTACTTAAGCATTTCTGCAAAACACAAACAAATAGCACAAAGTGAACAAACAAACACAATTTATGTGAGCAATTTAGGGCTTTCCACTCACATCTTAAGGTTCATATACTCCAATGAGCATCCAGTCAGCTACTTTACTATATGGGGGAACAAGTTATAAATGGGCAAATATTCCAAAAAGGCAAGAAGGTTTTCTATCCTCTATTTAATAAATTCGGCAAGCCCTGCATCTGATAAAAGATTCTACAGATGACGGTTTGCACAAGCAGGATGCTTGGACAGAATGTGTACACAGTGAATTTTTCTATATAACTTAAACTGAATAAATAGGGTTGGTAAAGTCTTACCGAAAGAAAGGCTTAATGTATGAGCAGATGACCTTGCATGCAGATGCACCATTTGGCAGCAAAATGAGATTTTTCACTAGTTCCCTGAAATTCCATCCTGGGTTGAGGTTTGTGTTCTTGCACTACACCAATATTCGACATGGCCCTGAGTATTAAGAAATGATCTTGAAGGATGGAACCGCACGAAATGTAATGTCTCTGAGTAGGAAGTAGCCATCTAGCTAGGCGATTTTGAACCAGCCAGCAAAAGCTAGAGATTTCACAAAACAATATTACACATTTACACCATAGTCTGTGTAGTCCATTAGTGAGTTGGTTTTTTGTAACTTCAGCAGAACCAACCAGCTGTCCTGTTAAGTACTCCATGGGAGTTTTACAGAAACCATCGACGCTCATGGCATTTCAGCAACCTTTGGAAAACCCTAACGGCCCTCATTTCCTAGCTCCTTATTATCCAATTCATCTGTATCTGAACCTAGGTCATCTGTGGATCCTTGGCTATCACTCTCTTTTGAAGAAGGTAGTAAAACTGCATTTTTCTTGTAGCTCCATACGAGCATTGAAATGTAGTCCTGTGGTGTTATAAGTCCCTCCTCTCTAATGCAGCTTCTCTGCTCTTCCAATGTCTGTTGATCTGTCAGCTTTATATACTCCAGCAAAATCTTCTCGTGGTCTGGGCGCCATCCACTTGGTAATGGTGTGTAGTCAGGATCAGGAACCATCGACATCCTCGTATACTGAAGCCCATCAATGGAGTCCACAAGGTCCATTCTCAGCAAATTGTGGTACTCTGGCGACTGTCCTTTCTTATCCTTCACTGTCCTTTCTTATCCTTCAATGGTCGACTAAGATTCCTTGATGCAATCTTATAGACCTTTGCCCTTGACCGCAGCTTATACTTGGCAGCATATAACTTTGCCAAGGACCCCCTGATAATGTAAGAGCAGAAGTTGACAACCTTTTTGCGGTTATCAGCGTAGCGATACCACTCTGCCATCGTCAGCAAAAGTTTATTCATCTGTGAGTTCGTGTGAGCTTGTGTGGCATGGAACATCCGGAAGCATGGCTGCGGGTCTGGTTCATGGTCTCCCTTTAAAAACTCAAGCTTCCGGAACTGCTTGATGCACTGCTTCAAGCTGGTTGTCACCGAGAGCAGAGTCCCAACCCCCTTCTCGCTGATGATCTTGCCCCCTGAGGCTGTGTAACGGAGGGTTGGGTACACAACACGACGGCAGAGCACATGATCAAGGAACATGATCCCTTTAGTGATATGCTCTATTGGGAGGCTCTCATTGTTAAGCTTGACCCTGAACCGCTGGTCACAAAATTCAATGAGCTGCTTCCGGAGCACTGCGGCGTCAGCCCTAGGGCCTCTCACCCCAATTAAGAAATGCCCACTGTACCGAATGTAATCCACCTTCCTCGTCTTGTCTGGTCCGCTTGTCGGGACAAACTCTGGCCACGACGTGTTCCCCTGTTCAACACATCATCCCCTCCCACAACATCCGACTTGGACGGCTTGTAGAATTCCTTAATCTTCTCCTCCATCCACTTATCAAGCTCATCAAGGCATACATTGGCAAGCAATGGGCTCAGCACCCCACAGTGCCCCCAATCAGGCTGAGTCTGTGCCTCCTCCGGCGCAAACCCAAAGAACGTTTGCAACCAGTAGGGGTCAGGCTTCGGTTCCCCCTCTGGCAACACCTTCTTCTTCTGGTATTTCCTCTTCGTCTTCTTCTTTGCGGCAGCATCGTCGCCCGGCCTCGCCGTCACCACCGGGGTGAGCAGCGCCGAGCGGATCAAATCGACCTCCTTCTTGTCACGCACATCACGGATGAGCGCGCCGACCACGAGCGCAGGGTCGGGGGAGTGTAGGAGCGGGGACAGGTCACCCTTGATGTACCAGAGGTAGGGCGCGAAGCTGCGGCGGATGGTGCGGAGCGCGGCATGCGGGGATCGCCCGGGGCGGAAGGCGAAAGACTTTGGCGAGAACCGCGCTTCGTAGACGGGCTCGAGCAGGAGGAGGAGGAGCTCCTGCACGACGCGGTCCTGGAAGGGGGCCCGGTCCGGGGTGGTGAGGAGGGCGCGGAGCTTGCGCTTGGAGAGGGTGGCGGGGTCCGGGGCGGCGGCAGCGCGCGGGGAGGGGAGGAAGGGGATGAGGCGGTTGCCGAAGCGGAAGCGGGCGTCGAGGACGGCGTTGCGGAGCGCGAGGAGGGAGGCGAGGGTGGATGCCGGGATGGAGGAGCGGGGCAGGTAGGAGCCGGTCTCGTCGGCGTAGGCCTTCTGGTAGGCGAGGACCCAGAGCTCGAGGCGCGAGAGGAAGGGAGCCAGCGACGGCGGCGCGGCGGCGGCCGGGGCGCGGAAGGAGGAGACCCACAGCGACGCGGTGATGGCGACCGGGTCGTCGCGGAGGAGCTGCGTCGGGTCCAAGGGGTTCCCGCCACCGCCGATGGCAATAGCGCTACCGCTTCGACTCGTGGCGGCGCTGGGGTCGGCTACAAACTGGTGGCGGCGTGGGGGAGGAGGCGGGTGGTAGGCGACGGAGGAGAAGGCGCGGAGGCGGAGGAGGGAGGTGAGGAGCGCGCGGCGGGAAGGAGGCATCGGAGGCGGCGCGGAAAGGTAAAACCCTCGCGGCGCGGAGGCCGCCGGTGTCGTGGGTTTTGGCATTTCGGTAGCGCGAGCCGCGAGTGCACGGCACGGGGACGACGGGGATAGAGGCTGGACCGCTCGCTTTTGGCCTTTCATGGTAGCGGTCCAGTGGTGTTGGCTCGGCCCAATTTGCACACAAGCGCGGCGCCACATCGCATTGCAGTTTTGCACATCATCCTAGTACCCAGTAGAGTAGAGTTCTCCTCACTATAACAGGAGATAATTTATCAGCTTATGTACATGAATCAGAACAAAACCAAATATCCAGTTTGAGGTACATGGTGATGACTACTTGTACGGTTGGTGTTCATGAAGCTATTAGATCTCACTAGTATCATCTCTTTCTGCTAAAGAACTTGATTTACAAATTTGTACAGGGTAACGCATGCCATGCATTCTTCTTTGGATGATGATATACTTCATTTTGCCGCATTGCCTCCGTAGCACACTGAATCAATTACTACTTTTGTCAGCTCTGCATAGCAGTTGGTAGGCGATCAACCCTGCTGCACTCAAATTGAGTTGGAATGAGGATAATATCTATTAAACAATTCAGAAAGGTTTGGGTGAAAGAGATACAGTGTGCTTGCCTGCCCATCTGGGATAATTCAGGTTCCTGCGGCAGCAGATCTTGTAGGTTCCCTGAACTAGCATCACTGTATCCAGTAAAAAAGAATGACACTCAGCAACTTCACAGTAAAAACGAATTTGAGCGCAGGATAAAGCATCACAGCATTAGTATACTAATAGAAGCACACCTGACGTCAAATGAGAGAAGTCTGACGAATTGAATTATCAGAGCCAACATAAGTGACAACCAGGTTTCCAGCATCTGGATGCGGCCAGCTTCGTGTAGTAGGGAATCTAAGAACAAATGTTCCCGGCTTCTTAAGTAGTTCCCTGGAACTTCTTAGTGCATTCTCGGCTTTATCTATTTTAACCAATCCCTCTATCCATCTAGGTGCCGTGCAATCCCATAGCTTGTTAATTTTGTCTTTTGACAGAGAAGCAGCCACTGGGTATAACCAATGCCATAGCCTATCAAATTCGTCCCTTCCAAGATCGTCACCACAGCCAGCAATTCCTCTTAAAACCTCCAAATCCTGAAATAGTACATTATATGCACTTCAACATCTATTTCTCATGCTATTCACTCAGAAGTACCCTGTCAGAAAGAAGTAAATGGTCCTACCTGCTCTGACAAACCTCTATTTGTAGAATGGGAAACGTCCATAAATTTTGTTATGATTTCAGGAACTGCAGATGACCAAAGAGCACGTTCCTTGTTCTTTGAGATTATGCTCCAAGTGTCGGCACCCTCTTGGAGCAATTGCTTCGACATTAATATTTGGTTTCTCGAAAGGGTAGAAAAAATGCAAATCGATGATAATGACAAGCAGAGAGAGGAACCTTCTTTATAAAATACAAGATTTAAGAGTTACCTGTGATGGGAGCATCCACTATACAAAGAGACTTGAATTGCAAGTTTTACCAAGTCATCTTTATCGACAGAAGCAGCTGTATCTCTAAGAAATGCTGACCTCTCATATGTGCCTTCTAGACAATATCTGAAAATCATAGCGTCCGAAAAGGTTTCAACTTCATCTCTATCTGACCCACTCCAAGAACTTCTCGCGTCAATGCTGTCAGAGTCAGATGTTGCAGAGTCAATCCCTAAGGCATTTTGTGCTTCTATGCCTACCACCATCTTTCTTACCTGCTTATTCTGTCAACAGAACAATAACTGTAAAATCAGTCACAAATTAAGCATAACTTGAGAAGTGTCGCAATCTAGCAGATTCATTACCTGTGATACCATTTTGTGTGTATCCATTCCATCACCTTGTACCTTGGAAATCTTGGACGGATGCAAACACACCACTGAACTTTGGCCATGAGACTGTACGCGACCATTTGCTTTGCCATCATGACCGAACCCTTAGCCATTATTGAGCGAGTGAATTTCATCAATTGTTGAGGAACCCGCCCGCTTTCCAAAACCCAATGGACGGCTGGTGCGGTTTCGAGAAATACAACGAATTGGTTTGGAAGATACCTCCAGAAAAGGATATATTCGGGTGTAAAGTGTAGAGAAATAATTACAGAACAACTAATCGTCACATTTAGAAGAGAGCAGGAACAATCAGATAAAATGTCATGGACAAAGATACCAAGTAATATCATAACGTTAAAATTGTAAATATAAGTTCATTGAGATACACATGGTGTTTGAGGTAGCATGATATAGCACAGCTGTAGTGGAGTAGGGGGCGTCACTTAGTACATAGTAATAAATATGCATGGACAGTTAGCAGGTAGAGATTGTCGGTGGTTTGGCGATGGAGATAAATACATAATGTCGTATGTCATATTTGGTATGATAACAGTGCATATTTATTACATTTGTAAACTTGAGTTTCGTTGAAGGTGCAGTTCAAAACTTTTGGAAACTTGAATATGAAATATATATCTGCCAAAGATAGCTGATATGTCTCTGTAGAAGCGGCCGTCGCGGCCCACTATAGCCCTGGAGTTGCACATACTCGCAGCAGTATGTAACCTAAACCTAATCAATTATCACCAACTACAACCCCTAGATTGAGTTGCTTTATTTTATTTCTTGGAATTTAGCCGACCATGTTACACCTACTACACCACCACCATACACAATCTACTGTAGAAGCACATTCATGCATCGCTTCCACGATCCACTATTTAAAATGTTTCATACCCAGAAGCACAAAAGAATCTAAACCATGGGTTTATCAACAAGAAGAGTGATTGTCAGTTAGAGCTATTTGCTGCTATCTTCGAATAAATGTTTCAAAAATATTTGATTGCGAAAGCTTAGTGACAAAAAAATGATATAGTGGATTGCAATTGGCTTAGACAATGGTGAGTCGCAGGCTGACTGCAGAACACCGGAGGCCATGTTGTTCATTTTGAGTGGAGGGCAGAAAAGAACAACAGAGAGAAGACCAAATCATTTGGATCTAGGTTATAAACATTGACCAGGCAAACAAGAATAAGATTCACCTTCTGCCGCCAAGCCTGATTTCCTATTTGGTTTTGGCAACCATTCAACACAGCTATCAAAACAAGGGTAAAAAGGATAATTCACTTATGTACTGCAACTTTTTTTAACAGGAACAAGGGTGTCTTTGAATGCAGCGACATTTTGCAGCTCTTTCTAGCATTTGCGGTGACAGGTAAATTTCCAACTTTGCAGTGTCAATGTAATAGAGTTAAATATACCAAATATAAAAAGATTCAATATATATAAATCTATATAACTACATCAAGTATATAGATAAGTATATAACACCAAAAACATCAAAGCCAATGTGATGAATTCATCAATCAATCTTCATCCTCCAACAAAGATGGAGTAAAATCCTCTTCATTCGTCCTTTTTCGTCAATGTGTGTAATTCAGGTTGTTAATCATTTCCTCCCTCTTTTTGATACAGGCGCAAGTTTCAGGTCTTTGTGCGTGATTCACCCATTGGAAGATGAAGGGAATATAGAAGGCCCATGGCACAATTAGTAATCTTATGTGTATTCATTGCTGCTGGAAAAAAAGGGGGTGCAAAAAAACAAGCTTTTAGAAAGCGTTTAACTAATAGGGAAACCTGAAACGTCCTTGTACAGAAGCAGGTGCTACACACCACACACTATAGCAGGTGTTGCAGCCCGCTTCAGCATCACAGTTGCTGCAGTGTTACAGAAACAACCCCTACTCCACTATAGTGCTGCTATAGAGCAATATTCAAGCTGTCCTTCGAACAGCTAAACATGGAAAACAAATAACTGTATACTCCATATCTGGGGGTAAGCAGACATCCCAAGATAATGCTTTGTTATGTCATGTACAAATTGAAGCAAGCTACACAGGTACTAAAACAATTTAGCATATGGAGAAACCCACCTGAGATATCTTGAGCTTAAAAAGTGCACGTCCATGAATAATTGGTAGAGGCCTGCTTTTAGCTGGGTATTCAAGTCCTTCACAAGTAATCAGTAGGGGAGGTTCTGAATCAACCCTTGATTTTCGACCACTGCTCCATTGTCAGCATAGGCAAGTGAAGCAACAACCTAGAAGACGAATAGAGTTTTAAAATAAGTTGTGCAAACAAATGAAGTAGCACACCTACTAAATGTTTTAAAAAATAAGAAATCCAAGAACCTGTGTGTCCTTGTTCACAGGTTCACCAAAAGCATCTATTAATACTACTTCCAGAATGGAATTCCCCCGACAAGACGCCTGCATCAATTAATTTCAATAATTAGGATAATTAACCAGGGTTATTTTGACTGATTATGTGATTTTTCATATAGAATCAAATATAGTACGGTATTATCTTCAACTCCACTGCAGTTCTCAGGTTTTTTTTTACATTTTCACAGGTTATACTTTACTGAAAAGTAGGATTTCCTTGCTTTGCGCAAAATAGTTGAGATAAAAATAGAATAAGTAGTTTTCACCAGGAGATAGCATCTGGTTTACCTTCCCACCCACAATGCTCCAAATGCCATCATCACCCTCCACGATTCCATCACAGCATGAGTAGTCAATAGATAACTTAAATGGTGGGTTCTGCAATTCAATGAGAAAATATCACAAAGTATGCACCTTTAACGCAGGGGCGGGGGACATGCTATTTGCTAAACTGAATCACCTTTGCATATTGCTCTTGTATGGTTTCTACTATAGACAACACCTGGATATTATAGACATAGCCTTCGAGCTTGTCATTGCTTCCAACTAAGCTAATTTGGTTTGCATCATCTTGGTTGTCTGGCTCGTTGGATAGTGAAAAATAGATGAGCCTCAGCAACTAGCCTGCCAGCAATGTGAAGACGCATAACACTTTCAGTAACCTGACACAAGTACACACTTTTACCAAACCAATTTTAAATAAAGCTATCTTTCTCAACAAAAATAAGACTCATTTGGATCCTGCAGGAAACAAAGTGCTCGACACATGCTGCGTGTAACACCTGTAACTGAGAACGAAGGGCACACCAAAGAAATAGAAGTGCAGAAAAGTACAAAATGCATACTTCTTCAGACTCAACCAATGCAAGGATATTCGGCAAGGGAAAAATGCAAATTGTACCATTCATGTTTGCAGCATACCTCGCATCCAATGTGGATCCATTTCTCAAGATGACATTCTTTTACAGCCGATAGATTGGTTGTGTCAGTCCATGGATAGGAACTAGCAGGAGTAGGGGCTTCTCTGTGCAGCCTTAGCAATGGGAAGAGAAGCAACTTGTTTCCTTCACTTAAAGCAAGAAACGGCAACTTATTGTCATCTCCCACGGTTATCTGCACAATTGAGACAATCAATCAGTTCAGTACAAGTTCTGATGCTCAAACTTCACAAGGAAATGTACAAAATACCCTTCTTTTTTCCCAACAAAAACATCTTCTCTTTTTTTTTTTCAAACCAGCCTCAAGGAATTCGAAATTTTCTCAAAATAACACATGATGGAACACAGAACTCATTCTTGTTAGTTCTGTTCTTTTGATCTTTTGGGTTTTGTGTTTCGGGTTCGAGAGAAACCGAGAGTGAGAGAGAGAGTTACCGTCCGATGTAGATGAAGTCGGATTGGTCATGGCGATTAAATCGGTGAAGATCTGCGCTAGGGCAGCGACGGTCGGTGGAGAGGTGCGGTGGTCGAGGCGGCGGTGGTCGATCCCGTCCCTCGGGCGTGGCCGGCTGTAGTCGATCGTGTCGGTGGAGGCGGCGATGAGCAGTCCCGTCGCTGGCTGCGCCCCCCTCTTAGATCGGATTAGGGTTTTGTCCGGGTGGGGTTTGTGGCTCCGTTCAACCTCGTGATCTGTGCCACCGCCCCCACCTCTCTTTTATAGCGCTTGAGGCAACAGGGCCCATTAGCCATGAATTTGGGCTATCGCCCGATCGGTAGCGAGGCATTTGGCCGTTGGGCCAAATGCCTCTCCGGGAGATCATTCCAACATTCTCCCCCTTGATCTCATTTCATCTCTTAATTGCTTTTGACTTTATTTATTCCATCACAGATTAATGTATAGAACATGTTTCATCGTCACGGTCAATCGCCGATAGATTCAACAGCTACAATACACCTCCCTGTTATGAAATAGTTACATTAATCTTTTGGGCCATCTTTTAGTCCGAGATTCATAGGCTTTCCTTAAACCCATGCCGGCTATATGTTCTCTGAACACGTTGGGTGGTAAGCCTTTAGTAAGCGGATCCGCTAACATTTTTGCGGTACTTATATGCTCAAGACTTATAATTTGATCCCGAACTTTATCTTTCACAACATAGTACTTTATGTCAATGTGTTTGGCAAAGACCACTTGACTTATTGTTGTGGGCATACATTCTGCGGGTTCATTATCGCAAAGTACAACTTAAGTGGTCTATTGATGTCGTCAACCACTTTTAAACCGGGTATGAACTTCTTTAGCCAGTTCACCTGGCCCGTAGCCTCATAACATGCTACAAACTCGGCATACATTGTGGACGATGTAGTGACGGTTTGCTTTGAGCTTTTCCACGATATAGCTCCTCCGTGAGTGAAGACATATCCGGATGTCGACTTTCTATCATCTCCATAAAATCGAATCAGATACCCACTATATGGAGTAAATCGATCTTACGTATGTCATCATGAGGCCTTTTGTTCCTTGCAAATAACGCAAGACTTTCTTTATCAATTTCAATGTTCTATTCGAGATTGCTCTGGAATCGCCAAGTAACCCGGTAACAAAAGCTAAGTCGTATGTGCACACTTGAGCATCTTGTAAGCTTCCAATTTGAAGCATATGGAACCGCTTTCATTTGATCGATCTCATACTGGTTCCTAGGGCATTGAAAATCCCCATATCTGTCGCCCTTGACTATAGGTGCAGGTGAAGGACTACATTTATGCATCCCAAATTTCTTTAAGACTTTCTCTATATATGTCTTTTGTGATAGTCCCAATATCCCTTTGTTTCTATCCCGGTGAATTTCGATCCCTAGAACGAACGAAGCTTCACCAAGATCTTTCATATCAAAGTTTGAGGACAAAAATCTCTTCGTTTCCAGTAGCAGACTGACATCACTGCTAGCTAGTAGGATATCATCCACATACAGGATTAGGAAGATAAATTGATATCATCCACATACAGGATTAGGAAGATAAATTTCCCGTCTTTAAACTTTGTATAGACACAGTTGTCTTCTACGTTCTCTTTAAAACCAAATTTTCTTATTGTACTGTCAAACTTCAAGTACCACTGTCTTGAAGCTTGCTTTAACCCATAAATCGATTTCTTTAGGCGGCATCCCATTCTTTCATTTTCTTCCATGACAAAACCTTTTGGTTGTGCCATGTAAACATTTTCCTCCAAATCCCCATTAAGAAATGCCGTCTTTACATCCATCTGATGTAACTCTAAATCATAATGTGCTACTAATGCCATTATGATTCGAAGAATCTTTACATGAGACCGGAGAAAATGTCTCATTGTAATCAATCCTTCTCTTTGTGTAAATCCTTTTGCCACAAGTCGCGCTTTGTATCTTTCTACATTCCCTTTGGAGTCGAGCTTTGTTTTGTAGACCCATTTACAGCCTACTGTTTTGGCTCCTTTAGGAACAATTTCCAAGTCCCAGACTTTATTAATCTTCATGGACCTCATTTCCTCTTCCATGGCCTCAAGCCATTTTGAAGAATTTTCGCTTCTCATGGCTTCTTCAAATGAGGTGGGGTCATCCTCCACTTGAAATTCTTCTGTATGATAAATCTGATAATCATCAGAAATAGCTGATCTTCTTACTCTTTGAGACCTCCTCGGGGCCTCCATATTTGGTACATCTTACGTTTGAAATCTTTGTTCTCCTCATTTGTGGCAATGGGTTCTATAGGATCCTGAAGAACAAGTTCCTCATTTTCATTCATTGTTGCCACAGGAGGAACAATAACAGGTGCTGGCACCACAGTATCTTGTACCGTCGGTGCAGCGACAGCAGGTAGTGAGAAGAATGGCTCTTGAATCATTGGAGTGGGCACATATACCCGCTTCTCTTCAAGATCAATCTCTCGAGCTACCATGCTCCCCCTCATCATTTCATCCTCTAAGAAGACAGCGTGTCTCGTTTCTACAAACTTTGTATATCCGTGCGGACAAGAGAAACGAAACCTTTTGACTTTTCGGGTAGCCAATGAAATGGCAACTCACCATTTTGGGATCTAGCTTCCCAAGGTTTGGGTTAAATACTTTAGCCTCGGCGAGGACTCCCCACACACGTAAGTGGTTTAGTGAGGAACTCTTCACATCCACAACTCGTGCGGTGTTTTGGGCACCGACTTACTAGGCACTCTATTGAGAATATGAATGGCGGTTTTAACGCCTCCATCCATAAACTCAATGGGAGTGTGGAGTAGCTCATCATGCTTCGCACCATATCCATCGAGTGCGGTTGCGTCTTTCACTACTCCATTTTTTGAGGTTCGCCGGTGTAGAATATTGGGCTACTATGCCATTTTCTGTAAGAACCTCGCAAAAGGTCCAGAACTTGTCCATATGGGGTATGTCGTAGTAGTACTCCACACGATCGATCGAACTATCTTAATCTTTAAATCATGTTGGTTTTCAACTTCACCTTAAATATCTTGAATTTATCCAAGGCTTCATTTCTTTCTTTGATTAGATAAATATATCCATAACGGAGTAGTCATCGTGAATGTTATGAGCGAGTCATAACCATCCACACTTTTCACAGAAAAGGACCACAAATGTCTGTGTGAACAATTTGTAGAACTCCTGTGCTTCTTTTTGCGCCTTTCTTTATTTTCTTTACATATTTTCCTTTAATGCAATCTACGCATTGTTCTAAGTCCGAGAACTCTAATAGAGGAAGAATTTCATTCTTAACTAGTCTTTCTATTCTCCCTCGAAATATGGCCTAAGCGCGATGCCATAATTTCGACGATTCATTATGAGTTCTCTTCGTTTTACATTTACGTCAGAGTCGAGATTCAATCACTTTCGCACGCGACGTTCTCATTATCGCATACGACATTCACATCATCACATAATGATAACAAATAAAGCTCATTTTGTAATATGGCAAGACCAACACATTCTTTATTAAATATTATTTCGCACTTGCCATTTCCAAAATTACAATCATAACCATCTTTGTCCAAATTGGAAACACTAATCAAATTCCTCTGTAAAGAGGAACAAAAGAACATCTCTAAGTAAAGATTGGAGCCATTAGCTAACTCTAATGAAATATCGCCAACGGCTTCAACTTCTGCTTGGACTCCATTTGCGACTTTAATGCATCTTTCGTTTCTTTGCGTAGTCCTCGTCGAACGGAATCCCTGTAAGGAATTAGCAACATGAACAGTTGCTCCTGAGTCAATCCACCAAGTGGATTTTGAATATTGTACATACAAGCATTCATTTATGAATGTAATAATGTTCTCACCTTTCTTTGCCATTATCATCTTTAAGTAATCGTGAGTTCTTCTTGTAGTGTCCTGTCTTCTTCTGATGAAGGCACCGATCTTTGTCTACAACAAATTTGTTCTGTTGAGGTGATGGATGAGGCTTTTCCTTGTTCCTTGAGAAGGAGGTACTGTGGAAGTTCTTTTCTTGTTATCCTTCACATAGTTGATAGATCCACCATGTGAGGTTTTAATTCTTTCCTCCTCTTGAACACACATAGCTATGCATTTTCTAAGTCCCATTTATCGGTTGCATATTGTAATTGACAACAAAAGTGTCAAACTTTTTCCGCAATGAAGCAAAAATCAAGTGAATAAGGAACTCATCCTTGAGTGCCAAATCCATTGGTTTAAGCTTGGATGCCAAGTTGCTCATCCTCAATATGTGTTCTCTTATCCCACCACCGAATACCTTTCGTCACAAGTCATTTAATCGGTGTGTTGCATATGTCGTTGAAGAGCGATGAACCGACTCTTTATTTTATCAAGGTATTCGTGGCGGTGTCACGATCTGCGATTGAGCCCACAATTGCGAGGCTCAATCGTATTCTTTATCACGACCATACATTTCTTGTTGGTGTGGTCCATTCTTATGCTCTAGGTCATAAGACATCCGTAAGGAGCATGATCTCTCTGTCTTTTACGCCAAGCAATATCATCCTCATTTTGACCCTCACTGTGCCGTAGGCTCGTTGGGTCGTCTTGTAGTGAGGACCCAGTCCACCTCAGCTAAGATAAACGCTAAGTCTATCTTTTTCTTCCACTCTCCATAATTATCTCCTTTGAGAGTGGGTATTTCTCTGATACAACTCATCAAGTTGTATCCTCCTGAAAATGTAGATCAAATAAAGTGAGAACGACATTAAAATTATATGTCTGATACAACTCATCAAGTTGTATTTCTCTCGTTGGTTCGAATTTAATTAAAAGTTTATCTATTTGTTATATTTAACTTTTGCAGCGGAAACTGTAATTATGAAAAAAATATTCATTATCAGAAGCATTATAACTTTACACATTTAATCTCTGGAAATAATAACACGTTGGTGCAAAATTTACAGAGATTTTATACAATTTTTCTATTGAAATTCACTCAAAAATACTTCTGAAAATAAATTAAATCATTTTTCAGAGTTACTGTTTAAACCAGCCGAATTACTGTTTAAAACCGGCCGAGATCACTGTTCATTCGGCCAAATCGCCTGCGTTCGGTGCTTTTCGGCCCATTCTTCATGCGGCTCGGCCACAATACCGTTAGGGTTTTCAGGACGCATTTTCAACCGTCGGATTCGCATCCGACGGCTGAAATCCAACGCATCCGCGCGTTTCGTTCCGCGTCGCTCGATCTCAGCCGTCGACGCGAATCGGACGGTTGAGCGGCATTTTCGGCGGAATAAAACTCGCGAGCGGCTGCGTTCTCCCGGAAACCCTAGTCTCATTCGCGATCTCCCCCTTTCTCTCGTCTCTCTCGATTCGCTCGGAGCAGCGGAAGAAAACGGCGAAGAACAAGAGGAGGCGCGCCGCCGCGCGGGCCTCTCGCGGCGTCGCGCTCCTCGAGAGGAGCGCGTCGCCGTCGAGCGGCTTCCGTCGTCGGCGCCCTTTCACGCGCGACCGTGGCGTCAGATCTGATCCCGAAGCGGGCGGCGGCGCTTCACGTGGAGCCGCCGGCGAGCACTGCGGCTCAACCGGTCTCCCACACGCCCGACGACTCGTGCAAGACGGCTCGCCGACCCTTCTACACGACTGTAAGTCCAAACCTTTTGGATCTAGGGTTAGGGTTTGGTTCTATTCTTTTCTTTTCGGTTTCTTTTCTTTTGCCATCCGGATCCGAGCCTAGATGGCTCGATACCATTGTTAGTTACATTCTTTTGATCTTTTGGTTTTGTGTTTGGGTTCGAGAAACCGAGAGTGAGAGAGAGAGTTACCGTCCGATGTAGATGAAGTCGGATTGGTCATGGCGATTCGTCGGTGAAGATCTGCGCTAGGGCAGCGACGGTCGGTGGAGAGGTGCGGTGGTCGAGGCGGCGGTGGTCGATCCCGTCCCTCGGGCGTGGCCGGCTGTAGTCGATCGTGTCGGTGGAGGCGGCGATGAGTAGTCCCGTCGCTGGCTGCGCCCCCCTCTTAGATCGGATTAGGGTTTTGTCCGGGTGGGGTTTGTGGCTCCGTTCAACCTCGTGATCTGTGCCACCGGCCCCCACCCTCTCTTTTATAGCGCAGTGCAACAGGAGCCCATTAGCCATGAATTTGGGCTATACGCCCCCGATCAGGGCGCGAGGCATTTGGCCGCCTCTCCGGGAGATCATTCCAACAATTCTTAATGGAGCTTCTTTCTTTAGAGAGGAAGCAGCCGGAGCTCTGGCCATGCATTAAAGGAGGTAGCAAAACAACAGTTTAGGTTCTTGCCGAGAGCCAGACAGGGATTACAAGGTTGGGTACTAGAAAGATTTTGCCTTGCTCGGTGTGCTGCAGAATGGACGGGCCTAGCTCACGCATCGACCGACGATTCTGAAGAATACAACTGCACTAACCACCTAAGAATTGCACTAACAACCAGAACAGCGATGTTAACAACACAAGCAGCACGCATTACAACAGAGGGATGGACACCCAAAAAAGAAAGAAACGGAGCACGCCGTTGCTCGCGACTCACACCCTCCCCTCCCACACGAAAAAAGTCCCAATAGCAATCAAACGCCTAACAAATCACCCAAAACGGGGAAGAAACAGAGGAATCCAACCTGGTGAAGGATCACGGAGGAAGGCCTCGCAGAGCCGGCGAGGTATAGCCAGAAGCAGAAGGCGAAGCCTCCGCCTTTGCCTCCTTCCCCATCGCCTCGGGCCATCCCAAGGTCCAACTCGACCCGCATGTCGCGGAGGTCGCAGTATTCGTCGCTTCCGCCGCATTCAGGCACCGCCATCGCCGGCCGCTCCGGAGGTGGGAGCTGAGGATTTTCTTTTCCCTTTGTTGATGCGTCCGTTCGGGAATGGTGGGTTAGCTAACGGTTTGCTCGGTGATGGAGAGTTGGTGGGAGATAATAGTATCTGGAGCCGTTGGCTTGGTGTCGGGTTGCTCCTGACCGTCGGATCGGACGCCTGTGTGGCCGAGTGATGCTGTCTTGTGCATACGATTTAAACATCTTTTTCTTTTAGGCTTTCCCGTCATGGCGCCATCACGTGATCCGCTAGTTGACGCCTTGGTCTTTCTAGGTTATTTCTGCGGAAACGGATTATCTGTTGTGAATAGATCCACGACGAATTACAGAAAGTGGGGATGCCTGGAGAGAAGAGAACCAGCTCGAGTCGCGGCCGCTCCGGCCACGCTCATCGCCGCCGCAGCTCCCAGCCGGCTTCAACCCAACCAGGTTCCTTCTATCTACTCATCCTTGCAGCCTTTCTTGAGACGGTTAAATCGACAGAAAATCACAGGGTAGAGGCATGATTCGCGAGTTTAGATGGGTAGAGGCATGCATGCATGCATCCAATTAAGCTAGTAGTAAAAGATTGACGAGTAGGCACCGTGGGGTCCTGCTGATCTCCCTCCCACCTTTCTTGACCTGATTACTTTCGCCGCTAAAGACAGCGGGGATTAGACTAATTAATACTAATAGTTTAGTGTCGACTTGTCAAAGGCCAACACCTTTCACGAGCCCTTTTTTTTAAAAAAAAAAGTATATATTTATGTATTGAGTAGCAGCCTAATTAGCAGATGCGACCTGTTCCTCTTAAGTATTGTGCTGATTTCAACGGTGCCGTCACCGTTGCAGAGATGTTCGTCTCTACTTATTTCACTGATTAGCTCTTCTAGTATTAAATTCCGATTCCACTAATTAGCTGTACTTTTGGATTTTGCTCCCACTAATTAGCTCTTCTTGTCTTTGTTTCTTTCCACTGGTGTACACTGTGCATTATCATTACCATGTACCCATGTGTTTGTCCCAGGAAAAGTTTATCAAAGTTTTTTCTGTACCTTTCACTAACTCTGACCTTTTAACAACATAACCATACTGTGCTATTCTCTCTTTTCTCTTTAACATTCTGTACTTTGGAGGACACTACTAATATGCTATGAGCTTATTGAGATTGACTAGATAAAGGGATATGTAAATTTTGAAAAATATTTTCCACACCTTTGTATAGCTGTGTGTTGTTATGTGATTGGTCTGGCTGCAACCTACAAATATACCACAAATCTATCTCTTTGTCCTACTCATTGTTTGGTTCCTATGCTTCCTGAATTTGTAAGGTACGGATCGATAGCAACTTATGTGAAAATTCGGTCTTCTTATCTGGCAGAGCTGTTACCTCGCTTTGTAGCCGGAAAAACGAGCTTGCAAGATCATGGACGACTCTTCAGCTAGGAGCAATGTATCTGGGGAGAATCGCCTGAGCTACGCAAGAAGTGCATCCATGGATTCCACAGGTCATCCTTTAGGTGCTAGATCCAGTTCGGTGTTAAGTAGGAGAAGCAGCAGACAGGACTCAAGGGGTCCGTCAGCCTCTCCCGCGAGATGGGTGACTCGATACTGAACTCAATGAGGCGTTCCCTTCAATCGGCAGACCAATTGCTAGGTGACGTCGATAGCTCGGCTCTGGCTCAGGTCATTGACAGTGGCGACCGAGTGCTAGAACTTGAAGGAGGTGCTGATGAGGATACAGCAGATACCTTGGAGCCTTATCAGGTTGGCCCTCTCCCAGATGATACAATGATGCAAATCCATGGCAGCAACTCTCATGGCACAAGTGTGATAGCACCTGTATCTTCAGAGGAGCCAAAGGAGGCGAGTTCATCTGTCAAGGTAAAAATAATAGTTGAGTTGAGTGGTCACTTGTAATTCTCAGACCAATGATCAGTTGATCACTCTGGTTATGCATTGTTGAAAGGTGTACTTTATGCAGGTCCGTACCAGGGGCATTAGCGAAGTGCTCAAACGCACAGGGCCCCAAAAAATAAGGGCCCTTGATTTTTATCTAATGTTCAATTACTAGTTGTTAGTATCTCAAGAAAAAAATAATGCTCTATATTTGATCTTGGTATGAGGTAGAGTTAAGCATGCTAGTCTATTCCTTCTTCCTAAGAACTTCCTCCTGATGTCTACCACTATCCCAACCTCTATATTTTCTCTTCATTCCCCTTTTGCTACCGCACAACCACTATTCATATGAATCAACCCACTCTATGCTCATCTGTTTATTGTGTGTTTCTTTGTAAACTCAACTAATTTGTAATTTTGTATGCATACGGGACTATATACACCGCAACAACTAGTTTTGTGGGCTCATTTCGTAACCACTCGGCATTGCCAAACTAGAAGCCTCGAACTTAGTTTTGTTACTAAATTTTTAATGTCTACTATTGTTATTCTTTCTTGTATTTGTGCATTTTGGTGTTATTCTAGTTTTTAGCCATGTCTTCTACATTCTGGTGGTGAATCTAGTTATGATAGCGTAAGAAAGAAAAAAAGAGAACCAGAGATAATTTATGGTCAAATTTAAAATGAAATATTTTTTGATATGGTAATTGACTTTTCTAAACTGCAGTGCCTAACTTTTAAGTTTAGCACAGGGCCCCCAAATTCTGAGATACGGCCCTGACTTTATGCTATAGCTGCTAACAGGAACATGCCTCTGCTTGCCTGCAGGTTGAGCCATATAAGCTTCCTTGGAGGCTTGATTATGCTTCTTACCTGATCCATTTAGCCGTCTTCGGATTTTTTGGGGTAACTCTCCAACACCTTGCCTGCAGTTTCTGTAGTAACTATTAAGTAACCTGGAGCAAATGTAGCAAGGGATTCTATGCTTGCTGCTTCATGCTATTGATCCTGGAGGGCCTGGGTTAGCGAAGTTCAGCGGAATTTAGTTGATATCTTTTAGCCCATGCAGTTCCTGCTTAGGTGTCTGTCAAGTTTTGATGTTTCGTTCTTTAGAGTAGAAGATCTGGCATGAGTACTACTGAAGCATTAGTGTCTAGCTTGTATCATTCCATTGGAGTAATTACTTTTTGATATCCAAATCAGGTATTAACAAGGTACGGGCTTCAAAAGCTGTTTGGCCCAGGCTGCCTAGCACTCACCTCAGACCAAAGCCCACTGTACCTTGATCTTCCATCTAACATGGTATGCGCTATGCCGCTATTCTATACGTGATCAAATAATACAAATACAAGAAATTGTTTTCTAGAGTAACCACTTGGGATTTGCACTGCACTAACTCATGTTAATGGCTAAATGGCATGTACCAGCTAGGATCTTTCCTGATGGGCTGGTTCGGGATCATCTTCAAGGCTGATATACGGCAAATATCTGATCATCTTATTGTTGGAATCACAACTGGATACATGGGAAGCCTTACCACCTTCAGTGGGTGGAACCAGAAAATGGTTAGCTTGTCTTCCAAAGGCCACTGGGTATATGCTGTAGCTGGCATAGTCCTAGGTACCTCATTATCATTTCCTACAAAGTTCTATTGATCCTAAATTAGTTATTGTTGAGTCAAAAACAAAATAGAATCGTTCTTTTGATGGCTAACAACACTCAACATACTCAGGAATGTTCATTGTCAATGAGTCCATCACGGTGGGTGCCGAAACAGGTGAGCGCCTACGAAGCTGGATCCTGAAATGCATCAAGGAGAAGAGTTCAATAGGAAGCAAATGTGACTGGGAGCGCTGGAGGGTGGACACCAGGACTAAACATTCTGTGCTTCTGGCAGTGATGATGATTTTGCTCTCTTTCTTTTGGGTTGTGAGCATCATGCTGGCCATAGTCAAGGTGCATAGCCTTGCCGATGGTGCTATTCTCTGGTTGGGGTGTTCTGTAGCGCCTCCAGGTGTTTGGTTACGCTGGTACCTGGCAAGGCTCAACGGCGTAGGGATTGACAAACAGAGATCCCTCAATTGGCTTCCCATTGGGACACTTACAGCCAATGTTCTTGCTGCAGGCATCATGGCAGCGCTTGCTGTGACGGCCAAAGTGGTATGATAAACATTTGTTCATACAGTTTCATCTTTGGCATTTGCTATGTTGTTTATTATCATCTGTCAGTCTGATTAGTTTGATTTTCTCGTAGGTAAATACAAAGCGATCGACAACTGTTCTTAATGGCATAGAATTCGGCTTCCTCGGTTGCTTGAGCACAGTGTCTACTTTTGCTGCTGAAGTTTACACCATGAGAAGAAGCGGGCAGATCGCCAGGGCCTTTGTTTATGCTACAGCCACCTTCCTGCTCTCTTTTGTGCTGGGAACTCTCATATACTCGGTGCCAGTGTGGGTCAAGCATTATCAATAGCTTCACGACCTACTGTAGAATCGAAATCTTTGGTGGCCTGTTGCAATCTGCAACAATGCAACATGCAAGTAGACACTGCGATGTAGCTTCAGCGCTTCACATACAAAGTTAGAATTTTCCAAGAAATGTGTGTCTGATTCTTTCAGATATGTGATGTACAGAGTAAAGCGTGGTGGTGTTTATGCTTGGCAGAATCATGCAGTGCGCTCCTGCCAAAATTTTCCAATGGATATCTGGAAGATGTATGAAATGAATGTATCGTCTGTAACCTTTGAAGGAAAAAAAGACAAGTGACAATATCCCTCCTTGACTTTTATTTTAGAGATGTTTGTACACAGACAATACAAAAGATTTATGCGGCAGCCTCAGAAGTATGTCATACACTAAATTTGCAGATACGCTGGTTATTTGTTTCGTCTGCTACGTATTCTTGTGAAAAACTATGCTATAACCTGATCCAAATTCAAAATTATTGCTGTAATTGGGTATCTGTACAGCATTTCTGATATTAGAGTACAACATTAATAATGAATTATTGTAAAAAGAAAATTGAAGTGCACATATCATTCTTAAGACGATTAGTTGAAAAATAATGAATTTCCTATTTCCTGTGATCAACTGACCATTGTCATGTCCAGCGACAGCGCATTATTTGCTTGAGATATTTGCGAATTCACTTGTTCACTATCAATTGGCATCCCAAACCGCTGCACGTTATTCACTCCAAAAGATTACTTTCTGAATTCTGATGCAACTGCTTGTTATGCACCCGTGAAGGGAAGCTCCTGTCCTTGTCCTATCTCTGCTTTCTCAAATGAATGGCTCCTGTGCAAACAACAAGCAGCTTCACCGTGCCAAAAGTCCCAGTCTGCAAATGGCATTCTTCAACAAGGGAATACAACCTCACAAAAACAAACTTTAAAGAGCAACCATTCATTTATTTTGGACGGTCCAATTCGGCTAGGTGCTCCTCTACTTTATTCACCAACTCTGTGTTCCCACGTATCGTGCAGTTCCCAACCAGAGTTTCCAAAACTCGTTTGCTGGAACCAAATGGTGTCATCAACTCAAAGAAATTCACGCCTTCGTCGACTAGGATGCAATGGCAGCAAGCCGTCAAAACAAGCAAGAATGTGTTAGCATCAGGCTTCTGTCTCTCCCGAATCATCTGAAGAAACAATCCTACCGCCTCCTGTCCATGCCCATGATGACATAGAGCAGACAACTCCACGATACAGTATCCCTCCTTTCCTGACCTGTTAGACTGAACACCTGTCTGGCACCAGCCAAATAGCCACATTTTGAATACATATCAATGAGTGAGCTGAAAATCATTGTATTGGGATCAAAACCAGTTCTTAGCAACCTTCCATGGATCTGCTGCCCATGTTTCAGTGAACCAATAGCCGCACAAGCACACAAACAACTACTGAAGGTGATCTGATCTGGGTGAGCACCCTACTTGATTAAATGATGAAAGGATATTCCTCTCTGGCATCTGATCAAAGAGCCGACGAGCAGCGGCCAACTGGCCATCCTCTGCATAGCCGCAAACTATTGTTGTCGTCCACATCTGCAAATTTTCCACAGGCATCTAGTTAAACAGCTTCTCTGCAATTAACGATGACTACCGCAATTAACAACGATTAACGCAATTAATAAATTGACGACAAATCTCAAAATGCAGTCTTCACATTTGCAAAGCATGGATTCACCGGCACAAAAATTCACATCTGCCCGATACAAGAAATTCCACTCCAGGCATGTCGATCAATGCAACGCACCAGCACAAAAAATTCAGAACAATCACATCACATTCTAACCAAAGCATTCACGAATCACCACAAGTAATATCAAGAACCAGTTTTTTTCTTATATTCCATTCCACCTAGATTATTCATCGATACACCTCAAATCAAGCGTAGCTAGCCGTGCTTTGATTTTGGTTTGATCCTAAGGCAGCCTAGAACTCCTGGGAGGTGGACCCGACGTCGGCCTTGTCCTTGCCGGCCTTCTTGGGGAGCAGTGGATGTTGGGCAGCACCCCGCCCGGCGGCGATGGTGACCGCGCCCAGCAGCCGGTTCTTCTTGTTGTCCCGCGCCAACATTGATATATGGTACCGTGAAGCACTTGATGATCGATGACACACTGCAGTAAGGGAGAAATATTAATCATAACATAAAAGATGTCAGGTTAATCTTAGAAATCACGCCCAGATTTCTCATCCTCAAGGCCTACCTCCAACACAATCAGTTATATGGTACCGTGAACATAATTTAATTAATCCCATGCAAGCAGCTATTGATTCAAATGACAGTCAATTGCCTGTCAAACTCATGTAGCATTAATCAAAGCGAGACAAACATGTGCACTTCATGGAGATACTCTAACCTTAGATCACTGGTAATCGAGTCCTCTGCGATAACTCAAGATATTTTTCTGGAATGAAATTTCTAGGATGCTGACCAGTTTCACATAAGAACTTTGCACAGCAGGGCACACTGAACAATTTATAGCCTAGCTATTGTGTTAGTTATCACAATGACAACTGAGTTCCAAAACCATTGAAGGTTTGATATCACAGCAAAGACAATATCAACTAATTAACTTATCATCATCTATAAATAAATAAAACCCCAGATAAATGATAGCATGTTCCTCTATAGTGCTCAGATCCATTCATAACTTGATATACCAAGCAAGCATTTATAGTAGACATATGTACTAAATTACAAATGAAGATATCTCGGACACTGTACTCTAAAGCCTTGGCCTGAGTAACATATTCAAAGGCAATGGAACCATGCCAACATAGTGGAAGCAATAGAACCTAATAATAAATACCAAAAGCCTAGAGTTCTTGCTGTATTTTCCTCGATGGATAATATTCCAACTTGGCAATTGGGTTGATTATAAACAACAGGCAAAAGACATCAGAAAATACAAGCAAGAATCGCCAGTTCAAAAGTAGGTTATGTGGTTAAGAAACAAATTCAATTAACCGCAATGTGTGGAAATTCAGAGGCACTCCAAATTTGACATGGCGATACCGCTGTACGACAGGTTCCAACCCTCGCATTGAAAGTTCTTGACAAACCTGCAGCCACTGAGATTTTCAAAGCATCAATGTCACAACAACGGAGTTTTGATGCGGTTGGACAATACAATTTGAAAACATCACAGGGCTGCACCAGATGAACTCCTTAAACACTATGTACTCCTGATATAAGTATCAATCTGTGATCCGCAACAGTTTTTGATCAATCTTCTATAGCCTACACAACCTGCCTGGTCAGGTAATGCAAATTCTTCTATGGAACAAAACTAGTGTTTCAAAAACATAGCATTGATAATATGTAGCTAACAGAACATCGTTAAATGTCAGGAAAACTGGAAAAGAACACAGATCGGAAACAAAATGTAAGTGCTAGTATGTTACTCCTCGCCACCACCCACCATCAGGCAACAAAACTAACATCTAAAACTTATGTGCATGCCCTCGAAATGCAGAAGCTAACATATGTGCCTAATTGCCTATGCATGGATGCATTTGAAAGTTGAAACTGATGCCTCATGATCTTGACTAGTGTTGAATCCCCACATGGGAAGGCATAGGGAAAGCAACAGGAATGCAAATCAAAGGCATATACATCTTGACGGCTAGAATCAGCTGAAGATTATACCTAGTAGTACATAATTACACTGCAGGTCGTCGCGGTGCTGCTCGGTGACGAAGTGGCCGGCGACGGGGTAGAAGGCAGCAAGGGCGGCATAGGAGGAGGCGACAGCCCGATGGCGGTTAGGGTTCTTGTAGTGGCTGGATTTGCAATGCTCAAGGGGGAGGCCTGCGGCGGCTCGGGGGGAGGAGGAGAGGGAGGTGGAGGTGGAGGTGGCAGGGGGAGGGGGGACGAGGGGTGACGCTGGGTCAGGGGAGGCGGAGGGGCGGCACCGTGTGGCGGGGAAGCAGGAGGGGGCCGACGCGGGAGGAGGGGGTCGCCGCGAGGGAGGGGCACGGCGAGGGAGGAAGAGGGAGGCCAGGGGAGCCACGAGGGAGAAAGAGGGTTAGGGTTAGGGTCTGGCCTGGGGTACTGTGAGATGACAAAAGCGGGTAAATAACTTTGAACTTGAGGGGTAAATGCGGAACGGGGGTTGCGAGAAGCTGCCCTCCGGCTTTCGGCTTTTTCACGTTAAGACGGCTTCTAGCTTCTGAGAAAACCGCTGTGAAAAGCCGGCCGTTTGGTTCGGCTTCCAGCCTTTTCGGGCTTGCCGAAACCGAAACAAACAGGCCCATATACTGCTGATTTGCATTGCAAATTTGCAACCCACCTGAACTCGGAACAATTTCTCTTTCACCCAACTGCCAATTAATATTTTCTTGTGAATGAATAATAAATCTGTGATTATTTATTCTTCACATGGTCATGTTCTAATGCCAAATTTTCAAAATGGCAGCATGTATGATGTAAATAGACATGCACAGATGAGGCAGCCGTATGAGGACATGCAGCTAAATGTGTCAAATCTATATCATGTCTCCGTCTGCATGAGTTTTCTTCGACGAAGGAAACAACTTCATGTGCCATGACAGAAAATTGCAGGAGCAAGAGCAACTGTCCGTTCATTTTCTGATAATTTACAGGCCCACACTCTCAGTCTCAGTACAAGGCAAGCTTTAAACATGCCCAATGCGAAGGGGGAAAAACAAACGTCGAATCTGCAGAACATGGTTGTTACATGTAAAACTACAACAGAAAAGAACTGAGGAATGAAACAAGAATATATGATTTGCAAAGCAAGGTCATACCCGCAAGCTGACACAGCAAATCTCAGGCAATTATTTCCACAAGGCGCTTGCAGCAGAATGTCCTTTTAGTTGCAGCAGGACTGGTAGTATGACTTCAGCTCTGAGCATCATACCACACCGAGACTACACAAGGCACCTGCTTGCAAGTATAAATGCTAGATGCTTGCATCCATCAACTCCAACTTCAAGGCTCAAGCCCTCAACCACTGTTGCTGATATGAATGTAGATATATAATTTTGACACAGTGCTTCAATAATAGGGTTCGTTAAACTTTAGAGTTCAGCCTGTTTCATTCCTCACCTGGAAGGCAACTAGATCAAAACATAATGGTGTCAATATGTCCAGGGCATAGGTCTTCCAACAGGCAACAGTTATGATATAATCTGAACTTAACAAATTTCATCTGCAAATATAATGTCGAAAATGGATTGCACTGCAAAATCAAGAAGACAGAATGTAACCATCAGTGTTGTAAATTGTAATTAGACGCCTGGAATAGCATAACTGAAAGAATTGCCAAAGATCCTATTTTTAATTATATAATTTCATCCCTTACCTTCATCTTCTGGTATGTTTGGCTGGTCCACCAAAAGTTGACGTAGTGCAGCAATGTCACCGGAACTGCAAAAGAAAGAGCAGCATGGGTGCTTAAGTTAACAAAGACCGATGAAAATGTATGAAGTGAAATATGCTAAATTATAAATTAACGAACAAGGCGTGATTATCCAGGAGTAAATTAAAAGAGGCAATGAATTCCATACAGAGAACAAAGTCTGAAGGGTTCAAAAGAGAAGTTAATGGAGACCTGCTCTTCCATGTCAACAAGGAGATGATTGATGATTTTAGAGCATACCTGGAAAATAGAATTTAGATAAATTCAGATAACAGTAAAAATGAGTAGCTTCTGCTCTGGGAAAAGCTGAACATTAGATGGGTCATGTGAGTAACGCCAGAACATATGTATTGGACATCTTATAATATATGGTGATGGCAAACAAAAACAGTACTATAATCAATGTCAGTCTTGGTGAATTGGAAGACAAATCTTGGAAGCAGGTCTGTTGCCCAAATGTAAGATGTCAAATGTAAGTTATAATCACTGTCCATGCTCCCTTTGATCCAATCACAAGGAATCAGGTTCAGCGAAATTAGCTTCGTATTAAAAAATCAAGATGTCCAAAAGGACAATATCAAAATCAGTCACTGAAGGAATTTCATACAGTTCTTAGTTCTTACTCAGCCTGGTGCATGTCACATAGCGTTCTTAGCCCATTCAGGCAGTCTGCAATAGTTGGCAAAATTCCCACTTGTAACTGCATTTGTTTTGCAGTGAGTACCGACCCACCTCTCACCATCTGATTAGTACCCCGCAGAGCCTTATTTAAAGCTTTCACAACGGCATTGAACTCCTCCCTGAAATTTTGCAGCAGTATTGTATTTGTCACACCAACTTGAATCAATTTCTTCCCTAATGCTTCCAGTGTCACGCTCACACCAAAACTAAAAGTGATTGCAACAACAGCTATAGCAGCTTACAGTGTCGCCCACATAGAAACGAATATGAGCTCCAGACTCTCCATCTGCTTCCCCAAGAGATCCTCCCTGGTATCGGGGACGAATCGCAAGGCACCATAATTTTTAGCCTCTCCAAGTACCTTTTTTATCATATGACTCAAGGAGTAAATTTTTAGTAATTCCTCCAGAGTTGAGAAACTAACATCACAATACAGTTACAGTCATTGAAATTATACGAACAACTCGCTGTCTAGCTTGCAGATAACCAATAGTAAAATGGATCACTGTTAACTCTAGAAAGCCCTCTTTTTTTCTTTTCTTTTTTTTTTTTGAAAAAGAGGAAGCCCTAAAATTTGAAATTGTAACCTTAGAAGGATGTTGCAGAACAATAACTAGTGTGACGCATGAAGCTGCTACAAGTTGATATAGAGATAGTGCAGGCAAGAATCCAAGAAGAAAGTACCGGAAGGCGAGAGATGATGGCGGCGGCGTTGGAGAATTCGGAGAGGAGGCGGGAGTTGAGGTCTTCCCACCGATCCATCTCCTCCCGCGCCTTCCTCAGCCGCTGCTGCACCTTCCGCACCAACGCTTCCATCCAAGTGTGATGAGTGAAGTCTATTCAATCCATACCAGCGACCTAGCCGGGACGCGGTAGACGGCGGGTTTGGAGGAGGCGCCGGCGCCGGCGACCTAGGATAGCCAAGGAAGCGCAGCTCCCGAGTACCGACAATTGCGTTCGCGGCGGCGCGGGGAAGGGAGACTATGGTCGCGCGCCGCGAGGAGAGGACTGCGCACGGGAGGGATGCGGCGTCACGGCGACCTGGCCAAACGGGCGTCCCGGCCCGGCCCGGCCCAGGTCCGGCTAGGCATGATCCATTTAGACACATTTCATTCTGGCGAAACCAGAACTATTTTAGCCCCGTTGCGTCACAAAAATTCTAAAAATAGCCTCTAAAATTTAAAATTTTCAAAAATAGCCCTCTAATCGTACTAGGCGTCGTCCGACAAAGAGAACTAGGTGCTACTGAGTCACGACGGCAGAACTTCGGTTTAAGCGGCAAGGAGTCTTCTTAGTCTAATGGGCAAAAAATTTTATTTTATTTAAAAAAAACTAATGGTGCTGTCCCACGTGGGCAAATTTTTTTTAAAAAAAAAACTAATTAATAATATTTGTTAGATGATTTTTTAAATATACAAAATGAGTTCATAAAATTATGAAATTTTTTTTTGGAGCATCTTGGTATAGTTTGTCTACTTGTGTAATTTTTTTGAAATTTTATGCATTCTTTTTTTTTCTCCAAAATTCTTTAAAGTCTAATGTTTGTAGAATTTTCTAATATAGCAAATGAGGTCCAAACATTATGAATTTTTTTTGCCAGACTCCCTACATAGTGGACTTGATTGTGTAAATTTTACATAATTTTACATGCTCTAAAATTGTCTCGACAAATTCAGGGTTTAGGTCTCAAAAATTAGGATGAAACGTTTCGAAAATTAGGGTTTTATGATTTCATGCGACTTGAAATGTGCGAAGTTTGGTACGACATGACTAGTCTTGGTCGATATGGTTCTCGATCACATTTCTTCTGTGAAAGTAGAGTACGGAAATTAACTTAACTGAAGTGGCTGAGAACGTTGCGATTACGGAGAAACCCTAAAATATAGAAGAATCGATACCGATGTGAATGGTTATATCTGGAATTCCACCAGAAGAGGCATACTTTGATGGCTCAGCGGAGGCACAGCACCAGAACTACATTGCAGTCCGCGTGCGGACAAAAGCACGTTACATGTGGTCACATGGCATGATGGTTCGGCTAATTACATTACCATGGACGCTACTACTATGGTAACTTGCGACACGAGCTTCCGGACCATGTAAGTACGCATGCCTTTAGGGGATAGTTAAAACATGGCGAATAGGAGGGGGGACTACTACGGATGACCCGACCTCTGCGTGGGCCGGGCCATTTGCCCTTTCTTGCGAGCTCTAATTGTACTCCTCGCTGCCATGCGGCCTCGGCCGCCATTTCCCGTTTTTTCTCGCGCTCCCTGGGCCTGCACGCCTCGAGATGGGTCTGAGTCTCCCAGTGGATACGCTCGTTGTGCTCTTCAGTCCGACGATCCTCCTCCCAGATCTCGCGTCCCCTTTCGGCATTCCACTCCTCGAAGTCGAGCTGCCACTGGTATTGTGGGTGGATCTCTAGGTCGATCCACTTGCAGAAGCCACATAGCGGCTCCGGGGACTACGGGTAGACGGGAGAGATTTTAAGTGCGTACTCTGAAAGAGAATTGGTGCGATAAATTCTTGTAAGTACTCCTTCTGCACGCCGATAGCTGCTCGTATCCCAACGGCGGTCAGGATAGTCAGAGGAGTAGTTAGGACAACCCCAGTAACGCATGTCGAGGCTGAGCTGGCGCTTGGATTTGAAGAACTTGCATGTGTCCCTACACCAACAGAGGGGCGGCGTCTCCCCCTCTGGCGGGTGTTGCGGCGAAGGCTCGTTTGGAACGTTCTAGCAGGGGTTGCTGCTACGGGGGCTTCATTGCGGAGAGCTGCCATCCTGGCAAGCTGCTCTTGCCGGACACGGGCCTCAGCAACCCTAGCTTGTTCGGCCCGTGCCGTTGAAGCCCTTGCTAGATCACGGATCTCATCCCATTGCTTCTTGAGTTTGTCCATCCCAGCGTGGTGAAGAAAGCTCTGGTGTAGTGTTTGGTTTGGTTGTGTGATTTTCTCTCGTAGATGGCTTGCACCTCCTTTTATAAGTCAGAGGGTTGGTATGGCGTGGTTGGTAGAGTGTTGTCTAATCTTTCTGCAGAGAGTAGTCATGTCCCATTTTTTGGAGTGCTGTATTTTCGGTAGAAAAAGCTCGGGAGGCATAGTGTTGTCACGTTTTGCTTTGCAGAGTCCTCTCTCGTCCTGGTTTGCAGTGTGTTGTCACGTCTTACTCTGCAGAGTGTTGTCATTTCGGTCTGAAAAGCTGGCGAGGCAGTGTGTTGTCACGTCTTACTCTGCAGAGTGCTGTCATTTCGGTCTGAAAAGCTGACGAGGTAGTGAGTTGTCACGTCTTACTCTGCAGAGTGCTGTCATTTCGGTCTGAAAAGCTGGCGAGGCAGTGAGTTGTCACGTCTTACTCTGCAGAGTCTTTGTCATTTGATCCGAAAAGTGGTGAGGCAGTGAGTTGTCACGTCTTACTCTGCAGAGTGCTGTCATTTCGGTCTGAAAAGCTGGCGAGGCAGTGTGTTGTCACGTCTTACTCTGCAGAGTGCTATTATTTCGATCTGAAAAGCTGCTTTGTTAGGATAATCGGTAGCTCCTGCGATATAAGTGCGGAACTACCTCTCGGCAGAACTTCCAAAAATCCCGCGGAATATTTTTTTTCCAAAGAGCACCCTTTTGGGACTTAGCTAATTTTCTACAAGCGCGGTAGTACTGCCATGTTGGGAGCGGAACTCCTGCACCGCGGAAGTTCTGATTTTCGCGCGGAACATTTTTTTCAGAGATGGTCTTTTTGCGCTTCATTTAAGAGCGGTAGTACCGCAAATTAGATGGCGGTAGTTCCGTGCTGATTTAGAAATTATTGTTTGATTAATTCACACGCAAAGTGTTCACAACGGAATTAGATAGATGCATACATGATACAAACTAGTACAACAACGTCGCAAATGCATACATCACGTAGTGCAGGGATGCATAGATAAAGAGTGGATATTACAATCTTATTAAAAACTGAACTTCTACTTAGCAATAACAAGAAATAATAGAAGAAAAATTACCAAACTGACTATGTTAACTAATTTCTGTAGCGATTTCTCAACCCTTTCCATCCTTTCATCCAGTCTTTTAAGAACATTATCTTTATTTTCCGTTGGTTGATCCGATGGTCGAGGCACTTGACGAAATGCAGCCACACGACGGGTGTCCTCTTGCAAGGCTGTAATTTGCATTGCAATGCCTCGAACCTCTGGCACAGCTTCATCAGCCCACAGCCAAAACCGACATATTGTGTTCTGTAAAAATAATTAGAACTACAAGTGAAAAAACATGATGTTTGGAAAGAAGTTCATTGGGGATGATCAGACATAAGTTACCGTAAGATTTGAACACTCGGGATGGATTCGTTGGCGTATGGGAGGTGAACACATTCACCGGATCCCTGCAACGAGGGCAATCCAAGTGCTGTCATAGTGTTTCTAACTGCCTGCTCACTCGAAAGTTTGATGAGACCGTAGACATTCCGTTTAAGACTGGAAGGAAGGAGAAGAGGAACTGAAGAGTGAGGGGAATGACAGCCAAATCATGCATATATATAGCCTGCGGGTAAATTATAATTTGGTTGAAGAAAATTCACGCCCGCGTGGTAGCAGGGCCGAGGAGGTATCGTGGGGCAGCATTGCGTTATGTCTTTAAGGTTTAGTAAGTTAAAATCGGGAGGTACAGTTGTTGTTAGTACTAAATATTTCAGAGAACATTTTGTGTACATAAATCTCACAGTCGTAACGCACAGGGACATTACATAAATTAGAAACGCGGGATGCACAATGGCATTACATAACAAGTTTTACACAGCCATAAAATTAGTTAGGCGCATCACAGCCATTAAGCGGACCTTCCGATCTCGCCCTCGGAGGGGCACTCTTGGAAGACCACACGAGGTAGACACATGGCGAGACACGTCCTCCAGAGTAATGGTCATCTCCCCCCATCGGAAGTGGAAAGTGTGAGTCTCCGGTCTCCAACGGTCCACGAGCGCAGACAGGAGTGCCGCGTCAAACTGCAGTGCATGCGGGAGGTCCAAAATCCGGGCAAAGGGCAGAGCCGGTCTCCGGCTTCGGGACGTCTGCTCGTCAAGGGGCCAGCTCTCTCTGGGGGCGCTCAGGACCAGGCTCGAACTGTCTCCACACTGCTTCGAACTTCCTCCTTTGGTTCTGGATGCAGAGCTTCTTGAACATCTTCATGAGGTCCTTGCTCCGAAACCTTGTGTGGAAGTTGGCCGCGAGATGCCTCATGCACCAACGGCTCCTAACATCGTTCCACTGGTACGGCGACTGCGTCCCATTTTGCATGATGCACAATGCAGACAACAACCCAACATTGTGATCCGAGATGACGCACACATCTGGCCGATCTTGGACCACCGCCTGCTTCACATTGCACAGGAACCACAACCAGCTCTCGGTGTTCTCGCTCTCAACAATTGCGAATGCCACAGGGACTAACTGGTCATTCGCATCGGCTGCAACGGCGGTGAGGATGGTACCCCTGTACTTCCCACATAGGAAGGTGCCATCCATCGTGAGCACGGGACGACAATACTTGAACCCTTCGATCGCCTGACGGAAGGCCCAGAAGACCCTTTCAAGAACAAAACAATTGGGCCTCGATCGCATGCACCCGCTCAAGCTTGTTTACGTCGTCCGGGATTAGATTCCGCGATTTGATGCGATAATCTTGGTACTAGGTTGTAAGCCTCTTCGAATGTGCCGAACATTCGCTCCAGAACCCTGTGTTTCGCACGCCATGCCGTCTTGTAGCTGACAGGGAACCCCACCATATTGGCAACATCCGCCAACAGGAGCTTTGGCGAAATGGACACACCTGCGGCGACGAGGTGGCTTATCAAGCGGCAACATACGAGGGCGTCATGTTGCGGTGCACGTGAAGCGGCTCGGCTAACTCGCATGTGTGGTCCTTCAAAGACGATTATCCGGAAGCCCATGGCGTGGCCGTGAACCTCTGCGCGCACGGACCTTGCCAAAGACAGATTCATCAACACACCGACGATGTACGTGTCGGGGTTGGACCTCTGCACCCGATACGTCCGACCGATGTTAACGGCGTATCTAGCAATAGCATGCTGTGCGGCGCTCTTGTTAGAAAAGCGCTGGCCTAGGAGCAGGGTGTCCTCATTGAACCCCCACTTAGCACCCTCCGGACGTGGCAGAACCGGCGATGTCGCCGCAAGCGTCGTCAATCGTGAGGGCGTAAGCAATGTCGATGGTCACAAAACCACCAACTGCACCTCCCCCGCAGCAGCTTCTCCGTCTTCGTCGTCTTCCGAACTAGTTGTTTCCACGTCCTCCTCGCTTTTCCACCTCATCCACCTAGTCGGTCAGGTACTCGTGACAATCAATACGGGCTGACCACCATCTCTCCGCTCCTTCGTTGGGCTCAAAAATTACCGCACGCCTCCTCAGGTCTCCATCGCCCACGTCTCCTCCAACACTGGAGACCAACGTAGGCTCCTCCTTACCAGCAGCTTCACCTTCACCGGAACCACCCGCGCCGGATGTCCCCGTCCTCTCCAAGAACTGAACGTAAACCATCGGCGGCGCATATATCGCAGCAGTGGGGTTGCAAACAACCCCCATGTAGTTGGCCCATGAAGCGTCACATGTGACCTTCATAAGTTGCCAAACGGTCTCGCCTACACTACCCACCACCGAGGCATACAACGCCTCGATGCTCAACTTCTTCCTTCCAGTGGCGCGATCGAACGCGGAACGCACGCACCGCCTTAGCTCCGAGAGGCTCATGTCCTTCAGAGCCGGCGCACGGATCACGGTGCGGTGACAATTTGACAGGTCCGCACCATACGGTCCGTCGCGTACGAGAGCGTCCCCGTGGAACACGAACAGATCTTGAATTTCCGACATAAAGTACCTATCACATGTGCATATGAAACCATCGAATTATTAGCGGGATTTTTTTCCGAATGAATGCTTCTACAAATTTGGTTATGCCCACTGTACACGATCGTTTTGTCGTACATGTTTTCAATCCCGATTGGAGTTCGTATGATTTTTCTATCAATGAAATGTCCAAGCTAATATTATTTGTAGTATAAATAATCCATAGCCTATTCTATGTTACACTTCAGAAATTTCCTGTGGTACTATATAGTTATGAATTTTTTAACTAGTTCGATATTACAGTGCAAAAATAATTCACTTCAGAAATTCTTATTGCATTTCTACGTTTCCATACCCGAGTTAGACCTAGCTTACACCAAAGACATGCGGGGTCTACGACAAGGTATTCTTTTTCATTAAATTTCGGATATAAAAACTTACTGAGAGGTGCGTCAAGTTTCTAATTCTAGCGGTGTAATGCGTAGTGCATGCACCGAAGGCAATATGCCCGATCAAGAGTACATATACAAAGCGTTCAGTGGGGCTATTTCTATTTTGCTTAACGACCTCCAAATATTTTACTATTTTATGACCAAGTTCATGAAACTATACAAATAGCCGAGAGGAAATTTACAACACTATTAGCAACAGGTCTGTTAAGGCAACTAATTACGGCCTAATGACATTGTTAACTACTAAGTCTGCAAAATAAACTAACTACACAACTAAAACTACTATGTTGCTACAATTCATCAAATTGCATCCTAATCACATTGCTAAAACTACCGATAATAATAACCGGATGCGAATGACACTTACCTTTTCCAGGTGCTCGCAGCAGGCTACACAACTTATTTTCTAGGTGCTCGTGATTTTTCCTTCGCTCTCGCGCCTGAATTTTTTTTCCACTCGTAGAATTTTTTACACATAAATTATTTTCACTCTAATCGCGTCGCAGGAGCCAGTGAAGGAGCGAGCGAACTCACTGGCTCCCTCCCTTTTGTGGGCGCGCAAGGCAGCCAGACTTTTGGTAATAAGAACATATGCACATATTCAAGTTAGACTTTTGGTGGAGCTCAACCTATATTTTGGATCCGAAGAATGCAACAAGATATAAGAAAATGGTGTCAAATGCATACCTATTTGATTTTTCACATTTTCATCCAATTGGGGCTAAACAAATAGGTATAACAATCAAAGTGTTAGTCTTACAAATGGATTTGTCATTAATCACCAAAACACTCCATTAACTCATAATGGTAGGTCTAGATTCTTCAATCTCCCCCTTTTTTTGGTGATTGATGACAAATCCTTTATCAATAATACAATTTGGATATAAATCAACTTAGGATAAGAATTTAAGCTATTGAACTATATCTATGCATGTCATTGTCAAAATTAAGACTTATGCACATAATGTATTCTTAAGCATATGAATGAGATATGCATGAAAAGGTGAAATCATAAGAGAGAATATTTTACCCATCCAAATGTAGAAATATTGATCATATAAATATTCTTCCCCTTATGGCATTAATCATAAAAAATCCAAAATAAATATAAGCCAATATAGAGTTTTGCCAAAACAATGAACTTGGCAATTGAACTCATTTTATTTTGATCATTGAAATATTCTTCCCTTTTTGAAGTAAGGTTTTGTTTTCAATGTATTTGAGGAAAATCGAAATATGTAAGAAACTCCATTTTATGACTAAAAAGAGCAAAACAACTTGAAATAAGGCCATATTTTGAGTTAACCAAATATTTAAAATTTTGAAACAAATTCAAAGCACCTTACTTTTCAAATCTCCTCTAAGTACTTTTTCAATGTAAAAGGAGTTCAAATGAGATGAGAAATTTGTTACTTTCAAAGTCAATCAATAAATAGAGAACCCCCCCTGAATATGTGCATCAAGATTCATGAAGTAATTTTCAACCTATATTTTGGATCTGAAGAATGCAACAAGATATAAGAAAATGGTGTCAAATGCATAGATCTTTGATTTTCATATTTTTCTTCTAATTGGGACTAAATAATAGGTATAACAATCAAAGTGTTAGTCTCACAAATGGCTTTGTCATTAATCACCAAGATACTCTATTAACTCATAATGGTAGGTCTAGATTCTTCAACCGGTCGCTGACTCAGTCCCCACGAGTGGGCCCATGGTCCACCTGCTAGCCTCGCCATGCCCACCCCTGTCCCTATTAGCGCAGAACAGCAAGCAGCAGTACAATCAATACTCATATGTAGATTGAATTGAGTCACTCGAAAATGCAAGGTAGCAACCGGTGGAAGGCGAGCGGCCCTCTTGCTCTCCTCTTTCATCTCCCTACTACTGCTGCAGCTTGAGCGCGGCGTGGCGGCGTCGAGGAAGGCAAGCGGGCGGTGGCCACCGAAAAGCGCAAAGTCGTTGAGGAGGACACGAATGTTGCGGTGTCGAGGACGGCGATGACGACACGGGAGTCTCAGAGAGGAAAATAGAGCTCGAGGAGGATGTGGATGTTGCGGGAGTCTTCGGGTCCCGCCGCGTGTCCGTACCCCACCTCGATGCGCAGCGGCATGAGCCCACCACCAGAGCGCTCTGGGCGGCCCACATCCGCCTCGGCCTCGGCCATTGCATGCAGGCACTCCTCAGAGCCAGCCCCATGGCGAAGTGCATCACCGTACGCCCCAACGGTGCCCGAGATGGGAGGGTGGGAAGGGGGAAAGCGGGATGGCGACGGTGTTGGATGGGTGTGGCGGAGGCCCGGAGGAGGAGGAGGAGGAGAGGAAAGGGGAGGAGGAGCGGTCGGACGGGGAGGGGAAGCCTTGTTGCCGGCCATGGCAGGCAAGATAGAAGATAAAGGAGATAGGAGAGGAAGAAGAAAAAGGGAAGGAGATGCTTATGTGCATGGCTCGTGGGTCCCATCATTTTGCTGATTGGTTTGCCATGTCGATAAAAATTCGCATATTTGATGCTACATAGGACTAAACCACTCATACTATCTTCCCAGAGACGATACTTGTATGGTTTTGACAATTGGAGGACACGTTTTACTCGGAATTGTAGTTCATGGATGAAAATTAAACCCAGTGAAGAGTTCAGGGGCCCAATATGTACTTAATCCTAGTTAATATCTAGTGATGATAAATCTGTAATCAAAAATCAAATTGAAGATTGATTATGGTCATATACTTGAATACTCCATCTGATGGCGTATATTTGTCACTTGTGACCACTTCATTTGTTCGCAAATACTTGTTGCTTCATATTTTCCTATGCAACCTTTCTTATTTTGCCCACTTGAAATATCCTACCTCACCACCTATGGTGGGCCCATGGTCTATTTGATTTGTTATCTAAGGGCAATTTGGTCACTTTGATTAGACACGAGCAAATCTTTTATTTGATTTATTTTTTAGTTTACACATATTTGTCATCACCTATTGTGCTTTAAGATCCGCAAACTGTTTTCAAAAGAGGGGTACCGAAGCGTTCCCCAAAATTTTGGGCCTGGTCAATTTACTGGTTTTCAAAGAATAATGATATGTCTGACTAAAACGTATTACATGGTTGTGCTTTTTCTCATCTCAAACATGTGAATTTTATGTTCGATTTTGCTAAACAATATTCGATTGTTTTCTTTTGTTAAATAGTCAAATATTCACCCGTCCAATGTGCTTTAAGGTTTGCATTTCTTCTTATCTGATGAATTGGATCCGAATTTATTATGATTTTTTTTATTCAGAACGTAACAGGTTCACCATATTATCGTATTTTGTTGGTATATAATTTTATTTTTTATCTTTATTTTTGCCCAATCTCTCAAAGTATATGTTAGATTTTGAATTATGTGATGATCGAAAATATGAGTTATTAAGACTTTTGAGAATAATTATAATGATAAAAATTACATAAATAATTTACTGTAATTTATATATAATGAAGTTATAAAGGGACTAAAATTTGACTGTTTTAAGCTGAGAAAACAGTCGAATCTTATATAGACAGACCTTTTTTATATTTACACTTTCATTAGGCACGAGTCACATCGATCAACAAAGCAACACGGGTTAATTCGAATGTGCCTGGCTAGCTAGGTAAAAATAATAAATAAAAAATCAAGTTGATTTCGGTCAGACACATCTTATTTTTTGCGATCAAGCACCAATTAATTGCCTAGAAATGGCTAGCAAGAGGATGTTCACTCCTAACTCTCTCCCCGCTTCACCGCATATCACAAGATAAGATAGGTCATGACTCGCACATCTGTATATGCGAACTGAGAATATACTCGGTCGCGACCCCAATTTTTCTTCTTATTGAGCTCGATCATACACGTGCTATGTTATCACAGACCGATCGAATGCAGGTCAAATCAAATGAATCAAACATGTTTTGATCAAACCAAAAACAAAAAGGAAGAAGGGCGCCGTCGAATGATAGAATCAAGAAAATTAACGCAAAAACAAGGGAATTAATTGATGCCTCGCACGAATCGAAGGTCCATGCATGCACGGGCCGTCGAATGAAGGAACGATCGATGATCAGTTGAACTTGCTGCAGACCTTTCGGATCTCCCCCTGCGCGCCGGTGAGCACGTTGACCTCGCCGAGCTTGACGAGCGCCTGCGGGAAGGCACCGCGGAAGACGTCGGTGTTGGCGAGCAGGTCGACGATCCACCGCGTGGAGCCGTCGCCGTAGAGGTTCTGGTCGACGGGGAGCACGCCGCGGCGGCGCTGCAGCATCTTGTAGTAGTTGCTGTCCACCTTGAGCGCGCTCCACTGGTCGTCCAGGAACACGGCGTTGTTGTCCGACGCCGCCGTGTTGGGGCACACCCAGGTCTTGTACACGAACGCGTAGTACGGGTCCATGCCCGGGTCCGTCGCGCCGGCCTTGCCGCCGTAGCCGTACAGCCGGCTGCTCTTGATCACGCTGCAGTGCGTCGCGCCCACCGTGTGCGCGCCTAGCAGCAGGACCATGTCGAACGGGCTGAGCCCGAGCCTGCCGAAGTACGCGGTGGCCTGCGCGACCGTGCTCTCCGGCGCCGGGAGGTTCACGTCGGAGGCCCTCGACTGCCGACGGTCCCTCCGGCCGGTGCGCACCGCGTAGGGCTGCCCGCCGGCCAGCACGACCGAGTCCCTGGTGGCGAGGATCTGGATGTCGGAGCAGGAGACGACGCCGGGGCACCGCTTCTCCAGCTCCGCCTTGATGGCCTCGATGAGGTCGTAGCCCTTCACGCTCAGGTTCGGCGCCGCCGTCTTCTCCGTGCCGGGGCCGTCGATCAGTAGGCCGCCGTCGCAGCCCTGCAATTGCACATTGTTCAGGTACAATTTCCTCGCACCAATGCATGCACGGCCGGTGTACGCGCACGTACGTACGTACGTACTAGAAGAATGGCATGCATGCATGGAGTATATGTACACGTACATTGACGGCGCACTCGTGGAACTGCATGCGCAGGAGGTAGGCGACGATGGGGGCCTCGCGGGCGAAGCGCGCCTTGACGATGCTCTGCACGACCGCCTCCACGTCGTTGGCGCCGCACTTGCCCTTGTAGGACCCGTACTGCAGCTGCGCGCGGCCGCCGGTGGCGAGCCCCAGCACCGCGAGCGCCACCATGAGCGCCGCCGCCCTCGTGCGAGCTGCTAGTACGGCCATCCTTACCTTACGAGCTAGCTCGATCGTCTTTGAATGACTGCTATAACTAGCCAATTAAGGAAGGTGTGAGGAGCAACTGGCGTATGTGCAGCCTATTTATGGTTGATTGGGAGATGACATGGTCTTGTGGGAGTCGTGCGAGCTTAGCTGTTTACTGCTAATTAATTTGGTCATGGAGATCACGTATGTATATGCAGTCCGTCTCCATCTTCCTTAAAAAATAAAATAAAAAAAAATTGGAGGGGCAGAGGGAGTTGTAGTATCATAGTATGCATGCTAGCTAGCTGTGCCTGAAATCGTATCATCTTTTTCTTAATTTCTAGGTTGAATTGGCCCCGCAGGCCGGATTTTTCTGCCTAGCTGCTCGTATTCTGAAGTATTCGGAACGAAATCAATCGAGTGTCATTATACAAGCCACCGTATGTGTATGTATATAGAGTGAATAGACGTAAACTACGGGATAAATACTTATGCATATGTGAATTTTGATAAAATAAAATGATATTGAACCCGGTGTCCTATGCACCTCTGAAGCTTCATTTGGATCCACCCCTGATTACTCATATTGTTAAGTGACCAGTCATTGCAATGCATGTTAGGCTGGAGTCCCTTCACATGGAGAAGAAGCACAAAAATCAACTCATAAACTTGTAAGCTTGTGAACCGTTGATTGCCTTATTGACCAACAGTTGAGATGCCTCCTCCTTGGTGAGGGGAAGAAAAACACTAGCCGTTTCCTTGAGCTGTTGCTGGGAGGAGAGGCTCGGGATGTGAGAAGCATATGCACACAACAAAACAAGAAACAAGAAGGAAAAGAAGAAGAGGAGTGTTATCCTATCTCGGGTGATCCTGCGTAGTCTTCATGAAGACGTCGATCGGAGTAGTAAACATGGTCGGATCTACCTCCAATTTGGTTTGTGATTCCCTGACTCGTAGCTCTTTGATTTGTACAGTGGGATTGAGGATTTATTGAGAGGAGAACCTGATTTGAGAGGGGTCTTGTCAGTTCGGGTAGCAGCAGATTCAGTACTGAGCAGATTTGGTGGAAGTTCTGTTTGAGTAGTGAAACTTTGTCCGATTTGGTTAAACTTTGGATAGTATGTTAGGGACTCGTGGATCCACATTTTTGCCAAGTTTTATGCGGTTTGGATCTGTGGTTTGTGAGATATGAGCTGATAACCGAATGGGACAGAAACTGTGTCTTCTCTGCTTTGCTGTTAGTGTACCTCCTGTTAATTATGTATGGTTGTTGATGATGATGTCAAGATTATATTTTGATGATGTTGTTGCTTCTGTTATGTACCTCTAGATGTTTTAGAGAAGACTACTGGTATCTATTGTTGATTATAGTGGAATATTTGATTGTGGGTTGTTCAAGCCCTGTGGTTTTTACTCCTCATATAGAGGAGGTTTTCCATGTAAATCGCTATGCCACTTTGTGCATATTCTTGTTGTTAATTTTACTGTTTATTTGTTGGTTGAAGCTATCTTCATTGGTTCACTGCAAGTAAATGTGCTGAACTTTTGGTAATCACATTGTTTAGCCCTAACAATGCAAACATGGCTTCATCATCATATACACTAGCTAGATGTGTTGTACATTTAGTGGGTTGGTTAGTACATGGCTTCATCATCATATACACTAGCTAGATGTGTTGTACATTTAGTGGGTTAGCACTAACCAACAATGCTTGATTGACTTCCGCGAACAGGCCAGAAGCCATTGTTTGTCAGAACTCGGTCTGCAGCATGCAGAGCCATGCATGTTCTCCGACATTTTCTCAATGTTTTATCTCAATCCGGTAGACCTGCAAGCGTTCTACTTCCCTGCATATATATATATATATATATATATATATATATAGGGCGCCCGTTTCGTACTCCCGGGAGTACATACTCCCGCTTCGAATATACCACTTAAATAAATATATTATACTTATTTATCATTTTCAGTATACTTAAATATTAATTATAAGATACTCCAATGCGACTTGATTGAAAAATTTTCATTAGGGTCCTTTATTTTTTGCTATATACCCTTTTTCATATATGAAAAAAGTATATACACAAATTTAGCTATAAAAGATGGACTTTAATGATTTTTTTTCATAGAACTCACTTTGGGGTATCTTATAATCATTATTGGAGTATACTCAAATAGATAAAGAGGTATTATCATACGATTTAAGTGGTATATGAGAGATGGGAGTACATACTCCCAAGAGTACCAAACCATTTTCATATATATATATATATATAGAAAAATGATATAGTACTTCTGGAAATACGTACTTCCGCTTCTCATATACTACTTAAATAATATGATGATACATCTTTATCTATTTGAGCATACTTCAATAATGATTATAAGATACCTCAAAGTGAGTTCTATGGGAAAAAAAATCATTAAAGTCCACCTTTTATAGCTAAATTTGTGTATATACTTCTTTTATACATGAAAAAGGGTATATAGCAAAAAAATAAAGGACTCTAATGAATTTTTTTCAATCAAGTCGCATTGCAGTAATATATTTATTTAAGTGGTATATTCGAAGCGGAAGTATGTACTCCCGGGAGTACGAAACGGGCGTGTGTGTGTGTGTGTACATATATATATATATATATATATATATATATATATATATATATATATATATAGTATTCTTGGGAGTACGTACTCCCGCTTCTCATATACTACTTAAATCGTATAATGATACCTCTTTATCTATTTGAGCATACTCTAATAATGATTATAAGATACCCCAAAGTGAGTTCTATGAAAAAAATTTATTAAAGTCCACATTTTATAGCAAAATTTGTGTATATACTTCTTTTATATATGAAAAAGGGTATATAGCAAAAATAAAGGACTCCAATGAATTTTTTTCAATCAAGTCGCATTGGAGTATCTTATAATTGGTATTTAAGTATACTGAAAATGATAAAAAAAGTATAATATATTTATTTAAGTGGTATATTCGATATATATATATATATATATATATATATATATATATATATATATATATTCGATATATATATATATATATATGATTAAATGGTTTGGGGGTGGGAGCTCGCATTAATCTTGGTTGCTCAATCCAGATCCAACGATCAAGATGTCATTTGCACCTTAGCACTCAATTACTCATTTGCATATATATATATATATATATATATATATATATAGACACACACACAGAGAGAGACACAGGAAATGGGAATTGGAATGGAAATAAATGAGGAGCGACAATAATTCTACACGATGCTTGCCTGCTTCAATGACACTAACAGCGAAATCAATAACATACATAACATAGCACAATGCGCCTTGCAAGCAGAAAAGCGGGATGCATAGTTTCTTTTTGTTGGTACAATTAATTGCCTGGTCTTTTAGTTATAGAAAATATGTAGTGTTTCTTCACAATCTGAGAGGTCAGGTCACAACCGTTTCTCGTAGAGGCTTAGTGGAAATAAGGAATAATTTCCACTAAATTCTAGGGTCAAACAAATCCAACTGAACTTGCTCTAGTCAAGCTAGATAATTATACACAAGTTGTATCTCTTTTAATGCATATATTTACAGCTTTTGGATATTATTTGAAAAGCAGGGTTCCCTAAAAAATATTTTTTTTGAACGGGATTTCGATATATGAAACTAGCTAAAGACAAACGGAGTGTTTAATTAATTCTGTTGATAGAGGGGTCTTTGATTAATTAGTCGCACAGAAGACTATGGCTTTCTAGTGTTTTTTATGGGAAAAATTCATAAACACCCTCGTAAGTTAACATTTCAATTTGCCCATCATATCTCATTTTCGTTTACTTTGTCTCCCATAATTTAAGTTGACTTGTAAATACCCCTATGTCACATGTTCGTACTATTTTCTTATGATTTTATTTAGCTTTGTCACCTGTTTCAATGATTTTAGTATTTATTTAAGTGAGTTCATAACTGTCGGTGTATTAGAACCGATCTTACGTAAAGATTGTTTGATTCGGGGGGTCTCCTAGAGATGAGATCACGCAGAGTGGATTGACACGAGATGTTTAGACAGGTTCAGGCCTTCTCCGGAGAGAATAATAACCCTAATCCTGTGTGTATGGTATTCTTGATGATCAAGTAAAAGACTAAGACTCTTACAGAGAATAGCACTTGTGTTTCTACTTGACTAGCTCTTGTTCGCTGTCTCTCCCCTATCTCTCTGATCGATGCCCTTATATAGTCGTGAAGAAGTAGCCGTTTTGCCCTGCGGGAGATGCGCCTAATTAATCCAGTAACGGGCGCATGATGGCAGTAATTACCGGCGCCTCGGCTTCTTCACGCCATCTGACAATTATCTTCCAGAGATAATGGGGTAATTACACACCATTAATAAGCGGAATAATAGTGCGTGCAGACCGTTCGGATTCCTTAATCAATTGGACCCACTCGCCTGTAGGTTTGATTATAAGGTGGTCGTAGTTTACCTGGTCGTAGAAGGACTTACGACCAGGTAGCAGTCGTAGAAGGACTTACGACTATGTAGTGGTCTTAGAAGAACTTACGACTATGTAGTGGTCGTAGAAGGACTTACGACCATGATATAGTCGTAGCAAGACCTACAACTGTGGGGGTGATTGTAGAACAACTTACAACCACTTATTGGGCTTCTCCCTTATAGATAAGGGGTACCTCTGGGGACTATGTGACATCATATTTACCCATAATAAGAATTATAGATAAAAGATAAAATGAGGATTATTAGATCCTCGTCATCTAGCCCCCCAGCTTCAAGTGAAAATAACTTACTTGGTAAAGGTTTCGTAAATGGACTTACGACCATGAGAATGTCGTAGAATGATAGTCGAAGGAAAAACTCTTCGACATTTGAGTGCTGCTTTGACCAGAAATTTGCTTGGTCAGGAAGGTTGCTTACGACTATCAAAAAGTCATAAAAAACCCCTACGACCGCCTGGTGGTCGTAGTAGGGGAATCGGAGAAAAAACTCTTCCGATTGATACTTCCTTCGACTAGAAAGACTTGGTCAAGAATGTAATTTTGCTTGGAGGTGACAATACGTACCTATTTTTTTCTCGAACGGACCATCTGGGGAATTGCAACCGGCTCTCATAGACTTGTCCGATGAAGCGGTTCCCGAAGCGGTACAACCATCTATCATAGACCTATAGTGAGACGGTTTCAAGCGGCGGAGATCGTCTTGGTTATAAAAACTTACGGGGAGGTAGACTTGGATTTTACTTTTCCCCAAATCACTCCATTGTTCTTGAGCTCTTGCTTTCTCCATCCTCGACTAGGTTTCATCTTCTCGCCGCTAACCCAATTAAAAACTTCTTGCTTACGAGCGAAATGGCCAAGAGAGTTTCGAATGGGAGGAATCGGAGATGGATGCGACTAAGATCAAGATTTTGGTCGATGCCGGAAGATTCGAAGAAGGCTCGGTGAAGTGGATTCCACTATCGGCAAGATCGCCATCGGGGAAAATGGGCAAATCCGTCTTCCAAGCGTATTGTGAGTGCGGCCTTCGATTGCTCGCCCACCCTTTTCTTCTGATGAGTACTCGAACACTTTGGGGTGGAACGGTGAACTTAGGTCCCAATTCCATTACCATGTTGAGCGTGTTCGTATCTGTGCGGCGTGCGACAGGGATTCGGCGGATCTCGGTTGTTTCAATATTATTATGGGATGGCTCGACAAACCGGAATCGCTAAGCTCGATGTCAAGCTCCATGACTCAAGTCGAATGAGTACATTCAGAGTTTCACCCGGTCTTCGTGGCCGGGCTGGAGGAAGAGGTGGTTCTACTGGAAGGTCACCTCTGAAGACAGCCTTTCTTTCGCGGGGAAGGCTGCTGAAAAGAAATCTTCATGGGATTCAACCCCTGAAGATATCAGCCGGATTAGCCCTTATATTCAAGCCATTAAGGACTTGAAGGAAGAAGGGCTGACCGGATGGCATGTGGTGAAGGATTTTATCACACGCCGAATTAGTCCTCTGAAGAAACGAGCATCTCCTATGTGGAGGTACTCGGGGAGAGGAGACCCCACCAGAGACTACGAGGAGGGTAAGCAATTGTCGACTTAGCTCTCCGTTTGGTCTTTCTCAACTTTGTCTAATATTTTTATCTGTTTACACAGATCTTTCACAGGCTGAGGTTGACTCCAGAGTCAGACTCATCTGTGAGAAGTCCCCGCCACTCCGAGGGGCGGTTCCTCAAGTCATTGCGGCTTTGTCCGCAGATGAAAGGATAGAGCGCCTAAAGGTAATCAGAAATCTGATTCTTTCTTTAGGACTTTATAGTCGTAGAAGATACTTACGACTAATGGTGATCGTAGAATATCTTACAATCAAGAAAGAGTCGTAGAAAAACTTACGACTTGGTACTAGTCGTAGAAAAACTTACGATTAATTAGTGATTCTTCTTTTTCTGTCTTGCTTTACCAGAAAGTAGGCATGGAAAATCGCCAGACGCGAAGAAGTCGCTCGATGACTATTGGCTTTGGGTTGTCGAAGACAAAGGCTCGGCTCCTCCTCGAAGAGGCGTCGACTTGTAAAATCTGCCGAGCAAGGGGGAGCAAGCTCGAGCTCGGTCTTTCGACCGGACCCTCTACAAGACTGCGGCGGTATGTAGTTGTATCTGAAGCCGAGGCCGCAGCCGTCGAAGCCGAGGAGGTTGAAGCAGTTGAACCTCTTAAGCGCAAACCTCGCAATGCTAAGGTACCCTTCTATTATGACATGGAATCTTTCGCGATTGGTGCCACTCCTAGTTTTATTAAGCAAGCTGAAAGGAGAAGCGGAAGGATTTTATGTCTTTATGAAGGACGATCTCGCATCAAGACAACACGCAATCGAGGGCGATCTTTATCGGAATGGTCGAGACCGATCCGTCCATCGAAGATCAGAAACCGAGCTCGGTTCTGTTCAAACTCTGACAGACGTGGTCGTAGGCGAGCTAATTGTTGAACCTCGACGGGCGTGGTCGTGGAGAAGAAGGGTCCTCCGTTGGGAGGATTGCTCCAAAATTCTGGTTAAGACCAGTGCGGTATGTGAAATGTCTTGAAGTGTAAGAACGACATTTACCTTTTTCCTTTTCACAACCTGATTTGCTTTTCTTTATTTCAGTCCGACTCCTTCAGCCCCCGGGAATGCTTCTGCTGAGAAGTCCATTGCTATCCCTTCAGCTATTGGAGAGGTAGCAATGGAGGTGGTCGAAGCATCACCCTTGGCCCAGGTGGCCGATGAAGTCGAGACTCCCAGAGTGACTCCCACATCTGCTGAAGTCGTAACTACGACTCTTGAGGTAGCGGTATTCATTGTTGAGGTGGCGCACGACTCATGAAGTCGTAGAAACAACAGAGGCAGCTGTGGAAGCCTCTGGTCAAGGTGGTGACCAGCCTGCGCACCGCTCTGGGAAGGAAATCGTAGGAGGCATTCCTTCCCCTACCCAAAGAGAAATCACAGAACCAGAAGGAGAAAATTTCAACTTCTGTGGTGACTTCTTTGGGCCTGCCTCCGTCGTAGGGTCCTCTGCTTACAGATCTCGTGACCGAGTCCCCCATCCCAAAGATATTCCCAATACGGAGAATACTTTTGATAACGAGCGCCTCGAGAAGGTGTGGTGGGACAAAGTCGCGAGGATAGATAAGTCGCAGAACCTGACCTTGTATATTCGATGTTTGCTAGGGCGACTATGAATGTAAGTATCTTCAAAATACTTATATATGTGACTTTCCTTCTCTTCTCACTGTTTTTCTTTTTGCAGAAAGCTCTAGAGCAAATTGCTGTTGTCGGTGAGTATCATCGACAGCTTTTAGAGCTAAGACAGGAGAAGGAACTACTCTGCGCAGAGGCAGAGAGGTGGTAAGTCACTTATCATTCATAGTTGTTTTCGACTTAAATACTCGTAAAATGTTTTACGAGAATAGTCATGGAAGAAACTCATGATTTGAAGTATCATCGTAAAAAGCTTACGACTACTTACGACCGGTAGTGGTCGAGAAAGACTTACAACCATATCGTAGTCGAGAAAAACTTACGACTAGGTCGGTAGTTGTAGAAGTACTTACAACCATTGGTGATGTTTATCTTCGCTCTGTTCTTTGTAGGTTAAAGCGGTGATACAAAGACCTTAGTGACTCACTCGACTATGAAAAAGAAGAGTCGAGGAGGCTAAGGAAGAAGTATTAGTCCTCTCGGATAGACTTCGAGAGACTCTCTGATCTAAAAGATTGCAGAAAAAATAAGCGAAGAAGTTCGAACTTAAGATCGCTTTTGATCTTTAACCTTTACTCGACTCTCCTTTCTTCTCCGGATAAAGAAAAGAGATGCGGAAGCTCGCATCAAGTTCAAGAAAAGCTTTGGTTATTCAGAGTTTTCCGCATTACGCGAATAAGGATCAAGAACTCGAGGGTTTTAGAACTCGGTTAACGAGTAAGTAAATCTTTACTGTTATCCTTTTGAGTATTTTCCTTTTCTAATGCCAATTTCTTGTTCGTAAATTGCTGCACAATTGAGAAACCTCGAGGTGAAATCCAAGCAAAGACCTTAATCGCAATGAGTCCGTCGCATTGCTAAGATGAATGCAGAGGACATCGAGCATGGGAGCAAAAGCATCTTTGAAACTATTGCTTCCCATCGAGAAGAGGTCAAGAAATTGGATTCTCAATTAGTAGGTAAGAAAAGCTTTTACCTATAATTATCTTTGTGTTATCTTCCTCTAGAAGTATATTTTTGTTTGACCGATATTATTCTTTTCGAACAAGTGGTGAAAACAAGAAGCTTCATGAGGCTTCGACTTGTACCCAACAGAGATGGAGTCGATGAAGACTAGTCTTCAAGGCAACATCACTCTCTGAACAATGTGCTTAGTGAGCTACATTCTGAGGGAAAAACTCCTCGAGAAGATACCATAGCTGCTCACACAAGTACCATTGGGGAACAAGTCGGAAAATTGCAAGAAATGGTGACCACTCTGAAGACTAATCAAGCTGAATCAATAAGGGAAGCGATGAAGCTGCGATAAGTTACGCTTTACGCGAAACTTAAAGCTCAAGACCCCGCTTTAATGTTAAACCAATCGAAGCCGATTTCGACTGTCCTGAATCAGAGGCAAGTCGTCTGATTGAGGAAATGCAGTCAGTTGGTAAAAAGGTGGCGAAGGAAATGCAGCTAGGCTCTCCCCCTTCAGAGTAATCTTGTAACTACCTTGTAAAGCGATAATTTTTGTTAATGAGTAATATATGATCCGCCTCATTTCACGAAAATCATCTTGTCGAGTAGTTAGTAACTCAAAAGATAATAAACGAATGAAAGACTAAGAATTGAAGTCAAATTAATAACTTTATCCTAGCCCCCGACTATTTGCTTAGATTGTTTAGACAATCTAAATAAATAGTGTTTAAAATGGGGTTTCTGAAAACAAAGAGAGGTTTATTTAACTTATAGCTTTTGTTACGGTTGTCAAGCACTGGTTGAAAAGAGTAGAAACGACTTGACACTAGGAAGTTCCTTCTAGTGGGCGGGACCACGCGAGAGAGGAAAGACTTCGACTAGGTGATGTTCCCATCTCCGACTAGTTTAATCAAACCAAGAACAGCAACTTGAGTTAAACAAACGTCTTAGAGTACTTTAGTCATTCGTTCGTCCTTTTTTGGTGGACTTCGATAAGTCTTTTCCAGTAGCAAAAGTAGGAGACTGAGCGACACTAGGAAGTTTCCTTCTAGTGGGCAGGACCACATGCAGAGAGGAAAGACTTGACTAGGTGTGTCTCTTCCTTGACCGATTAAAACAAATCGAGTACACCAAAGGTGGTCGAACAAATGTAAGAAAGTGCACTCTACTTAGAATATTTTTGAATTTATGAAAAAATATACTAAGATTGAGAGAGTTGGCTTTGAGAACATTACGACTAGATAAAACCCGAGCTCTTTGTATTGGCAGAAAAAGTGAGTAACGAGTCGATGTTAGGAAATTCCTTCTAGTGGGCAGAACCACATGCAGAGAGGAGAAGTTTCGACTAGATGACGTTTCTCGCTTTTCGGCCAGTGTAAAGAAAACTGGGTGTTTTCATATCATAGTCGAAAGATTAAAAAAGCACTACTCAAAAAATAAGGCAAAAGAGGTAGAAAGAACTCGGACTTTTATTGCTCGAGAAACCGGTCACACATAGAATTTATGAATCGGTCGATGTTCCAAGAGTTTGAGAGAACCTGTCCATCTTCCATTGCTAGTCGTACCGACCCTGGCCGAGTTACTTCGACCACTGTGTAAGGACCTTCCCATTTAGGGGAAAGTTTATTCCGATTAGACTTGGATTGGCGAGCCTCAACACTAAGTCACCTACTGACAAAGGTCGCGAGGTTGGACCTTACGATTATAGTATCTCGCGCAGGCTTGTTGGTAGACCGCCGAACGGATTAAGGCTAGGTTTCTCCTCTCTTGAGTAGGTTAATGTCATCCGCTCGAAGTTGTTCTGGTCCGAGTTGTTGAAGGTTTCAACTCGTGTCGACCGCATTTTAGCTCCGGAGGAAGCATGGCTTCGCCCAAAACTAGAAAAATGGTGTTTCTCCTGTTGCTCGATTGGTGGTCGCATTTAACCGCCCATAATATGGAGGGTAATTCTTGTACCCAAGCCCCGAGCGCTAACAAGTCGGGTCGAAGACTCGAGTTTTAATTCCTCGCATTATTTGGCCGCTTGCACGCTCGACCGCCCCATTGCTTTGGGGATGTGCAATGAAGCATAGCATAGCTTGGTACCCAACTCGTCGCAAAATTCACGAAATTTTGCACTTGCGAATTATTTACCATTGTTCGTAATTATCCGACTCAAACTCCAAATCGACTAATTACGCTTCTCATCATGAACTTTTTGTCGCTTCGTTGTTATCGAGCTGAGTTCAACGATCCATTTTGTGAACGTGTCAATAGCCACAAAAGGAATTCAAACCTCCTGGAGCTTTGGGAAACGGTCCTAGGATATCAAGCCCCTGTGTCGCAAAAAGGCCAAGAAAGAGGTATTGTTTGTAATGCTTGAGCCGGTTGGTGTATCCATCACCATGGAATTGGCATCGACACACTTTTAACCACCTCCATAGCATCGCATGTGGTGTAGGCCAATAAAAACCTTGTCGAAAGGCTTTACCAACCAATGTTACGAGGAAGCATGCGTCCCAGATGCCACTTGTGTATATCGTGAAGGAGTGTTATTCCTCCGCTTTTGGAATACATCGCATGAGTATCCCTTGGGTTCCTCGCTTATAGAGGACTCCTTCAACCAAAGTATACATTTTGGCTTTTGGGATAATCGATCGCCTCAAGATCATCTTCTGCACGAACCCTTGTAAAGATACTCGTAGATGGGAGTCATCCGTATCCTCGTAATCTAATGAGGCCATCTCAAGAGGAGGTGTTTCGATTCTTCGACTGAGACGGTTTTGGAGTTGCTCCAAGAAAACTCCTTTTGGTATTGTGGATCGGGAAGAAGCCATCCGAGCAAGTTGGTCTCATGAGGAAATTATCCTTTCGAGGGATAAATTGTACCTCAAACCTAAAAATGTTTTTCTAGCTTACGTACTCGATAAGTACCGAGCCATTGTTGAGTTAGAGCACCGGTACTCTTTCCGATTTGATTCACGACTAGTTGAGAGTCTCCTCTCACGAGTAGTCGATTTAATTGAGAGTGCTTTGCGGCTCGTATGCCGACTAGCAAACCTTCGTGACTGCTACATTGTTAGTAGCACGAAAGTTTAATTGTATGGCATACTTTAAGGTTTCTCCGGTAGGAGATACCAGACCACCCGACCCGAGCCACTTAAAGTAAGTGACCCGTCAAAGTACATCATCCATCGGTCGTGGGAATCAGATCGGGATCTGAGCAGTTCAGATTTGTCCATTCGGCGACAAAGTCCGCCAAGATCCGGGATTTTATGGCCGTCGACACGAATGGAGGTCGAACTCCCCAAGTTCGACCGACCATTTTGCCATGCGCCCCATTGTTTCCTTATTATGGAGGTTGCTCCCAAAGGAAACTCGGGCAAGACGACTATTTTGTGCGCCAAAATAATGCCGCATTTTCTCGAAGACATGAGGAGGGCATATAGAAGTTTTGGACACGAGGGTAACGCTCCTTAGGCCCGTAAAACTTCGCTAACGTAGTAAACCGGTCGTTATGCGTTTTCACGTTCTACGACTAGTATCGCGCTTGTCGCTCGTGGCGTGGCAACTAGGTAAATTAAGAGCGTCGCTTCGGCTTTGGAGAAACCGTAGCAGAGCACTCGAAGATACCTCTTGACATCCTCAAAGCGGCGTTTGCTTCGTTCGACCACTCAAAACCTTCATGTCTCCGAGAAGTTTAAAGAAAGGTAGTCCTTTTCTCCTAGTCGTGCAATGAAACGACTTAAAGCCGCCATGCACCCAAAGTGAGTTTCGACTTCCTTTTTGTGTTTGGAGGACGATCCGAGGATGGCTTTTATTTTTCAGATTTGCTTGATTCCTCGCTCGGATACTAGGAATCCAAGCAATTTTCCAAGAAATTCCAAACACACACTTCTGGATTGAGTTTTAAGCGGTGCTTTCGAGGTTGTCGAATGTTTCTTGTAGGTCGCTGATATGATTAAGTCTCTTAATGCTTTTACGACTAGATCATCAACATAGGCTTCCAAATTCGGCCTAATTGAGATGAAAAAGTCGATTGCATTAGGCGTTGAAAAGAAGCACCGCATTCTTTAGACCAAATGGCATTTTGACATAGCAAAAGGTACCAAATGGAGTAATGAATGCGGTCTTTTCTTCATCGCTTAAACACATATTGATCCGTGGTAGCGAATATGCATCTAAAAACTTAATATCTCACAACTGCAGCTTGAATCAACCGGTGATCGTCACGAGGTAAAGGGAAATCATCTTTTGGACAAGCTTTATTAAGATCAAGAAAGTCCACGCACATACGCCATTTGCCGCTTGACTTTTTGACCATTACAGGTTAGCCAACCACTCGGGTGGTTGACTTCTCTTATAAAGCCCGCTTTAAGTAGCTTATCCAACTCGATTTAATAGCATCTCGTCGATCGAGGGCAAATCTCCGTAATTTTTGTTTTCTGGTACTTTATCAGCCGTAAAGCTAGCACGTGCTCGATCACCTCCACGGGACTCGGGCATGTCGGATGCTTGCCACGCAAAGACATCTGCGTTAGCTCTGAGGAAGGTAATGAGGGCGTCTTCCTATTTGGGGTCGGAAGTCTCCCGATGCGAGCAGCCTTGAGGGTTCTTCTGCGCCCGAGGAACCTCTTTGACTTGGTCGCTCGGCTTTGGTGTAGCTTTGAGGCTTCGACTTGCTAGTCGAAGGTCGACTTTCATCTCGAGTTGGTATTTGACCAACCATCTCGAGGATCGACGGTCGCAGACTATACGCCATCTTTTGTCACATCGAATGGTGATCACTCCTTTGGGACTCGCATCTTAAGACATTGATACCCGTAATGAGTAGCCATTAAGAATTTTGCCAAAGTTGGTCGTCCGAGTATGGCGTTATATGTCGATCGAAATCGACCACATCAAAGGAGACTTTCTCTCGTCTCCGAAATTACTTGGTGAGCCAAATGTTAAAGGAAGAGAAACTTGGCCAATGGGTTTGGTCAAGACCCGACGATTCCATGAAAGGAATATCGCACCGCCTTACCTTTGTCCCGGTACTTGCATCTCGCTCGGGGCTTTAGTAAATAATATGTTCAAAGAATCGCCACCATCAACCAACACTCGATTGACCCGACAGTTGTTGATGGTGGGTTCACCACAATCGGATATCGACTGATCGACTCGTAGTGATTGGGCGATCATCCTTCTCAAAAGAGATGGTAACTTCCGACCACTTTGGTAATTTATTGACGAGAGGAGTATGTATAGAATTTACCTCTCGTCCGTGACTTTAAGTTGTCGTTTGGAGTCGTATGTCGATGATCCTCCGTAGATGTGCTCAACGGTATGTTGCGGATCTTGAACGGCATCTCCTCATCATCCGACGACTTTTGGCCACTCGTATGTCCCACCCGCCGAGAGTAGGGAGTGGTGCTTCTTGTTGTAGTAGTCCTCGAGCTTTCTTTGGAAAACTTCAGCGATTCTGGAGGTCATGTCCTTCCTTTTATGAAAAGGACACCACCTTGGTTTGTCGCTCCTACGATCGTGGCGCTTACCTTTGCCTTGATCGAGTACGACTTGGTGGTTTGGGGCTCTCCATCTTTCACGGCGAACCTCCTTGGAACCACTTTGGTTTGTGGTTTTGACTTTTATTTTCTTCTTGGACTTTTTGCTTTTTATCCTTACCAACTTCACCGCTCTCGAGGAGTATATGTTTCTCGATCGATAGTGTTGTTCCACTCGACTGCCTCGAAGCGATTGCATATCGATCGGCCATTTCAAGAGTTCTAAGCAATGATGTTGGGAGGATTGAGCAATGTCCTCCGTTATTCTTCATGCGGACTCCTTGCTTAAAAGCCACGATCACAGAGGAATCGAAATTTCGAATTGAGTTACTAAACCGACTAAAGCGCTTGATGAATTGACGCAAAGTCTCATTGTTGTTCTGTTTTATCCGGTGCAAGTCGTCTTCTTTTCCAGGGCGGTTGTATGTGCCTTGGAAATTCGCCTGTAGAAGATCACAGAGGTGTTGCCAAGAGTAGATCGACTCGAGTGGTTGGTTTAATAACCACGATCGAGCGGATCCTTCGAGCACAGTCGGAAGGTAATTCGCCATTACATGCTCTCCTCCTCCTGCTGCTCGGACAGCTGTTGTATAGATCTGAAGAAATTCGATGGGATTTTGAGATCCATCAAATTTCTCCATGTTCACTGGTCGAAAATGAGGTGGCCAGCGAACTGCTCGAAGGTCAGGCGAAAATGCCCGGCATCCGGTAATCACTTCTTGACGCCTTCTTTGTAGGAAAGAAGGGTTAATGTCACCAGGTGATCGTATACGACGATACCCGGTAACAGGCTGACCTGTTCTGTAGTAGGCCTCAGTTCTACGAGGGGAATACTCCTCGTACTCCACCCGTTGTGAATTTCTTTGTCGAAGTGGTGAATGATCACCTCTCCGAGGGGCTTCTTGATCTTCAGCTGATCGAAATGTATTTCTCTGAATAGGGGATCGATTCGACTTATGGCCGTGTCGATTCCTACGTAGAGAAATATTCGATTGATCGGTAGCCGAGGAAGTCGATTGCTACGACTACACGAATGTTGTCGATGAGGTACCTCGATCTTGTCATCACAGTCAAGTCTTTGCGTAATCTCTTCAAAGAAAGAGATCGTACCCTGGCGTTCGAGCAAGCTCTTGGCTAGGATTCTCGAGTAAGTCGTTGATGTCCTGGAGTTCTTGTACCTCCTCCGACTGATGTTGAATGCGCCCAGCGTGTTCTTACGATCGCAATTTTCTTTCTTCGACGACATCAAAATCCTCCTCCTCGTGTCTTTGAGGCCTTCTTAGTGGAGTGCGAGAATGTCGAGGATTTCCTCGCTCATCAGTGTTGGTTCTCTCTCGCTTAGCGGTGGTGCCCTTGCCATTACCACGGGGCGCAGTGTGTGATCTTCGGGAGTGTTCTTATCTCGCCTCCATGAGGTCGACCTCGATTTGGGGAAGGACAAAGACCTCCCGCTGATGATTCTCACTTGCGCCGAGGCCTCCCGCTGAGGAGTGCTCGAGGACACCATCCGGCGACTTGGAGTAATCCTCCGTAGGGGAACTCCGGGTTATAATCGTCTCCGTTCGCAAATGAGATCTGCGGGAGACGGCCGAATTTGCAGAAAGCATGCTTGATCCCACCTCTGCGAGTTACCCCGAGAGAGAGGATCACTAGATGCCGTGGAGTCTGGAATGGTGGCTCCCGAACTTGACTTACCAAGTCGGACCGCCTTAAGGGACTTGAACACTTGGAGAAAGAACTCGTCGTGTTGTGAGTCCTCCGGGAGCGGTCTGGTCGGATTGACCCTTGTCCTTTGAGAGAATTGGCTCCTCTCGCCGGACGTATTGTTGTGGGGATAAGGATCCTCCTCAACTCCATTAATGGGATGGTTTCTGGAGAATAATCTCCGGAGGCAACATCACCATCAGCGGATGCATCACTCGGCTCGTAGTCGAAACCGGCATCCATGTCGACGTCGGAGGATCCCCACGGACGGCGCCAACTGTCGGTGTATTAGAACCGATCTTACGTAAAGATTGTTTGATTCGGGGGGTCTCCTAGAGATGAGATCACGCAGAGTGGATTGACACGGGATGTTTAGACAGGTTCAGGCCTTCTCCGGAGAGAATAATAACCCTAATCGTGTGTATGGTATTCTTGATGATCAAGTAAAGACTAAGACTCTTACAGAGAATAGCACTTGTGTTTCTACTTGACTAGCTCTTGTTCGCTGTCTCTCCCTATCTCTCTGATCGATGCCCTTATATAGTCGTGAAGAAGTAGCCGTTTTGCCCTGCGGGAGATGCGCCTAATTAATCCAGTAACGGGCGCATGATGGCAGTAATTACCGGCGCCTCGGCTTCTTCACGCCATCTGGCAATTATCTTCCAGAGATAATGGGGTAATTACACACCATTAATAAGCAGAATAATAGTGCGTGCAGACCGTTCGAATTCCTTAATCAATTGGACCCACTCGCCTGTAGGTTTGATTATAAGGTGGTCGTAGTTTACCTGGTCGTAGAAGGACTTACGACTGTAGCAATGTGAGAAGGACTTACGACTATGTAGTGGTCTTAGAAGAACTTACGACTATGTAGTGGTCGTAGAAGGACTTACGACCATGATATAGTCGTAGCAAGACTTACAACTGTGGGCGTGATTGTAGAAGAACTTACAACCACTTATTGGGCTTCTCCCTTATAGATAAGGGGTACCTCTGGGGACTATGTGACATCATATTTACCCATAATAAGAATTATAGATAAAAGATAAAATGAGGATTATTAGATCCTCGTCAATAACTTGTTTCAATAATTTGAGTGCTTTCGTTATTTGTAATAATATGTGATTTCACCATTGAAACATTAGTAATGAAATAGCGTATTACAACGATCAAAATCATCCAAATAATTGAAATAAGTATTAGCACCATTGAAACAAGTGCCGAAGATAATGAAAACCACGAGAAATAGTGCTAACACGCGGTCTGAGGGTATTTGCATGCCAACTTAACTTATGTGGTGCAAACTGCAAACTAAATGATAATTAGATATGTGGCAAATCGAAAAATTATGTGACTTATGGTGTATTTATGGATCCTTTTTTTAATACGAGACTATGGTTTTCTTTAGTAGAAGAGTTTTTTATGCTCAATGTGTGCACCTAAGCCTAAAAATCCCAAGAACCCTAATTTCACTAATGGGCTTTTAGAGCCTTCCTTTTATCAGATACGGCCTGTCTACAAGTTGATATTAGTGTAAGCGCAAGCCTTTCATGGGCAGTCCATTTTAGAATAGATAAACCTCTCTCTACCCGATTCGTCGGGCATGGCTGGAAGCATTTTTTTGTGCCGAAATACAAGTGATTAGATTGAGAATTTGAACTAAAATCTCTTTCTATTCACGTTGATAAACAGAAATTTTGATCCAACCAAACAATTAGTTGCTATTCTCTAATATATATAGTAAGAGAGTACAAGAAAATTTGTCTGTATAATATGTACTCTACTGTGTAAAGAACACGTACGTACTACTTAATTTACAACTTGAAAGGCAAGAAGAAGCAAGCTATATAAGGGCCTCTTTGCTTCGCGGGATTCTAAAAATATATGAATGGGGAAGAATATAGGAACGGATAAGAATGCGCGTGCAAAACAGATTATTGTGAAGATAGGGAATATGAAATATGGGTTTGTTAATTTTTAGATGCTTAAATTTTGTTTATCCGTCGGTAACATATAATTGCACAGTATAAAGCTTAAAATTACAACTCCAAGTGATGCACAATTTTATCATAACTCTACTGTAACTGTAACTCTTAGTTCTATTTGTTCTTGTATTTTTTTATTCGCAGAGTTCACCTAGATTTACTTTTGTCTAGTTTTTTTTATTTGTAAAGTTTACCTACATTTACTTTTGTCTTGTTTAGATTTTTTTATCTTAACACAGAAACTTGTGATATCTATTGAATTAAAATCCTACGGCTAAGAAAAGTGACTAATGGATAAAGAAGTTTCAGTCACCTAAAACACAGACGCTCCCTATGAAATACACTAGGAATTTTCGCATAGCTACATGAACAACAATCCGAAAGTGGCATGAACGGCAATGGCTTGGCTAGAGAGGAATTTAATCGCACAGTTTGGCTCGGTCTCACTGTGAAGGGAATAAAAAAAGGGAAAAGCTAAAAAGCGCTATAGCATTTCTTTCAGAACCAACAGAATAACAACTCGTCGTCTGGTGTTCTCCTCTTAGCTGATTTGCACCTCTAGATCTTTATCCACTTGAGCGATCTCCTTCCACTCATTGTCCTTTGAGGCTGCCTCACTCTCCTTCTGCGTGCTCTCTTCCATCTACAATGCAGCAGCGGCGAGCGGTGGTGGGATCGCGACGATGGCGGTGGAGGCGGGCAAGCCGAGGGTTGTGGTGGTCGGTGGTGGCATCGCCGGCTGCCTCCTCGCCAAGACCATGCAGCCCCACGCCGACGTCCTCCTCCTCGATCCGTAAGACTTGCCCGTTCCTCTCACGCCCACCCTATGTTTGTGGAAATGCCAAGGCATCCTGGTGCTCCGATCGATGCGGGTGGAGATGAGTCTGCTTTCTTTCCTGGGCCCTTCGAATATATTGTGTGTTCTATGGGGTGGTCGGTGCTGGTGTCTAGTCCTACTCTCTCCTGTGAAACTCCCTCACTCTCCTCCTAGTGCTTTTGAGGTTCAATTTGTGTTGGTGTCTAGTGCCTGCCTAGTGATGGGTGTTTTCTGCTTTTGGAGTGTAGCATTGCTGCACCAAAGGGAGGCTGCAACTATCATCCTATCTTGGCTGTCTTGTCCACGTTAAATTGAAGACCACCTAGCTACTATACATCCTTTTGAGGATCCAGATTTTCTACGGTCTTTGGATGAAACTTGATGGAATACGATGTTACTATTGAAAACTTGTCCTAGACAAAAAAAATTTTATGAAACTCCATTAGACTTGTGATGAAACTTAATTAAACTTAATGAAACTGCATGAAACTAAGTGAAACTTGCTCTACAAAATATGGAGAAATAATGATACTTAATGAAACTTAATGAAACATGTCACAAAATAACTTCATAAAACTATATAAAACTTGATGAGACACGATATCACTATTCAAAACTTGTCCTAGACAAAAACAAGCAACTTTATGAAACTCCATGAGGGTTGGGATGAAACTTAATGAAATTGCATGAAACTGAGTGAAATTTGCTCCACAAAATATAGAAAAACAATGATACTTGATGAAACTTAAATAAACATGTCCCAAAATAATTGAATGAAACTTGATGAGACATAATAAAACTGCATGAATGTGTGAAACTTGTTCTACAAAATATGGAGAAACAATGATACTTTAATGAAACTTAATGAAACATATCTCAAAATAAATGAATGAAACTAGTTGAAGCTTAATGTGACGCGATGTCCCTATTGTTACTATTGAAAACTTGTCTTTATATATATATATAAAAGATGAAACTCCATGAGACTTTGGATGAAACTTTATAAAAAAACATATGTCTCATGAAACTTGATGAAACATGATGCCACTGTTGAAAACTTGTTCCATACAAAAAGATAAAACTTTATGAAACCACATGAGACTTGGGACAAAACTTCAAGAAACTTAATGAAACTGGGTGAAACTTGCTCTATAAAATATGGAGAAACAATGGTACTTGATGAAACTTAATGAAACATGTCCGAAAATAACTTAATGAAACTTGATGAGACACGATGCCACTGTTGAAAACTCATCATAGATGAAAGGATGAAAATTTATGAAACTCCATGAAACTTGAGATGAAACTTAATGAGTGAAACTTGCTCTACCATACCAAATATGGAGAAACAATGATACTTAATAAAACATGTCCAATGCAAAATAACTACATGAAACTAGTCGAAACTTGATGAGACATAATGAAACTAACATCGTTGCATCATCTTGAAAACTACATGAAACCTGTACCATTGGGTGAGCCTATCAACGGTATAGGGTTGTGTAGGAGCCTCCAAAAAAAGAGGTAGAGAGTGGATGTTGTTTGTCATGCGTTTGTCCTGTGGAATCGGGGCGTAGGAACATTTCCTCCGGTTTTTCCTTTGATCAATTCCAACATTTCAAATGGATGAACAGTGATCAAATCCATGGGAACCATAATCCTTCACTTTTCCTCTAAAATTACATTCCTACAAATCAAAGAGGCCCTAATTTATTAAATGTGAGAAGAGTGTGGCTTTTCTTAGGATGAGTGCACCTACACCCTTTGACGATTTGGATATTTGTACTTTAGCAAAAAAAAAAAGTATCAGGAAAAATTCCTACATATTGTAGGACTTGAGATATGGATACCCTCAAACATTTTATGGCATATGTAATACTGTTTGAGAGAGAGAGAGAGGGGGAGGAGGAGTACCAACAATTATACATTTTAGATATATTCTATACTGCTTGTTTCTTTTGTACGCACCACGTACTACCGACTTTTGTATGCCCATGCTTAGCTGGATCTTTACCAATGTGTGAAGTCAGAAATATTAAGTGCACATTTTACATTGCTACAGCTAGCTATAAGGGAATGTACAATGGTATAGATAATTGTTGTCTATAGTACCCCTCTATATCATCTATAGACAACACTAAAGATAGCTCCTATAATAAATTATATTTTTACATGTCTCTATAAAAAAACTCATTCATGTATTATGTGTCTTGTTTCTCGTGTTACAGTCGACTACTGCATGAGAGACGACCCAATTTTTTATGCTCCCTCTCTCTCATCCACGCCATCTAATGTCCTACGTGGTAAGTCTTACAGATAGCTGACGTCACACTGTTGTATATACTCTTAGGATATGTACAATGGTAAAGACAGCTACTGTCTATAGCAACTCTCCATATCAGCTGTAGACAATACTATAGACAGCTCATACAATGTGTTATCTTTCACTTGTCTTTATAAATGACATAATCTTTTAATGCTTTTATGGACCTATGATATTTCCTCTTTGGTTCTGATGATATAGTCGGCTATAAAATTGTAGACAATATATTTCTCTCTTTATTCTCTTTCATCTACATCAACTTAAATCGTACGTGGCATAGACTACGGTGTACAATTGATGTAAGCATATGACCCCGTGGAAATGGAAGCGGAAGAAGCTAGCTCTTGTGCGCTTGCATTGGCGCGCGCGGTAATCAAGGCACGCGTGAAGCAAGCAACGTGACCTTACCTTGAACGTACTGCAGAAGACGAGCAATTAACTCGCTGCAATTCGATTGCAGAGAAGAGAGGAGACCTAGCTTCTTTGGGATGCATAATGTAGTAGCACCAGTGGTAAGAGTTTCAAGCCCCATGCTCATGCATGCACGAATCCGATCGATCGAGCACATGCCCAACCAACGGAGCCACCAGTTGATCACATGCATGTTTTATGTCCACTCCCGGTGCCCTCTTCGATGTGGAATATTACATGCATCTAATTAACCATCTTGACTCCATGGATTTTTAAATTAATTAGTGCTACTGCTGCATGGCTAAGAAATTCCTTAATTAATGAATCAAATGTGGTACTACTACGAACTGATCCTCAGATTAAGCCTAGTTTCTTCACCAGCTGCCCATTTCAATTATTTTGTTTATCTGGCTATATATATAGATAGATAGTTGCTGGGGATGCATGCATATGCATCAAGAGCACACTCACAGGCATATATGGCTCCTTCATTTGCGGATCTTATGCGTACATTGGTCAAATGATTGGGTGATTTATGCAGCTAAAACTAGCTAGTATAGTCGGTGTCAACCAGTCAGGCGGTTGAAAAGTGCATCTGGGAAGAGCGTCGGTAAAATGGGGGAGAAACCGGTCAATGTGTTGTGCAATCTGCATAACTAATGCTGGCTAGACCTGCAGCATCGTCAGAAAAATGGATCTTCTTCCACTCCATGCGAATTGTTCATTAATTAGAAAAGTTTCGTCCATCGTATCAAGCCCGCCTTGATTAATTAAAGGATTGTGTTGTTGTTTTGGGCTAGACACGACTAGCAGGTATATACCTCGTCATTCTTCGTCCCCAGCCATCTCATTTCTGCAGTATACTGTCTTTCTTCTTGCACTCTGCAAACACTTGGAAATGTACATTGCCGTACGTGTTCCGGTCACTGTACACAGTACGATCCCAGAAATACAAGGGGAATCGACCAACCCAGATGGATCTCTAAAGACAGCAAAGTTACAGGAAACGCTGCAAAATTGTAGCTAGCACTACTTCCTATCATTTGTGTATACGGGTTTGCTAATTTTTAGTTGTCTGAATTTTTTTTATTCATCAGTCGTATATAATTGCACAGTACTAAATCTAAAATTGCAGTACTAAGTGATGTGCAATTTTAGCACATCTCTACTGCAACTTTTAGTTTACATTTACTTTTGTCTAGTTTAGAAATTTATTTTGTCTCAACACAGAAACTTGAGGTATTCATTGGCTTAAAAGCCTACGGCTAAGAAAGGTAACCGATGAATAAAGAAATTTCAATCAGCTGAAGCATTGAGGGGCCCTTGTGTTTATATATATAATTGTAATATTTATATATATTTTTGCACACAAAACCATGAATTAACGCGTCACTCTAGAGTGGTATGGTCTGGCAGTAGTAGACTAGAACTAGCTAGGCTGGCTAAGCTGCCTGAGCATGCAGCGGCATCCTGCAGGCAGGCACGTGTGGCGGCACGAGTACTCAAGCGCGGCGCGGAGACGGAGACCTACCTACTAGCGAGCTTACTGCCAGTGCCAGACGCACAGGCACAGCACAAGATCCGAACGCACGACTCCCCACGCAATCTCACTGACTACCAGTCGCTCGCTCGCTCGCCATGATCTTCCCCATGCTTCCTTCTACTAAGCATATCATATATAGCCGAGCACCATTCTGCGTGCGGCTTCGCGATGGACGCCTCGGTTGGACAATGGACATATATACATCCAGCTAGAGAGTCCACGGAGAGAGAATGAGTGCCAGTAAAATCAAGTCTAGCCGTGTTGCTGATTTCTGCTAGTAACAAGAAGTAGTGGTAGTAGTGTATACGCCGACACGAAGAGCGGCCGGGTCGACTGGCAAGTAGCTAGCGCGGTCGACGTACCGGAGAGGAGATCGATGCAGCCGGCCGGCTTCCGCTCCGGCGCCGTGCTGGTCGCCGCCGCCGTCGTGGTCCTGGCGTCGGCGGCCTGCTGCCGCGGGCAGCTGGCGAACAACTACTACGACGGCAAGTGCGGCAACGCGAGCGTGGAGGGCATCATCCAGGGGGTCGTCCAGGCCCGCATGACCTGGGACAAGAGGATGGTCGCCGGCCTCCTCCACCTCTTCTTCCACGACTGCTTCGTCCTCGTACGTACATACCATTAATTCCTCTCCACTGCTGCTGCACTCCAATTAATAATCCAATCCAATCCGATTCGATTCGATTACTCCTAGTTTGCATGCTTCTCTCAGTCGATCGTAGGTATCGATGTGTGCGATTTTTGACTGATTGGTTAATTATTACTATCAGTCTTCCAAAAAAAAAGAGAGAAAATTTTGATCGGTTATCTGCTTGACTTTCATAATGAATGGAAGGGGTGTGATGCGTCGATCCTGCTGGACGGGCCCAACACGGAGAAGACGGCACCGCAAAACAACGGCATCTTCGGCTACGACCTCATCGACGGCATCAAGACGGCGCTGGAGAGCGCCTGCCCCGGCGTCGTCTCCTGCGCCGACATCATCGTAGCCGCGACCAGAGACGTCGTTGGCATGGTAAGTAACCCTACTACGTACAGTACATTAATTTGGATCTTGCTCACCATAGAACCAGATGTAAAAATTGCTTAATTAGTACAAGATAGCAACTACGTTGAGAGCGAGCTATCACAATACATTACACGATGGTCCATTTCGAAATTAAGTGGTATATCATATATGTACTGAATCACGAATGAATATCAATTGTCAAATTTAGGCAGGAGGGCCTAGCTACCAAGTGCAGCTTGGGAGAAGGGACGGCATGGTGTCGCAGGCGTGGATGGCGAGCCAGCTGCCGGCGCCGGACGTCGACATCCCGACGGCGATAGACATGTTCTCCAAGAAGGGGCTCAACAGCTTCGACATGGTCATCCTCATGGGTACGCCTACGCTACCATTCGTCCATCTGTCTGCACATGCATTCCCCCCCGGTTATATAGCTGAAAATGTGTTCAATTCAAGATGTTGCCTCCCATGTGTTCTCTTCTGCTGCTTTGAGGTTACGCATTGGTTTACTATTAACTATTAACTAAGCTAGCCTCTTTGGACCGAGAGCAGAGCCTACTCAATGTGCATCAAGTGGCTCAACACATGGAATGCCACGTATACCAGTGTTGATGCATAGAAAAACAGTTTATTACCAGTACTAGTAGTGTCGATGCGTTCCGCTGCCTAACTTTGTAGTCGTAGTACTATACCGTCAAACTTGGTTGTATTTTTTTCCTTCTCAATGTACTGCAAACCAGCAGTTCATCACCAACTATGTTTTGTTTATAGAACAATTAAATTATGTTGATCGAGATCTGAGACTCGAAACTGAGCTGCACATAGGTAAATGGCAAGGGTAAGACTGTAAGAGTCTCGCGACTATAGTAACACACACATTCCTGTGCCCGATGCAACTGCTATGACCAGTAAAAAACTAAAAAAATCAACTTTGTCGAAATTGACGACACATAGGAGTTGTACATTATTTTATGTTATTTTGCGAACCACGAGCTCGTACATCATTATTACCCAGAAATTAGGGTTCACCATTACTATGTACGTAATTTGCTCGTTTAATTCTTGATTGCTGATTTGGTGCGTGCAGGCGCGCACACGGTGGGGGTGACGCACTGCTCGACGATCCACGACCGGCTGTACAACTTCAACGGCACCGGCGCGGCGGACCCGTCCATGGACCCGACGTACGTGTACATCCTCACCACGTTCGCGTGCCCCATGGGCCAGACCTTCGACAACATCGTCTACCTCGACGACCCCTCCAGCATCCTCACCGTCGACAAGAGCTACTACAACCAGATCATCAGCCACCGCGGCGTGCTCGCCGTCGACCAGGCGCTCGGCAACTGCAGCGCCACAGCCTGGATGGTGCAGTTCCTCGGCACCACCACCTTCTTCCCCTCCATGTTCAGCTACGCGCTCAACAAGCTCGCCGCCGTCGAGGTCAAGACCGGCACCGACGGCGAGATCAGGACAAACTGCCGCACGACCAACTAATTAAACTACTGGCTACTGCATGCTAGATGCATGGCTACTGGCTAGAAGATGAAAGAAAGGAGAAATATATGACCATATATTGAGAGCATATATGCACATTCATTCTTTAGTTTGGCATCTTTGTCAATGATTTGCGTGATTGATCTACTATAGTTAAGTCTGAGTAAAGATCTAGCGGTTTACTGGAGTACTGGTGTTTTTCCGTGGGCACTTCTGATTCTTTTGTACGGGGCTGGTATAAAAATAAACATTCCATGGTGTAACAATACTAGTATTGTTTTCCCAGAAGAGCATGCTAGCTAGTTTAGGATTATATATCAGAGGAAATGGAGGGAGAAGAGATTTTCTTCCTCTCGAAAACAATAAGAAGTTACTTGCTCAGCTCCTCTCAAACACAATCAAGAATCAGTTTTGAGTTATTCTTCCAAGGGCCGGTTCTAACACTGTCAACAAGGAGAAATACGATGCCAACTGATCAGGAAACCATGCATGGTTCGCGTACGGTACCAATAATAAGAAGTCAAATTAGGAATTTCAATTCCTATTTGCAGTTTTGACCACCATGCTCGGCGCCGCCACGTGGCCTTCCCCCACCCGCCCGCCCCACCAGCTCTCCCGTGCTCCGACATGGCCCTCCCGCCGCCCGCCCACCCCGCCCCGCCCGCCAGCTCACCGTTGTCGTATGACCGCGCGGCAACGACCTACACACCACCACGTGGCCCCCTTCCCCCTCCGCACCGCCGGGTTTAGGGTTTGGAAAATTCGGGTTTCACTATTGTTTGTTGAAATTATAAAATATAGCAAACGAGTTCCAAAACTCACGAAATTTTATGTTGAGCCTCCCGACACAGTGTACTATACGGTGTAATTTTTTTTATAACTCTATTCCTTCAAATTACTTATCGCAGCAGCCGCGTGCCCTCCCCATAAAATTTGTAAGTAATTTGTCGTATAGTCACATTTATAAAATTGTACAAATAGTACATTTATATGAAATTGCGAGAAAAATTCTAAAGGAATAAAATTATGAAAAATTTATACCGTATAGTACACTATGTCGGGAGGCTCCACATAAATTTTTGTGATTTTTAAAACTCGTTTGTCATATTTATAATTTTTACAAACAACGGCGAAACCCGAATTTCCCAAACTCTAAAGCCGACGGTGTGGAGGGGAGGGGGCCACATGGCGGCATGTGAGCCATTGCCGCACGGTGCGGTGACCGTTGCCGCCACGTGGCAGCGCCGGAGCCGTTGCCGACGGGGAGGGTGGGCCAGCAGGGAGGACCACGTGGCGGCGCTAGAGCCGTTGCCGCACGTGCGGCAACGGGTGAGCTGGCGGGCGGGCTGGTGGGGAGGGCCACGTGGCGGCGCCAGAGCCGTTGCCGTATGATTACCGTGCGATAATGATGCTAAATTTGTAAATACATATGCGTGGTGGTTAAAATTGTAAATACGTATCGCAAACGGGCCGTATTCGCTAAAATTTCGCCAAATTAGTCAATGTGCATCTTCAAGAATACCAATAATAAGAAGCCAATGCTACTGTTACTGCCTATACAGAATGCAGTAGAGAATGCATCCCGAGAGACCTCTGCTTCCGCTCCCCCCAGATGCTACCTTGGTGAAGCGTAGGAAGCTCAGGCCATTTTTCTTATTCCGCGCAACTTGTCCAAGCCTTGAACCAGGCGCCGCCACACGCTCCGGCTCCGGCTCCGGCTCCTCTCCGCACGGAACGAGATCCTCTACGTTACAACACTAAAGGCAAACGATGAACACTAACGCTGCAGTTTTAACGGCTCAGTCCAGCGCTAACGTATCTGTGCTATGTAAAATTTCGGCTCCACATTAAAATCAGGGTACTTCTGCTACAGAATTTACTACATTTCTGCACGTTACTCTCCACAGCACACACATTTTACTGTAGATACACTCTCACACTCATTTTACTGTAGGTACAGTTCCCCCTTTCTGCGGTAATTTACTGCAGAGAGGATCCGGATCCGACTCAGTCGGCGTCCTGATTCAGCGATATCCCCATTCTCCGCTTCTGTGCAGTAGATACATTAGAATATTGTAGGCTCTTCAGAAGAATCCAAGCTATAGTAGTATAATGTAATCTAAGGACCATAGAAGGCATAAGAAAAACGAGAACGTGACATTCCCTGGCACAAATACACAGGGCGTTGCTTCAGGAATGGTCAACAGCTGCCCAAGCTCAAGCTCCAGCTAAGCGATGCAAACAAGTCGAAGTTGTTATCCTGCCACCATTTTAAAGCCACATTTCCATCTTCTGCAAGTTTGGTCGAGTTGATTCATTTTATTTCCCCCGTCTTAACCATCTTAACAGTTTAAGAGACCATAGTGTAACTGTAATTAAGACGAAGACGATACCAGTTTATGGCAGCCAAAATTCACTGGTCACTAAGACTCAAATTGTTGAATTCATGAACATCAAATGGCACACAGCAAATTTGGGACTCTCTAGCCCGTGAGATTGGACAAGGCATTGGAGGATATGCGTACAACACTGAAAATTCAGAGTAAAATTCATTCGACGACGGCTAACAAATCTGACTCTCGGCAGAAGCAATGCTTCTCGTCTGTACCCAGGTCAACCTGCAGGTACGCATCGGCACAATGAGCAGTCACATAAATGGAATCAAGAGGCCTTGCCCTTAGGACAAGGCCACAAAACATTTTCAGTTAGATACAAGACAATCGTTTACCTCATGAGCATTTATATCTGAGAAGAGAACCTGCAACAATCACAAGCAGAGCCTGGTTAGAAAATCCTGGATAGCTAGACAGTTTACTTGGAATACAGATGGAACGATTATGTCAACTGAAGAAGCTGATAGAAGAAAATAATAAGTTCTGTGTGTGGCCATTGTGTGCGCAGCAAGCATTGCAGCAGGAGGCCAAAAATACAGAAGTAAAGGTCAGAAAAGTAACAATCAGGCAGAGGTGGTTTCAGATTTATGCAGCAGATCATGTTGGTATCATCTAAGCAGACTGCAGTATTTCTCTAAAATTGGAGTTAGTTCCCTTGAAATGAATTTGCTAAAAAAACAAAGACATTGCTCGACTTTCATATAGTCATACAGACATTTGACATTCAATGCAGCATTCTTTGGGACGGTTAACAGGACATACATGCTGGCTTCTTTCCGAGAAGGCTCAGCACACCTTCACCTATAACACATCAAAAACTTGAATATGCTACTTATCAGTAGGCGATATCCTATATACCTTCACTAAGCCACTAAAAAGAAAAGCTAATAGCTTGCGTAACAAGTGCTGCAGTACATTTGCCATGTTAGAAGGTGTTAAAACATCAGATATACTGCAGGCTAAAGAAAAGCTGCCTGGTGGTCGTAGCTTGCAGGTTACCACGAACGTATTTTTTCAAGACATTAAGCCACTGTTTAAGTTTCTTCCTGGTTATTAAGGGTGGACATTTTTCTACCAAACCGAACCGTATATGCCGAAATTGTCGGTCTATTCGGTATTTTTTTCTGGCCTATTCGGCATGCAGTACTTGGTTCGGTATTCAACTTCCAGAAACCGAACAAGGCAAAAATGACGATTTATTCAATACCCCTCCATCAGGCTCATTCCATTCACAACATTGCCATCAGCCGGCCCATCAGGCCCAACCCAAGTGCCCCAACCCCCAAGTGGCCAAGCCCCAAACACAAACAGCCTCCAAAGCTTAACCCTTGCCTCCAAGCTCCCGTGTCCTGTGCGGCCGTCCCCAGTACAGTCCTACTCCTCCTGCCACCCGTTGCGACGGCACTGTCGTTTGTCGAAGCCTCAAAGGCGACATGTGAATGGCCAGCCAGCGAGGCGACGACGACACTGCGGCAGAGCGGCGGTGTGGGCGACTCACGAGGTGTGACTGGATGGCGGCGGTGCGGGCGACTCACGAGGTGCGACTGGACGTCGGCGGTGTGGGCATATCGGGACTAGACGATGGCGGTGTGGGCGAATCTCGACTGGCCGGCGGTGGACGGACATCAAAGAATCCAAAGATCACCGTGAATTGAAGGTTGGTTAAGTAGTGCATCTGATGCTTTCTTGTTGATTGGGGCCAGGTCGCCGGGGTGCTCTTGAATTGATTTCTTTGTTTGCCTTTTGACAGATTTACTAGCTTTGTTGATTGGGGAATACTCAACAGTAACAACGGCGGCAACTAATATGGTATAAACCGAAATACCGTACAGAAATAATTCAGCTTATTAGGTTCGGTATTTGATTTTTGTTTGGCATATTTGGCACTCACTTTTCCTAAACCGAAATTATTTATACCGAATATACCGAACCGAGTAAGCCATATAAACCGAATGCCCACCCCTACTGGTTATGCCGGCTACAGCAATGCCCGCTAGCTCACCTTTGGGCACTAAAAGGAGTGAAAAGTAGCTTACTAAAAGGGTGGTATCTTACTTACGGATGAAGTGTGCCATAACTACAACTTGTGTTGGTAACTACAGGTCAAAGTAAGCATCCCCTCAAACTGAAAATTATCATCCATTCATTTACTATGAAAGGAGCAATTTGCAAGCATAGAAAGATGCTGTTATTTAAAAGGGGAAATATTACTCTTAAAAGTATAAAATCGCTTCAAATGCAAGCATAAGATGCTTCTTTGTTGGTATACATAAGGGCTCAGACAGGCATCAAGAAGAGTTCCATGAGAAAAAGAAGAAATATTCTGATTACCTTCTTTCCAGCTTCGACTTCACTGACGTCGACACCAACAGATAAAATCTGGTATGAACAGTGCAACATAGTGGGACTACAGCCTGATGAAGTTAACAACTACAGGAGCAGCTTAAGTGCCTTAATATCTTACCTCACCCATCAAATATCTCTCAAACTTAACAGCAGATTTCGGTAGCAGGACTCCTCCAGCAGATTTCTGCAGATATCAAACAGTTTTCTTGGAACAATCAAATAGATGAAAAGATAATATGCTCCTAACAATTTTAGCAGTAACATCAGGATACCGATCACAAGATTTCCCAGGAATATACAGTGATACAGCCACAGGAAAGCAAATTTGTCAGCAGTTGCTTCTGGAAAAACAAGGCTATTGAATATTTGAATTATCGCTACTTTCTGAAAAAAATTGAGGTGCCGTCCTAGCCAATCCACAACATGCCAAACTATTCACACTAGGCATTGCAAAATTCTGTTGGATTCCTAACAGCTGAACAAGACGAACACAGTATTGCACTATGCCCTACAATCTCTTGGCACTGCACTAAACGGATAACCACAATTGTACTTCGTAACTGCTTCCAGCAATACACATGTCATCTACGTATAGATATACTCTGAAAATTCGATCAATGTTTCTTCCCATTCCAAGAGAATACAATCTGACTGTCATATCATGTCTGTCCATCAATTTTATAGCATGCAAAGTTAAATTCTGTGAGGGCGTCAGCTCTTTTCCTGACACATTTCAAATCCCTGCTCGCTTTGGGTTTAAGTTGTACTCTTAGTCTTCTGCGCATTAAAGTTGTGAATTTTTATAAGCCACCTTTGAATGTAACTTCAATCCAAGTTCCAGCTTAACTGATTGAAACAGGTTAATTGGGGGAAATTACAACTTGTTAAATATATAACTACAAATGCGAAAAAGGCACGTTAAAATTCCCCTGTAATCACAACCTTCCTACAATTTCTGAGTCGTTAGTTTACCAGTGTGCAGTGCTCACTTACAAACTAGAACCACCACATGTTCACATGCCACACCTGCGCTAACGCCACATCAATACTCATAAAAGGATTCATTCAACTAGAAGCATTCTAAGTGGGCACTAAACACAACCAACCAGCAAGCAATCGATCTACACAGACAAAAAATTGGCTCGTAGTGGAGCGGTAGAGACCTCAGGGATCTGCTCGAGACGGACGAGCACCCGGTCGGATTGCGGCGCCACCTGACGAAAACCAACGCAAGCAACAGAGCGTCAGACCTCAGAGCCGTACCCCTAAAAAAACTCTATGTAACTAGAAATGTGTGTGTGGCGCCGTCACCTTGGAGGGGTCGTACTTGAGGGTGGCCACGCGGAGAACGGAGGCGGCGCGGCGGCCGGTGGCGGCGGCGGCGAGCGGCCTGCTGCTGCTGGTGCTGCCGGCGGTGCCGTGGACGAGGAAGGGCGAGGCAGCGGCGAGGAAGGAGGGGGCCATTGGAGAGGAGGTTAGTGGAGAATGGGAGGCGCGGAAGCTTCTAGAAGAAGAGGGTCTTGCCCGGTTGCTTCGTCGAGCCTTCACCCGGGAGGAGCCGGAGCCTCGGTCTTATCTGCTTTCCTTTCGCGTGACAGGAGGATGGCAATGGATCGGTTGGTTTCCTTCTCGATGCTTCCGGAAGCTAATGGAACGTGCAGTTTCCTATTGGGCCGTAATTCTAAAGATTTACTGGGCTATAACTTTTTCCATGCAGGTGCTAGTCCCATTAATTACCGTGAGGTTTGGCGTACAGAATCACTATATAAATATTATTTTAATATGTAAATAGTAATTGCACTATAGCAACAGCAGAGTATTTACGTCGCAGTGAGGAAGCAAAACACAACTCTAAGCTATTGGTATGGACCTTTAGTTTGAGATCATTTTCTAATATGATGCACGATTGATCCCCACGTTGAAACCTTCGATGCAGAGGATGATTCCAAAAAATTAATCACTCCGAATTTTGTACATGTATCGTCGTACTCCTATGTAGTTGGGCATCTGGCTATGGTAGCTTTTTTCTGGGGTTTATCGGCCGTAGATATTTACTGGGCCGGCCTTCTATTATGAGGTAGGTGGCAGTAAGTTTCGTTGTTGGGCCTTTCTGGCCTAATCTTGATGGCCCGGTTCTTTTGTTTCTCGATTTATACTAGTTACAAAGTGGCCCATGGTAAGCAGGCTGCAGCCCATCAATCATCCAATGGTAAAATAACTGCATGCAATCCAAATACATAAATGGAGTTACTCTAAACAGAAGTAAACAAATGGAATAGTAAACAAATGGAATAGTCTCATATATATATACACACACACATACATATACTATTCTGTAGCCGAGTGTAGAATAATTATTCTACGCCTAGCTAGTCCACCGCGCGTGACCTAGGCCAGGTGTGACGACACGCGCGCGCAACACCATACAGCCGACACACCAACTACAGTTAGCGGGCCAGAAACGTCCACACCTCGCGCAACACTCTTTTTGACAGTAAATAATATGAGATGTGACAGTAATGCGTTAATCATTTTACTAGTTTTTTGCGGTAGCGACTTTTTTCGAGCTCATATGTTTGATAGTAAAGCATAACGGTAAGACATTAAGAGTTGTTATGTGGTTTACTGCCTTTTTGTGGCATGTGACTTTTTCGTGCTCATATCTTTAATAGTAAAACACGACGGGTAAGGCAGTAAAGTTGTAATGTGTTTACTGTCGAATCACGATGATAATTCAGTTTTTACACTCGAACAAAAATTTAAGAAACACAATGCAGTAAAATTATATGTACAAAGCAATAACATATATTATGACATCTTTTTCACATATATTATGGGTGATTCGACCGAAAAGCATGGTCGATTTCTTTTGTTTTCATGTAGATTGCATGATCTAACACGAAAAGAAGGAAGACCCTAGTGACCAATGTAGGACAATAACGCAGTCCCCAAGCATTCGTAAGCTTGCTTGCGGGCTTCTGCTGGGAACGGGATCAGGGAATATGTGGAGGAACGACTCCACTTGATCCTTTGCGGCAACGAGTCGAGCTTGGAGCTGTTGGTATTGAGGGTACACGTCGACCATGTGCCAGAGGATACCTTCAGCCTCTTCCATGCTATTGGTATCGTTGACCCTTATGCGCAGCTCGTCGAAGTATCCATCGTACTTTCGGACTGACTCTTCATCATGATCCACACAGTTGATGAGCGTGACCTCGAGCACTAGGTTTGCCCGCCGAACGTTGAAGGCCAAGCCATTGGTTCAGCTAAGGAGGCGGTGCAGTCCGCAGATGATCGGAGAAACGATATCCGGAAGATAGGGGCGGAGATTGCAGGAGGGTGCAGACTGCATAATGGTCAGCAGCATCGCTAAAGGTCCGACCAAAGAGGTGATCGCACACAAGGGTGAGATAGGCGGTTGAGAGGAAGAAGAGCTCGAAGTCATTTTTTACTGGTTTGCGTGAAAAATAATACGGGCCTTTTTGTGTGTTTTTTGGTTAGCGGATGTCCATCCTTATAAGTCATAGGCAGGGGGCAAAGAGACGCATCGGGCAGCTCGAGCAGCACCACACATTTTTTTGTTTTGGAGACAAAGAGACGCTTTGGTAATCGTGTTTTCAGCTATGCACGCACAAACATACAAAACAAAGAAGAGTGAATGTACTACAGTAAAATATAGGCCCTAATGTAGTAAAACATATTACTGCATGCATTAATTCCAAACAAATTAGAAGTTCAGTAATTGCTTGTGTATTTTACAGTAAAAGAGATATCATATATCATTTTTGTAGTAAATGTCGAGCAGGCAGTACAACGCAAAGTTAGTGTGACAGTAAAAGCGCATATAAGAAGAGGTAAAATGATCATTTATAAAGTATTAATTATGTTTTTTTTTCATGTTTGCAATATTACTGTATCTTCTTTGTGTTTAGCCAGTAAAATGTTATATGTACATAACAGTAAAACAACATGAGATACAAATTCTTAAATATACTTTGGCCAAATAACGTGGTCGGTCGCATTTTGTTCTCTTCTTTTTACATTACCGATAATAAAAAAGGAAAAATAAATGAGGCCTTAGTGGCCAAGGCAAGACCCTATCGCAACCCTTAGTCGTTCATAAACCTGCTCGTAGAGTTCGTCGGGGGCTGGTTCAGGGAACATGTGGATGAACGTCTCCACCTGCTCCTTCGTAGCGGCAAGTCGAGCTTCGCGGTGATCATGCGAAGGAAGTCTACTGACGATAGTCTAAATGAGGTGGCTCCTGTCTTCCACGGTCTCGGCGATATCGATTTTTGTGTTTTGTTTGTCGATGTAGTCATCGAGCCTCTAGATCGACGCTTTGACACGATCCATGTAGCTTAATAGCACGATCTCCATAATGAGGTTGGTTCACTGAACATCAGACACAAGGATATTGGTCGGACCGAGCAGGAGACACAGTGTGCGGATGATGGCAGCCTACCTCTCCGGTAGATATGGGGGCGAAGCACGGAGGAGGTCGTGGACATAATCATAGTCTGCAGCCTCGATCAGGCCCCACCTAGATAGCTGATTGTATACGAGCAATAGGTAGGTTAGAACTATCGTTTGCAAGGGAGCGAAATAAGTGTTTGAGTTATTATGGCACACATAGAAGGGATTTGGAGGTGATGCCAGATCCATTGCAAAGAGAATGAGATAAACTTTCAATCAAGTACTACTAGTGGACCTCAAACGGAGTCAGTATATGAATGTTATGCTCGTTTGAAGTCGAGGCATTCTCGAAAGCTGAATTGGATTCCAGAAGTTGTCCAACTTAATTTCTTGCTTTGCTTGTACAAAAAGTGACATGGTGCTGCACAAATATACATTTTCACCATTAGGTAGCATCATATAGTTCATATAATATAAATGCACTTATAAAAACAAGATCACCTGATAATTTAAGTCAAGCGTACGAGTTCTTGTAATTAAAATAGCAAGCATAGAAAATATGACTGTATCCACAGGGGTCATGTTCTTATCAGAACCACATGAATTTTTTTTGAAAGAGTCCATAGTTTTTAGCATATTTTATAAATACCTTCATATTCACATATAAAAAGGAGTACGTCTAAAAACTATACTTACAACCCCTAAAAATGTATAAATATCACATAAGTGGTCTTATATACTCGTATACTACACAAATATACTTTCGATTGCACAAGACACTCCCTACGTTATGAGATACGGAATAGGGAGTAACTACACTTGGAGTACCAAAAAGTGTGTGTGTGTGTGTGTGTGTGTGTGTGTGTGTGTGTGTAAAATTCAGTGATAAGGTGCTAATACCAATCTTGACCGTTGGATCTGGATCTTGACCGTTGGAGGTGGGAGCATACATGGTGTTTAATGAAGACGCATTAATGAAGGTGCATTGAAGGTGAGAGCATCCAAAGTGATTAAATGGTTTAGAGGTGGGAGCCCATATTAATCTTGATTGTTCAACTCAGATTCAACGGTCAAGATTGATATTAACACCTTAGCATTGAATTACCTATTAGCACTATATATATATATATGCGCCGAATGATCGCTGTTTGTTCACTGGTAGTCAACCACTGGTCGAGTTGACAACAAGCGTCCCGCGCCCCTCCAAACTAATCGAGTGAAGGAGTTTGCCACTTTGAATTTTGTTCGCCGATAAAAGAAGAAAGCGTGGGTGCTGATATGCGCCCCGGCAGCAAGCATCTCGCATGCGCCTGGTAAAATGTCCGGCCCCAACGCAAAATCTCTCAAACTTTTACACTTTCACATAGCTAGCTAGCAACATTCCGTACGCACGTTTATATACAAGCCCATAAAAAGATTGCTAGAGCCTTAGACCTGTGCAGAATTGCACCGTGTGAAAATAGATGTATTGCTCTACAATTCAGCCATTGCGGCTCTTGTGTATTTATAGCAAAGGAAGATTACAACCGACGGTAAAAACAGACGCTACAACTGAAGATTACATTGTGCTGGATTATCTATAGCAAATAGCACAATCCAGCAACTACCAGATGCAGAGTTATCTGAATATAATTGAAACTCTGGTATGCTTAACACACCGTACCGTACCATACCCCTGTGTGTTCAGTCAATCCATGGCAAATATTTTGACACAAGTCATCAGCAGCAACAGGTGACAAACAAACATTGCTGAAAAGAGCGAGCATCTGTACGTATCATTGGAAGAAAAGAAGGGAAAGTAAAATGCTGAATCCAGAAGAATGCATGTCTTTTGCTTTGGCTTGCCTTGCCCCCTTGAGAAAACAAGTCAAGGGACTACTGTCTACTGGTACAACAGAATCTCTAGCTATCTCTTGCCTGATCGATATCGACTACTGTCTGGTACTGGTACAGCAAGAGAAGCTAGCATGGACTGCAAACAGCTAGCTCACAAATTAATATTAGTTGCTCTCTCTCTCTCTCTTGTCTAAAGGCAACAGGGAGAAGAAAGAGGACAATGCACAAGAAACATCACTTGTCTTCACTGGGCAGGCAGTAGTACACGTTGCTGTACATGAAGGCTGAAGCATGCACCTCTCACAACAGAATTTGGATACTTAGCGTTGAAGCAGTCAATGACTAAAAATCATCCCGCATTGAAGCAGTTAGTGCAAGGATTTATAGTAACACAGTATTAGAAGCGATCTCCGAAAGGTGAGGTCAGTCAAATCGTTCTGGTATTTTTCTGTGTTGCTACTGTATTTGTCCGATACTGCACGAAACACTGTCCACTCTCTATCAAAACACGGTTCATATTGTTGATATCTACAGTACAGTAGAGAATCCAGATCCCTCTAGGACAAAGCAAGCCTAGCTAGCTTCCACCACTAAGCGACACGAGCTCTCTCTCTCTCTCTCTCTCTCTCTCTCTCGTCAGTACTCACTTGTGGAAGGAAGTGAAGAAATGCAAGGCAGGTCAAGGCACGGGGGTACAGTCAAAACAAAGTTTTTTAGAGCCATCAAGGCGTTATGCATGTAGATATTATATATCATCACTTGAGGTGAGCTAGCAGTAGCAAAGCACAGTACATCAAGCGCCTAGCTAGATGATGACATGTAGTGACGTTGTTGGGCATCACCCAAACCCAATTGTCTCGTCGTCCCAATGAGACAGTCGAGTCTTTTTTCGGTGGGAGAACTATTATTAAAAAAATTAGTACTAATTCTATTTTGATTAACTGAAATCATCTGCATTAAATACAATCACAGATAATTTTAATTTAGCGACCGTCTGTGTTACTTTCTGCGGTAAAAATCATCCATGAAGAGGTAATATCATAGACAGTTCGTGTTGAAAACCCTATGTGAAGTATCACAGATGGTTCTGAATAATTAATCGACGGATAAACACATTTCCTCCATAGATAACTCAATTGTAATCTTTCATTCCTTTGCAATGGCTATGGCTAACTTCTCGGAGTCACGTAGGTCGTTCGCCGTGTACTTTGCTAATGGAGGGAAATGCAATGGTAGGATTCTGCGCCACGATCTAATTTTTCTGGTATTCACTAGTACACATTAATCCTATATAACACTTCGTAGTATTGCCACTCGAACTAACCAATTCTATTTTTGCAGTGCCACTAGCAGCCATCGCCCTGCAACATCTGTGGATACTATGTTTGCCGCAACATGGAACTACTTGTCAGTTTCGCGATGACCAATGATCCTCAGGTTTGTCAATGTTGTAATAATTATTTCATACTTATCAATTTATATATGCACGAATTTAATCTTCAGAGCGACAGGTTACGAGCATCGATACAACTGCGTTGAAACAACGTCAGCTCATAAACATGTGAGGACAGTTTGCGTCATTCTTGAACCGTGAGGTCATAAATCCAAATGGGAAGTTCCACAATGTAGATTGAACTTAATGGTACATGTGTGTAAATGTATATAAATAGTTAATTTTAGTTAATTGATTTGTGAATTGGATGTTCTTGTTTCTGAAATGAATGTGAATTGGATGTGTTTGTTTCTGAAATGAATGTGAATTGGATGTATACATGTACTTGTTGTGTTTTAGCTTGTTTCAGAGGGCATGGCTAGCATTTCCTGAGGCTACCAACAAACAGAAATAAATTTAGCAATACAAAAGAATATCACAGACGATTCCTTAGGACATATCGTCTGTGACACATCAGCTCTCACAGACGGTTTCATGTACAAACCGTCTGTGGTACATTAGCTCTCATAGACGGTTTAATCTAGAAACTGTCTGTGATAGTCTGCATCACGACGATTCGAAAACCGTATGTGATGACCTCATGTCATTACTGATCCATAAATTTAGATAGTTCACGAAACCGTCTGTGATGACGTTTTTGAACTGTCTGTAAAGACCTTTCATATAGCAGTGGAGATGAAAGGGAGTTTTGTAGACTTGTGTGAAATCTCATGGACCAGAATATGCATTCACCCATATCCTAACCCGCGACAAATCACTCTCTATCCTGCAGCTCCTGTTTCCTACTTATCTCACTTCACGAGTTGTTTTGGTAAAATAGCACTGATGATATTATAGTAGTAAATTTAACTCTTTTTTTTGTATCAAATACAAAAATAACATATAGTCCGTACACCATAGAACGGAAGGCACACGGGGAGGACCAGGCTCCCTTGCAATGTACAACTGCCGATATACATTACACAGTGAGTGTCAAGTCTAATCAGAATGCAGTAGTGTAGGAGTAGTAGTAAGTTGTACTTATCCATGTTGGAAAATACTAAGTTGGATTCCTTGATATTGAGACTAGCTAGGTTCGCCTCAAAGTCCCCGAATTCCTCCTCAGTCTTGCCGCCGACATTCTCCAATTCGGAAGCAGTTTCGAGATCCGTACCGTGCGGCATCAAGACCTCCCCTTCCCTCCTAGAAATCCACCCACCCGCCCGGAAAAAAAAACGACCACGGGAAAAAGGAAAGAGCGAGTCTAGTCGCGAACGCCCAAAACAAAACAAAAACAAAAGGAGAGGCGAGCCGCATCAGTGCAGCAGAATTCATTTCAGGAGAGGGGCATTTTGGGAGCACCGCCCGGCGCCGGCTGCTTTCCCTCCGCCTCCGGCAGAAGCTTCTCCCACGTTGGCCGCCTGCGCATTTACTAGTATGCCCCCGTCAGCCACCGCAGTAACCCGTAGAACGCGCTCCCCTCCTCCGCCTCCCGCGGCCGCGCAGCCGGCGCCGCGCCGCCATCCATGTCCCACCACCACTCCGCCGTCGCCGCCTCCGTCACGCTCCCGGCGTCGTACCGGCTGCTCCACCGCCCGCTGCTCCACCGGCTGCTCCACCGGTTGCTCCACCTGTTGCTGCACCGCTCCTGCGACCGCGCCGAGCTGAACGACGCCGTCGGCGTCACGGACGAGGGATGCCCACGCTCCACCGCGGCCAGCTGTTGTTGGTGCTGGCTCGGCTCGCCGGTTCCGGGTGCGGGAGCCCCCGGCGGGTTGGCGCTCGGCTGCTTGAGGACGACCTGGAGCTCCTCCTCGACGAGGTACTCCGAGTTGGGCAGGCTGGGCAGCGGGTAGGCGCGGACGGCGGATCCGTCGGCCGGCGCCGCGGCGACGGTGGAGGAGGAGTTGGAGAGGCGGCTGCTGACGCTGCCGAGCTCGACGCGGAGGAGCTCGGGGAGGGGTGGGTGGGGGAGCGCGATGGAGGAGCGGCAGAGCGGGCAGGAAGGGTTGGCGCGGAGCCAGGGGTCGACGCAGCGGGAGTGGAAGGCGTGGCGGCAGGCGGGGAGGAGGCGGAGCTCGTCGTTGCTGCGGAACGCGCTCTGGCACACGGCGCAGTCCCTGGATGACTTGGGGAGTGCGGCGAGCGACGACGCGAGGCTGAAGAGAGGCAGCCGCGAGATGAGTCGCTCCGTCTCGGGGGCAGCCTCGCCCAACGCCTTGCCCTGGTCGGCGGTGGGCGCCACGGACGCCAGCGCCGGGGGGGCTGCCACGAGTGGCAGCGGCGGCGCGGAGGAGGAGCCGGACGAGGCAACCGTCTGCCGGGAGAGGTGGCGGATGAAGTAGTGGATGGAGATGGACGCCAGGAGCATCACCACGACGATGACGGCGATGATGAGGATGCTTGGCGAGATGCCCGCCACGCTCCCGCTCCCGCTCCCTCGCGCTCCCACCATGGTGCTCCCTCCGTCGTCCGCCAGCTGCGGCACCATGGGCACCACAGGGATCCTCCGCTCCTGCGGCGCCGGCGGCATCTGAGTAGAAGACATCAATTTCTTGGCTTCTTGATGCGCTTCCTCCTCCTCTCTGGTCTGCTCTGCTCTCTTCTTGTGTTGTGTTGGTGTGGTGGTGAGGCTGAGAAGGAGGCGTCGCTGCTGCTGTTGTCTGTGGCTTCTAAGTATGGTTTTGTCAGCTTGCGAGGGGAGGCCGCCCATGGCCGCTTGTCATTTATACTTCTGCCGGGAAATTGTCCCAGAGACACTTAGCTCCAAGTTGATGTTGGTTTCTCTCTCTTGTAATTAACCCTTTTACAATCAACTGAAATATCATAGTATGTACTGCTCCAGTAGTGGTAGTAGTACTAGATTTTCGCAATTGGGATTTGGGGCCCAAAGTCTGCCTCCGTTGAATTGTTCTCTTTCTTCCTCAAATATTTTTATTTATTATTTTTTAAAAAAAAATATTTTAAAATTAACCTTTGCGAATTTTATTTCTAATTCTGACCCTTTTGATCACGCCACCATCCGTAGCGTAACAAAATAACACTGTCATGTCAGTCCGTATCTGAACAAACTCTTATCACCCGTGATGTGACAGTGTTATTTTGTCACACCACCACTAGTGGTGTGACACCACGAGTTGTGGCGTGATTAATGGGTCAGAATTTGAAAATAAAGTTCACGGATGATGAACTTTAAAATAAAATTAAAAAATAGGTTGATTAATAATTAAAAAAATACTAGAAACAACAGGAAAGGAGTGGTTGGTGTGGGTCATTGAAAAACGTGGTTTGGTAATGGATAACCAACATGGTCTAATTTAAGGTGTAATCGACGTGTCCCGGAAGGGCAAAAATGTAAGTTCATCGAATATCAGGAAATATTTCGGAACAATTCAAGAAAAGCATGGCCGTAGCCGCTGTTTTGAAACGACCGATGATATGCCGTACATGTGCCTACTGCAACTGTACATACGGGCGCATCGATTCCCCTACCGGCTACCACGTACGGACCCACCCGCAGGCCGGGTACAGCATGACGAGTAGTACGTAGCAGCTGCAGAGGGATAGGATCCAATCAGTACCTGCCTGCTTTCTAGTGTGTGGTCGCATTTGGTATCTCTTTCCATGCAGATGTGCAATTGGTTGCTCTCGCCCTCCCCTGCATACCCTAGCTCTATCATGTACACACATTGTCTTGTGTGTTCAGAGCTGGCAGACAGAATTGTGTATGTTCACTCTCTACATGTCTAGAGTTGATAAGGAATACTTGACCCTCTTAATCAAGGGTTTGTTTTTGTACTCAAAATATATGATGGAAATATCCTTCACAACTAATCCAATTGACCACGGGCCCACCAAATGAGAATTATGCATTGAAAGTAGCGAGGGCAAAATGGGAATCATGCATTGGAAACATGAAGTGCCAAGTATTTGTGAACAGATAAAGCGATCAAAAGTGACGAGTATTCACAATCAGAGTCCCTCTTCTCTTCAGAGTCTCAGTTCTTGCGCCCTCTTACCGGCCGCTTCTCCAACGATGGAGGGAGCTCTCTCCTACATGTCCCCTGCCTGCCTGCCTGCCTGCCTTGCGTGCTTGCTCTCCACGCACACTATACTACTCAGTCTACTACTACATCGCCTAGTGCAAGTGACTGACATGCATAATGCATGATGCATCAGCGCTACGATTGCGATCCTCTGCACTAAAATTATCAATACAAAAGGTCGTATATGATGTTTTAGGGCTCCTATGCTAAAAATTATCGTCGTGCATTATATATATATATATATAATAAACATCAATATTGCCGATGTTACCATTAAGGTAGCGTGTTTAACATTAAAACTGTCGACGTGACGTCACTAACATTATTATCAAAGTTAATTTCTAAGAAATAAGGTCAAAAAATAGAACACAATCTATATGCACAATACAAGAAAGAATTACAATAATAAGTGGAGTATTATTAAAAATTAAAAACAACAGCTACACGCAACCGCAACTGTGCACGTATGGTTCCCAGTGGTCTCGACGCAACACAAATGGTTCATTGCGGCGAATAACTGACACAACACCAAAGCTCAATGACAGTGATACACAAAAATCAAGAGTACAAAACAACAACACAAACTTAAGAGAAAAATTATGTGCTTGAGGCCTTGAACTCACAAAGAAATTCACAATAAGTGACACCAACAACACAATGAGAATTAAGTGGAGAGAATTAATTTTGCTAATAATAACTAGGAGAAAGTAGTAGATGTGCTTATACAACAACAAAAGAAAATAAAGGGGAAACTAATACTAGAATTAACCAACTAATAATCAAGATTAGACTAAAAATAGAACCCTTAATTAGTGGAGGATAGACCCCTTAATCAGTAGAGGCCCTATGCGGACAATCTTACACACGGGTATGTCAATACAGAGGATCTACAATGACATGTCATTAGGAGTGATCTTTACTATCCGATCGAAAGACATGTCATTAGGATTGATCTTCACTGTCCGATCAAAAACCAAATGTCCAAATCAATCGCTATATTGTTTTTCCACTACAGTAAAATCGCTACCACCACCACTCCAGTGAGTGATGAGGAGGAATCTAGCTAAATCGATCAGTACGTTGCCATTGATCATGGTTGCTGTCTGCCGTGCATTGGATTTCTTGCTCTTTTAATCAAGCTAAATCTAGCTAATTTCTTCCCTTGGAAAATCAGTAGCTTCCGTTTTGTTTAAATTGGTCTGCCTGTCTCAGGTAGCAGCAGCCTTGCAGTTGGAGCAAGGCACGCACGCATGAGCATGACTTGAGTGTGCAGGATTGTTCTGATGGCGATCGTTAGTTACATGCTTTTCTAGATTCTTCAGGTCATCAATATATGAGGGTTTAAAGAAGAACAGAGCCATTTACAATTATATAGGAGGTAACCACCATCAATTGGGTTGGATTTGATTCTCTATTCCATCTGCTATATATAGGATAGGAGAGCGGGAGTCAATAGCTTCAGAAAAGATGTGTCAGACGATGTATATGTATTTTTTTCTGCTGTATAAGGAGATATTTGTATATATATCACACGTGTACTTGTACATATATTGGGTCATTGGTCTCATAACAAATAGAAGCGATATTTATAACATGGTATCAGAGCAAACCTAGGGTTTGTTTGTCGAGCCACCGCCGGTTTTTCCTTCCCGGCGCTGCTTGGCTTATGCCGCTTCGCTTGCCGTCCGGATTGTCGCCCCTTGCGTTTGTGTCGCCTTCACCGCCGCCGCCTCGTCCTTTGCACGGTGTCATCCAGAATCGACAGGGGTCATCTTCCTCGACATCACCTGGTCTCCTTCTTCCTCATCATCGCCCGACGTCGCCTTGACTTCAGTTGGTCTTCCTCGCTCGACGATGTTGCCTAAGCTTGGACCGCGCCGCCCGTCGTAGCTCGCCCGAGCCTGAGCCGCACCCGCTCCTTCCCCCAAGCTCGGCCGTTGCCTGGTACCGCACCGTCCGCCGTCACTCGCCCGAGGCAGAGCCACACACGTGCCTCCACCCGAGCTCGACCTACTGCGGTCGTCGTCTTCCATATGGGCTGCCCGGATTCACCCCATGTCCGCGCCGCCAGCCTCGCCGCTTGTCGAATCGACCTGGCCACCTCCTCTTCCGCACGCGTCGCTATGAGGACACCGTCGCCGACGCCGCCGTTGGGGCTACCGCTGCCGCCACTACTAGGGGGGACCCTAGTCTCCCACGTGCGTGGTACTATCCCGTGCGGTGCGGGCCTTCGGCTTTCGCAGGCTGGGTTGTTTATTTGAGCCAGCCCGAGAAAAAAAGCAGTTTGTCATTCAAACCGACGCGCCGTGTAGCGCCGCCTGTTAGACTTCATTGTATTGGTCATCGCGCTGTCCAAGACCGCCTACCAATGGGCATTGTTTCGTTCCTCGCTGCCTGGTTATCTTCAATGCTCCCAATTATCGGGACTTGTTTCAGCACATGCGTCTCCATATGCGTAGTCAGCGCCTTTGAGAGTTTCTTACCGGTGAGTTGCCCTGTCCGCCTCGCCCTGCTGCACCTGCTGAGCCTGTGCTCCCGGAGACTACTTCCGAAGACGCTCGTAAGGAGGTATTTTATGCTTTTGAGGATGCTATAGAGACTTTTCAGACTCGGTATGCTACCTACAAGACATGGATTTATGAGGATGCTCGTGCCTCTCCTATTCTTGTTGCTAGCACAAAGGTGCAATTAGTTGGGGATGTGGTTGGTTTGGCTTAGCACAGTTGATATGGACACATCTGCGTAACCGCTACGAGCTGTCTAGTGATTCCTTGTATCTTTTGTTGTGCGTCAGGAGCAGTCGCTGCAGTAGGGAGATGGCACTGTGAATGAGTTCTATGCTCAATTGTCTGCGGTATGGTGTCAGATTGACTCTTTGAGACAAGATGTTTGCTACACGTGTCAGTGCTATAAGCGTCATCTGTCTCACCTGGAGCTTCATCATATCTACGATTTCTTAACCCGTCTCCGGGCTGAGCATGAGCAGACTCATGCTCTTATGCTTGCTTCTGTTGTCCCACCACACTTCTGAGCTAAAGGCTGTTTCTACTATCACTTTCCTGATTAACATTCAGTCTTCTTCTGCTCTTCAGGGTAGGATCCCAATTGAGCATCTCTGTGACAAAACTCCTGACTATATTAGTTTTTGCCTCTTTGGGTGTGTGTGCTATATTCTTCTTGTCCCTCGTGAGCACACCAAGCTGACCACTCAGTCAGTGGAGTGCGTTTTTCTAAGCTATAGCGCTGAGCATAAGGGATATCGTTGTTGGGATCCTATTAGCAGATGGATGCGAGTTTCTCGGGACGTCACTTTTGATGAGTCTTGTCGGTGTATTAGAACCGATCTTACGTAAAGATTATTTGATTCGGGGGGTCTCCTAGAGATGAAATCACGCAGAGTGGTTGACACGGGATGTTTAGACAGGTTCAGGCCTTCTCCGGGGAGAATAACAACCCTACTCCTGTGTGTGTATGGTATTGACTGTATTCTCGATGATCAAGTAAGAAACTAAGACTATTACAGAGAACAGTACTTGTGTTTCTCCTTGACTTGCTCTGTCTCGCCCTCCTTGCACCCTCTGATTGATGTCTTTATATAGTCGTGAAGAAGTAGCCGTTTTGTCCTGCGGAAGAGGCGCCTTAATTAAGCCAGTAATGGGCGCATGATGGCAGTAATTACCGGCGCATTGGCTTCTTCGCGCCGTCTGGCAGTTATCATTCAGAGGTAATGGGGTATTTAAGCACTATTACTACGCAGAATAATAGTGCGTGCGGACCGTTCGGATTCCTTAAACAATTGGACCCACTCGCTTGTAGGTTTGATTATAAGGTGGTCGTGGTTTATTTAGCCGTAGTATGACTTACGACTGGGTTTAAGTCGTAGTAGAGCTTACGACTGGGCAATAGTCGTAAAAGGACTTACGATTGGGCAATGGTCGTAGAAAGACTTACGACCAGGTAGTGGTCGTAGAAGGACTTACGACTATGACATAGTCGTAGTAAGACTTACGACTATGACATAGTCGTAGTAAGACTTACGACTATGGGGGTGATTGTAGAAGATCTTACAATCACTTGGTAGGTCTCCCCCTTATAAATACGAGGGGTACTTCTGGGGACTATGTGACATCATATTTACCCATAATAAGAATTATAGATAAAAGATAAAATGAGGATTATTAGATCCTCGTCAAGTCTCCTTTTACCCTTGCCCTTCTCCCTCCACCACTCCAACATCTTTTGATGAGTCTCTTTCATTCCCGACTTTTCCTGTCACTCCCGTAATCACCACACCTCCATCACAACCTTTGGCCTCTCTGGTGCCTCCTCCACCGTCTCCTTCGCCACTGTCACCGTCTCTAGAGGCTCCTTCTGGCCTTATTCCTTCTTACCCTCTCTACTACACTCATCGTCCGCGAGTTGAAGATTCTCCTGATGCACCATCTTATTCTGATGGATCATCTTCTTCGATTTCTCCTCCTCGGTATGCTCGTCTTGATCTTCAGTCTATTCGGTCTCATGCACACATTTGTTTATTGGCTCTTGCCGAACCGACTTCTTATCGTGATACTGTTGTTCATCAGGAGTGGCAACATGCAATGGCAAAGGAGATTGTTGCCATTGAGTGTACTGGCACGTGGTATCTTTTGCCTCTTCCCACGCGTGTTACTCCTATGATGTGCAAGTGGGTCTACAAGGTTAAGACCCGCTCTAATGGTTCTCTTGAGATCTCGGGGCACGTGATTTTCAGCAGGAGCATAATCGTGATTATGATGAGACACTCGCTCTTGTGGCTTATATGACCACCGTACCCACTCTTCTTGCTGTGGTGTCTGTTCGGTTATGGTCCATCTCTCTGTTTGATGTCAAGAATGTCTTTCTCAATGGTGAGCTGTGTGGGGAGGTTTATATGCAGCCACCACCGGGGTATTATGTTCCTAAGGGTATGGTTTATCGCCTTCGCCGATCTCTTTACGGTCTCAAGTAGGCTCCTCGTGCTTTGTTTGATCGTTTCTTTTTGTTGTTACTGCAGTTGGTTTCTCTACCAGTGCTCATGGTCCTACTATTTTTATTCACACTTTGTCTCGTGGTCGGACCTTTCTCCTTTTATATGTTAATGATATGAGCATTACTGGAGATGATTATCAGTACATCACTTTTATCAAGGAGTGTCTTAATGAGCAGTTTGTTATGTTTGATCTGGGTCCTCTTCGCTACTTTATTGGGATTAAGGTTATTTCTACGTCTGAAGGTTTCTATATGTCTCAAGAAAAGTATATCCGGGATCTTCTCGATCGTGCTTTTCTTACGGATCAACACACCACTGAGATTTTAATGGAGTTTAATGTTCATTTTCAATCCACTGATAGTGAACCTCTTAGTGATGCTACTCGCTATCGTCACTTTTGTTAGGAGGCTGGTTTGACAACACCTTGAGAAGTTCCGGTGGAGCTGCTGGTGAGCGATGTCAGCTGCGAGTCCGTACTGCACTTTGTCTGTCTGCTCCAACCCAAGGAGTCGTAGAGTATTTCTACTGCTCACTACTGGAGTACTGTACGTCGTTATCCCACGAGTACCCTCTACGTTTTTGTTTGCTCATCACTTTCGACTAACACACATATTAAAAGCTTGTATTTGTGATGAAATACGACTAAAATGCTCATATCAATAATATCTCATGCACATAAAACAAGGTATGAGGTGGTTAGTATTGGCATGGGTAATTTGAGAAAGTTTGTCTAGAAAACCGTAAAGTATTTATGGAAGAAAATTTTGATCAAAATTAGTAAAATTTAGTAAGTAAACCAAGGTCCCAGGTCAAACGTAGACAGGGTTCTTTCTAGAATTCTGGACTAAATTAGCCTCATTGCGCAATAGAAATTCCAAAAATAGCCTCATAAGTTCAAAAATTCCAAAAGTAGCTCCCCATGGTGAGTCTTTGCCGTCAGGACTAAGAAGAACCTAGTTGTCGCCGTCGGACGGCGGCACCTTGTCTTCTTTGTCTCGACGGCAAGCAAAGAACTGTTGTTGTTGGGGACGGCGGCACCAAGGTGTCGTTGTCCCGGGCAAGACCTTGGTCTTGCCCCGTCTTGCAGTGCCGCCACCAAGATGCGCATGACGGGCAAGACCAAGGTCGCCCCACGTCAAGATTTTTATTTTTTGAAATTTTTTTAAAAAAGTTATTAATAATATATGTTAGACGATTTTAAAATATACAAAATAAGCTCAAACAATTATGAAATTTTTGTGGAGCCTCCGGCATAGTATTTATGCTTGTGTAATTTTTTGAAATTTTATGTATTCTTTTTTTCGCAAAATTCTTTAAAGTTTAATGTTTGTAGGAATTTTATAATATAGCAAATGAGGTCCAAACATTCTGATTTTTTTTTTTCATACTCCCTACACAGTGGACTTGATTGTGTAAATTTTACAAAATTTTATATGCTCTGAAATTGTCTCGACAAATTCAGGGTTTAGGTCTCAAAAATTAGGACGAGACGTTTCGAAAATTAGGGTTTCATGAATTCATGTGGCTTGAAATGTGGGAAGTATGGTTCTCCATCACATTTCTTCTGTGAAAGTAGAGTACGGAAAAACAGAGTACGAAAAATAATTTAAGCGAAAGGGCTTAGAACGTTGCGATTACGAGAAACCCTAAAACATAGCGTAATCGAGACCGATGTGAATGGCTATACTTTGATGGCTCGTGAGGCACGTAACTGTAACTACATTGCAGCCCGTGCGGACGAAGCACGTTAATGTGGTCACATGGCATGATGGTTCGGCTAATTACTTTACCATGGACGCTACTACTACGGTAAGAATCGCGACACGAGCTTAGGACCATGTAACGCATGCCTTTGGGGATAGCTAAAACATGGCGAATAGGAGGGTCTACTACGGACTAGCCCGACCTCTGCGTGGACCAGGGCCATTTGCCCTTTCTTGCGAGCTCGGCATTGTAGTCCTCGCTGCCGCTCGGCCTCGGCCGCCATTTCCGCTTTTCTCGCGCTCCTCTTCGCGTGCCTCGCGCTCCTGCGCGCTGCGCCTCGAGATGGGCCCGAGTCTCCGACGGATACGCCACAGTGCTCTTCATCCGACGATCCTCCTCCGGATCTCGCGTCCCTTTCGCATTCCACTCGAAGTCGAGCCGCCATCGGTCGTGTGGGTGGATCTCTAGGTCGATCCACTTGCGGAAGCCACATAGCGGCTCCGGACTGCGGGTAGACGGAGAGATTGTTAGTGCATACTCAAAAGAGAATTGGTACGATTATTATCGTTAGTACTCCTTCACGGCCGCCGATAGTTGCTCGTATCCCAACGGCGGTCGGGATAGTCGAGGAGTAGTTAGGACATCCCGAACGCATGCCGAGGCCGGTGGTGCTTGATTTGAAGAACTTGCATGTGTCCTCGCACCAACAGATGGGGCGTCTCCCCTCTGGCGGGTGTTGCGCGAAGGCTCGTTTGGAACGTTCGACGGGGGTTCTTTGTACGCGGGGTTTCATTGCGGAGAGTCGCCATCCCGCAAGTCGCTCTTGCGGACCGGCCTCAGCAGACCCTAGCTTGTTCGGCCCGTGCCGTTGAAGCCCTTGCTAGATCACGGATCTCGCCCCATTGCTTCTTGAGGTTGTCCATCCGGCGTGGTGAAGCAAGCTCGTGTAGTGTTTGGTTTGGTTGTGTGGTTTTCTCGTAGATAACTTGCACCACCTTTTATAAGCGGAGGGTTGGCATGACGTGGTTGGCGAGTGTTGTCTAATCTTTCGCAGAGTAGTCATGGCCCCTTTTTAAGTGCTTTATTTTTGGTAGGAAAAGCTCGGAAGGCGAGTGTTGTCCCGTTGTTGCGATGAGTTGTCACGCCTTGCTCTGCAGAGGCCGTCATTTCGATCCGAAAAGTCGGGCGAGGCGGTGAGTTGTCACGTCTATGACTGCAGAGTGCTGTCATTCGATCTCGAAAAATTTGGCAGGCGGTGAGTTGTCACGCCTTACTCTGCAGTCTTGCCGCATTTCACTGAAAAGTGGCGGCGATCTTTGTCATTCGGTCTCAAAAGTCGGGCGAGGCGATGAGTTGTCACGTCTATGACCGCAGAGTGCCGTCATTTCGGTCGAAAAGTCGGGCGAGGCGATGAGTTGTCACGCCTTACTCGCAGAGGCCGTCATTTCACCAAAAGTGGCGAGGCGAAGGCCGTCATTTCGGTCGAAAAGTTTGGCGACGCAGTTGAGTTGTCACGCCTTGCTCTGCAGAGGCCGCCATTTCGGTCCAAAAGCCGTAAATTTGTTTTGCAATTGAAGTTGTTTTGAAAGCCATCCGCTTCTTTGCTTCTTTGTTAGGATGATCGGTAGTTCCGACGATATAAGTGCGAAGTACCTCTCGCAGAACTTCCAAAATCCCGCGAACGTTTTTTACAAAGAGCACTCTTTTGGGACTTAGCTGATTTTCTACAAGCGTGGTCCTTACCGCCATGTTTGGAGCGGTACTCCCGCACCATGAGGAGTTCGATTTTCATGAACGATAATCGAAGTACCGCAAATTAGATCACACGCAAAGTGTCCACAACGGAATTAGATAGATGCATACTTGATACAAACTAGTACCACAACACCGCAAAGGCATACATCACGTAGTGCGGGGATGCATAGATAAATAGTGGATATTACAATCTTATTAAACCGAACTTCTACTTAGCAAGAACAAGAAATAATAGAAGAAAAATTACCAAACTGGCCATGTTAACTAATTTCTGTAGCGATTTCTCAACCCTTCCCATCCTTTCATCCAGTCCTTTAAGAATATTATCTTTATTTTCCGTCGGTTCATCCGATGGTCGAGCACTTGAAATGCACCACACGATGTGTGTCCTCTTGCAAGGCCGCAATTTGCATTGCAATGCCTCGAACGTCGCATCGCTTCATCACCCTGACCCGGAACCGACATGTTGTGTTCTATAAAAATAATTGGGAATACAAGTGAAAAATATGATGTTTGGAAAGAAGTTCAATGGGGATGATCAGACATAAGTTACCGTAATATTCGAACACTTCATGAACACTCGGGATGGATTCGTTGGCGTATGGGAGGTGAACACATTCACCGGATCCCTGCAACGAGGGCAATCCAAGTGCTGTCTTAGTGCTTCTAATTGCCTGTTCACTCGAAAGTTTGATGAAGCCGTAGACATCCCGCTTAAGGCGGGAGGAAGGAGAAGAGGAATCAAGAGTGAGTGGAATGGAAGCCAAATCATGCATATATATAGCTTTGTTGGTAAATTATAATTTGGTTGAAGAAAATTCGCGTCACAGGTAGCAGGCCGAGGAGGTATCGTGGGGCGACATTGCGTTATGTATTTAAGGTTTAGTAAGTTTAAATCGGAGTTACAGATTGTTGTTAGTACTAAATATTTGAGATAACATGTTGTGTACATAAATCTAACGATCGTAACGCATATGGACATTACATAAATCGAAAGGCGAGATGCATGATGGCATTATGTAACAAGTTTTACACGTCCATGAAATTAGTTAGGCGCATGGTCGTGTCGCTGCGTCGACGACGTAGATGATCCTCGTGGAATGTGAACTGTCAGGGAGTGGCGACGTCTCGAAGGCCGTAGTAGGGGCCCGTGCGGGAGGCGAACTGGGTGATCTCATCGTGGCGGTCCGGTGAGGCCCGAGCATGTCGCCCACCCATCGGTGCTCTTCTGCGGGAAGCGTCAGGTGAGTTAGTCATTGCTTTTGTACGACGGAAAATTGGTGTTGAAGTACGCTCACGTGTACCGAGTAGGTGTTGTGTTGACGAGGACCCTCCGGCGGCCGAGCCGTAGTCTTTGCACGGTGTACCCTCCGTGACGTGTCGCCAACCACCGTCGCGCGCCCGGAGGTGTGATTGAACGCCGTCGAAGAAGCCCGATCCTGCGCCTCCTCCGTGATGACGATGGTTGCAGCAGAGTCTTGTCCGCAATCGCCTTTGCAAGAATAAAGGGTAATGTCGATACGTCCAAATGAGTGTATGGAAAGGTACTCACGACAAGAACCGGTTGATGATGACATACACGTGGCTCGAGGCGGTCGGGCCGAAGCGGCCGTAGCTCGACGACTCCGAGTCGACGGCGCGGCGTCGCGGGCGGTCGACGAGGTGCGGAGGGCGGAGGTGGTGGAAGGTACCGCCACGCACGCGATGTTGCAGACGTGAACGCCGCCGTATGGCGACCACAAGTTATGGATCTAATCGCATAACTTACATCCTCGCGCATCGTGCGCATCGCGCCTATGATACGATCCATTGTGTTGGGGTTTCCACGGTCTATAGCTTCAGTGAGTGGTTGCGGACACGCCCAAGCGGTAGTCTTTGCCGCACGAAACCGATAGTAAGGCGCGAAAAGTGTTCTTGAAGGAGAATTATGCGAAGAATGTTTTACCGTCTCGTCGCGCGGCCGCCCGGTGACGGTCCGGACCAACTAAGTACGACGTCGTCTCGCATGGCGCCCATCGACGCCGCGCGCCGCCCGAGAAGCTCGCACCTAGTCGCGCGAATGTACCACCGCAAGTACGCCGCGACGTCGGATGGCGAGCCGCGAAACTCCGCACCACGTCCGTCGTAGCCTCGTCAATCCACATCGCCGCCCGTGGCCGCCAGATTCGCCTCGATCGCCGCTCCTCCGCCCTCTCCTCGTGCGCCGCAATTGAATTTACATGTCAGAAAATCTTACTAAAAATGCCCTCAAAATAACATCAAATAATGACATACCGGTGAGCCTTTGCTGTGAGAGGTCGTCCCGCGGGCGGTGGAACCTCCTGGTAAAGGCCGAATTGCCTCATGACCCGCTGCGGGTTGTACCGCCGACCATGTGCGAAGACCAAGTGATGTGTCGTCATCCGAGTGCCTCGCCCGAGTGCTTTGGACGATAATCCGGGGCCGTGTCGTGAAGGAACGGTGCTGTCCATGGCCACCAGATGACCTCGTCCTCGTGGAGAGTCTCGAAAAGGTTATGGAACTCTGGGTATACGCGCCTCGGTCTCTCCCTAGCCCACCCTAGGGTAGCACGTGTCCAACGTGTTCCCATCGAGGCCGCCGACGGGTCGCCCCCGCAGGCCCCCGTAAAGCTCGGTGGTCACCGGTAAGGGTGCACGCGGTGCGAAGTACGGTCGCCCATCGGAAAGTGCTCCACGACCATAATCGTAGGAGGGCGTAGCACACCGCGAGGACTGGCTCCTCGCCCGTCTTTGCTACCGACAAGCGCCACACAACCCTCGGTAGGTGGCGCAGCACCGCAGAGCCCCAATCGCATTGTGGAACCTCGTCGGCCGGCGCCCGCGAGATCGTGCGGATGGATGTAGCTCGGGTACACGCAGTCTCCCTGCGTGGTAGGAAACAGGATCCATCCGAACAAGAACAACAGGTACGCGACTAAATGTGTCCTCACTTCCTCCTGAGTCGCATGCTCGGGGCAGATCATGTACCGCCGCAGCCAGGAATGTGGCACACCCGACACGTTCGCAAAGAGCCGGGTCACCAAATTGTCGACCAAACGGACCTTCCGGGCCATCGCCTCGGAGGGGGCACTACCGAAGACCACGAAGAGGTAGACCTGTAAGCAGAGACACGTCCTCCAGAGTAATGGTCATCTCCCCCCATCGGAAGTGGAAGGTGTGAGTCTCCGGTCTCCAACGGTCCACGAGCGCAGACAGGAGTGCCGCGTCAAACTGCAGCGCGTGCGGGAGGTCCAACATCCGGGCGAGGGGCAGGAGCCCGGTCTCCCGAAGCCTGGGGACGTACCGCTCGTCAAGGGGCCATCTCTCTCTGGGGCGCCAGACCGAGCTCGAGGGCCGACGCCGCAGACCACGCCCGCAGCGGTGTCCCACATCCCAGCATGGGTCGAGCAGCTCGTACGCGTCGTCAACTGGAGCCTGCGCCATCTCCTGCCAACAGGGAAACAACATGTCAGTGCACGCATGTAAAACATATTATGTGACACAGGAAAATAAGGCAAGACATACGATAAAAAAATTCAACAATACAATATGATCATAATGAGTTAACAACAAACCCGGACAACTTAACAAGTACTACATAAAGGCATGGATAAACAGCAACAGAGTCCATCAAAGACATTGAAATAAGCAAGCGACATCACGACGTAGTAATTACATCTTCCTCACTACTGCAATGCCTTTGCTTGTGCCGGGTCCATTTGGGCGTGGCCGATGGAGTGCCCAACAGTCTTGCGATACCGCAACGGGTCGGCGAACTTCGTTGTTCGCTATTGGTTGTCGTCCATGTCGTTCGGATGCGTCGGGATCGCTCGCCTTCCACGGCCGGGTGCTTTAGTGCGTCGTCGGGCACCCACTTCACTGTCCCACCAAAGGTCCTCAGTGCGTGTCGGCCCGTATGAATGGAACTCGGACTCCAAGTTGCATACGGTGGTGGATGTCATAGTACTCGGAGATGTAACGCCCGAGGCTTGCCGCCACGCCGCGCATGCCGCGTACACATGGGAGCATGGTTTGTGCGAAGCTGCGCGCTTGTTGCGTGTGCACGACGCTTCTTCACCAATCGTGCGGACTGCCACGATCCTCTAACATGGCCCATCACGCACTTCTCCACGAGCCCGATCTCGAACTTCGCCGACGCCATCCATGGTACGAGCGGTGTGCGATCGAGCCTTGCCGATCTTATTCTCCATGTAGGCATGCATTACTTCGAGAATTGCTTCCGTCCTCCAAATGCTTCTTGGCCATCATGGCTCTGTTGACAAAGTATCCGATGGTACGGTTCGGCTCTCCTCCACGATCGCAGATGATCGGCAGAGATCGGACACCCTTCAAGACACCGTTGTACACCTCCGACATGTTGGTCGTCATGATCCCGTACCTTGCACCGTCCGTGTCGTGCGGCACAGGACCATTTCTCCAGTCAGTGCGTGCGAGTTAACCCATCGTGTGAACTCCCCAACTCGCGGACCTCTAGCCGCCCGCCTCGGCATGCGCTGAGTCCCTTACATGCTTCCCGGTCTCCTCATCGAGCTGTCTCCACACCGCTTCGAACTTCCTCCTTTGGTTCTGCATGCAGAGCTTCTTGAACATCTTCATGAGGTCCTTGCTCCGAAACCTTGTGTGGAAGTTGGCCGCGAGATGCCTCATGCACCAACGGCTCCTAACATCGCTCCACCGTGCGGCGGCTGCGTCCCATTTTGCATCATGCACAACGCAGACAACAAGCCAGCATTGCGATCCGAGATGACACATACATCTGGCCGATCTTGCACGACCGCCTGCTTCACATTGCACAGGAACCACAACCAGCTCTCCGTGTTCTCGCTCTCAACAATTGCGAACGCCACGGGGACTAACTGGTCATTCGCATCGGCCGCAACGGCAGTGAGGATGGTACCCCTGTACTTCCCACATAGGAAGGTACCATCCATCGTGAGCACGGGACGACAATGTTTGAACCCTTCGATCGCCTGACGGAAGGCCCAGAAGACCCTTTCAAGAACAAAACAATTGGGCCCCTCCGTCGGATGCACCCGCTCAAGCTTGTTTACGTACGTCCCGGGATTAGATTCCGCGATTTGATGCAGTAATCTTGGTACTAGGTTGTAAGCCTCTTCGAATGTGCCGAACATTCGCTCCAGAACCCTGCGTTTCGCACGCCATGCCGTCTTGTAGCTGACAGGGAATCCCACCATATTGGCAACATCCGCCAGCAGGAGCTTTGGCGAAATGGACACATCTGCAGCGACGAGGTGGCTTATCGCCGGCAACATACGAGGACGCCATGTTGCGGTGCTCGTAGCGGCTCGGCTAACTCGCATGTGTGGTCCTTCAAAGACCGTTATCAGGAAGCCCATGGCGTGATGCGTGAACCTCTGCGCACGGACCTTGCCAAAGACAGATTCATCAACACACCGACGATGTGCGTGTCGGGTTGGACCTCTGCACCGATACGTCCGTCCGATGTTAACGGCGTATCTTGCAATAGCTTGTTGTGCGGCGATCTTATCGAAAGCGGTTTACTGGCGTGGTGTCCTCATGGAACCCCACTCCGCACCCTCCGGACGTGGCGTAACCCGGCGATGTCATCGCAACATCGCCCAATCGTGAGGGGCGTAAGCAATGTCGATGGTTACAAAACCACCAATCGCACCTCCCGCGGCGGCTTCTCCGTCTTCGTCGTCTTCCGAACTAGTTGTTTCGACGTCCTCCTCGCTTTCCACCTCATCCACCTGGTCGGTCAGGTACTCGTGACAATCAATACGAGCTGACCACCATCTCTCCGCCCCTTCGTTGGGCTCAAAATTGACCGCACGCCCCCTCAGGTCTCCATCGCCCACGTCTCCTCCAGAACTGCAGACCAACGCAAGCTCCTCCTCACCAGCAGCCTCACCTTCACCGGAACCACCCGCGCCGGATGTCCCCGTGCTCTCCAAGAACTGAACGTAGACCATCGGCCGCGCATATATCGCAGCAGCGGGGTTGCAAACAACCCCCATGTAGTTGGCCCATGAAGCGTCACATGTGACCTTCATAAGTTGCCAAACGGTCTCGCCTGCACCACCCACCACCGAGGCATACAACGCCTCGATGCGCAGCTTCTTCCTTCCAGTGGCGCGATCGAACGCGGATCGCACGCACCGCCTTAGCTCCGAGAGGCTCATGTCCTTCAGAGCCCGCGCCCGGATCACGGTGCGGTGACAATTTGACAGGTCCGCACCGTACGGTCCGTCGCGTACGAGACCGTCCCCGTGGAACACGAACAGATCTTGAATTTCCGCCATAAAGTACCTAACACATGTGCATATGAAACCATCGAATTATTTGGATTTTTTGTCGTAATGAACGCTTCTACAAATTTGGTTATGCCCATCGCATACCGAACGTTTTGTCGTACATGTTTTCAATCCCGATTGGAGTTCGTATGATTTTTCTATCAATGAAATGTCCAAGCTAATATTATTTCTAGTATAAATAATCCATAGCCTATTCTATGTTACACTTCAGAAATTTCCTGTGGTACTACATAGTTACAAATTTTTTAACTAGTTCGATATTACAGTGCAAAAATAATTCACTTCAGAAATTCTTATTGCATTTCTACGTTTCCATACCCGAGTTAGACCTAACTTACACCAAAGACATGTGTGGTCCACGACAAGGTATTCTTTTCATTAAATTTCAGATTTAAAACTTCTTGAGAGGTGCGTCAGGTTTCTCATTCTAGCGGTGTAATGTGTAGTACATGCACCGAACGCGATATGCCCGATCAAGAGTACATATACAAAGCGTTCAGTGGGTCTATTTCTATTTTGCTTAATGACCTCCGAAAATTTTGCTATTTTATGACCAAGTTCATGAAACTATAAAAATACCCGAAAGGAAATTTACAACACTACTAGCAACATGTCTGTTAAGTCAACTAATTACGGCATAATGACATTGTTAACTACTAGGTCTTCAAAATAAACTAACTACACAACTAAAACTACTCTGTTGCTATAATTCATCTAATTGCATCCTAATCACATTGCTAAAACTACCGATAATACTAATTGAATGCGAATGACATTTACCTTTTCTAGGTGCTCGCAGCAGGCTTCAAAGCTTATTTTCTACGTGCTCGTGATTTTTTCTGACTCGTAGATTTTTTTTTTCACAAAATTTTTTTCCACTCCAAACGTGTCGCACGAGCCAGTGAGGGAGCCTCCCTCACTGGCTCCTCCCTTTTATAGGCGCGCAAGCGTCCGGCTTTACAGGCGCGCTGCATACTATGCGCCGGAGGCGAGCCGGGCCAGCCCCGGCGCTGCTACTTGCAGCTGTAGCGCCAGCATAGCGCCGAGGCGCCCCGGCGACGCGCTGCTGGCGCGCCGCGGGCAGCGTGGCCAGAAGCCAGCGCATAGCGCCGGCCAGCCCGAGCCGCACGCCGCCGCCGCGCGTGGCCAGCGTGGGTCCGGGCGTCAGCGTCGCGCTTCCATGGCCATGGCGCGTCGCGCGCCTGCCCCACTGTGGCAAGACTAAGGTCTTGCTCGGGAGGGGCAACGACAACCTAGTTCTTCTTCAGTCTCCTGACGACAAGAGTTGGTTTCGCTGTCGGGACTACGACAGAGAAAGGTTCGCCGTCCGACGGCAACAACTAGGTTCTTCGCCGTCCCGGACGGCAAGACCGCCATCTGTATGCTACTTTTGGAATTTTTGAACTTATGAGGCTATTTTTAGAATTTCTATTGCGCAATGAGGCTAATTTAGTCCAGAATTCTTCTTTCTATACCCATTCCCCCATGGACAACCATGGAAGTACCACGTGTTCTGTACCTGCACATCTTTGCCTCCCAACTTCCAAGGAAGCCTGCAGTGCAGCTGTGCAGGGTAAGCAGGTACCTAGCTCTGCTTCGACGGACAGCACGGAGCTTCGGAAGCCGTGAAAACGTACGCACGAATCTCGGGGCGTACGTTCCATCGATCACGTAGTCCAAGCAACTGATCGGTCGGTCAGTTAAAGCAACTGTCCGGCCCAAAGGCATTTCTTTCGGTAGCGAAATGCTTCGAATCCAATATCAAAACAGACAAGAAAAAGTATCGCTGTCAAATTGTAAGCAGATTACTCTGAATCCGAAATTTTCGCATTATTTACCAGTGCGATCGAGTACGACATGTGTTGCACTGTTCAGCCATCCCACGCATATAAAGATCCAAGCAGATGCGGCTTTGGTTGGTGACGAGATCGTTTCCGATCGGCCGGGGACAAGGCGAAGACCAGACGAGAAACCTGTGTGACGTGACACGGACAGCTAGATTCTGTTCCTTGATCTGTATCATGTCGTAAGAGGCCGTCCTTTCCTGCTTGATCCTTGGAGTGAAGTATATAGTCACTCGGCCAGGCCGGGTTCACTCCTCTTTCTCTTCTTCAATCATGCATTCTTCAGACGCAACGTAAAGTGTCGGAAGAAAATGACCGAAAGAAATTCATACAGTACGCTCCTACATGGTAGTAACTAGGCCTGGTAAATAATTTCACTGGTTTGGACTCTGGAGCACTGAACAGTACTGCAACTCTGCAAGAGAAGAGAAGAGAAGGCACTGCTGATTCCTGGCACTGCCAAGGCGGCAGAAGCCTCCGAAAAAACTCGCAGCTTGGCGCCAGCACCATTCCATGGCTGAACTCATCCGTATAGCCATCAACTGCTTTAAGGGTGGTTATTTAGATGCACGATCACTCTAGAGTTGTCGGTTTTGAAATATACAATCATAAAGTTCCGACTTCAAAATATGCCATCACAAAGTTACCATCTCCTGAAATATGTCATTATGAGTCAAATTAGACTAAATTGCCAGTGTCTTCTTCCCCTCCCTCTCTCTCTCTCTCTCCTTCTCCAAATCCTCTAAATTGCCACTCGCTTCTTCCGCTCTCTGCCGACGCTCTTCACCCACTCGATGCCTCTCCCGCCTTCCTCCGCATCCTCGCCTTCCACCCGTGCCACCACTCCGCAGCCGCGGAACATGGTCGTGCTAGGCATTACTAAAAACAATTACTCAACCAGTCAATAGCCTAGGCATTAGCGGGTATATATGCAATGAAAATGACGAGCATTACTACGGCATTTTTCTTTAGCTGGATCGGAGCACACGATGGAACGAGAAAGCCAGGCTCGGAATCGAATAAAACCTCACGTCAAACTCAGCAGTTTTTTTGCACTGACCAGGGGCATAAGCTAGCCCAGTAGCGTTGCTAAGCACCTCGACAAACAAAAAGAAGAAGAGAAGAGAGAGAGAGAAAGAATAAGGTGTCTTTCGTTCCATAGTCGTATATATTAAAGAACACCACTCTGTCTTCTCTTCTGTGTGCGCTTTGCTTCCTGCACACCACAACCGTACAGATGACACAGAGAGAGAGAGAGAGAGAGCATGATTAGCCATGGAGTTGACAGTTCAAACGTGTTCTTGGCTTTAGGATTTGTTCCTCGGCAACACTAGATAGATAGAGAGATAGGCTCTTTTGATCAAGGAAGAAGAAGAAAGAAGAAAAGAGGAGCTGCAATTGCAAGTGGCCGTCCGTTTTCCTTTGCCATGGAAGGATATATTCTCTTGCAATGCTTTTCGATCGGAAAGTGCGCCTCGAGCTTCCATTCCCTCGCACCAAGCTACTAATATTGTTATGCACGGATTAAAAACATAATGGAATAGCAGCAACATCTCCAGCTTTTTTAAGACAAGTCTCCGGCTTTAATTTCTCGGGGAAAACATCAGCAGCAGTAGTCTCTATACGTATTGAGTTGGATACTATTCCTTTAAGTTTGATGAGACTACTCTAAAGAAGTTTGACTATGCTCTCTTTTTTTTTTGGAGAGAGAGGGGGCAGAGGTTAGGCTATGTATAAGTAGTGATGGCCAGATGGTCGGATTGGCTCGAGACACGATACTATTGACACAGTCTAAGTACGATACGATCTATACTATCAATAGGCCGTGCCTGCTTGGTACGAAGCTATGTGCCGTGTTTGGGCGCAACCCTGGCACGGTGGGCCGGCCCGGTACGACAAGAACAGTGCCAGCCCATCTGACCCGCGTGCGGAGTGTCCGAGGTGAGGCGGCGAGCCGACGAGGGAGGGAGGACCGGAGTCGAAGGAGGAAGCTAGCCGATGGGAAGCGAGGGGACATTAAATTCCAAACCATGGTAAAATCAAAGTGTCTGTGATATTAGCTCACCACATACGATTTTTAATACAACTGTCTCTCATATGACAACATATCACAGACGGTTCTTAATACAAACCGTCTGTGATATTAGCTCATCACAGACAATTTTTAGCGTATCTATTAATAGAGACGACCGCGCTGGTAAAACTGTCTGTGATTACCATTAACACTGACAGTTTTGAAAAATCGTCTGTAATGAGGCATCCAGTATTAGCCTTTTCGTAGTAGTAGGAGGAGAGGAGGAGGAGGGCGGGGCGGTGCCGGCGGCCGACGCGGAGCGAGGAGACAGCGGTGTCGCTCGGGACGGGAGGGAGGAGAAGGTGAGGCGGTGCGGCGGGCTCAGGGCGTACGGGCACAACGACGGGGACGAGAGGAGGAGGAGGGCAGGGCGGCGCCGGCGGTCGACACGGAGGGAGGAGACGGCGGCGCCGCTCGGGACAGGAGGGAGTGGGAGAAGAAGGTGAGACGGCTTGGGGAGGCGGATAGAGGGTAGCTGGTAGCTGGTAGAGTGAGGCGTGCCCGTGGGCCGCACCCGACTCATTTGGTCTATTTAACACATAACATTCAGATTTTTTAAAATTTCGACTATTTTTTACCATTTGGGGCTTTATAAATAGCAAAAAAAAAATCAACAAATTCTGAAATATTTTCTATAAATAGGCACCATAGCCCCCCTCATTCAGCACCCATCCATTCCTCAATCTCTCTTTCAATTTTTGTTGTGTAAATTTAAATTCGTTGTGGGATAATTTGGTAAAATTCAAATTTTATGCATATTTTTATTGTTATTATTTGTTATGTTAAGATGAAAATAATAATAACATTAGTTTCAATTTTACAGTTTTTGTTATGAAAAATTATGATATCTTCGCTCTCACTGAGTACGAAATTTCACTAGAGGATATTGCATCCATAGGGAGGCTGAAGTTGCCTCAAACCAACAGGAGGTTTTACCGGAAGGGCAAGGCGGAGTTTCGTCATCAGGCTCTACAGCAGCATCTTCGTTGGTGACTACAAAGCAAAGAGGTCAAGACTGTCTACATCTAGGCTTTTTGTACTTAAGGCACTGCCCTACGCATTGTTCATCCGTAGAGTTGTTTGTTATCACCAATTATCTTGGCTTTCTATACCTGAACAGTGGTGACACGGTGGTAAATGAATGCGATGAGTTTAGGAGGTAACAAGCCTCCGTTGATTTCTCTAATGACATCTCCAATAGTTAGAGATAACTTTATCTATAACATATACTACATTATTTTTAGATACAACATCTCCAATATATATTCTCTAGTACACTCTTCAATATTTATATTATATATTTTTCCTTCGAAACGGACCCACATGTTAACTAGAGTAGATTAATGTATTCTATCTTGTTTTTCGTTATCCTATTTTGTTTCGCGTGCATAGCAGTCTCTTTAGGAATAGACGATATGTGCTCTCTCCTCCTCCTCTCTCCACTACTACAAAACAGGCTATAGAAGACGCCTCATCACAGACGGTTCTTGAAAACCGTCTGTGATAAAGTAATCACAGACGGTTCCAAGACGAACCGTCTGTGGTATGTCACTATCACGAGGCGGTTCTAGAGAACCGTCGTGATATCTACATATCACGAGCGGTTCGTGTTTAGAACCGTCAGTGATTCATCCTGCACGGTTCTAACCACGAACCGTCTGCGTGATACCAAGAATATCGCTGCACGGTTCGTGGTTAGAACTGCTCAGGAAGCATCCTGACGGTTCGTATCACGAACCGCTGCAGGATAATGTCTCATCACGCAGCGGTTCTAACCACGAACCGTCAGTGATGAGGTTTTACCATGGTTTTCCACGACCTCGCCGCCTGGCCTCCTCTGCCGTGCGCCCGGCCTCCTCTACTTCGTCGGCCCGTCCTCCCCTGAGTTCGTCGCCTGCGGCCTCCTCCACCTTGCCCCGGCCTCATCGTCGCCGGCCTCCCATGACCTCGTCACCCCACCTCCCACGACCTCACTCTCTACTCCCCCTTTGCTCGTGATGTAGATTACTACTGTGATGTGTTAGTACTCTGTGAATTGTTTGAGTTGATGCTACTGTGATGTGGGTGATGCATGTCGTGTTGTTTTTAGTGCTCTGTGAATGGATTGAGTTGATGCTATTGTGATGCTTTGGCTATTGTGGGAAAGCTGGCGAAATTCGAAAATCAATATCAGATTCATTCGTGAGGCTCCATACGAAGTGAAAATCCGTTTTGTTTTTTTGCCCTAGAAAAACTATCACGACGGTTCTTTTTAGAACCGTCTGCGTGAAAATAGAATATCATGAGACGGTTCTATTCACGAACCGCCTGCGCGAAAATAGACTATCACGACGGTTCGAGAATAAAACCGTGCGTGATAATCTCTATTTTCGCAGCGGTTCGTGAATAGAATCGCTCGCGAAAATAGATTATCACGGCGGTTCTATTCACGAACCGTCTGTGATATCATTTTTCACAGACGGTTAAAAAACCGTCTGTGATGACCTCGTGTCATCACAGACACAAAAATTCAGACGGTTTAAAAACCGTCTGTGATGATGGTTTAGAACCGTCTGTGATGAGCTTTTCTGTAGTAGTAGCTCCTTCACGTAGAATTTTACTAACGTGGTATAGCTAAGAGACTATAATAAATATACTACTAGAGAGGCCTAAAAAAAGAAGAAGAAGAACATCGTAAAGCAATTTACAATGGTAAAAGAGGTAACTAACAACGATTTGGGTTCGATTTGATTCTCTGTTCCGTCGGCTTTGGAACCAGATATATATGCACATAATGATGAGGAACATAAATCTCTTTGATTATATTTAAGTTGCTTCTCATTTGGTCTCTGTGATTCCGTGACCCTCCCTCCTTTGGCAAGTTAATGAACAAAGTAAGTACCTGTTGTCTTGGTCACTACCAAGTGCATGCCAACCTTTCGAGCTGATCATTCTACCACAGCATCCTTCAAATGACGGACAGCACGGAGCTTCGGAAGCCGTGAAGGTACTGGAGTACTCCGTACGTGCCCCCAAACTCCAAGGTGACTAGGACGTACACATTTCCAAGCAACTGACCAATCAGTCAATTCAAGCAGCTGTCCTGCCCAGGGTAGCAAAATGCTTCAAATCCAATATCAAAGCAAACAAGAGAATTTTGCTGTAAAATTGCAGGCAGATTACTCTGAATCTAAAAAAACAAAACACCGTGCCTTTTTCACATTACTAGTATCTACCAATGCATGCGATCGAGCATGACAAGAGTTGCACTGTTCAACCGTCCCCATATATAAAGATCCAAGCCGATGCAGATGCAGGGGCAGATCCCGTATAGGATCATTGGCTCGGTGACCCTAATAAAATTCAGTAAACCCTATAGAAACTGATGAACATCACCATGATCTTCTCGCCTGGATCCGCCTCTTGAGGCAGATGGGGCTTTGGTAATCTTTTCCTCTTCTCCTTTTTCGATCGCCCGGGGACAAGGTAAAAGACCAGACGAGAGACCTGTGTGACGTGACACGGACAGCTAGATTCTGTTTCCTGATGTGTGTTAAGCTGTAAGAGGTCGTCCTCTCCTGCTTGATCCTTTGGAGTGAACTCTACTCACTGGGCCGGGTCACTCCTAGCCTCTTTCTCTTCTTCAATCATAGCTTTCTTCAGACGCAATGCAAAGTGGAAATTTTTTTGTCAGAAATAAATTCATATACTAGTATGCTCCGACATAGTACTGCGTATCAGTACACCCTTCATTTTCATCTACTCGACACTTTTGACCGGTGCATGTAAGTGATAAGATATAACAAAATACTCTGTAATAATATCTCTAGCACGTCAAACGGGATAGCAAAGTAATTGACATAGCTAGAAATGATAGGGATAATTTGGCAAAGTTTATCTAGAAAACCGGAGCACTGAACAGCACATGAGGCATGACAGTGATACAGGGCATGGAAACGAGGAGCAGTACTGCAACTCTGCAAGAGAAGAGAAGGCATTGCCAAGGCAGCACAAGGCTCTGAAAAATCTCATTGCCATTGCAGAGCTCATCCTTATAGCCATCTAGATCTTGTGCTGTTAATAAAATTAACGGGAGCAAATTACTCCACCAATCAATAGCCTATGCATGCATTAGCGGGTACATATGCAATGAAAATGACTAGAGGCGTCACTAGTACATTTTTCCTGGAGCACATGATGGAACGAGAAAGCCAAGCTCGGAATCGAATAAAAACATCACGTCAAACTCTTAAAAGTTTTTTTTGCACTGACCAGGGGCATAGGCTAGTACATTAGCGTTGTAAAGCAGCTCGACAGGTAAAAGGAAAAGAACAGAAAAGAGGCCTTCTCTGAGTTGGATACTACTCCTTTAAGTTTGATGATGATGCTTTGTGCTGGGTTCATTAGTAGAGAAGAATTAAAGAACCCATGGATTATCACAGAGACTATGTTTTGAGAGAGAGAGAGAATATCATGAGCTAGCTACCACTCTTACCGCGACACATTCGTATTATTCCAGTGATTTAATCGCAGGCTATATAGCGGTTTTCGCCCTTGGAACACTAAGCTATAGCACAGACACGCCATAGTGGTGATAGCGATCCGCTATAACGGTTAGCGGACAACGGAAATAGCACCCGCTATGCTTCATTTCGTAATTATTTAGGCTTATTGGCTATTATTTCATATGTTACTTGTATGGTTAGAGTTTTTAGCTAACTAAAATTTGTTTTTGATACAAAGAATTGAAAACAAGTATTTCATACGTTCAGATTCGAATTTAAATATGAAAACAGTTAAAAATTCAATAATGCCTTTAACCAAATAATTTTACTTGGAAATCTACCGAAGATAACTTTTTTCTTAGGATTGTCATTTGAGATCAAATATTTGGCATTTGAATTCTAGTTTAAATCGTAGAGACTTTACATTTTATATTCTATTTCTTGGAATGGGAATTTCTTTCTAGAGTTCCCAAAATATCAATTTATACATTGAATTTAACTTTTAAAAATGTGAAGCTTCATTTTTTTATTTATGCTAATAAATCAAGTAAAATGTTTTACATTTATGAAAACTATGTATTTATATTTTTATATTTTAGGTTTGACTTGACATTAAAGTGTTGTAAATTTGCGGACTTTTACTTGCATTTTGTCTGACTTTCTTGTAGTAAGTTTTTTTTTCCTATTCATATAGTATCTACATAACCTGGAAAACAATATAATTAGCATCTTTACGATAGTACTGCGATGTAGGGTAGCCTCCGCGATAGCTTCCGCTATTCGCTATAGGTAATCGCGATTTAAACCACTAGTATTACCTATGTATAGATGTTTTTAAAATTCTCAAAAAAAAATAGGAGATGTAGGTGAGAACATCATCTATAATCATGTTAAATTTCAATATCAGCGAAGAACAGTGAAAATCATTGTTTTATACAGAATTTGTCCTTTTTAGTATCTCTCAATTGCAAACGACACTACTATAGAAAAATCATCACAGACGGTTCGTAACAGTTATCAAAGATACCGAGCATCTGCTCCTTACAAGGCTTTTATAGCCTGAGTTCGGTAAAGAAAGATAAAAGACAAGAGCTGAAGAGTAACAGTAATTAAAAGATATTCCTCGTTGTCGCTCGGCAACTCCCATAGTATGCTTGTACACCGTTAGATCGCGGTCAGATGATTAGGGCCAATTAGCGTTTCGCCCCTGTTAAGTGAAGTCGTTGTCGCGCGGTAACTCCCGCCGTATGCTCGTACACCGTTAGATTGTGATCAGATGATCAGGATTAGTTGGCCTTTACGCCCCCAATAAGTGAAGTCGGTTTCGTGCAATAACTCCCGCCGTATAGTCGTACACCGTTAGATCTTTATAAGAGTTTCATGTTTCCATCTCAATCACACACTCAAATACCGATTCAGAAATATATATTAGGAGTTGGATTTCTTACAAAAATGAGCCTTACTTATAGAGGTCCGAACAACGGCATCAACCAATTTAGGGAGTAAATGGGCCGAAAGAGTGGGGCCAGCCCAAATCCTGGCCCAGCACTAATGACCACCCTGGAATTGGGCTGGACCACATCCGCGTCGTGTCCATCGGCGGCGCACGGCCGCCGCCGCCATCGACGGCGAGTCAGCGATGCAGGGCCGCTTGGACACTCCCTCTCCTCAAGAAAGGTTTCGTTGCCCTCTGGCGTGGGTTCTTCTATTCGATTCGATTGATGGGTCCACTGGTCAGAGACGTCTCCAGGGCGCGGTCAGGTCCCATTCATCGACCGCGTTTTTTCCCCTTCGGCTTTCACCCCTTGTTTTGAAGGCAAACTTCCTTTTTTCCCTTCTTTAATAAGTGCGGCTTATCAACAAATATCGAGCTGGGCGAATTCTTGTTCGATCGATGGTTAATATGCTATTCTTCGCCGCATTTGTTGATCAGAATGGATCTCTTAGTGTGGATACAATGTCTAAGGTCGATGCTGATTTGTACTCTCTGATTCAGATGCTGACATGCCAAGAGAGATTTTCTTCAGTGCAGATCCCCTAGCTGATGCTGACATTATGCTGTCAGGATTCTCCACAAACTACTCGTCTTTGTAAGTGCCAATTCATAATTACCAAGTATGTATGTTTTTTTAAGATAGAACAGTACGAAAGAATCCTACTGTGTGAATTTTTTAAAACAAAAGAGTTAACAAATACAAGCAAAAAAGAGAAGGATATACAAGCATTTCCTAAAAACAAACAATCTATTAATTATTACATGATGCTAGCTATTTATTTTGTCTGCAACCAGAACTGTAGCCACTGGTATAGATCTCGATTTGACCAGCACTACTGTGACAGTACTGCTGATTTATCTGCAAGAGGCCATTTCTCGTTGGGTTGTGCTGGTCCTTGAGATTGCAGATTGCCAGTACCAAGGAATCGGTCAGGATCTTGTTCCTAGAGAACCAGCAGGTCAGATCTCCCTTTAGTCTCTCCCCTTGGACTATGTTCTTGAGCACTTGGGCTGGACTCTGACTCACGGCTAACAGTTGGATGGGCAGTCCAGGTCGATCAGCCCAGCTCAGCCAACGCCAGTGTGCAGTCCAGTAGTACTGCACACGAGTCCTGAGGGGTAGGACTCTGTATTTACTGGACTCTTATACTGCTTAATGCTTATAGCTACTCTTAAATATTTCCAGGTGTAGGCTCCATGGTTAGGCAGCATTTTTACCGAGTGTACCGATCATTTACCAAGCCCCACTAGCACTAGGCCTGTCTGTGGGCCTTTACCTGCAAGCTTTTTCACCATATCTCTTTGCCTTGTTTTTCCACATCATGAAGCTCTCGTATTACTGAGTTTTTGCACCAGTTGTGTTGGTAACTTTTGTACTGAAAACCTTGGTTTAACTCAATCTAGTGGGTTCTTTTTTTTTGGGGGGGAAGCAGGAGCTCTGCCATTCAATTAAATTAAAGGAGACCGAAAAGCAATATGTACAGGGATGAGCCACTAGGCTCGGCTAGACTACCTTTTGGGTACAAGAATTAGGACAACTAAGAGGAGCTACCGGGGTCTTCCTTTGTTATCGCCGCTATCTCCTGCGGTGTGGCCAGCTTGTGTTGGAATGTTCTATTAATTATATATGATGCAACTTAACCAGATATGATTTCCCTTGTGCTGTTCTGCACAGGGAGCAAGGCACCCCGCTCTTCAGAAAACTAAAATCCTCCAATTTGACTCGCAAGGATCGAATACACATGAACCCTCGTTTCTGAACGAGGAGATATTATGATATTTAGAGCCACTGAATTTGTTGGGGGAATCAGAATATTTCAGGTAGAACTTGGATTGTTTGTAAAGCAATGGTGAGTAGTAATGTCTAGTGCCACTGAAAGAGATTTTGTCTTGCATCTGATATTTTTTGAAGTCCCCTCTCTTTCATGAAAAACTAGTGCTGCCTTGGCCCCAAAGTTCTGCAAGCTAGATAGCTTTGTTGATTTTGGTGTTTGTGCTCCTCACTTTTATTCACCACAAAGATTAAGACTACTGAATAGCTGTGGTAACTAACTACTCCACAAAGGGTGGAATTATTCCGAGGAAAGCTAGGTTGAGCCCAACTTTGCTGAGCACTGCCGGTGGCTTTAGATCTCTCTCATGCATGTGTCTGTCAATTCTCACTTTGATTCTCCAACCCCCATAGTCGTTCCTTCAATGCTTTAACCCTCCTCATTTGCTTGTGGGGGCCTCTAGTGTAGATCTTGATCTTCCTTCCCTGTGAGGTGCACATCCACATATGTGAACAGATAGATGTACAGATATTAAGGCCCTTGTAACATCTGTCATCGTAATCTTCAGGTCCATGTACTAAGAGTGCTAGTACTTATGCTTTGTTTAGCGATGCTTTTCTTCTCTTGATATGGAGTACAAGTATCGACGCATTGGCTCGAGAGATCAATAATTGCGGAGCAGGTTTCTAAGATAATGCAAGTCAAGCGTGCAACTATTGGAACAACAGTTGTATGCTTGATGAGTATGACAATTGACAGCCAATAGAGATCACAATGCACGAGTGCGGTCTAGAGCTTGTTCCACAACTTCTGCTTGATTACGCTTGGATGGAGCGGGGCCTCTACTAGTCTTATGTTCTGTGACAATAAAATTACGATCATCAAACCAACCGTATGGCACCCATTTCTATTTTATTTTATTTCTATTTTATTTTTAAAAAATGATCATCAAATGTTTAAACCCGAATAGCAAAAGTCCCCCGTTTTCTGATAAATATATTCACTTCTTTGCAAGGGGTTCTTATTCTTCAGCTCCCCCTGTTTCCACCCTTCATTGATTTCTGTTCCATTTACTCCGTACGTTTGATGTTGCCAAGATGCTTGGACCTCAGTGTAGACAGTTGTTATCATCCCTGTGGTTGGGAGGTCTGGAGAAATCTTCCACGCAATTGAATCTAATTAGTGGCCTCTCTGTCACTCTTATGGAATAGCAACGCTCTTTAGCAAGCAATTCCCATTCTAAAAGGCATATCTGCTTCCTAGCTAAATTCAAAGTACTAAAAAGGCTTATTTTTCGCTCAAGGTTATGGTTGCTTCTGAATTTATATAGATGGGTGACCTCCAACCCATCTCCGATGGATCACGAGAGCGCATTATGCAACTATCAACTGGCCGTGGGAGTTGGATCGGCTACGATCAATACTCACAGATGAAATAAAACTAATCAACTAATAATAGTACTAGTACTGTCTTCTTTGCCAGGTCCACACTATGTCACAGCTATGTCATGGGATTTCATGGAAACCACCTAACAGAAAAGATGCAGCAGTGTCGTCCCGGGTGCTGATGGTAAATTCTAGGTTGGTCCCATCAAGTGAACCAGACGAAATGTCTAGGATTTTAGTATAGACCTACCAAATTTGTCGATTTGTTGTGAACATGTAAAAATGTTCTAGAGTTTGGTTTCCCAGAAAACCCATAACTCCATAAGGTGAAAACCACGTGACCTATCAAAGAAATTGCACATTGCTAGCAAATGTCAGCGGCCAGTATCAGCTCGATATCTACAACATGGTGAGCTTACTGTGGTAAGTAAAAAAAAAACTAGCTCTACTGTGGTAAGTTGGTGACCTTTTTCTGGTCTTGCAAAGTTGAAAGCTGGAAATAGCTAATGCCTTTTTTTCCTGATCCTGAGCTGAGATAGTGCAAGGTTACTACTATCTGACAGTGCATCAGATTTGTGAGCTGAGGTTGCATGTGTGGTTGGTTAGTTGGCTTGTCCTTGGCAGAGACTTTACTGGGGAGCAAAAAGGAAAGGAAGGGGAGGCCGGGGGAAACGGGAATCAAATCTGACTGATGAGGTAAGACAAGAGCCACTGGGAATCAAATCTGATTGATGAGGTAAGACAAGAGCCACTGGGAATCAAATCTGAAAATCATCCTGCCTGTTGTTTCACTCACTCACTCATGCTTCTGAATGGGAATGGATTGTTTGCTCGAGTTTTGGGAGGTGGGATTGAGAGGATGGAGAGAAGAAGGGAGCAAGAGGACGTGGTGGTGGTGCTTTGAGATGCGGTCATCCTCCGAAAAGGAAACGAGACTGGGACACTGTGGCGGGACCAATGCAGAGGAGATGGCGAACGAGTCGCTCGCCTCTAGCTCTAGGGCTCGTAAATCTCTCGTCCCGTTTGATGCCGGTACGGTACGGGGAGGGAGGGAGGGAGGGAGATGAACGCTGATGACTCGTGGGATGGGCAGATCAGACGCCAAGAAACCGAGCAGTCCAATGCAAGTAGTCTGCGTCACTGTATCCTTCCTCCCGTAGTGTTTGGAGTATTTAATTCCTCTGCATAGCAGCATACAATGGTGTGGGTACGTGTTCATCTAACACCTTCTCTTGGAGCAAACACGGGTGGTTTGAGACTTGAGAGGCTGCAGCGACCCGAGGAGAAGGAGGAGGGGAGGGGGACGGAGGCTATTGGCGGCGACAGGCGAGCATCCGCAGATAGATAAATACTCCTGTCCATATCATTCATTCATGCAGCCGGTCGGAATTAATAATGGCGGCGCGACGCGATGGACGGTAGATACTCCGATCCGAGGTGGTGGAGAAGGGTGCCGTGCCGCTGTGGTGGTGGTGGTGGTGGTGGTGGTGGATGGGCGCGTGAATTCGGGCGGGGTTCTTGCGCTGCCTGCCGCCTTGGTATCATTGCTCGAGCGATCAGCAAGCGGATCTCATCAGACTGTAAGCCCCACAGGTTAGGTTAGGTTAGGTTAGGTTAGGGTCGATCGAGAAGCACTACCCACTGCATTCCAATGCCATGCCCATGGCCATGCCACCGGTAGATCGATCGACGCTGCATCTCCGCTCCGGCCGGATTGGGGGAGCTCAACGACGACCCCTTTACGACTGACGAAGGTGTCGGGGTCTCGGGAGAGGGCACGCGACGCGCTACCCGTCATCGCAGAGAGCCACGAGGAGTTTTGTCTGGCTGGATTCGTTCCCGTGCGCAGACCGCGAGCCAAAGCGTTGGATCACCCATGTGGGCCCCACCTGCCAGCGAGCATCGCGCGCCTGCTTCTGCACGCACGGATCCACCGACCGCTCAACATGGCCTCCTCTCCTCATCTCGGCTGTTCCGCGAAAACAAACCACGTCACCATTAACTTGCACCACCAGCCAGCCAATCGAGTCGCTGGCAACGAGGGCCCACCGGCTCTTCGCCTCTTGCCATTGATGAACCAGCGCACACTGCTAGCTCAGCTCGCTCCACTCTCTCTCTCTCTCTCTCTCTCTCTCTCCTCCTGAAAAGTTTACGAATCTTAAAATAAATTTATTAATATTAGGTGAGGTAAATATGCATAACCTAAAAAATAAATTAAATCAATATTTGCATCTACCTAATATCCAAATCTATATTTAATATTTAATTTGATTTCTTTATATATACAGTTACAAATTCGTAAACATATAATATTAATTGCTTTACTTTAAGATTCACTGGCTTTTTTTACAGAGGTTCTACCCTTTTTTTTTCCAAAATAGATCCTAATCGTACTGTAATGAACTTTTTTATTAATCAACGCTTTTTTTAAAAAAATTATTTTAAAGTTAACCCTTGCGGACTTAATTTCTAATTTTAACCCCTTTAGTCACGCCACCACTTGTGACGTGACAAAAACAACATAGTCACACCATATGATAAATTCGCTAAAATAGTACTTTTTATCACGTCACTACTAGTGGTGTGACCAAACAACACTGTCATATTAAGAATTGTAAATAAAGTTCGCGGGAGGTTAACTTTAAAATAAAATTGAAAAAAAATAATTAATTAATAATAAAATTCTACCGTGATCGATGATACATGGACCGCCAATAGCAATAATAGGCCATACATGTATGTCTAAAGAATCTGGCCAGTCATGCATCTCTCGTTCTCAGTCAGTCTCGCAATAAAGAAGAGCAATAATAACGATGTTGTGCCGCCTGGACCTGGAAGGAAGTACGTAGCCGAATCAAATGTTTCCATTGGTTGGTTGAAAAAGCCATTCATTCGTTCTCGATCGATAATATTGGTGTAGGTTGGATTCAACTATAGCTAGATTTCCTTTCCCCGTTGTGCGACATAATGCTATATGGAGTACACAACTAGTCTATATTAGCATTTGGAATGAGCCGGTCGAAATGCCGGCCACCGGCAGCAAAGGTCGTCGGCCGCTGAGAAGAACTCCACTGACGAAGGAATGCTCCACGTACGTACGATCCTCGCCAAAAAAAAAAAGAAACATGCGTACGTCCTTCCCATTCGGTCCACCCATGCAGCCTCTACCGGCAGCCATGAGGAATCTTTGGACCAGTAGCATCCAAACCGGTGATCAGTGAGTTAATGGCGCCATTGACTCTGCAGTCAATCTGTGCCGGCCCGGAGCTGTTACTGGTTGCTACGTTCATTTCCATCGGCCGGCGATAAAATAAGCTAAGGAAAGCTACCATACCACCACTCCGCAATCAATCTGTGCCGGCTCGGAGCTGTTACTGGCTGCTACATACATTTCCATCGGCCGACCATAAAATAAGCCAAGGAAAGCTGCCATACCACCGCTCATCCCAAACAGATATTTCCTCTTATTCCATATATATATATATATATATATATATATATATATATATATTGGACATTGACACTCTTCGAGATGATAATTTGACAACTAATTTTTTTACCATCACTCATCTGTGCTAGTGTTAGCGTGGGGCTCGAGTCCTGGAACCCCTTTGCTTTGCTGCTCCTACTGGCTTCTTGCCTTTGCCTTTGCCTTTGCCTGTCACTTGTCCCCTTTCTTTACACGTATCTCGATGACTAGACGATCCTCGTACTCACGGCGCGTGCGAGTGTGCAACAATCGAATCACAGTGTACTGTGTTCTACGTGACATGCATCAATCCGGGTCCGGCCGAGCGGCACACGTACGTCTCCGTCCCTGTCGAGTTGGATCGAATCGACCGACGCGTCCGAATCTCGGATCCAGAATCGACGCAGCTTTTCACTGCCTTGCTTGATTTCCAGATGCAGCGGCAGAACAGAGAGGCCTGCTCGCCATGCAAGCTGCCGGTTTATGGATCTGGCACAGCCAAGTTCAACCGTGCCGATCTATGCATGGGTGAGACCTGACTTAGAGATTGGATCGATCGGTGAGACCCAAACAGTCGTGGTGGTTACTGCTTAATTACAGGCAGGTCGATCGGCCATTAAACCTGCTTGCACGCGCTCCTCCTGCTTCGCAGATCTTGTGTATACAGCAGCACTGAGATCTGACTTGATGCGACTATAATTATAAGCATTGCGGATACTTGATGCGACTTTAATTATAAGTATTGTGGACTTACACAGGCACGTGGTTTGGTGAATAATTGACATCGTTGTTAATGAGTTTAAAGATTGAACTTTTAGTTCTGCAAATATCGCCGGTTTGCTATCAAATTGTAGGTAGATCTGTTCAAACACCAGATCGGGTTTGAAAAGGCTGGTCTCAAACGGGCAGGCCCGAGCCCAGCCAGCCTGGTCTGAAATTTGATTTTTATTTATTTAAATATATTTATTTAATTCTTTTTGGAATAAAAAAGTGATATTTAATTCATTTTCAAAATTAAAAAATAGATTTTCATTTTTGAAATTACTTTCTTCGGGCTTTCAGCCCAAAAATGCAATCCCAAGCCCGGCCCGGACAGGGTTGGGCTAGAGCAGGGTCGTCAGTGAACAGGTCTAGATCTAGGCTGTCTGACCGGCCCTGTGTGGAGGTCAGACCGACGGTGCAACCTTTGGGGAAATGGACACAAAACACTTATGTGGGAGTGGTTGGGAGATGTGTTTGCACCAGATGACATTGAAAATAGAGATGGGGTGCGAAACTAGTAGATATTAACCGAAAAGTTCAAATAGGGGTGTTTTATGAAAATAGGAAGCAATTTGACCAGCCATGGCGAATTCAGCATAGTGAGGTGCAATGATGGTGGGGATTTGACTCAGAGTCACGGAATTGGTGCATATGTATTGCATAATGCATATTTTGGCTAACGTGAGACAAGTTACGAAGAACTTATGTCAAGAATCGATTTTAAGGTTCTTCTGTTTTAGAAGTTTTTGTCTTAGTCTTTTGTTGTGATCTACCTTACCATGACTTGTGAAATCGATCTAATATCATCTTGACCACCTTTCATCTACGAGCAAGTTTTTAGATCAAAGTTAGGTTTTCACCGGTTTTGTGCCTTCTCGCCTTCAATAAAAAAAATCAATGGAATCTTGGCTATGATTGTGTCGACTTTCGATCGGAATATGTTCTTGACCTTCTTGTTGAGCTATATGTGAAACATCAAGTGATTTGGACATCTAGATCAAAAGTTATGTCATTTTGTGAACTCTTCGTCACGATGTTTTTCTATCAGCAGGGGGTGCTTTGCTTGGTGTCAGACCGGTCGAGTGGTTTTGAAGTTTAATTTTCATGGTTTCAGCTCAAATCTTCCACTATAAGTTTGAGACGTTGATCTTCGTAGCTTCACGTAGCTATTGAAGTGGAAAAAGCTAGACATCAGAGGTAAAAAAGTGAACTCCAATTATCCCCGGCTCTGGTCGCTGTTTCGGTCTAGAATTAATGGGAGATACATGCATGGATTGATGTCGTGATAGGACATGTATATGCATCACACTTAGCCTGCAGTGCAGTGCAGTGCAGTGCATACAAATCTTCCCTTGGCATCGTGGGTGCGCGAGCGAGGCGCGCACGATGCCGAATTGCCGACCCATCCAATTCCATCGTCGGCACGGCTTAATTTGCCGGCCGGAGCACGAGCATTATTGGCTCCATTATGCTATTTGTGCATAGGCACCTTTCGTGGCGCACATTCATCAGTTGTTGCTGGTGACTGACTAGCCAGTGAATGGCACTACTCCATTGCAACTCCTTTCGGCCGGCAGTAGAGTGGCACCTGCAACATTAATTGGTCGCAAGCAATTCAACGTACGTGAAGCTAGGTTGTCGTCGGCTTAGTTCGTGCTCCAATAAGTTTCTGTACATGTTTTTCTCCCTCACTAATGGAGCCGTGTGGCCTAAAACATCCTGGCTACTACTACTATCCATTCGAAACGACTCGAGCATGTCTTCCGCCGAGAGGAGCCAGGGATCCAGCGCTACACTCTTTAACTGTTACTCACATTGCTGCAAACTTGCAATTGTGAAAGGAAGAGAGGAGGCAATATAATAGGCAGCGGCAGCTGGCAACCTGGCATCATACGTTCTATCGTGGTCTTAATCAGTGGCACGTGGTCTACCACTGCATTTCACACGGTAGAAATACTCTATTTTCAATTTTGTTTGTAAGAACTGTTTTTTTTTTTTTGCTATTTCGCTTAAAAAAACATATCACTTTAGCCGAAAACTCCATTCTTGATGCTGCACCTTGCCTCCTCCTCTTGTCCCTTGATTGGTTATTTCTGTCTTTCCATTTCTTTGATGGCCGGTGGATGCGTGGACGGTAGTGGTAACCTGTCAATTGGTTTGGCTGAAAGCTTGGGTGGATGCACTAACAACCGACCGGGTTAGCTAGCTATCTATCTGTTCGTAAACGCGATTGTTGTTGTTGTTATTATTGTTGGAGTTGGAGTGGAATTATTTTATCATTTTATGTCAGACAGTGGGGGTTAATTAGTAGGTGGTGGTACTGGTTTCGAGCTCGGAGCACCGCACCGCACCGCACCGGATCGATTAAGAAAAGAGAGGCCTACACGAGAGATTGCTCGCCGTGCATCTAGGACGTTTGACTACTATTTCGCTTCCGGGAAAGCATATGCTTGCTTGTCCTTTTACTATTGGTAAAAAATATATATATCCACGAAGCAATGTTGTAAATCTAGAGATATGTCGAATATAAGCACACGTTTGATTACTACGATGAAACTGAAGGAAGTTGAATTGTCTGATGCGAAAATCGTTCGCTACAATTAATTACAGGCCAAAAATACCAAGGCCGTCATTAGATGTGTGAATTTCTGCTAAAAATATAGCGAAAAAAATGCCCCACTAATCTCTTATTTTCGAACCGAAGATGTACCACTACTAGTAACAGTATCTTGACCAAATAAGCGAGGAGCTATTTGAGCGTACTAGTAATTCCCCTTTGTTTCTTTGCAAAACTCGAGAGAAAGACACGTCAAGAGGATTTAGAGGGATGCTTAATATAAAAAATTGATTTTTTTGCTATATAGGATAGATAAAGTGTTTATTTTGTAGCATCGATATTTGATTAGACATCGGTGCTTAAAAAATACTTATGTATGTAACTATATAATTAATAGGTAATACAATCATCTAAGTATCTGCAAAACAAATGTTTGTATCGGAGAAAACAACTTATATATAAGTGTTTGAAGACGTAGCTATAACACTTGTATAGCTATAACACTCGTATGTAAATATCTCGTATGTACATACTACAAAAGACGTCTCGGAGAAGAGAAGGGAAGGTCAGCGTCCACGGAACGCGGCTATGCGATCGGCATCCGGCCGGGGTTGCCCCTTGCGTCGAGGCCACGGGGAAGAGGAGGTGAATGGAATGCGACAGATGGCAGTGCAAACGCAGCGCTTTTGAGGTGCATGTGCCTTCCTCTCTCTCTCTCTCTCTCTTTGACGTAGATGTGCCTTCCTCCTCTCACGGGAATCCAATACTACGACTCGCGTCGCTTGGAACAGATGCTCCCCGGCTGGCTCCGACGTTTCTGAATTCTTCTGCCAAAACCTATCGTGCAACGTCTCTTTCTCTCCGTCCGTCCGTCCGTCCGTTCGTCTTGAATGAATGGATGAATAGTAACGCCTCATTGGCAACGCATGTCTCCGTGTGCTGCTGCCGTGTAATTTCCATCGATCTGGCGGTTTACTGCTGCGTAGACTGCTCATCTCCGTTGCTCCCATTAATTAGCCGGCCCGGCCCTGCAAAGTACTAGCTCGGATTTTCCAATGCTGAAGTTAGCACGGTTAGAAAAGTGTAGCATTGATCGCAAAAAAAAAGTGTGGCATTATCGCAAAAAAGAAAAGTGTAGCGTGGCTGTACGTGTCACGGGTTGCAAGCGTGCACCTACAATAATATATACTCACAATTCTTGGAGAAGAGGGGGGCATAATAAGCAGGAGGAAATGTAAAGGAACAACTATTCTGCGCATTTAATCATGGTGGTACATATTGATTAGTATTGGTCGATCTTGACGTTGGAAGCATGTTTTTACTTGAGCAAAAGACCAATACAACGAAAGTTGCATGTGTATTAGTTTTTTTCTTCTCTTTTCCAGAATGTATTTCAGCCAGGACTGTCCTGGAATTACAGGAATAATCATATCCAAATTTTTTTGCAATAATATCACCCTGCCGCTCGGTCATCGTGCGGCAGACCCACGTTGCCTCCTACTGCACAGCCATCGCGTGGTGGCGCTACCACACGACCGCTGTGCGGTGGCCCTCCTACGCCCGCCATGTGTTCCAGAATTAGGGTTTAGGCCGAAATTAGTGTTTAAGCCGATTAGGCTTTCAACACTATTTGTAAGAATTTTAAAATATATTAAATGAGTTCAAAAATTTATAAAATTTTCTGTGAAGCCTCCCAACACGGTGTACTTACTTGTGTAAATTTTTCACAATTTTATTCGTTCAGAATTTTTCTCACAATTTCATATAATTGTATTGTTTGTATGAATTTGTAAATGTGGAAAATGAGCTCGAAAAATCATAAACTTTATTTTCAAGGCACCTCACGTAGTGAACTTGATTGTGTAATGGTTTGATAACTTTATATGTTTTCTGAAATTATCTAAAAAAACTAAGATATAGGTCGCGGAAATTTGGATTTTAGGTGTCGGAAATTAGAGTTTCATGATTTCATGTGACTTGGAATGTATGGGAAAAAAGCTGCATTGTAACTCCATTGGAGATGTTGATAGACAATATGGTGCAAGAGTGCACACATAACAACTAAAATACTCTTACAAATATAGCAAAACAAAATATGAATATAAATATACCAAAACATAATCGCATAACACAGGATACAATATGGCTCACTCGTCTGAGCCACTACTATCTGCTCGTTGCGGCTGCCTCCGCATGTGCCTAGATGTTTTGGTCGAGCATGTCTCGTGCGATACGTGAGCCGGTCCGGAGAGCGCGTGTCGGATCAGAGGGGGTACGGAGACTGTTGAGTATGTTGAGTAGGCGGAGGTGCACCAGTAGGCTGAGTCTGGTCCAGCGGAGTCTCGTAAGTGTACATGTTGCCCTGATGAGGCATGCCAAGCTGGGGGCCACCTCCGAAGAATTCATGAACGGCGGACTCTATAAATTCACTCCCGGGTTGTCCGCACCCAATGTATGATGCATCCAACTCCGGTTGTGCGGATGAGCTTTAACCTTGGACGTACGATGTGTCAGCCAACCCGAAGGAGCTCTATCCTGCGTACGCTCCAAACCCCTACCATGGTGCAAACCCTGACAGCGTGTACTGATCCCTGGTCGGAGTTGGTAGGCCCGTATTATCATCATTAGTCGACGTGAACTGGCCGTCACCCCACGGTCAACTGAAGGCTGCAAGACAAAACGATGTTAGTACAGATAAACACTCCGAATGTAAACTGAGAATCTCGTATCTCTCGGATGTGCAGTGCAGATGACCGAGGAGGAGTGTTAGTCTGTGTACCGAACACGGACGGTAGATGTGATTCATCCCAACAGACCTGCGGTGGGAGAACGACATGATGTTAGCGGAACGTAAGGTATAACCAATAAACATAATGTAGATTTATACATAACTTACCTCCCCGCCGATCTGGCCAGCGGATGACCGAGGGAAATGCTACGACATCGGCCGGAATCGCTAGGTCGTGGTGACCTAACGGATGAGCACGAACCCCCCTACTTGGTGTCCGATGCGCAGGATGTCGTCTGTCGAACGACCGCAGATCAAGTTTTTTATTATCTTCTTCGAATCCACAAAGATGTACTTCAAATTTTTTAGCATCCCCGCCGGTTTTGTGTTTGGCTTGAGGATGGCGGACTCCGATGCGTTTGCGATGTGTTGCGTCCGCTCCAACTGTAGTGACAAATATAACAAGTTCATTAACAAAAAGTACAAATACCATCAATGAAATAACCAGAGTTTGTAAGTGTTTTATGGCGTCGTCACGCCACAAAGCGCTGTGACGATCGAACGAGCAGTGGAGGTTCTACTGGTGCATGACCTGCTCGGGTGCTCCGGTTGAGGAATGATGAGTCTTACGCGCGTTCGTGGCACGCACCACTCTATGTAGTCACTGTACATCCAAACATCGTACGGACGCTGCTCATGCAAGACATCCAAGTGTGCCCTCTCCGTTCATGCTGTAGTTCACTCGTCCTGGACTGGTCACCAGTCCTGAATATGCCCACCCGCCCTCGATCGCCTGCATTTCCAGAATGATTGATGTTAGAAAAGAAGACGTAAGAAGTGTCAACATTACTTTGATGAAATTTGACTCACAGGTGTACGGCTCGTGGCAGGAGCCTACCGTTCAGGGGGGCACGACCTGGTGCACACCAAACTATCGTATTACGCGCGTAAGGCTCCACCATATGTACGAACACAAGGTGGCAGGTCGCCATCCATAGTCGTGTGTGTTGGATGCTTAGCACGGATAGCTATCGTACACTGCGGTGCTATCGTGTGTACGAACTCTAGATACCATGGAGTCCATATGATGTCTCTTTCGTGCAATGGCTCAAACTCATTGTGGAACAACGAGTAACACCTCGTCTGTCTGTCCTCGGCCCAGCTTAGACGACTAGCAGTCTACCGTAAGCCCATGGTGGACCCATCTATCTGGTCGTCCGGAAAAGCGTATGGGTGCACCGCTCTCTCGATGGATGGTCGCTCAACAGGGAAGTACTCCCAACTTCACAGCTGTAGGAGCACGTAGCAGACGACCAGATTGGGGGTACCCCCGGTATATGGCACAAAGGACGATTGATCCCCAGCTATACTAAGGCATTAGCCCAGCCGCAGCATCAACCAAAGACTCGGCGACACGGATGAAGCTATGGTAGCACCAATCGACATGTGTGGTTAGAAAGAGGACCCAACCAAAGTACTGAAGAAGGTAAACAACGAGGTGCGTTCTAACGACCTCGTCATGTGCACTCTGCGGGCAAGGACTGAACTTCCTCAGCCATGTCCGGGGGACACCACGTACATGCTCCAGGATAGGTACACCGAACCGCTGCTGTAGCATGGCCTTCCAGTCCACCGGCGGATGGACCGAAACAAGTGGCTCACCCCGGATCGGGAGACCGATCAAGAATGAGACATCCTGCAGAGTGACCGTCATCTCACCCTACCGAAAGTGGAAGGTGTGTATCTCGGGTCTCCACCTGTCGACAAGTACGGATAGCAGACTGGCGTCTAGGGTGAACCGACGTCCGACAGACACCAGCCTCACAAGGGGCAACAAGCATGTGTTCTCAGAGGATTGGGACGTAGCGATTGTCTAGCTCCCAGTAGTCCCTCTCCGCCTGAAGCGGAGGGCGAAGGGCCATCCGTGTCACCTGTAATCCACAGCTTGCACCGGTAGTCCTGATCGTAGAAGTGTTCCGGAAGCGCCAGTAGAGACATGGCTCGCAACAAATGAAATAGATAAAATATTAGTGAGAAGATGGATAATGACCATAAAATACTGTAAATTAAAAATTACGACGAAACTAACACTACAAATTAATATACACTAATTTAGCAGTATAAATTTAAGTACGACTATTTAAACATGATTAAATTAATTAGAGCTAACTGATTACCGTGGATGAACCTGTGCTACGTACTGACAATAAAAAAGCATGCACATATTGTTCCATCATGTGCATTGGGGGATTGCAGTGCCGTTGGCTTAACATAGCAATGAAGCACTGAGTTAGTCATGTAATATCCCATTTAACACACACACACAAAGATATCCTAAGAGTTCTTGGATTAGATAACAAACCCAACGACTAATAAAGTTCAAATGCGGCTAATTAAATGCGACTAATAAAGTCAAACAGATTTTCCTACAAAAATTTCAGAACGCCTATAACAAGTGCGCTGAAAATTACAACTACTTAAATACGCAATTAATAAAGAACTTACTTCTAGTGACGGCGGTTAATAACGCTAAAATATCCTCAAAATATAATCAACACAACAAGAGAGAGAGCAAGTGAATGCGAAATGAAATCGCGCTCGCTCGCTCTCCAATTTATAACCGCTACGGGAGGGAACCCTGCGCGAGCTAATTGAAATTCACATACAACGATGTGATGGAATTGAAAGGAGGAGAGGACAGACAATGGAATTAGTGGAGGCCTGGGACTTTAGAGCTGCTTCGAACGATTGGTGGAATCCACGATTATTTTTTTCGGTTTTTTATTTATCCTGGAAACCGGACTAGACACGTGGTAGGAGAGGGAGAGAGGGCCGTGCGGATGTGGCACAGGGGAGGGCACGTGCTGGCCATGGAAAGGGTGGAAGGGAGGGCCACCGCAAGGCGGCCATGCGGTAGCGTCACCATACGGTGGTCGTGCGGCAGGAGGCGACATAACGGACGGAAAGAGTCTGCTGCACGATACGATACAGTGGGACGCTATTTTTGAAAAAAAATAATCAGGCCCGGTTCCTTTGGACAGGAGGCGAAAAAAACACCAATACGATAAAAAAAAATTATCCTGTACGACGTGAGAACGACCCCGGTTAGATGCTCTGCTCGTCTACAACTAGTGGGCACCTGCTGACCTGCATGTGAATTGAGCACTTTAACGTTCATTCATTCATGCTCCCAGATAATACAGAGTGACACATGAAGAGACTATATAAAATACTAGTCGAGCGCCGTTGCATTACAATGCATATTCAAATAAATGATAACAAATATAATAAACTCTTAAAAACAAAATAAACTGAGTTTCCGTATATACGTACGTTGGTTGCTTGTGAATTGGCATCCCAGCATTGGCTGGTCAGTCTCAACACATTCTTTATTCCCCAACTGAAATTAAAGATTGTCACGTAGATGAATTGGCGCATGATATTGGCAGGATTAAGAAGAAAGAACAGCAACATAAAAAAAAAAGCATAAACTTTGAGGTTCGAATATTCATTTCCAGCCTGCGTTTTTTAGGTGTGTGCTTAAGGAGACGAACTCGTACTTATTTGGTGGTGTGTATATGTGTTTTCCTTGTAATCGGAAAAATATATAGAACTTATCAAAAAAAAAATATGCACATCAGTGTGTTACTGGTATGTATTATGATTCTGGCTGTGTTTGCATAAAAGGAAGAAAAAAAACAATGTGATTGCAAGCGTCATTCATCGTAACCCATAGCTATTGCCGCTGATTTTAGGATGAATCAAGGCAGCTGGGGTGCGCAGCATGAATCAATAATAGCTGGTAAGTGGTAACGACTTTTTTTAGTAGAAAAGGCCTTGGGCAATTTGCCAACATATCTACTTAAAACAATAAAGATATAATGGGTTAAAAATCTGAGAATATTCATAAACTCTTTCCTACGGCGTGTAGGTTTTGTACATCCTCTGATATTTTTTTACCTGTACATCTACATTTTGGAGGTTACAAATCACTTTGCATATCTTCTGGATAATTCAGTAGGGAACTTTGGATACTTCACCCACTCGTCACCATTTACATAAAAGATTTAGATTTGCTTACAGAAGGAAATCATCAAATAGTCCCCATGACATAATCAGATAGGCCACCACCAAACCTGCCTACCGTTTTAAAAAGTGCTTTTGCCCCCAGGAATTTTTTCCTCCAAGAATTAGTACGTTATTATCTTGCTTACCACCATGGAAAAACAGATGCATTAAAAAGGAAAACGAATTCTACTGATATGAATCGACAAATTAATGTCTTAGTCTAATGTAGGAAAAATCTTGAAAAAAAGGCCAATGTGCGAACATGATGTCGAATACAGTAAATTCAGAAAGACTTAAATGCAGCAAATCCTATTCTATTCGCATCACATGAAAAAGCAGTAATATTAATCCTCTAATTATATGAAGGAGATAAATGGCATGCTGTCTTCACCAAGTCACCGCCTGCTGCTCGCGGGTGAGAGGGCAGCAGCCACGCGCACGCCACCATCATAAGAGGAAGAGACGGTGGACCATTTCATTCGCATTGCCCGTAACTCTCACTCCTGCGGCTGCCATCCAACCACTCCTTCTCATACAATTGGCGCGCGCCTCGATTCGTTGATTGGCACAGAGCAATGGCAGTGCAGGCGCATTACAGCCACCAGCAACCACTGTTCCTCGCCAGGTACTCGCCGTTGCTGTTGCTTTAGTCGTTTCCGAGGTGATCATCGGTGGTCGATCGGATGGGTGATTTGGGCGTCTGGCTTGTGTGCAGAGGCGGCGCGCCGGAGAGCAGTAGCCGGGCGGCGATGGACCTGCCGCAGACGCACAAGGAGATGATGACGCCGCAGCATCCTCCCCTGTTCTTGGACTTCTCACATGGAGATGGAGGTAATCGAAGCATCGCCTACTTACCTTGGCTCTGCAAGGTTTCATCTTCTTGGTTGGGGTTCCCCTGTTCTGGTGCCCGTGGATGCCAAGACTGAGGCTATTAATTCCTTCGGTTGATGCGAACCACGCAGATGGCGGCAACGGAAGGAAGCGGCCGCGAGCGGCGGAGGCCATGGCGCCGCAGCTCTTCTCGCTGCAGCCGCAGGCTTCTCAGGGGCAAAAGGTGATAAGCCTGGCGCAGCTGCACAAGCGGCCAGCGACGGGCCTCCGGCTCGAGTTCGACGAGGGCTCGGAGCACGTCTCGTCGAGCTCCTCGGCGACCTCTCTCCTCCTCTCCGACGAGCTTGCCGCGCAGTGCGACCAGTACAAGAACGACATGGACCAGTTGCACCAAGAACATGTAAGGACTCGCTTGATTCGTTGTTGCCATCGATCGACATGGTGATTGTTTCGTTAGTCGGGGTTGTGTTCTGGTGACGATGAGTCCCTTCTTGCTTGTAGGCGGAGAAGCTCCGGCGGGCGTTGGCTGAGGGGAGGCGGCGGCACTACCGCTCGCTGCTCAGCGCGGCAGAAGCGGCGGCGGAACGACGGGTAAGGGAGAAGGAGGCGGAGGTCACGAAGGCGGCACGGCGCCGCGCCGAGCTGGAGGAGCGGCTCGCGCGGCTGAGGGCGGAGGCGGCGGCGTGGCAGGCGAAGGCGCTGGCCGACCAGTCCACGGCCGCGGCGCTTCACGCGCAGCTGCAGCAGGCGGCGGCCGCGGCGCAGGCGAGGGGCAAGGCCATGGAAGACAACGCGGCGGACGACGCCGAGTCGGGCTTCGTCGACCCGGACAGGGTGGAGGTGGTCGCGCCACCGCCGGCCAGGCCGTGCCGGACGTGCCGGCTCCAGGCGTCCTCCATCGTGCTGCTCCCGTGCCGCCACCTCTGCGTGTGCGACGCATGCGAGCCCGCCGTCTCCACCTCCGTCGCCGGCGCCGCCGCCGCAGCCTGCCCCATGTGCCGCGGCGCGGTCACCGGCACCGTGCAAGTCTTCTCCTAACGCCTCAAGAAGAGAGAGAAAAAAGGGGATGGTACAAAAAGGCCCACTTAAAATGGCCGTGGAAAATGGGGAAAAAATCATTTCCTTCCTTTTCATCTGTTAATGAATCCAATTAATGCCTCTATTATTAGTTCATATTTTGTGCTGTGATCGTACTATCGAGAAGCTTTGTGCTGGGTTAATTTCGGAATGAGAGGCGGGCTAAGCTAGTACTCCAGATGCAAATATTTACTAGCGCTGCAGTGCAACGCTACAGCGGCAGAAATGGTGGCGCGTGGCGGAGCGGAGTTTAAGTTGGGACGCGGGCCTAGTAACTGCACTATGGAACGGTGGACGAAAACGGATCAAATAGTTTTCAATCGATTCGGACGGAAAAGGATTCGGATTGAATTTTTTCAGATAATTTTTGGATCGGATTTTTCTCAGATAATTTTCGGATCGAAAACGGATTCGTATTTTTTTGTCGAAAACATAAACGAATACGGTAGGCATGTTATCCGGCGGATACGAATACATATACGGATTATCCGGATAAGACTAAGTCCGGATATCCGGATTTTGGCCCAATAGAAGAGGATTTCAGCCCAAAAGAGAAATGAGATTTTAATTTATTTTCGAATTTTAGAAAATGCAACAAATCAAATAACTTTTTAGAAAATAGCAAATAGGGTTAAAAAATTCTAGAAAAAATCACAAAAAATCATTAAATTATTTTAAACTTAATAAAATTAATTCCAAGTTAAAGTTGATTTTTATTTTTGCACATAAATTATTTTTAATTTTTTAAAAATAGGAACAACCTTTTTAAAATCCAAAAAATTCAAGAAATTAATTATTATTATTTCATTTTCACTTTAAATACAATAAAATCCCAGAAATCTCAATAATTTTTTTTACATTGAAAATTAGAAAATTAAATAATTGACTTTATATTATTATTATTTTCTTTTTAACCAAGAAAAACTCTTTTAAATTTCAGAAAATCCAATAAAATAATAAGTTTATTAATTTTATTTTTGGAAACATTCTTTGGGATGTTACAATATCTAGCCTGACCAATGTTAGTGTGAACTAAGTTTTATGTATGTGATGAACTAAGTGTGAATGTGTGATGACTTGTGACTTTGTGAGTTATGACTTACAAGCTAAATATGGTAAACTAAGTGTTATGTTTACGATGAATTAGTTAATGCAACTTGTTAGTGCCAATATTATGTGTGGTTGCTGAAAATATAAACAATTCATGAATATTTGCATCAAATAAACTAGTTATATGTTTTTGTTAATTTATAGCATACAATTTAAGGGGTTTTCATGTTCCGAAAATATCCACGAGCGTATTCGTATTCGATATTATTCGTATCCGTATTCGTATTTGTATCCAGATCCGGAAAAAAATATGCAAATAAATATGGCAGAACCATTATCCGTCCGTATCCGATCTGTTTTCACCCCTACTCGAGAGTACCCCACCCAAAATGCATTGTTTTTATGAGTGTTCTTGCGTGGTAACAAAATTTAAATAAAATATAATATAAATTATAAATTTAGAAAATCAATATATATAAGGTAATTATTCCTACAAATAAAAACTTTATACACAATTTGCATGATTGCATCTAATCAACAAACCACATAGAATCTTATCACAAACTACAAACACAAATAATCTAATTATCCATATAAGATCCTTCAAGTATCTTATACATGTGTGCACATATTTATCCACAAAAGATCTCACCGACTCAAAAAGGGAAGATAGCATACTCACTACCACCACTCAGTCTTTCTTTTATAATAGTAAAGATAAGCACTTCTCTACAATGATATCGACCTCAGCTTTCAGTTTGTATTCTACACGATGCATGAAGTATAATTGTATGATGCAATAATTTATCAAGATCTACACATTTTCCTTACTTTTCAGGGTTAAGATTTTTCCGCTCATTGCTATAGTCTTCAAGCCAATCTTCATCTTCATTGTCCAGGTCGTACTCACCAATCTCAGCCCTGGCTACAAGCAGTAATTGCTCTAAGAATACAACCACTGAAGACAACATACAATTGTTATTTCAATTTCAACAACTGGAGCAACAAGAACTAAACCTACCTCCTCTTGCACGTATATAAGATGTGGACTGTGCAAAGGTATGAGTATAGTCCCTTTCGTATGTATCAACAACATCGTACTGCAGTGTAGGTATTTCTTGGGCATTCTTCTTGCTGGATACTGGATGTGCCTGCAAAGTAAAGATATAATCATGTCTGCCAAACTGCGTAGTAGTTCCTTAAGACTATGATATCAATTATGACTAAAGTTTTTTTGTTAAACAGAGAGCTGCATCAAAAGAGAAGGATAAGAGTAAAAATAATAAGAAATGCAAGTGATAGACCATAAAAGACATAGCTTGCATTAGCATTGATAGACAAGCATTGATAAATTGTTAAAAGAAAGGTAGTGGTCAATTAACTGATGGGTGAAACAAAAGTTATCATACCAAGCAACAACGACATCCATAGTAACTTAAAAATGGGATTGCTCCCCTGTTATTTGCACTGTTACTTGAAAATATTTACATAATAAGAAACGATAACTTATTGAACCCTCACCTTCCCTGGACATCTCCACTCCTCTTATCCTTCTCATAACACAAGATATGCCTGCGTTTGCACCAGTGGTCCACCTGCCAATGCCTGCAAATCAAAACTTTCTGTTAGCATGAATGCTTAGAGGAAAATAAAGATTGGCACTTTTACTTTTATTTGCATGAAGCACAATATTGTTTACATATTAGATGGTTTGTGCAATGTAATCGATGCATAATGCATCTTTTAAGGTCCTCTATGCCAGACAACCTACAATTGGCCCATGCCGAAGAAGTGACACTTACTTTCCATGTCGAAGTCGAACTTCAGCTTCGTATCTTGGCCCATCCTAGTGGCTACACTTTATTTTGTCTTTCCAGTTACTCGTAAAATCTCCCACTAATTCCACATCCTCACCCTGGAGAAAATTTATCGCATTAAACTCCCTCAGGTTATTGATTATCAAGATAAACATAGCATTAAGTCCCTCGCTGGATTAAGTCAATGATTTTCACAACAAATGTGCACTGATTAATGATACATTCTGTATGTACGAAACTTACCTCCCGACCAATATTCCAAACAAAGCATACTGAATGTGTGGGAGTACCATCATATCTTCCGTTTTGAACTAATGCAATGAGATCCCAAGTTGCCCAAACAATTGCAGCTCTGGGTATTTAAACAAAAAATTTAGCTCGCAAAACAATAAACATGACACAAACTGCAACAGTCGACATATTAAAGGAACCAGACTGCCCTTTTAGTTAACTAAAATTACCTGTCAGGTCTACGAGAGTGCAAACCAGTGATGAATTTGTGAGCAATATGGAGAGGTGTATCTTGAACCCAATGTAGATATGCAATCACACATGCTGGTGATCTATCATATCCAGTTGTACAAGTCACATATATACGGTAGTTCTTCCTTATAAGGCGCAATAGAAGACCAACACATAAAGGAAGCTTCTTTCTCAGGTCCATGGAATCAACCTTTCTGAAAAAAATAAAGAGTGTTTATAGTTTAATGATAATCAGACTGGTAAAATTAGTGAGCCTATAACAGCTACATGTCTATTTTATAAATAGGTAAATACAATACTAATCATCAAAACGAAGTAGTACATAGCAAGATAACAGCAAACATCATGTATTACACTGGCTAGAATATCATCTAGATCACTGTATAATTAACCATCAATTCCAGCATGCTTAATTAACCATCAATGCCAGCATCCCATAAACTCTATGGTCCCTTTGGCAGCCAAACTGCATTTACTGCAAGTACACAATAAGGGGGAAATAGACATTCATTTCAATAGAAAAGAAAACTACTGCAATCACTCAAAGAGATGATAATAGATTAAAGTAGTTACAATATTGTTGATGTAAGGCACAAGAATAAAATAAGTTTTTCATTATGACTTCTAAGAATAGAGAAAACCATATCACTACGACCAAGGACGGATCACAATTCGCAAAGAGAGAATATAATAAACTCGAATCCAAAACATTTGCAGTGTATCACTACGAAAAAAAAAAGAGAAAATCTTGTGGCATACCTCCGATGAGTGCGGCGTAGGCAAGGGTGAGCTTCTGCGACATGGATAGCCCCTCCCTCATCTTTTCCTCCCCCTCCTCCCACCACCCTGAAAATCACTTTCACCGCCGCCGCCACTCCCTCCTGCACAGCCACTCCCAGGGCCCTCACTGCCGCCGCTGCATAGCTCCAAGGATTTCTTGCCAGCTACCGCCTCGTGCAGCATCACTTGCAAGCATCCTCAGTTCCTCACCAGGAGAAGCGCTATCACAGTGGAGCTCGCGGTCAACGTTGGATTTATTTGTTCCTAAGCAAAGCTTAGCACATATCATCTATAGCAATCAGATAGTGGCTTGTATATGCCCAAACACTAATTTTATGTCGCTACCTGACTGACTATCAAATTCAATATAATTCAGAAAAACAAAGAAACAATACCTCAAGATAGCTCATAAAACTGACTGGATCTGGGCCACAAGCATGCACCACCGCTGCCATGCCAATTGGATCTATAAATCTTGCTAACGTTGTCGACGGTGGTGGTGACGCACGCAAAGGCAAGGTTGGATGATGAGGACATCTTTACTACGACCACGTCTTCTACCTCTCCGAGTTCTCCAAGTGTCCATCCAAGTATTCCTGATATACCTACAGGCCCCATGACAAGAGCACGAGCCAAAAAAACTACAACAACAGGTGAACTTGTTCTTTAAAGAACTTATCTTTGATGAGAATTTGCTACTACCTAATTCTAGTATTTTGTGTATAATTAGGTATGAGGAAAGAACCAAGATTAAAGCTATGGAAGAGCACTAGATGGAGCTACTAATTTCAACCAACAATTAAGGAAGGTGTGGCTAAGGAAAGAAAGGAAGAAGAACCACAAATAATTTGTTACGGTCATGTATAAGATTAGTTCGCCACGTTATCTAGTCATGGTCAACTCATGGTCAAGTGACCTTCTAGTTGGTTCACGTGACCTGCGAGCCAAGGTCCTGGCCGAATCCTCGTGGTCACGTTTTTCTTTATTTGTTGAGTTCGTTCGGTATGGCCTGCGAGCCAAGGTCTGGCCGGACTCATAATGGTCAGTTTGCTTTATTTGTTTAGTCGGTTGGATGGCCGGCGGAATCGGAGTCAGTTTCCATGTTTGGCGAGTGCATGCGAAATACTAAGACGCCATAAATACTATGCCTCTCGGTTTTATCGGGGGAGGAGATATTTTGGAAATAAAAACAGATTGCTTTCTTCTTGACAGCCGATGGCTTCAACGGAGGAAATTGCGAGTTCTTGCTAATTGAGATTGTTCAACCTTTCCGCTGGGAATTGGGAGCACGATAGGGCTTCGTTTGGTGGTCGTGAAGTCCAGCGCGTATGTTCTTGCGAATTAAAGAGTGTTCGTTCTTGCATTGGCAACGGAGGATCACTACGATTCGAGAGGCTACACGTGAGTATCTTGATCCTACGTCGAGAAGATCGGGCGACCCCGCATCATCTGGTATCAGAGCGCGATTGACTCGGTAGGATTACTTATCCCTAGAGTAGATTGATTTTATTTGCTGTTCTCAATACCTAGAGTCCATAAACCGAAAATTGCTACACAAAATTCCAAACCCTAGTTTTTGCATCATTATTTCTGTGAGTTTAGTTAGGTTTTAATCCATTAGAATTTTTGTTTAGTCTTGATCTTAATGTTCTTTTGCGTTGCTTAATCGTCGAGTAAAAAAATGCGCTGCAAATGCGCTACTGAGGCGCACGCGATTTTTCCCAATCACACTCTGACTGACTTCGGTGTGTGCGTGCGGGAATTTTTCTTTTCCGATCGCTCTGATGCAGAATCGCTCTGATGATCCGCGTTGCTCTGATGCTAATCCGATTCGTCAATTCGCGGTTCTGTGACGATCTCGACCTTGCCGATTCATTAGTTCTCGTCTGCTACATTGCGAAACTTGCTCTGATCTGCTGTGGTATGTGAGCGATGCTTAAAAAAGTTTCTTGATTTTTCCTTTCGTCTTTGAGACTAGTCTTTGATAATTGCTTAGAACATTCATTGAATTATTTGCACTCATTGAAAAATTAGAACAGCGTGAGGAACACGAAACCCTAGTTTGGCAAAAAAAGAAAGAAAAAAGAAAATATTGTGGCTGTGAAGTAAAAAAAAAAAGAAGATATTGGCCGAACTTTGGGAAAAGGATAACCTTAGTTCATAAATTTCAGATTGTGTATTTATTTTCTTTGAGCAATCTTGTGCCCTCACATTTCATATTATTGCAATTGGCTAGCGTCTCTTCTAGTACTTGGTGCAAAAGCGAGCTAGTTTTCATCTTAATTCAGTTGTATCTCACTAGCTCATTCCTTTGTTTGCATTGAGTCACATTAATCTTTGCGTGTGCGTTCAAATACTTACTTAAATCCTTTGGATCAAGACTTAGGCAAAATATTCTAGCTTGGATTGTTACTTAGCTTTACAACATCAAGAATATCAGTTGCTAGGATATACACATCCATACCAAGCTCCACCAAATAACCGTTGTTGTGCAATTGTGAACACTCTTATATTAAGCTGATCATCACTTTGCTATTGTAGCTTCTACCAAGTGTAAGTTTCTTTTGGCCTTAATTCACTTGAACAGTAAGAACCTTATTTGGGAGAGAAAAGAGAGATTGAGTGAATTTTACTAATCCATATACATTCTTCTTTGTTTGTGTTTTCTTTTGCACAACCTAACCATGTCAGTGAAGAAGATAACTATGGTGAGGAGCATGTTGTTGATCTTAATGCCCGGTGACTCGTTTCCAACATCGAGGCATTGAGAAGTACATTACAACAAGAATTTGTAGTGGCGCTCTCTGCAATGGGGACCAACTCAAGGCGGACATGCGGGATCTCGCATTGAGCTCAACCAACAAATGAATGTGTTGCGTCACGGGCATCGTGGTCGATGTTGTGCGGGCGCCGTCGTGACAAGAAGAAGATGGTGTGCATCTACCACCTCCACGAGATGAGGAGGTCGCCGCACGAGTCGCCCAGGATGCTCGACAACGGCGAGGCCGTGTGGTGGCACAAGCCATCTGCCACCTCCACTGGGAGAGGAGGCGGGGGGCGCCAAGGACCGGGAGGGCCGTGGACATGGTGGCCGAGGAGGGACCGCCTCGCCGGCGGCGGCGACTTGTACCACTATGATGATGGACACTACCGCCGACACCGCTACGGCAATGAGCGACCTAATGAAGAGAAATTTGGTAAGCTTAAATTTACTATGCCAACATTTTCGGTACACATGATCCGAAGATTACCTCACCAGGAGCTCAAGGTGGACAAGGTGTTCCGTGTGCACAATTATTCGAAGAAAAGAAAATACACATGGTTGCACTTGAATTTGACAAATATGCGCTCATATGGTGGGAACAAGTTCAAAATCAAAGGAGAGAGTACAACGAACCTCCCATCACTACGATGGGACGAGATGAAGTATCACATGAGGCGAGGTTTGTTCCTAAACATTACAAACATGATTTATTTGATAAATTACAGCAAATGAAGCAAGGAACTCTCACGGTGGAGGACTATTATAAAGAGATGGAAATGGCCATGATTCGAGCTAATATCTATGAGCAAGAAGAACAAACAATGGCTCGCTTCCTTGCTGGTTTGCAACCTTCCATCAAGCGCATCACGAATTTGGTAGTACAACAACATGGTGGAGTTAGTGCATCAAGCAACCAAGGCTGAACGACAAGTGCAAAAAGATGCGAGAGCAACAAGAACATCATCATACACACCCCGTTCAGCACCTACAGGAGGTAAACCCACACCCCGTTTCAATTCTTTTAAAACTAATCAATCTAGTGGAAGTTTTGTTCCTAGTACCAGTGCTGCACCAGGAGGGAAAAATGCAACAACACCCATAGCCAAGAGAAGTCCAGCACCTTCTACTTCGTCTTCAGTGGGTTCTACAGCAAGAAGTAGTGCCATCCAATGCTTCAAATGCCTTGGACGAGGTCATATGCAAAAGGATTATCCAAATAACAAGGTTATGTTGCTATTGGAGACGGGAGAGTATGACTCTACTAGCGAGGAGGAAGGTGAGGCCCTTGCTGATTTTGGAAGATCTGGTGTTGTACATGAGGAAGGACAAGGGGAGGAGACGAATGAAGATGGTTTTTTTTGACCCCGAGGCTGGTCCTATCCTTGTGTGTACACCGACGGTGTTGAGTGTGCAAGCAAAACCCACTCATGAGCAGCGATGCAATCTTTTCCAAACAAGAGCTCAGGTGAGTAACGATGGTAAGTGTTGCAAAGTTATTATTGATGGTGGAAGTTGTCACAATTTAGCTAGTAAAGAACTTTGCACTAAACTTGGGTTGAAATACAAGAAACATCCACATCCATATCAAATTCAATGGTTGAATAATGATGGCTCTATGAATGTTGGATACACTGTTGATGTTAGTTTCCAGATTGGGAATTACCGAGATACTGTGGAGTGTGATGTTGTTTCCATGGATGTATGTCACTTACTTTTAGGAAGACCATGGCAATATGATAGATCTATGATTCATGATGGTAGAACAAATCAATATAAGTTCATGTGGAATAACAAAGAAATAACATTACGACCTTTGACTCCTTCTCAAATTATGCATGATAACATGCAAAAGGTTGAGGTAAAAGTAGAGAATGAGAGAGGGAATGAGCAAAGGAGTGTGATTCCACAAAAGGTGAGTAAGAGCCACAAGTTAAAATTGAATGGAAAAAGAAAGAATGAAGGAGAGAAAAAGTTAGTCATGATAGCCACTAAATCTGATTTGAGAGAGATGAGAGATGATCCCACTTTGATGCACTTTGTATTGCTGTACAAAGATGTTTTGCTTTCTACTAATGACTTAACATCTCTTCCTAGTGTGGTTTCTCAAGTTTTGCAGGCATATGAGGATGTCTTCCCGGAGGAAGTACCCGCTGGGTTACCACCCATTCGAGGCATCGAACATCAAATTGACTTGATGCACCGGAGCTCCATTTGCTAAGCCTACGCCGTCTGCACAAACCGGAGGAGGCGAAAGAAATTCAGCGGCAAGTGCAAGCGCTCATGGAAAAAGGGTGCGTCTGCGAAAGTCTTAGTCCTTGTGCGTTCTGTCATTCTTGTTCCTAAGAAAGGCGATTACATGGAGAATGTGCGTAGACTGTAGAGCTATCAATAATATTACCATTCGTTATCGTCATCCTATTCCTAGGTTAGATGATATGTTAGATGAATTGAGTGGTTCTACTATCTTTTGTAAGATTGATTTGCGTAGTGGATATCATCAAATACGAATGAAACATGGTGATGAATGGAAAACTGCTTTTAAAACGAAATTTGGCTTGTATGAATGGTCAGTGATGCCTTTTGGTTTATCTAATGCTCCTAGTACATTCATGCGCTTAATGAACCATGTTTTGAGACACTTCATTGGAAAATTTGTAGTAGTCTATTTTGATGACATCTTGATATATAGCTGCTCATTGGAAGAACATGTTGAACATGTTAAAAAAGTGCTAGAAGTACTAAGAACTGAACAATTGTATGCTAATCTTGAGAAGTGTACTTTTTGCACAAACAAAGTGGTGTTCTTAGGCTATGTTGTTTCAGCTCATGGAATTGAAGTAGATGACTCTAAAGTTGAAGCTATTCGAAATTGGCCTACTCCTGTCAATGTTAGTCAAATTCGTAGCTTTCATGGGCTTCTTGGTTTTTATCGACGTTTTGTGAAAGATTTTAGCACCATTCTTTGCCCCATTAAATGAATTAACTAAAAAAGCGTTGCTTTTGAATGGAGAGAATCACAAGATAAAGCCTTTCTTTGAATTGAAGCGTTGTTTGACTGAAGCACCACTGCTTGTTTTACCTGATTTCACTAAAACTTTTGAGATTGAATGTGATGCTAGTGGAATAGGAATTGGTGGTGTTTTGATGCAAGAGAGAAAACCTGTTGCATACTTTAGTGAGAAACTTAGCGGAGCACAATTGAATTATCCTGTTTATGACAAAGAATTATATGCTCTTGTGCGTGCTTTAGAGACTTGGCAACATTATCTTTGGCCTAAAGAATTCATTATTCATTCTGATCATGAAGCTTTGAAATACTTGAAAGGTCAAGCTAAACTGAATCGTAGACATGCTAAGTGGGTTGAATTCATTGAGACTTTTCCATACATTATTAAATACAAGAAAGGTAAAGAGAATGTGGTAGCTGATGCTTTGTCTAGAAAGAATGTGCTTTTAACTCAGTTGGAAGTAAAGGTACCTGGATTAGAGAGTTTGAAAGATTTATATGCTTTAGACCATGAATTTTCCGTACCATATTCTAAATGCAAAGATGAGAAAGGATGGGATAAATACCATATTCATGATGGGTTTCTTTTTCGTGCTAACAAACTATGTGTTCAGTTAAATGCGTGTGTTTGTTATTGTTGCGAGGAATCTCATGCGAGTGGATTGATGGGACATTTTGGGAGAGAAAACATACATGATCTTTGGCGATCATTTTATTGGCCCAGAATGCGACGTGGCGTTGAGAGGTTTGTTAAGCGTTGTATCACATGCCATAAAGCTAAATCGAAACTTAATCCACATGGTTTGTATACTCCACTTCCAGTTCCTAGTGCACCTTGGGAAGATATTAGCATGGATTTTGTGTTAGGATTGCCTAGGACTAAGAGGGAGAGATTACATTTTTGTAGTTGTGGATAGATTTTCTAAGATGACACACTTTATTCCTTGTCATAAGAGCGACGATCGTCGCATGTAGCTAACTTGTTTTTCAGGGAAATTGTGCGATTGCATGGCGTGCCTCGCACCATTGTTTCAGATCGTGATGTGAAGTTTATGAGCTATTTCTGGAAGACTTTGTGGGCTAAGCTTGGGACAAAGTTACTCTTTTCGACAACTTGTCACCCACAAACCGATGGACAAACGGAGGTGGTGAACCGTACACTCTCAATGTTGCTAAGGACAATGATAAAAAAGAACTTAAAAGAGTGGGAGGATTGTCTACCGCATGTTGAGTTTGCATATAATAGGGCGGTGCATTCTACTACTCAATTGTGTCCATTTGAGGTGGTGTATGGCTTCAAACCGATCACACCACTTGATTTGATGCCACTTCCATTACAAGAACGTGCTAATATGGAGGCTTCAACACGTGCTGATTTTGTGAAAAAGCTCCATGAAAAGACTAAAGAGGTAATTGAAAATAAGGTACGTGCTTATGCTTCTAAAGCTAACAAGTCTAGAAAGAAATTGCTATTTGAACCAGGTGACTTAGTGTGGGTACACCTTCGCAAAGAACGCTTTCCAGAGAAGCGTAAATCAAAATTGATGCCCCGCGGTGATGGTCCTTTTAAAGTCCTTGCCAAGATCAATGATAATACCTACAAGATAGAGCTTCCAGGAGACGATTATGGCGTAAGTACTACTTTTAATGTTGCGGATTTATCACCATTCTTTGGGCAAGACGATACAGAGTCGAGGACGACTCATTCTCAAGAGGGGGAGGATGATGAGGACATCCTTACTACGACCACGTCTTCTACCTCTCCGAGTTCTCCAAGTGTCCATCCAAGTATTCCTGATATACCTACAGGCCCCATGACAAGAGCACGAGCCAAAAAACTACAACAACAGGTGAACTTGTTCTTTAAAGAACTTATCTTTGATGAGAATTTGCTACTACCTAATTCTAGTATTTTGTGTATAATTAGGTATGAGGAAAGAACCGAGATTAAAGCTATGGAAGAGCACTAGATGGAGCTACTAATTTCAACCAACAATTAAGGAAGGTGTGGCTAAGGAAAGAAAGGAAGAAGCACCACAAATAATTTGTTACAGTCATGTATAAGATTAGTTCGCCATGTTATCTAGTCATGGCCAACTCATGGTCAAGTGACCTTCTAGTTGGTTCACGTGACTGCGAGCCAAGGTCTGGCGAATCCTCGTGGTCACGTTTTCTTTATTTGTTGAGTCCGTTCGGTATGGCTGCGAGCCAAGGTGCGCCGGACTCATAATGGTCAGTTTGCTTTATTTGTTTAGTCGGTTGGATGGCCGGCGGAATCGGAGTCGGTTTCCATGTTTGGCGAGTGCATGCGAAATACTAAGACGCCATAAATACTATGCCTCTCGGTTGTATCGGGGGAGGAGATATTTTGGAAATAAAAACAGATTGCTTTCTTCTTGACAGCCGATGGCTTCAACGGAGGAAATTGCGAGTTCTTGCTAATTGAGATTGTTCAACCTTTCCATTGGGAATTGGGAGCACGATAGGGCTTCGTTTGGTGGTCGTGAAGTCGGTAGCGTGTGTTCTTGCGAATTAAAGAGTGTTCGTTCTTGCATTGGCAACGGAGGATCACTACGATTCGAGAGGCTACACGTGAGTATCTTGATCCTACGTCGAGAAGATCGGGCGACCCCGTATCATTGGGGGCCACAGCCAGTAGTGTAGGGCGCACGGGGGGACGCCACATATGGGCTATATATACATATACATAACATAGTCATGGGCCACACAAAATCAATTCTAGTTAGTGTTGCTGATACTACAATTAATCACCACATTGAGTGCTGCAATAATTATGAAATTCTTGAGCTATTCTTCATCATTTCCTTTTTCTCTCTCAGGTTTTTTGTCTATCATTGTGCTCTATTGTCATTTTTGGTTGTCTTCTTGCTATGTTTCATGATACCAAATTGACAGTTCCAGATTAAAGAAAAAGAGAAGTGGAAATGTATGTGTTCTTATACCAAGCTGGCATCTCCACGTATTTTTTTTGTCTTCTTGCTATGTTTTAGCTAAAATCTCTCCTGGTCCATGATTGCCGCAGCCTAACACAACGAAGTACGGTCAGCGAGGTAGCGACAACCCGAAAAATAGAGAGAGTGATATTTTCTCATTGCCACCGTTGCTATGGCCTCTGCTGGCAATACTTCGACTATTATTCCCCGTTTTCAATCAATTTACTAGCTCTATCTCCATCCCCTCTCTCCATCTTATGCCTTGCCGCCGCCTCCTATGTAGCCATTCACTATCGGCGATCATCAAATAAAGTGATCAGATCTTTACCCTGGTGCGACGTGCAATACATAGTAAAAAGAGTTTATACAACACGGAAAGATTTACAAAATATGGTGCAAAATAAAACTACGATAAGATTAGATGGTTTAAAGTGGAATTTTCTCATTGGTCTGGGGTGCAGTTTTCGTTAAAAAAAACTTGGACAAGCCAGCACGTACTTACGTGGTGCTCCATTGCCGTGATACCATTCCTACCGCTTATACATCATAATTTACGTAAACTATATATCACCACGCACCAGCTAGCTAGCGGTCGCGATCGATGGATGCTCGCAAGGTACGGCGCGGATGAAAGACTCGATCACCACACGCGCGCTACTGAAACTCAACTGGTATCGAGTTAACTAGGTAGAAAAACGCGACATGCTCGCTACTGAAACTCAACTGGGATCGAGCTTAACTAGGTAGAAAAACACGCTTCGCTGCGTTCGTAGAGAGACGGTGATCATATTACGATGGATCAGTGAACATATGTGGATGCAAAAGCAGGATAAAGGAACAAGATGGTAGCACTGTCTGGGGATTGTCTAAGTTGTTGTATCCATGAGGAAACATTACAAACGATAGCGACGAAACAAGATCTTGTAGATTAAGAACAGCACGAGCTCAGTTGTAGCATATACACATGGTACTGCGACAGAGCATCTAAGTATTATGTATGGCTAACAGTAGGCAGGTTTGTCTTGACATGCTGTTCATCACAGTAGGCAGGTTTGTCTTGACATGCAGGTTTCAGGGAATGTTTGAGAGTGGGAATTCAGCTGTAAAGAAAGTAACTAAGGATTTACGGTTATCGGGATTATGTAGCTGAATGCGGTAGGTAAGCAAGAAGACAAACCGGAAGTGAAAGGTTCAGCAAAACGATACGAAAAGATGCTTTTGTTTTGTGTATCTATAGCGGATCTATAGAACTGGGAAATAAAAGCAGCAGAAATTAATCAAAACATACTGTAGAATCTTTTTTTTTGTTAGGCGTAGTCTAGGAATAAAGAACCTAGAACAATTGAGCATGCACGAAAGTATGTATATGGTATCGCTTAGACATGACGAAACTTAAATTGCATGGACGGTATACCTGTCCGTGATAAACACCCAGATCCTGCATTTGGCCAGTTCACAAATCCACCTTTCTCCCCATACTTTAGTCTCGGAGTAAGATTGTTATCCAAATAATTAATACACCGCATTAAATCTATGTAGTTTTTAAAATAAATGACTGCATGAAAAAAAATGTTACTATGCAAAAAAAAAACAATACTGCCAATAACATGATCTGCATGCTGTAAACTGTTTGCAATATATTCAAGTTGTATGCTCTAACCACACCAGCACACCTGAATGGCTACCAGACATGCTCAATGCAAAAGCATGAATAACTGAATAAGACAGTACAAAAATTATTGATGATTCATAGCATCAAAAGAGAGGAAAAAAAAGCCATGCAAGAGACGCAAACCTGTACATAGCAAGGAAGGTTTCATGTAAGGTTCCAGGCTTCCAGCCATTGAAGCAGCTATATATAGGCCATATTTGACAATTGTAGCAACAGAAGCATAGCTAAAAACTATGTATGGAAACAGAGAAATCCCTAGTAAAGCAACTGCCCTAAATTGATGGAACCAATCCCCTTCACCAGCCAATCTGACAAAAGCTGCTTTCTTCTGCCACTTTTGCAAACCATCTCTGCAGGACAACCTTAAATCATAAGCTTACAAAAAAGAAAATCGCTAACTGGTTTTATTTACTATCTGGAAGAAACATGAGCAGGAAGACATGGCACTAAAAGAGACTGACGTGTATTCTACAATGAAACACAGACCCTAGGAAAAATGGCATTGACATGTCTATACTCATCACTGCCGTAATTATCTGATAAAAGCTGCTTTCTTCGGCAACTTTTGCAAACCATCTCCGCAGGACAACCATCAATCATAGGCTTAGAAAACAAGGTACTCACTACATAGGCTTAGAAAACAAGGTACTCACTAACTGGTTGTATCTACTATCTGGAGAAGACGCACGTAAGTTGAAGACGACCACGGATTGTGTTTGAGGTTGGATTGTGGCCAGGTTCCCGGGATCTTTGGCCTTGGCTTGGCTGTGGTGCGAAGAGGCGATTGAAATGGGAATAGGGAAAGTGCTCTGAGAAGTATCGCTAACAAATGCAGCAGAAGCAGCGTGGCGTGAGAGCCTGGCGAGGCCGAACCCAGCGCTGTACACGCGCAGCAACCGAACCGGCTAAAATTCGGGAAACAAACGACGTGGAGTCCCTGGGCGATCGGCGATCTCTCGCCCCATAAAGAAACCGGCAGCACGACGAATCAGCCGGTCCAAGCGCGGACCGTTAAATCACGGAGCACGTGGCAGCATAGCATTGCAGGACTTAACGTACGGAGCGAGCCTGGAGGCGGCATTTCCTTCCGGCTTAGTAATAGGTAAGATTGCAAGGTTCGTCGAGAACAGCCGGTCGGGCCGCGCGTGGCATCGTGGCGACTGACGACTGGGCCCCTCATGCACGCGTCCCTGTCCAGTGCGTAGTTGGTGCTAGTTGTGCGTCCTGGTAGTAGTAATCCATGATGGCCTCATCTGTCTTGATGATATCCGCGCCGCCCGATCGATGCCTGCCTGAGTGCTGATGGTGCCTGCACTGGAGGCTGCAGCTGCTTGCAACGACTGCACAATTGTAGCTAGCTAGTGGATCCAGTGATAATTGTTGTTGTTGCCGACTGGGGCGGATCCAAATAAGATTTGAGTAGGGCTAGTGTCTTAGTTAAATTTAGTTTTTAGTGGAATAGCCCAATATCGACCACCTGTGTCTTCACTTAGTCCAACGTAGTCTAGCGTGTATCCTCTGATTGATATTGAATGCGCCCATGTACAGTTCTCTAGGATGCAATTCTCCTCCTCCGGATGGTCTTGGGATCATCCACATCTGAGTTTGCTTAAGTTTACCTAAGTGGTGAGTGGTCATTTCTAAGATTTCTCCCATGCTCATGAAAGTGTTGATCTTGTTCATCGACGGAGGCGTCCTCGCCTTCACCACGAGAGCCGGAGTTAGTGGGCGATGGGAAGCATCCCCAGTCCTGTCTCTCGGAGAGATTAGGATCTAAGGGGAGGACAAAGACCTCTTGGATATGATTTCCACTTGTGCCTGAGTCCTTCTGGCTTGAGTAGTAGTCGAATGGCAATACCTCGCGACTTGGAGCAATCCCCTCCAAGAAAGGGAATTATGAGTTATAACCGTCACCAACCGAATGTGAACCCTGCGAGGGTGTGGTCGAATCCACAAGAAGAGTAGATTCGACCACACACCTCATGGGGGTAATCGAAGGGTGACGATTACCCGATGCTGGTGGAGTCCCGGAATGATGGATTCTAGAACTTGCCTTACTAGATCGGAGGGCCTCGGACATACTAGAACATTTGGAGGGGGAACTCTCATTATGCTCTGTACTTGTCTTGGTGTAGTCCTGATCATGATCGGATGAACCCTTGCACTCTGAGGAATCTGGTTCCTCATCTGAACGTAACGTTGTGGGAGGAGAAAGATCTCTCATCAACCTTGTCTATGGCATGATCTCTTGAATTTGGTGAAAAATCCTTGAGGCTGCATTGCCATCGGACGAAATAATGTTATGCTCGTATTCGTAGCAGGCATCCATGTCGAGTTCTGCGTAGTGGGCCAAATCGAACCAGTTCTCCTCATTCCACTCTCCTGCCATGGAAGCATCAGAGTTGAAAACAAAACAAGAGAACTTTGCGAAAAGGAATCACCGAAAACTCCCCACAGACGACGCCAACTGTCGATGGTTTAGTATCGATCTTACGATTGAATAAACGAGGTCTCCTAAAATTAGAACCACACAGAGAATGACAAAGGGATTTAGACAGGTTCAGACTTTCTCGGAGAGAATAATAACCCTACTCATGTGTTGTTACATTAACTATGTTGTTTACAATCGGAGAAAGAACTGATGCCTAATGTCTCCCTCTGGCCTTGCCCCAATGTCCACTGACTATCGCCTTTATATATCACTCAAAAGGGTGGCAGTTACTCCAGACCAAGACACGCATTAACGCTTGATGAAATGCGTCCGTTGATGGAGGTTGTTTGTTAGAGAAATAACACCCCATGTCTCTGGCAATTATCATTGGATACAGAGACGTAATACATGCAGTTATCCCAGAGGATAACTGCGTATATTAACTGCTTTGTATTGATCACAGCGTATAAGAGTCCTTAATCGATTGGAGCCATATGTCTGGGGTTTTATCGATTATAGGGTGGTCTTAAATGATCTGGTCATAGAAAGACTTACGACCATAAACTGGTCGTAGAAAGACTTACAACCATGAGATGGTCGTAGAATATCCTACGACTACAGACTGGTCGTAGAAAGGCTTACAACCATGAGGTAGTTGCAGAACATCCTACGACCATACATGGTGGTCGTAAGATGGTTTACAACCTATTATCTTAAACTTCCCCCTTATAAACGATAAGGGGTATACCCAAGACCAAGTATCGAAATCCCGACGGTTACCGGAATTCCCGGTGGGAACGTGATTAAAAAAAACCAGAATTCTTCATATTCAAATTCAAAATTCCGGCGGTTAGATCCCAAATTCAAATCGAATTTCAAGCGGTTTGTTTGAGGATTCTGATCCTCATTATCGACCAATAACGAGACAACGGCCTCAAGGGGAAAATAAGATTAGTGTGACATAAATAGCCTAATTCTGTGCAGTAACTATTTTTGTTCTGGTTCCAGTTTTTGGATCCTTGCCCAAAACCATCATGGGGATATTGCTATCTATAATAACAATTACAGATAAGCGGTTTAATTAATTGAGGATTATTAGATCCTCGTCAATATCGTACTTAGAACTGGCATGAACTGCTAAAAAATCTAATAGTTTATAATCCTATGTGTCAATTATGCAGTAGGGAGTCAAAAGCCAAGGGGGAAAATAAGATTAGTGTGACATAAATAGCCTAATTCTGTGCAGTATTTTGCCTGAACGAACAAAGGAAAACCAAATAAAGAACTTCTGCAATTTCTAACAAAGGGGCACATTTGAATATTTTGAATAACTACAGCAAAAAGAAGAAGAAAACACACATTCATACGCTTCCCAGTTGATCCCCTAGCTCCCTGAAGAACGGCAAAAAGTTGCCTCCTCCCTTCTCGTGTTGCAGCCTTATTCTTTGCAGCTTCTATCCCAGACATATCCTGCAAATCAAAGATGTAATATGTTTCTGAAACTCTTGGCATTAGGTAACGAACTTATGGGGTCCAGAGAGTTGCAGCCTAACTGAAAAAATCACTGCAGCCAAATTGAACTTGGGGTGCACTGCCAAGTTTTTTCTTCGGGGTAAAGGGTACACTGCTTCTCCAACTTGAAGAGTGAGTATCTTCGCGATATCCATTGATTCAATATTTGCATAGTTAACAAATAAAAAATGGTTGTAGAACAAATTCTCAGAAGCAAAAAAAAAAAAGAGTAAATCTGCAATCAGCTGAATGCCCGTTCGTTGCTACAGATTGAAAAAAAAAATCATATCATTTATGAAGACAAATGACAAATATATGTGATAAAGATCATCGTGTTTCTGAAAATCTCAAATGGCCAATTGTTTTAATTCCAAGAATTAACAGTAAAAATATCTACACAACCAGCAATTTCATATGGTAGCTAGCATGTACAGAATGGAAGCATCAATTACAACAGGAACAAGATAAGATGGTCCAGATATGATATTTTGTGTGAGTGATTCTGGAAAGGGTGTAACTCATCATCACACAAAAGCATATCCTAAATAAGCATCTTTTCAGCATTTGCAGGAATTCCATGGCTGTGGAACAAGATGAGCTTGCGATGTTGATCCCAAGAGCCAAGATTACATAGCCTAAACAACAATACTCTAATACAAAATCCTTCCTTTTGGTTATTCAACCGTTTATTTTGGCATGCTTAATTTCTATCTCTGATTCAGCCTGCGTCAGTAAACAAGAGCAATCTGTTTGCGAATGGTGGCAGAGTTGATTAACACTTGAAAAGGAAATTGAGTTTCCCGTTAAAAAATTGAGAGGACTTAGCATCCATGCTTATTTGAGTAGCTGTATATATCCAAATCCAAGTGTCCAACCTGTAGAGAAAGACAGTTCTAAATTTGAGTAGCTGTATATGTCCAAATTGCAACTAAAGTAATGTCCTGCATAGAGCGGAATATGTGCAGAATTTTTCTGATTCCTTGGCATTTTGTCCACCCCCTTATGCCCATTTAGATCCCAAGGAAGTTTTAGGTTAAGTTACAAGGATAAAGGGCTAACCAGTGCTCCTCAACCGATTGGGTAATTTTAAGCAGGGAGATATAGTTTAAAAGCAGTTCCAAAAACGTATGCAATACTTCATAAATGACAAACCGCAAAGGATGCTAGTAAAACAACATTTTGTAGGTGTGCCAATTTCCTGATTATATATGTACAGCTTTTGTAGGTGTGCCAATTTCCTGATTATATATGTACAGCTCTAAAACTATGGAGGCTAAGAACACAATATTTAGCATATTTCATGCGACATGTCTTCTCAGTTATGATGCTATGAAACCTCAACTTGGAGGTCCAAGTTCAACCGTTAGCACATAAATAATGTGAAATTTGGTAGTATTTTCCAAGGCAAAACATTGGAGCATGAACGACTTGAAACAACAAAACTAATGCTGAACCCACAATCTTTGAAAGAAGGCATTGTGTCTAGAAATTTTTCCAGCTGCTGGCAGAGAGCATGGACTGCCCCGTGCAAGCCATTCTCACCCTGCTTCCCTTAAAATTTTGGAGAAGCAGAGCACTGGGACGAACCGGAGTGAATAAACGAGGGATTGGTTTCTCCTTCGGCTGCCACGTCTATCGAAAAAGGAGGCACGAACAGTAGCCTGGCCTCCACGGCCGGTGCCGCCGTGGGTACCATGGCGCACATCACTGCTTCTCCCTGGTCATCTTCTCGCACCCCTCCTCGCCGTCCACACACCGTCACAGAGACCGTCGCTGAGCCATTACCGACCGGATTCAGCCAGATCCAAGCCGCAGCCGCCGAGATCCGGCTGGACCCGGGTCGCCACCTCCAGATCTAGCCAAAGAAGATAGGCAATTAGGCAATTAACCTGAACGCTCTGGTTCCCAGAGGACAAACGATTACCATACCGAATTTAGGGACGAAACGCCAATAGGAGCAGCAGTCGCAGCGGTACGAGTGTAGCATTAACAAAGGAGCTCGCCGGTCAGGATTTGCATCAGCCGCAACATGCAGATCAACAGCAGCCCCGAGAGGACCACTGCTGCCTCGTCGGCTTCCTAGCCACCGCCGTCACCATCGTTCGGGCGCCAGCTGCCGCGCGCAGCAACTGCCCCAACTCCTCGCGCTGGGGAGATGGATCTGTGGGGAGGCTGGCTTGAGGACCTTGAGGTCGTGGGAGCATTGTAGAAAGGAGGAGAGGCGGTGCGTGAGGAGTGGTAGTGGTAGCCGTCGGCCAACTCAGCGGTGGCGAGTGTAGCGCAGCGTGACAAAGGGGTGGCGGCGGCCTGATTTGGTGGTAGGGAGCCTGGAGGAGAAATATTCTCTCTGTTGGAAAAAGGTACTGCGAAGCGCCAAACTGCGGACACTCTGTTGAACAAGCAATCCAGGCTGATTTTACTCTCCGTCTTCTGTTAAACTGTACATCTTGCTCAAACTTTAAGCGCTTATTACCATCTGTCACATTTCAGTCCATCGCACTCCATTTTCTCAATCACCATTCACATAAAAGAGGCAACCCGTGAAGGAGAAGAAATGATAAGATGTGGGAAGCTAAACTTGGTTGACTTGGCTGGGTCTGAGAACATATCTCGTTCTGGAGCTACGGAGGTATCATACTTTATAATTAGCTTGAATGTTACTGTTTCACCCCCAACAAGCATAGAATCTTTTGGCAATTCTATGGTAATAAAACGTTAGATATTTTCTCTTGAAACTAGGGCCGAGCAAGAGAGGCTGGTGAAATAAACAAAAGCTTGCTTACTTCAGGCCGTGTTGTTACGGCATTGATTGAGCATCAAGCGCATGTTCCTTGCAGGTAAGCATCATTGGTTCGGGGATCCCTTCATACAGTTATTGGTCTTCCTGACCTTGACTGCAAACTCTTGCCTTTCAGTTTCAGGGACAGCAAACTAACAAGATTGCTGCAGGATTCGTTAGGAGGGAAAACTAAGGCTTGCATAATTGCTGCTGGTTATCCCTTTGTACGTTGCCTCGAGGAAACACTGTTTACATTGGATTATGCACACCGGGCAAAGAGCATCACAAACAGGCCTGGGGTGATTTGGCTTCATTTTCTCACATTTACAACGTAAAAGTGGCAATTTCACCCAACTGGCGAATGATGTACATTGCAATTTCTGAAATCTGTGTACATTGCAGGTAAACCAGAAAATGATGAAATCGACATTAATCAAAGATCTTTGTGGAGAAATCGACCGAGTTCAAGCAGGTCAGTAGTGAGCTCACATAATCCATCATGTCGAATCTAGGATGCATCACAAATATTGACTACTTTCCAGAGGTCTATGCTCAAGAAAAACATGGAAAAGCAATGCTGGATCAAATTGACCTAATGACTGCTTCTTTGGAAGCAGACCAGAAGGTTTGAATTATTCATTTTGTGCAAGTTTCTTTTATTCGCTATCTTTTTATGAAATCTATCATTTTGCATTGGTTTCAGCAAATTAATGATACGCAAGATAAGTACAGTTCCGAGCTTCAACATTCTACTGATTTGAGCAAAAAGCATGATGTGAGAATCCAGAAAATCAAACTAATCTAAAATAATGTTAATCGCTAATTGGCAGTAAATAAAAAGTTTCTAAACACAAGTGACACAAGAATTAATTACATTAGAGCAGATCATGTTTTATAACTTTGAGTACTTTACAAAAAGATTAAATTAAAAACTTGTGTTGCATGCCGTCGGAGCCTTCCTTGAAATCACGTCCGTCCATCGTCGCCCAGTCAAACCGTTTTTCTCGACCCAATCCGAAACACCATTCCCAGCTCCATCGTCCGCCAACCAACCACAAGACCATTAGCAGTTCAAAAGCCATAGAATAGAGTTAGAATAAGGCGTATTGTCGTCAGAGTACCATATGAATCATCGCGGTTCCCAAATCGACCTAAATTAGCCGGTACCCTGAGTATCGAGACTACCCACACCACCCTAGGTTAACCAGCATCTTGATTTTCAAGTCACCTAGGCTAACTCAGACTAGTCGGCACCTGGATACCCACGATACCTAGTGATACGGGGTCGCCCGATCTTCTCGACGTAGGATTGGATACTTACGTGCAGCCTCTCGAATCGTAGCGATCCTCCGTTGCCAATACAAGAACGAACGCTCTTTAATTCGCTAGATCACACGCATTGCCGGACTTCACGACCACCAAGCGAAAGTCCTATCGCTCCCAATTCCAGCGGAAAGGTTGAGCGATCTCAAATTGCAAGAACTCACAAATATTTCTATTGAATTTGATTGGCTATCAAAGATCAAAGAACATGCACAAAAGTTCTCAATCCATCTCTCGTCACGTAATGTTTTTTTATATCAAAATAGCCAACTCCCCTCCGGCCATCCATGCATACGTATATATATGGCGGCGCTAAGGGCGATTTTACTGCAGTCACACAGTCTTGATGGGCCTCCTCAAGGCAGTTCGGCCTAAGTCAGAAAATATCTCCAAGTCAATCAAGCCGATTACAACTCTTATTTAATCTTATTTCCTAAACACACCATTAAATTGCATGGCCACTTAATGAGGTTACATTGATTCAAATCACGAATGCATGGTGACTAGACGCATGCATGACTTGGTTCCCTTCTTTGTCCATCTCCATATTCCATCAAGTTAAACACGAGGTAGTGTAAATCATCTTTCTCGTATCTAAGTATGCACAAAATACTAGAATTAGGTAGTAGAAAATTCTCATCAAAATTATGCTCTTTAAAGAACAAGTTCACCTGCTTATTTAAAAGTTTGGCTCTCGCTCTAGTCATTGGACCTTTTAGTGCTTCGTGAATATTTGAAGACTTCGGAGAGGAAGACGATGTGTGATGGCGATGTGATAGTAGTAGGGATGTCCTCATCATCCTCCCCCTCTTGGAAAGGAGTCGTCCTCGACTCTGTATCGTCTTGACCAAAGAATGGTGACAAATCAGCAACATTAAAAGTAGTACTTACCCCATAATCGTCTCCGGGAAGTGCAATCTTGTAGGCATTATCATTGATCTTGGTAAGTACTTTAAAAGGACCATCACCACGGGGCATCAACTTTGATTCGCTTCTCGGAAGCGTTCTTTGCGAAGATGTACCCACACTAAGTCTCCTGGTTCGAACAACAATTTCTTTCTAGACTTGTTAGCTTTAGAAGCATAAGCACGTACCTTTTGTTCAATTACCTCTTTAGTCTTTTCATGGAGCTTTTTCACAAAGTCAGCACGCTTGGACGCCTCCATATTAGCACGTTCTTGTAATGGAAGTGACATTAAATCAAGTGGTGTGATTGGTTTGAAGCCATACACAACCTCAAATGGACACAATTGAGTAGTAGAATGCACCGCCCTATTATATGCAAATTCAACGTCACGGTAGACAATCTTCCCACTCTTTTAAATTCTTTTTATCATTGTCATGACAACATTGAGAGTGTACGGTTCACCACCTCCGTTTGTCCATCGGTTTGTGGGTGACAAGTTGTTGAAAAGAGCAGTTTTGTCCCAAGCTTAGCCCACAAAGTCTTCCAAAAGTAGCTCATAAATTTGACGTCGCGATCTGAAACAATAGTTCTTGGCATGCCATGTAGTCTCACAATATCCTTGAAAAACAAGTCAGCTACATGCGACGCATCGTCGCTTTTATGACAGGGAATAAAATGTGCCATCTTTGAAAATCTATCCACAACAACAAAAACAGAGTCTCTCCCCCTCTTAGTCCTAGGCAATCCTAACACAAAATCCATGCTAATATCTTCCCAAGGTGCACTAGGAACTGGAAGTGGAGTATACAAACCATGTGGATTAAGTTTCGACTTTGCTTTATGGCATGTGATGCATCTTTGAACAAACCGCTCGACGTCTCGTCTCATCTTAGGCCAATAGAAATGATCGCTCAACATCATGTACGTCTTCTCTCTTCCAAAATGCCCCATCAATCCTCTGCATGAGACTCTGCAATAGTAGCAAGCATACGGAAGATTAAGGGCGCATAGCTTGTTCATGCGAAAAGAAAGCCATCATTAACATGAAACTTATTCCACCCTTTCCCATCTTTGCAATTAGAATATGGTGCCGAAAAATCATGATCAGAAGCATATAATTCTTTCAAACTTTCTAATCCTGGAACCTTTACTTCCAATTGAGTGAAAAGTACATTCTTTCTAGACAATGCATCAGCTACCACATTCTCTTTGCCTTTCTTGTATTTAACAACGTATGGAAAAGTCTCAACGAATTCAACCCACTTAGCATGTCTACGGTTCAGTTTAGCTTGACCTTTTAAATATTTCAAAGCTTCATGATCGGAATGAATAACAAATTCTTTAGGCCAAAGATAATGTTGCCAAGTCTCTAAAACGCGCACAAGAGCATATAATTCTTTGTCATAAACAGGATAATTCAATTGTGCACCATGAAGTTTTTCACTAAAGTATGCAACAGGTTTTCTTTCTTGCATCAAAACACCACCAATACCTATTCCACTAGCATCACATTCAATCTCAAAAGTTTTAGTGAAATCAGGTAAAACAAGCAATGGTGCTTCAGTCAAACATTTCTTCAATTCAGCAAAGGCCTTTTCTTGTGATTCCCCCCATTCAAAAGCAACTCCCTTTTTAGTTAATTCATTTAATGGGGCAGCAATGGTGCTGAAATCTTTCACAAAGCGTCGGTAAAAACCCATAAGCCCATGGAAACTACGAACTTGACTAACATTGGCAGTGTAGGCCAATTTGAATAGCTTCAATTTTAGATTCATCTACTTCAATTCCATGGTGAAACAACATAGCCTAAGAACACCACTTTATTTGTGCAAAAATACACTTCTCAAGATTAGCATACAATTTTTCAATCCTTAGCACTTCTAGCACTTGTTTAATGTGTTCAACATGTTCTTCCAATGATCGGCTATATATCAAAATGTCATCAAAATAGACTACCACAAATTTCCCAATGAAGTGTCTCAAAACATGGTTCATTAATCGCATGAATGTACTAGGAGCATTAGATAAACCAAAGGCATCACTAACCATTCATACAATCAAATTTTGTTTTAAAAGTCGTCTTCCACTCATCACCATGTTTCATTCTAATTTGATGATATCCAGCGCATAAATCAATCTTAGAAAAGATAGTAGAACCACTCAATTCATCAAGCATATCATCTAACCTAGGAATAGGATGGCGATAACGAATGGTGATGTTATTGATAGCTCTACGATCTCGCACATTCTCCATGTACCATCTTTCTTAGGAACAAGAATGGCGAGAGCGGCACAAGGACTAAGACTTTCGTGAGCGTACCCTTTTTCCATGAGTGCTTGCACTTGCCATTTAATTTCTTTTGTCTCTTAGGATTAGTGCGGTATGGCGTAGGTTGGGAAGTGGAGCTCCGGCACCAAGTCAATTTGATGTTCGATGCCTCGAATGGGTGGTAAGCTATGGCGCCCGTGTCATTACCCTAGGGTAATCACACTTAGCATACGGATTACTATTAAATGCGCTCGGTAGAACACCGCTCCAACGAATAGCAAGCCATTTTATCGGGGTTGCTTGTGAACAATAAAATAAGCGTACATCTTTATTACGATAGTAGCCACATAAGACTAGGGTTCTTACTAAAGCTATTACACAACACAAAAGGAGCTTCTCGCCTGCAGAGTGCTGCTCTGAACTCAGCCCTCCTACTCGTCCCACGAGTCAAAGATGGCTTCCATCTCGCTCAGTCTTCGCCGTGGCGCCTTCTCCTCCTGCTTTGCATCGGTGCACTGCAAGTCCTTTGCCCGCTCGGGATAGCTCCGTGGGACTAGGATCTAACAAAGGAGGATACTAACAAGGTTGAGTCTGAAGTACTCGGCCAAGCATTAATAACAAACAATGCCTTTGCATGGTGATCTCGGTCTTTATCACAAATTCTAAAATCATCTCATTACGAAAATAAACATTAAAACATTAAGTTGCAATTTTAATTACGAAAATACTACTAGTCGCTCGGAAGAAGAAAGACCCTAGCGGTTCCGTAGACTCCAATCCGAGAGGCGGCATGAATTCATGATTTGTATAGCTGCTGCGAGCTTGCGCCACTTTACCATAGCTATCACGAACTCTTTATGAGCTAGGTCCATCGCATTTCCTTTGATCGACTTCAAGTTCGAGAATCTGAGGCGTTTTCGAGTTACGTGATTAAGTCTCCACCCATTGTTTTCCGTCGGTGTCTGGCGCACCCGAGTCCTCCACCGAGTTCCAACAATGTTGGTTGGGTGGCTATCCTCGAGCCCAACACTCCACCTTGGACCGGCTATCCTCCGTGTCCAACATTCCGTTGTGGAGAGCGTAATTACGTAAGCGGTAGCATTTTACGCGCGTAGAAGCGGAAATGGTTGCTTGATTTTCTGACATCGGCCAGAGTAAGAGTTTTGTTAGTCCTTATATTATAGTTTGTAGGTAAAGGGTCCCACCTCTTATCATCATCATCATCATCATCATCATCATCTCTTTTCTCAACCAAGGCCCCTTTACCCACATAGTAATTCTCATCTCATTCTCATCTTTCTTATCTTTCTCATCATCTCAATCCAATTTGATTTTGAGAAATAGTTTTGATCACGATACATATATGATAGAGCAATATACGGTTTACATTTAAATTAGCTATATTGATGTTCAAGAGGATCGCTTGCCTTTAGAATTTTTGGAAAGGTCGACGATGGCGAATCTCTTATCGACTTCTCACTTCAAACCTTTGGTTAGCCCTCTGTAGCAAAGCGGTATACGAATAATATATAAATAAATACTTAGTTGAGTTTGAGTGATAATAGGCGTATAAAATGCTAATCGACTCTTATATCGACCAAATTTTAATTTAACAAAACTTTTTGAACCGACCGATTAGCACTCTTAGCTACAAATCGTTCTAGGGTTAAGCTCGATCTATTGTCGACACTTGCAGAACTCACGTTCTAGACTCAAAACCAAACAACTAATTCTAATCCTAATCTCTAATTAGCAGATTAACTAACAGGCTAATCTACTCGACTAATCCTAACAAAACCAACTAAACACCTCTCTAATCCTAACCTAACCTAAATCTAACCCCTACCCTAACTCATCTACTCGGCTAATCCCCTCCCTAATCTAATCCCTTCCTAATCTAATCCTAAACTACTACACACCGCCTAATCTACTCCTTAACCCCTCTCTCTCTCTCTCTCCCTCATTCCCTCGGTCTGCGCAAATGCTGCTTCTAACCTAACTCCTCCTCTGCGATTCCTTCCATCGCGCCTCCCTCTCTCTAACCCTACTCCCCTCTCTCTCTCTCGCGCCTCCCTCACCGCTGTGACTCTCCCTCTCTCGCCTTCACGCCCCCCTCTCTCTCTCGGGATCCTCGCGCCATCGCCTCGGCTCAGGCGCCATCTTCCTCGACTCGGCTCGCCTCCTCCTCCTCTGTGGCTGGCCAAATAGCGCGCTTCTTGCCTGCCTCTCGCCTCGGCCAGTCGCTCAGCTCCACAGCCCGGCTCGGCGTCTCCTCGCTCCGATCTACTCGGTGCGGCCGCCTGGCACAACACCACCTCCGGTGCCTAGGCGCTCGGCCCGACCCGGCCTCTCGCGGCCCAACCTCGCGTGCTCTCTCTCTCTCTCTCTACCTCGCCTCCTCCGGCCCGGCCTGGCCGGCTCGGCTCGGCCTCCGGCGCCATGGCTCCAGTATGGCGGCGGTCTCTGGAAACCCTAGGTACTCTACTCCTCCTAACCTCTTGCTCGAGATGGAAAGGATTGCAATCTATGTTGATGCTATTTGGAACCCGATGATGTGAATGGATGATGATCGATGGATTGATTTGCTTTGGGTTACCTTTGTGATGGATCTAGGTTGGGGAGAAGGGATGGCGATCTTGGCTTGGTGGTGCTCTCCTTCTCTTCTCTGGCTCTGGTTGCACAGTTCTTGATCTTTGGGTTGGGTGGTTCTTCTTCTTTGCTGGGGGCTCCTCTGCCTCTCTGGCTGCTTGCAGTTCTTCTTTGGGCTCATTGAACCTCCTTGGTTCTTGCCTCTGCTTGGTGTGGAATGGAATGGAATGGATGACTTGTGTTGGCTTGGCTTGTGGTTGTGTTCTTTGGCTTGGTGATGCTTTGCTTGCTTTGTGTATCAGGCAATGGCCGGGGAATGTATTCTTTGTGTTCTTTGGGTGTGAATGAAATTTGGTTTGAGGGTGCATTCTTCTTCTTTGCCTTCGGGGAGATGCTTGGTTGTGCTCATTCTTTGGGGATGCACTTCTTTGGTTGGTATCTTGGGGAGATGCATTTCTTGTGGTGGGAGAATGTATTCTTTGTTGGCTTACGGAAGGGAATGCATTCTTTCTTTGGGAAGGGGAAATGTATTCTTTGGGAATGCATTTGCTTCTTGCCGGGAGATGCATTTGTCTTTGGCAGGGGATGCATTCTTCTGACTAAATTCTTTGGGAATGCATTTGTCTTTGTTCTTGGCTTTCGGGGAGGAATGTATTACTGTATTCTTGGTGCTTCTTTGTCTTCTTTGTTTGTTTGTTGAGATGTATCAGTTTCTTTGGGAAAGAATTTGTGGGGTTTACTGTTTGGGTTGACGGAGAAATTTACACTTTGGTCTTCTTGGTCTCTGTGCGTGATATTTTGAGGCTCGGAAAATGGTTCTTTGCGCCGGTGAAGCTTGGTGAGGTGTAGTTCTGGGGTATGAAGCGAGGTTTTGCCTTTGTGGCCGGCAATTGCAAATAGTGGGTGTTTGGGTTTTAATAGTCTTGGGATGATGAGACCACGAGTGGCGGATGTCGAAGGATCTTGGGTGAGTGCGGATATCTTGGCGATCAAGGGCGACTAACTCCGGTTGGTGCAGGGATCTTGATTGCCAAGGACCGACTACTCGAGGTACTCGGATACTCTCACGCGCCGGGAAATCGACGACCACTTTCTATGCTCTAACCTTTATATACTCTTGCTCCTTTGGAATACTCTTGACTATGATTACTAATCGATTGCTGGTTTTCTTGCGAGCGAGGAAAAATGGATCACGAGGTGGCTCTACGGGCAGGCGCTTAAAGAACAAGGCGACAAGGAAACTGCTACCACAGACGGCAAGAAGAGAAGAACTAGGGTTTTAGTTATTTATTGTCAAAGACATTGTAAATGCTTGTAAAACAAATGTTGTAAAATCTTTTTTGGTGCAATGAAATGGAATTGTTATATGTTAACAAATATGCAAATGGTGCGGGTCGTCACATAAACCAGCGGGTACCTCCTCCGGAAAGACATCTTCATAAGCCTGTAACACTTGAGAAACCACACTAGGAAGAGAGGTTAAGTCATTAGTAGAAAGCAAAATATCTTTATACAGCAATACCAAATGCTCCAAAGTTGGATCATCGCTCATCTCTCTCAAATCAGATTTGGTGGCTATCATGACTAATTTTTTCTCTCCCTCATCCTTTCTTTTTCCACTCAGTTTTAGCTTGTGGCTCTCACTCATATTTTGTGAAATCACACTCTTTTGCTCCTTCCCTTTCTCATTCTCTACTTTCGCCTCAACTTTTTGCATGTTATCATGTATGATTTGAGAAGGAGTCAATGGTAGTAGCACTATTTCCTTATTGTTCCACATTAATTTGTACTGATTAGTTCTTCCATCATGAATAACAGAACGATCATATTGCCATGGCCTTCCTAATAACAAGTGACATACTTCCATAGACACAACATCACATTCTACTGATATCACGATAAGAACCAATCGAAAGCTAACATCAACGAGTGTACCCAACATTCATGGAACCATTATTATTCAACCTTGAATTTGATATGGATGTGGGTGTTTCTTGTATTTCAATCCAAGTTTAGTGCAAAGTTCTTTGCTAGCTAGGTTATGACAACTACCTCCATCAATAATAACTTTGCAACACTTACCATCTTTACTTACGAGCTCTTGTTTGAAAAGGTTGCGTATTTGTTCATGGTTGGATTTTGCTTGAGCGCTCAACAGAAGGGTGCACACTAGGATAGGGCCGGATTCGGGTTACAATACCCATCCCTATGTGTTTCTTCTTCTCTTTCTTCCTCATGGCCATCCTCAAACGCCTCAAAATCAGCAAGGTGCTCTCCATCTTCATCACTAGCGAATCATATCCTCCATTCTCATTTATCAACATTACCTTACTATTTGGGCAATCCCTTTGCATATGTCATGACCAAGACACTTGAAGCATTGGATGGAGCTACTCTTGGCCGTAGAACCAGCGAGAAGATGATGAAGAAGGCTGGTCCTTTCTTTGGAAAGGAAGGAGTGGCATTCTTGGCACTCGGCGACACGTGCACTAGGAGCAAAACTTCCACGGATGTGTTAGTTTTAAAAGAATTGAAATGAGATGCGGTTTTACCTCCTGTAGGTCTTTTGCAGGGCATGTAGGATGATGTTCTTGTTGCTTTCATGTCGTGTTGCACTTGTCTTTCGGCCTTGGTTGCTTGATGTACCAATTCCACCATATTGTTGTAAGGTGAAATTGATTATGCGCTTGATAGAAGGGTGCAAACCCAAGAAATCGAGCCATTGTTTGTTCTTCTTGTTCATATACATTAGCTCGAATCATGGCCATTTCCATCCCCTTATAGTACTCCTCCATAGTGAGAGTTCCTTGCTTCATTCTGCAATTTATCAAATAAATCACGTTTATAATGTTTGGGAACAAACCTTGCTCTCATGTGGTACTTCATCTCTTCCCATGTAGTGATGGGAGGCTCGTTGTACTCTCTCCTTTGATTTTGAACTTGTTCCCACCATATAAGTGCATAATCTGTGAATTCAAGTGCGACCATGTGTATCTTCTTCTCTTGATGGTGTGTGGTGAACACCTTGTCCACCTTGAGCTCCCAAGTGAGGTAACCTTGAGGTCATGTGTACCGAAAATGTTGGCATAGTAAATTTAAACACCAAACTTCTCCTCATTTGGTCGACCATCGCCGTAGTGGTTCGACGGCGGTAGCCATCGTCGTAGTGAAGAAAATCGTCGTCGTCGGCGATGTGCTCCTCCACCACGCCTCCATGTCCATGGCCCTCCCGGACCATGGAAGCCGCCTTCACCTCTCCCGGATAGGGGTGGGCGAATGGCATTTGCCACCACTCGGTCTCGCCTTTGTTGAGCTTCTTGGCCACCTCGGACGTGACCACTCCCTCACCACGTGGAGGAAGGGTAGCGCAAGATGAGCATTTCCTTCTTACGGTTGTGCGAAGTGCTCGCTGCGTCGTTCACAATGTTCCCACGCAACACGTTCATCTGTTGATTGAGTTCAATGCGAAGATCCTGCATATCGGTCTTGAATTGTTCTCCCATTGTAGTAATGCCACTACAAATTCTTGTTGCAATGTACTTCTCAATGCACGATCTTTGGCGAGTCAGGGCATTAAGATCAACTTCATGCTCCTCTCCATAGTTATCTTCTCCACCTGACATGGTTAGATTGTGCAAAGAAAAACACAAAGCAATAACAAGTATATGGAGGATTAGTGTAAATCACTCAATCTCACTCTCTTTCTTGCATAAGTAAAGTTCTCACCTTTAAAGTGAATTAAGGCCAATAAGAACTTACACTTGGTAGAAGCTTCAATAGCAGCGTGATGATCAGCGAATATAAGAGTGTTCACAATTGCACAACAACGGTTATTTAGTGGAGCTTGGTATGGAAGTGTATATGTCCTATGTAATCTGAAATTCTTGATGTTGTAAAGTTAAGTAATAATCCAAGCTAGAATATTTTGCCTAAGTCTTGATCCAAATGATTTAAGTGAAGTATATGAGCACTGCGCAAAGATCATGTGACTCAATGCAAACAAAGGAATGAGCTAAATAAAGATAATATGAAATTGAGGATTAATTAGCTCGTTTTGCACCAAATCTTGGGAGAGCGCTAGCCAATTGCAATGATATGAATATAAGGGCACAAGATTGCTCAAGAAATGAAATTACACGGTCTGAATTTTATGGACTAAGAACTCACCTCAAATTCGGCCAATGTTTTTTTCTTTCTTTCTTTCTTTTTTTTCTTTTTTTTTGCTCAAGCCGTGGTTTTTTTTTTTTTGCATTTGCCTTTTTTTTTAAAAGGCGAACTAGGTTTAATTGTCTCTTTGATTTTTTTTGCGGGTCACAAATATTGACAAGGTGTAAAATACTCAAGAGCAGCCCTAGATGCAATATTCAACAGCTAGTCTCAAGGATGAAATAAAAATATAAGTGAAGCTTGTGATGTAATCAGCTAGCCAACGTTTAGTGCAAGCAAGCAGTATCAGACTAACTAGCAGAGATAAATTTAGAACTCTATAGCCAATGCCTCAGTTGGCTTTCTGATGAGATGTTACAAACAAAGATTTGGCGGACTAAAGCAGTAGATTCTACCAATGCTTGCACATGAAAATAGATTCGACCAGACTAGAAATAGACTTTGGTTTGGATGGTACTTCGGTTGGTTTCGGCTAGCAGGTTGATACACGTATTCTGGATAGTAGAGCGAAAAGAACTCGTAGAACTTACTAGGAACTACATTTGGGACGTGACGATTTTTTTGGTTTTATGTGGATGCAATGAATAAGCGACGCAAAGAAACACGACGATCAGCACATAAACAAATTTTCTAATGGATTAAAACTTAACAAAACTCACAAAATTAACAGATGCAAAAACTAGGGTTTGGATTTTTTTTTTTTTTTGGTTTTTGGACAATAGGACAAAATAAATCAATCTAAAACAAGGGTAAAGAATCCTCTGAGAAACCACGCTCGATACCAAGATGATACGGGTGCTTAGATCTTCTCGGCGTAGGATTGGATACTACGTGCGACCTCTCGAATCGTAGCGATCCTCGTTGCCAATACAAACGAGCGCTCTTTAATTCGCTAGATCACATGCCGGACTTCACGACCACCAAGCGAAAGTCCTATCGCTCCCAATTCCAGTGGAAAGGTTGAGCGATCTCAAATTGCAAGAACTCACAAATATTTCTATTGAATTTGATTGGCTATCAAAGATCAAAGAACATGCACAAAGTTCTCAATCCATCTCTCGTCACGTAATGTTTTTTTATATCAAAATAGCCAACTCCTCCGGCCATCCATGCATACGTATATATATGGCGGCGCTGAGGCGATTTTACTGCGTCCACAGTCTTGATGGGCCTCCTCAAGGCGGTTCATTAAGTCAGAAAATATCTCCAAGTCAATCAAGCCGATTACAACTCTTATTTAATCTTATTTCCTAAACACACCATTAAATTGCATGGCCCTTAATGAGGTTACATTGATTCAAATCACGAATGCATGGTGACTAGAACGCATGCATGACTTGGTTCCCTTCTTTGTCCATCTCCATATTCCATCAAGTTAAACCTGAGAGCTGTGTAAATCATCTTTCTCGTATCTAAGTATGCACAAAATACTAGAATTAGGTAGTAGAAAATTCTCATCAAAATTATGCTCTTTAAAGAACAAGTTCACCTGCTTATTTAAAAGTTTGGCTCTCGCTCTAGTCATTGGACCTTTTAGTGCTTCGTGAACATTTGAAGACTTCGGAGAGGAAGACGATGTGACAGTAGGCGATGTGATAGTAGTAGGGATGTCCTCATCACCTAGACTAACCTAAGTAAATTGGCGCCGTCTTATTTCCGTAGGTTTTATCACTTAGCGTTATAGAATCCAACACCTGCGTATTCTGATTCACCTCGACTGCGGAGAATCCATCACATAGTGTATTGCCAGCCAATGGACCAAAATGTCCATAGCCCAAAAATATCTTGAGAGAGAGCCATTCAGATAAGCACAAGAGCATAAGGGTCAATAGGGATCACAACTGGGGAGGCAGCCAATACATCCCCCGGCAGAGTGCATCCCCTCATTCAAAGCCTCACCAGAACACAAGCCACAACACCACACTTACTCATTCAACAGAAGCACAGAGAGGGAAGAAGGAGAGCAAGGGCGAAGCCGGCGGCGGCCTTTGAACCACGGGCGACCACTGAAGGCCACACCAAGACTAGCAGCAGGAGGACATCCACCCCCACTGCCGGCATCACCGTCTCGACCGCCACCGGCCACCACATCAGCCACAACCCCAAAACCGACTCAACTCCAACCCTCAGGTAAACCACCATTTATCCTATAACCATTTTGCCATTCATCCATACACTAGCACATTGTTCGTCCCCTAGGAGGAACTACTATTGCACCTTGAGCATCCCTCAATAGCAGATCAGCTATCAACATCCATTGCAGAGCATCAGGAGAGTGGGTAGAGAGTAGGGCAAGGGTTTACCGTAGAGCGACGTGGTCATGGCAGCATAGACGCTATCACCACCAGTAGCCTTTCCATCACCCACCATGCATCAACCCACTCCACCTCCACGGTGAAAGCCCACATCCAACCAGTTCATGCATCATTCATTAAGCAACATTAGTATAAATCACCAAATCAAATCAAGAGGAATAGGAGGGGAGGGGGCTGCTCTGGGAGGCGCGGAGGACCGAGCCGGGAGCGGGCTCAGGGCACCATGGGAGGAGCCGTGTGCGTGGGGCCAAGCCGAGGCTCCAGAGGAGGAGGTGCCCGGGTAGAGAGGGAGCGCCGAAGAGAGAGCCGAGGCTGCGCCGACGGAGGAGAGCTAGAGAGAGTGCGCGGCACTGGGCCGAAGGCTGTGCCGGAGGGAGCTCCAGCCGGAGCCGTGTGGGAGATGGTGGTGGCCGAGCCGGGGGGAGTGGCGCAGAGAACCGGGTCGGGCCTCGGGCGAGTGGGAACCAAGGGCGCAGCGGAGCGACTGGTGGCGTAGAGGAACCGGAGGCGGGGAGCGCCTAAGAGAGAGACGGAGAGGAGAGAGGGGAGAGGATAATAATGAGAGAAGGGAGGCAGTGAGGGAGTGTCGGGCGAGAGAAATGAGTGGGGGAAGAAGTTGGGTCGACCGGTTAGATAGGGTGGAGAGAGAGAGAAGAATATTTTGTATAGAAAATTTTGTAAAATTAAAAGTGGGTAGTGTGTGCGAGTGGTATTTTATTTTAGTACGTTAAGACGCGGGTTTTTGAATCCTAGAGTCGTTAGACCGTAGAACGATTTTAGTGGGAGAGTGCTAACTGGGTCGGGATTCAAAAATTTTTTATTAAAATTGGCTAACATAGGAAGTTGCATTAACATTTTATACACCTACTATCACGTGAAATCAACTAAGTATTTATTTATATATTATTCATATTGCGACATTGCTATAGAGGACGAACCAGCACCGACACGAGTAACTAATTAGAGATTCGTCGACGCCGACTTTCCTACAACTATAAATGCAAGCTATTCTCTTTAACATAAACATAGTTATATTAAATGTAAACCGTATATCGCTCTATCATATATGTATTGCATCAAAACTATTTCTCAAAATTAAATCGGATTAAGATGATGAGAAAAGATAAGGGGCAGAGATGATGAATGAGATGAGAAATGAGAATTACTATGTTGGTGAAGGGGGCTCTGGCAGGAGAAACACGACGACGACGATGATGAGGTAAGAGGTGAGACCCCTTTACATATGGTTAGAATATAAGGACCAAGAAAACTCTTACTTGGTTAGAGACTGTAAATTCAATGCCAACTATTTTCCCGCTTCGGCGGGCAAAAAATGCTACCTTGTTACGTGATCATGTTCTCCACATCGGGTAAGTTATATGTGTGAGTGTGATGGAACCCAGGACCGGTAGGAGAAGTCCGGAAGTGGCGGATCCAAGGCGCTATAGCGCTAAGGTGGAGTATTGAATGCATGATAGAAGCCACCTCAACCAACATTACTGGAATTCGGTGTATGATGAGGTCAGTACCGTGACTAAATCAGCACCGACGGAAAGTAATAGGTGGAGACTTAATCACGTAACCTGGAAGACATTCTGTATTCTGAACTTAAACCCGCATCAAAGGAAATGCTGGGGACCTGGCTCATTTAGAGTTCATAATATCTACGGGTAAAGTGGTACAAAGCCTGCGTAGTGCTATACAAATCATGAATTCATGTCAGTCTCTTGGATTGGAGTCTATGGGAACCGCCAGGGGTCTATCCTCTATTCGAGTGACAAGTAGTCTTTTCAGAATTAAAATCTGTCACCTAATGTTTTACTGAGCTATTTTTCAAAAAAGAGATGGTATAGAAAATGTGATAATGAACAGAGATAAGTCATACAGTGCATCTTTTGCTATTAATGATTACTGAGTACTTTTGTACTCAACCTTGTTAGTATTCTCCTTTGTGGATCCTAGTCCGGCCGGGAACTATCTCGAGTGGGACGAATGACATGCAGGTATCGAGAAGACCGCAGGAGGCGAGGGCACTGACTACGAGGATCAGGGCGAGATGAGCAACTTGAAAGACATGTGGGACGAGTAGGCTATCAGAAGAGCTTGGTCGGCAAGCGAGGGGACTTAGTCCCATTTATCAGTTGTAATTTACTATTTGTAAAGATCATAATCTTGCGTGACTACTGTTGTAATAAAAATGTACAGTTTCTATCTTATTGTTCTACCGCGTAATTTTGATAAAAAAAATTACTATTTATTAAAGCGGTGTTCTATTAAGCAGATAAATAGTAATCCGTATACTTAAATGTAATTATATCTAGAGTAGTCATACACGAAGCCACAAAGAAATGTGATGACTTCACTCTGGAATTGCGGAAAGTCGTTTACGAGTACATTTGAGGAAGCTTCAAAGTTGCAAGACCACTCAAATGCCGGGACAGGGAGGGTAGGGACAGGTTCCACGCGCTCTGGCGGGACTACCACGATTTGCTCAAGGTACAGGACCGCTCCTTTCTTTTGCTCTTGGCTGATGATGAATCTGTTCTTCTCTTCTGGCTCTCCTCTTGTTTTTACCGAGTTATTGGATTCGTTCATGGGGTTTGCAATTCGCGGTGTCCCGCCGCTGTTTGATCTTTCGGTAGCACGCTGTTTTGGCTGATTGATGTTTTACAAGCACTCCACTTGGATTGGTAAATTAGGGATTGATGATTTTATTGTACGGCTAATGTCGGTAACAATGGGGTGTCAAGAATTCGTTCTAGTTCTAGTACGGACTAATGGCACAAATACTGTATATACTGGATTTGACTTAAGCTGATAGCATATTTGATGCAGGACACCGAGCGAAGAAGGCAGGACACCGAGGCCAAGAAGGTGGCTAGAGAGCGTAAACCGGCGAAAGCTTGGCCTGCTCGCTGAAGTCAAGTACGGCAGTTCTTTGATTCGTTCTCGTCACTCCATGTTAACATGTAGTGCTTAATGCTGGCCTTTAGGCTTTAGCTAATCCTAGAACTGCATTTTATTGCAAGATTCTTGCGAAAGAGGTATAGTTCGTGTGTGAAGGACGATTCGCATTAAGCATATTGCAGTTCGCTGGCGTCAATATTACATATGGACGCTGAAAAATATGAATAATTTATGAATATTTAGATCAAATAGTTAATTATATATTTTTGTTAATTTTTGATGTACAATTTAATTTTTTTTAAATATATGTAATTGTATTTATTTTGTATTTGTATTTGATATTATCTGTATTTATATTCGTATTCTATATATTTATATAATATATATATATATATATATATATATATCAGATCCGATCCGTTTTTCCCTCTCCCGACGATAGCAACAACCAACAACAGGTGTCACGCAGTGAAGCTGGGAGGAGCGACGAGAAGAGTATTGCGTGGGCCCCACCACAGCATGTCGTGGCTGCTCTGCCAAGGCGCCAACTTTGCGTGCTCGAGGATAAAGAGGCTCGCGCGTCCACTCTTCCGGCGCCGGACCGGCCGACGCCAGGACATCACCGTCACCGTCGGTGCATGCCTGTGCCCACGGCGTTGCTGCCAAATAACAGCTGCGCCATTCGTTCTCCTTCCCTCTTGGATTAGACGCATCATTTGATTATTACTACTAAGCAACACCTTGCGTGTGAGATGACAATTTTTTTATTATCTGCAATTAAACAAGCTTGTTGTTTAGACGAACTAAACAAGTTCTGTTGCTAATGTGATTGACCCTCCAGCTGTGCAATTAGGGGTCTAATTTGCTATTAAAATTTTCAGTTGTGGTTTCTCTCCGCTCTCAAGTCTACCGACTAGTAAGTAACTGTCACGTTCAAAGTAGGAATACCACCAGCGCATGATCCGACACTTTATGAAATAGTGGAAAATTTATTTTAAGAAAAGTCTACTTTCCACTTGAAATATGGTCTCGGATCATTCGTTAACATTCAAATACGAAAACAACTAAATCAGGACCTCGAACTAACAAAATCGTCTACTTTACCCTCCTCGACTCAAATCAGGGTGGTTTTGTGTGACGTGTCCATTTTCCGTGGACATGACATCTGGATAGAGCTGACGTGGCACTCTTCTTCACTTAATTACAATATCATTTAAGTGGGTCCAGCTGTTGTGCACACATATAGAGAGAGATAGGGAAAGGAGGGGAGGTAGAATAGAGGCGTGTGGCGGCTGTTCTAGTGCCTCACCCGCGGAGGTCGGATGAGGCGATGGCGGTCTAAAAAATGGGTTATTGGGAGGGAGCGGAAGCTAGGGGAGGTGGTGGCGCGGAAGCAAAACAGAGAGGTGAACATGTATCTGCAGAGGGAGAGAAGCTCACCTGTATGGAAGTTTAGGTTGGAAATGCTCTGGGGCTACCAGGCGATGGTGACC